>OZ024888.1:51734831-52934831 GCA_964017195.1 Siderastrea radians
TAGTCGTTTTTGTTTGGCCTTAGACGTTTTTGTTTTGTTTTTTGTTTTTATTGGAACGGGAGGGGTAGGTCAAATTGAGTTAGCGATATATTTATTTACGTTACTAGCTACTTCTCGCAAGGTGATCCTGGGGCAATTCAATAAAACATTACAAGTGTAATTTACAAGTGTAGCTATTGTTTCAGAGGTTGAAAACATTTCCGCTTCTTCACGTGTAAAAGTACTTGCGATTAATATTTTGTTGAGCGAACACATATCAGGTCAGATACGTCAAGCCGCCAACAGTCTGCTACTTGTAGGTGAACATTTGCCTGATGTCACTAATAAATCAGTCTAATAATAACAATAAATCGACTGCCACGCAACTTATATTGGTGAGACAAGCCGAAATCTGAACATGCAACTGACTGAACACACTGACGAGCGACTAGAAATGGTGATATCAACAAACAACAGCATTTACAAACACACCACATAATCGACTGGAACTCTGCTAAATGCGTCACCTACAGTACGGACTACTGTCAACGAATCACTCTGGAAAGCTAGTTTACTAACTTAGGACAAGAAAAGCTCCAGGGGCATTAGATCCCGACGTTGTTCTCCCCTCCCCTCAAGGTGCAAAATATGTTACGGTCACTCAAGATATGAGCCCAAGTGGTAGGCTTGGATAAATTCTGCTCGTAAAATTGCTTATTCTGCCTGCCGGCAGTGCTCGTAAAAATCGCTTATTCTGCTCGAAATTCTGCTTGGACACCCTTATTTGCTCGAATTCTGATCGGGCTTTATGTATTTTCACAAATATGGAAGGGAGCCTGGGCCTAACCCCTGAATTCTAACTTATGCAGAGCAAAATTGTAATTCACCCCACTTTACATCGCTAATGTTTTACGAAAAAGTGAATTTTTTATCAGCACCTTACAAAAAAGAAGATCAAACAAATGCATAAAGACTGTAATTATTTTTGTATTTTTTGCATTTATTTAGTTTTCATTTTTTTTCTTACAACTGTTATGCATATCATTAGTGTCACAGATTTTCCGTTATTCTGCTCAAATTCTGCTCGAAAATGCCTTATTCTGCCGGCAGAATGCTCGCCTCAAAAATCGCTTATTCTGCTCGAAATTCTGCCGGCAGAATTTATCCAAGCGTACCGTTGAAGTGGTGTAAATTCTAGCCTGCGTGACAAAGAGCGTGACGAAATATTTTGACCATAGCATGACTCAGTTTATACGATATGTAAGAACCCAAATCGTTATTTAATTTTATCGGGTATCTACCCGAGAAACTGTTATAGTTTATTTTCAGGCAAAGACTTGATGAGTGATTTGACGCGCGCAAGGGCTTCCCTGGAACGGCTTTTGAGTTTGAATGACGTTATGTTTTTTATGTCATTGAATCCCCAATAATTTTCTACACCAACTTTCATGAAAATTTTGGCGAATTGACGCTTAACGACCAACAATAATGTCTAAGTTTACCGAAAATTAAGGCGACTTGCGAAAACCGGAAGACTGGGGCAAGTAACCTAGAAAAAGAACGGGTGTTAGTGAAACGCCGACTCGGGGTCGGGGTCGGGGTCGGAGTGTCTTTTTTTCATTTTTTGTTTTGTTTTAAAGTTCACACCTTTAAACACAGTACCTCGATCTGATTTTCAGACTCGTTGTTTTCTTTTTCCTTGAGTACCCTTGCTAATTTCTCGATTTCTCGGCTTTGTGGGTCCCATTTTACTGAAACTTTCTTCGATGGTAGGCCTATCGAACGAGCGAGATAGAAAGTTTATTTCAGTACGCACAAGTGCATGAGATTTAGCAAAGTTACACTTTTCACAATTCACAATTTATTCACAACAAAATTCGTTATAATACTACATTACACTCTGTATAAGACGTCATGAAAGGAAGGTGGAAATAAGCTGTTCGATGATTATGAATGGGCACAAAAAATACAATGCCTCAAAAATGTGCTCAATCAGAAGCAAGAACGCAAATGGGCTCTTAAACTAGTCCGTTAAAGGTATCCTCCTAGGGGCTGTCCCGCCCGTTTTGTAAACTTTCGCTCGCACCAGGCTTCAGCTTGCACCGATTTCGCCCGTCTTATCTGACTCTCGCCCCGACTATCTGTTGTTGGTTCTCGTCCTTGCTCCGAGAGGTTTTTCTCCGGGTACTCCGGTTTTCCCCTCTCCTCAGAAACCAACATTTCTAAATTCCAATTCGATCTGGACACAGTGGACGAAGAGCCACCTTGCGGATGTGCCACCGCTAATTCCCATTTATTTTTATTTTTATCTGCGCCTGGGTCTCCAAATGACTCTGATGATGATTTCCGCTCAGCTTGTCGAAATGTCAGTCGATGTTATGCACCACAAACAGTCCTTCTCAAGACTACACTCACCCGGACGATCATACTTTACCAACTAATGTTGTACTATACTGTGCTATAATTTCAGTGAACCTAAAATATGAAAGTCCAAAAAAACTACGCCTATCAAAAATAAGGAAACTATCCGGGTTGAAATAAATGCCGGGTCTACGAGGTCTAGATTTAGATAAACGCCCCCGGTGTTTAATCGAGAGGATACGGTAAGTGTATTAAGCAGGGTGAAAAAACTTGAACTTGATACCATCGATTTATTTACTTACGACTGATTTCGCAGATGTAACTGAGACGATAGTTACAGTTTACGTCATTCCACTTCCACTGAGGAGGCCAAAACAGTTCCACACAATCTTCCTCCCCGTTTAGGTCGTCAGGTTCTTCATAAACCCAGTTAGTATAAATAGCGTATCACCCGTCTACCCACAGCCACCCTGACGTGTTCCCGGGATCCCTGTGCAAACCAATCCATGTGTTTTGGACTAATTTTGTCACAAGAAATTGATGTTCATCTTGTGAATTCAACACCGCAAGTTTTGATCCCAGTGCTTCACAGGCGGATTTGGCTGAGTTTCATCCCAGGGTGCTGGACGAGAACTTGTAGCAGGAACCGTGGACACCTGGAATCCAGCTATCCGGACAAGGTACTAAAATAAAAATAAAAAGAAAGAAAAAATAAAACCGAAAAAAACGTGAAACAGTGTTGAAACATTGTTAACAGACAAAATTATTACAGGGTAGTTTTTATCAAAACCACCGGGGTTTTTTTCGAGGATCAAATGAACTTCTATCGCTTGTGTAGGTGCCAATCTTTAATTGTTTTAATTCTGGATCATTTTGCGAGATATTTAGTCGATTTTGTTTCTCGCTACTTGAAAGATCATTAAACTTTCTTATTGTACACTGTCATGTCATCAACTTGGCCCAAGACGCACGACCCAACCTCGAATCCGCGCTAAAAGTTACCCATTTTCACTGAAGCGTGAAAAACAAATGCAGCTTCAATTTAATACGACAAGTATTATGCAAAAACTTCAGGGGTCAATTTAATAAAGAAACTACACTTGTGACTTTTACACGTGTAATTTACACGTGTAAAGTCCAACTTGTAAATACAAGAATTTAATAAAAGAATTTTCTACTCTGGAACTTACACGTGTAGCACGAGTCAAATACAAGAGTAAATTACAATTGTAGCCCTACAATTGTAAACTCCGCTGGAATGCCCTTGTAGGTTACAAGTGTACAATCCAATCTCTCTGCTTTAATCTGTGCTAATGTCTACTCTAATCGCAGGTTTATTAATTTCAAAAGATGAGCGAAAGCGTCCTCAGAGAGACGAAAATTCACCCGAAATTCCCTTAGATTTTCCCTGTCTAACAGCCGCCTTTCCTCGAATTTCCTAGGTTGCCGGATATTAGATGCCTCAGCAGCTCGTCGAGTTCTTCTTTGCTAGAGGAAAACATATTTTGTCACAAAAATACGCTTTTTACAAGACGTACCCAATGTTTACAAGTGACATGCGACTTGTAATTTGCACTTGTGATTTACAAGTTGGACTCTTTTAAAAATACAAGTCGGACTCTTGTAAAAGTTTCATTAAATTTGATACTTACCATATTTTACACGTGTAGCGCTACACCTGTAATTACAAGTCGGACACTTGTAAGTTGGACTTGTAACGATGTTTATTAAACTCGTTTTCGTCTGCGCTTGTAAAAACAATGGTCCGACTTGTAAATTACCAGTCTAAAAGTTTTATTAAAATGACCCCAGTTCAGCTGGAATTCTATTTTCCCATCATTTACAATTCGATAAAGTCAATCTACAATCTTATAACAATGCAAAAGGTGTTGGTTTGAGGAATTCGGATTTTTTATCATGGAAAGGAGCGCAAAGTGCAATTCCTTCCCACCTAAAACTCTTTGCATCCAAATGAAAAAGAATTAGGACTGTTTTATACTAAAGCTATTAGCTGCTGCTCCTTGTTTTTCACAAGTGATATGCGACGCCTTCCTAAAACTAACACTTTTGCTGGGCATGAAATGCCTGTAGGCATTAAGGGAGAGTTCAGTCCTTAAATTAACCAATCAGAACGCGAGGCGAGTCCCCCCCCCCCGTGAAAATTCTGCTGTTTTTATTGTTTTTATTTGGTGTTTTGAAATTTAAAAAAATGGAATCGATACAAAATTTAACTTTCTAAATTAAAATTGAAAGTTCAATGAATCTCCATTTTTTCTATTTTAAAATGAAAAAAAGGAAAATTGAAAATTGAAATTTTCTGAAGAAAAGTTTCTTTACAATAGTACTTTTTCGGCAATGAAAAGAAAGCTGAAAAATCGAAAATTAGGAAAAATGAATGATTTTCAATTTGCAATTTGTATTTGAAAATCGAAAAGCACAAAAATTTTCTGATTTTGTATTTTCAATTTTAAATCAAAAATCGATTGGCCCAAAGGCACACGGATAATAGCTCCCTCTGAAAACTATTAAACTCTTGCTTTATCTGTCTTTCTAAAAGAAGCATTACTCCTGCTCTTAACTGAATCGAATCGAAGCCAGTATGTCAAGCTTCTTTTCCACTCCACTTACCAAGTTGAATAGCACTGAAGAATATCCGAAACCCTTTTTTCTGCACACTGTAGTCCGTGTGGAATGTTAACACTGCGTAGTCTCCACTTACAACAACTTCCTTCCCAGGGAGGTTACCACAGTATTTACCGACCTGTACAGCGCCGCAAATGATCCCGAGACCGCAAATGATCCCCAAATTGGACCGCAAATGATCCCAGGACCACAAATGATCCCCACAGCGGACCGCAAATGATCCCGCTGAAAAAATTTGGAATGGCTTGGAGTCACAGTGAAGGTGAAATACTGGAATGTGAAAGAGCTGACCAAAAAAAAAAAAACCAGAAAATTTCTTATTGATCAGTGAAATACAACATTTTAAAGGCCCTAGAATGCAATGGCATAGAAGGCAAACATGGTTATGGTTAAAAATATATATATATATTTTATATTCATATGCATATACAGATCTCATGCAGGTGGTGTGCGTGCTACGACCGCAATGCACGCTGGTATTTGTTTCGGTTTAGCATCATTTGCTCATGGCGGCCATCGCCTGAGGATCTCTTGTGAACGCCAAAATTACTTCTTTCCGTTCAAAATATCGCAGCTTTTGTGATTTTTGCGATGGATATCCTGGTTTTGACATGTTGTCGATCTTAGGAATCAAAGATTTCCTCAGACTTCAGTGCGTGGAGTTTAAAATATCGGTTCTCTGTGTCGCGACGCCTCGACGGGACTTGAATGCATTTAAGCCCGAGGTAAGAATCATGATTGTAAACATAAATATTTAGATAAGAAACCTATATTTAAACACGATGTAGGTTGTAAGCTTAAATTTAATGATGTAATGTTTGCAAGAGGGCTGCCCTTTAGCTTCATTAACCACTGCGAATAAGTATATCGTATCTCGAATTGAAACAAGTTGATGTTATGGTACGTGGCCTGATTTATTTTGTATTACTTAGACTAAGCATTAAAGCTAGCAATCTTCGTAATTGCTTAACTTTTGTTTCTAATTTCTAATTCTTGATTTCGCAAAGTATTCGAGGAATGATATCTTTCAAAAGTTATTTTTTGTTTTCTCTCATAATGACAGTATCTAGCAACATCGAAGAAAGTTCTGGTTTTACGACACTTCAAATGTTAAACAAAGATACTTCCTGCAACAAACTACGATTTCAGTTTACAGTTATTTAGTTAGATTTATAAAAAAATGCTGTGTTCTTGTAAATTAGTTTGATTTTGATCCAAAAACATATCACTAAGGCAAATTAAAAATATTTGTCTACTGGGGTGAAGTAAATCAGTGGTAGTCTAAACAGCAAATCTATCAGCTGAATTTTTATTTATTAGCACTTTTAAACTGGCTACATACCTTGCAATGTAGGCTTGATTACCAGCTGCCATTAGAGAAATAAGCTCCTCTGGATCTGGTTCGAAGGATGACTGGGGGTGTTTTGTGTTATCGAGCAAGACACTTATAATCTCACAAGTGACTCTCTCAGCTATACTAGGGCAACCTAATGTAATGCAAGGGGTAACCAGTGATGGACTAGCTTCCAGGGCTGCTAAACTACAATGGTGTAGGCCAAGTGCAGTCTTTTTTCACAATTTTAAATAATTGCTGGATGCTTAAAATTGTTGAAGGTATTTGTCTACCATGCTGTCAACCAATGTTTATGTCTGACCTAGCTGGTGTAATTTTGAACCAACCACAGTTATTTGCAAAACAACTCGTACTTTAACTTGTGTGAAAATCGTACTGGAAGCCCTTCTCCTGCTACTGTTGTGTGTATACAGACCGTGATAGTTTACTTCGCTTTATTACTGCTACTTCACTTATGACAGAACTGGTTTATAATCAAGTTATTTTTTGTTCTTTATTCAGAGATATTACACTGCAACAGCAGCTGAATATAAAATGCACAGGTCTGGAGGATAACTTTGGAGACAGAATTTTTTTTCTCCAAGGGAAGCGTCGTAATCAAGAATAAACCAACTAGATAAAGCAACACATCAAGTGACAACCTATTCAGATACATTTAAATATCTTTCCTTAAGGTTGCTGAATTTGTATAAATAAAACATTGTGAAAGAAACACTACATGTATGTCATTTCATAACAATAATAATATTTCCATAGTGTCTTGATAATTTGAGGGCGGCATGGTTGACTAATGGTTATTCCGCTGGACTCTGAAATTGAGCAGTCTGGGTTCAAACCATGGCCAGGGTAATTGGGGTAATTGTGTTGTGTTCTTAGACAAGACACTTTACTCTCATAGTGCCTCTCTCCACCCAGGTGTGTAAATGGGTACTGGCAAGTTTACTGCTGTGGGGTAACCCTGCGATAGACTAACATCCCATCCAGGGAGAGGCGGGAGAGAATACTCCTAGTCTCTTCAAGCTATTGAAACTGGTATAAGCTCCTGCCTGATGGGACACTAGGCTGGAATACAGACTTGAAAAGTTGACATCAAATGAGTAGGAGGCAGGTCTTATTTTTACCAAGCTTGACAAATTAAATGAAATACTTTTGGTCAAACAGCTTGAAGCCTGTGTCAGAGACAAACTAAACACCAGGGTTTTGCTCTTCAGTGATGCAGGCTAACCACTTGCAAAATAATGAATAAAACCCATTTGAACCTCATTAAGTTTCGAACCATTTATTGAACTTCTCACCTTTCCACAACAGGCGATTTGCTGTGCATGAAGTCTCCACTAATGAGTTGTTGTGGAATCACTTTTTAGTTACAACAGATGCAATAAAACATTTCAAAGTGACCTTCAGTACATGGGTAATCAAAATGATAGTATGAAGCTCTAATGATGCCAATTATGGACATCAGTAAACCCATTTATCATGCTAGAGCCTGGAACAGGCTACATAGGCCCACTCGGGTAGAAGCAATTCATGCAGCAGAAATAGCAGTTTGTTATCTTCCCAGTCCCCTAAATAAACTGGAAAAGACTGAAAAGTTATTTTGGGTGTTCTAAAGGTACTATAATTCAACTGTGACATG
Source organism: Siderastrea radians (assembly GCA_964017195.1). Taxonomy (NCBI): domain Eukaryota; kingdom Metazoa; phylum Cnidaria; class Anthozoa; order Scleractinia; family Rhizangiidae; genus Siderastrea; species Siderastrea radians. The sequence continues at coordinate 51,742,805 of OZ024888.1, forward strand.
AGAATCAGTACAGTACAAACAAATAATTCGCTGGCTTCTTCAGTAAACCAGTGCTCTTTTGACGTCCATCTTGATCATCTACGGGAACTTCTTCTTCTAAATTGGATTCTCTTAGTCCCAAAGAACACATAATTAAATCATTTTGAAGGAAACTATATAACTCCCAAAAACAGTGGAAGATCGTGGAATGAAAGTGCTTAACTCGACGCATGAAACTTCAAAAGTACAGACGGTTAACACTCAAAAAAGGGCCTTTTTCGTTTAGTCGAAACGGCGTAGATCGACTGGTGCATACTGGTGCATTATGTTTCCCATATTGGAAAATTTCTAAGCTTTTGATGTAATATAATTTTACGCCAAGCACCACTAGCTGAAAGCCGTGTTAGACAAAAACTTCCGACCTACTAGACGAAGAGAAAAATCGGCCATTTTACCTCGTTCGAGAAATGTCAAAATTTACCATGATAAGCTCTAAATGTAAGACCTTCGACGCCAAAACCTTACTTTACTATTCCTGAACTTTTCAAATCTAATATTGTAGCAGAAAAAAGGCCAGCGAAAGTTGTGCAAACGATGATCAAACTCACCCGAAAAACCGCTCGCATCACAACAAAATTCCGCCATGTTGGAAATTCATCAAAATAATGCATTGCGGTCTTAGTGCGCACACCACCTGGATCTCATGGATGACCGACCGATGGTTGACCGAGTCCGCGATACAGTCGAGAAAGCCACGGGTTTCCAGGGCGCGGTGATTGACATCTGGCTTTGAAATCAAAGGTTACTAGGAACAATGTGTGAGAAGGTCACTAGGCCATGTATTAGCCCGAACTCGCTTGCGATCGCGCTCGTAGAAATGGCTAAAGTAAACTGGTCTCCAATTTGATTACTCTCGTCCTTTCATTGGCGATTTTTGGTGGCGTTAATGCTGGTTGAGGTGACAGAGACCAGAAAAATGAAAGTGATAAGACGTAGATTTGGATCTTGTCTTTTGCGCGTGTGGCGGAAATTCCGCCAGTATTGTCCTTAGCAGCCGATACCTTGTGTAGGTTACTATTTGAGTGTTTGAGTTGTCATGCAACCTGTCTAACGTGCTACTTTTTGCATCGAGCTTTACCCACCTAAGAAATCAGAAAAGTATTCTATATGAACCCATTGATTTTTCCACTGAGCATTGCTCTAGAAAGGAAACGTTGACCTGCTCAAGATAAAGAAATATATATATTTGTAGCTGGCTGGTAAAATCAGTTAACATGAGCGGCTGCAAATTTTCTCGTACTACTTGAACATGTGTAAGAAAGCATTCTGTTATTCTGTTAACAGATCGTTAAGAAAATACACCAATTAAACTAGGTAAAATTAACAACCGGCATGCTAAACCAAAGGTACAAAAACAATTGCGAATTTAAAGGACTACTTTACATCGTAACATTTTATTATTATTATTTTTTCTTTTGCCTCGAAATAAAATATCTAAGTCATGAATTATGGGGCTAAAACGTACCTTGAGGAATAGTAAAGACAAAAGCTCCAGTGAAATAGAATTAAAGAAATGAATTCTATATAGGTTTGCTACTTGTGTCAGTAAAGATAAAATGTTAGTTCGGAAGATGTAAGGTTGATTTTAACTAATTAATAATTTGTGTGTTTATTTTCAGGTGTAGGGAGCTGTTAGACACTCTGAGAAGTTAATGAGAGTGTCACACTTCACACAGGATGTGTGAATCACACGAGGATTAACCAGAAATACATGATTATTAACGAGAATACACGGTTATTATTCAAAGAATGCAGATGGTGAATGAGTTGGTAAAGAGTGAATTTTATGTATTGATGTTGTAACAAAGTTTGCTTGAGAAGTTTTGTTGTTACAAGGACGATAACAACAATAATAAAAAGAAGAAGATTGATTTCATGTAACTTGTTAAATTACCAAAATGAATGATATTGAAGAAGCAGTAGACAGAGGACCTTTGAGGTCACGATTTGTGCTTTATCATGGTGTTTATCTTCAAAATCGAAGGCCAAGACGCTCAAGGGAATTAAGCAGGATTCCGTTGAAAGCAGTGAAGAAAATTTTAAAGAAGAGAAATCGTAGAAAAGTTGTTATCAGAAATGTATTGAAAAATCTACCACAGACATCTGTCGTCTCTGAACTTATGGAAACATTCTTGCTTCGAAAAGGATTAATGTTTGGATGTGATAAACTTGTAAGGGAATTGACAGACTACAAAAATAGAAGGTATACGAGAAGGTCAATGGCGAAAAGCTTGGTTTACAGAAGTGTTAACCACAGAAGTATGACATTCGTTCAAAGTTACATAATGATATAGAAATGAATCGCAGTTTCGCAGCGTATTGAAGGTAAGTAAAGGTAAGCGTTGAAATGTTCATTTCTCAGGGTAGTATTGACAAAATACATTAGAATCACTGGTCGGCATTCGAACAATGGCCTTGATGTTATCATGAAGTAAATTAAAATGGACCTGCATCGTTGTTTAAAAATAGATTGCAATTAGCCTGCACTCGTGTCGTTAGGATCCGAATGGAGCCCTTGCCTGAAGCCTGAAACGTTTGTCGTGAATGCCTAAGGGCCGTACGTAACGATATCACGGTTTAAGAACGATTTATTTCTCCAGGTAAAGCCACAGGTTTTCTCCTGGAGAAAGAGTCGTACAGAGGTCACTGGTTACAAGCAAACAAAGTTCTCAAGTTGCATACATACATTTAATTCCTTACATACCGGAAGTGCAAATTGTTCATAACAGGTCACCAGAAAACACGAACTACTAAAGTTATAAGGTTTAAAACCTTTTTCCTTAAGAAAAGGGGACCCGGGGGGAGGGGGTGAGAGACTATGCGCCGCCTGTAAATTCTTCAGAATTTCTTGTTAACAATAGCACTGCTTCAGATTGCTTTAACCTTGAACGTGGTGTCAGACAGGGAGATCCACTTTCCCCTTATCTCTTCATACTGGCTGTTGAAACAATGGCAATTGCCATTCGAGAAAATGTTGAAATTAAAGGAATTAAATTGGGAGAGGAAGAGACCAAGCTCCTTCAATACGCAGGCGATACAACAGCAGTTCTTTCTGACACAAATTCTGCCCTTGCACTTTTTAAATTACTAGAATCCTTTCAACACCTATCTGGGTTAAAGGGCAATAGTTCTAAAACTGAGGGTTTATGGATCAGGTCACTAAAATATTATCAAAATTTACGGCACTTGACCCTTCTCAGTAGAGCAACAAAAAAGGTTTGTTTAGTCAAGGCAGGTTGAGTGTTTTAAGAGTTATGCCAAGTCACGTATTGAACTTCTGTCACCTATGTCGACCTATGTCTTCAAAAGAAACAAAATGAGCATAAATAACACTAACAAAATGAGCATAAATAACACTTTAGCCAAAAGAATTTCAAAATTCATCGGAACAGATTGTTTATAACAAAAAGACGCACGTATCTCCAGAATTATTGCAGTCCATTTAGATTTATTGTATTTACCAATTTATTTCCTGTACGTCACCAAGCGATAACAAGTACAATGTAAGCGATGATTTTCAATGGATGGACTTCTCTGCGTCACCATGGCACGAAAGTGAATATTGCATTATGGGACTTTGCAGTGGAGATGACAGCCAAGCCGGTGCCGGCGGCCTAGGGAGTTGTGTAGCAAATTCTTCTTTCTTTTTCTTTCAGGGATCTTTCTGAAAGATTAACAGTCTTCCAGACTTGCGTCTATGACTGAGATGGTCTTCTTTACATTTAATATGGAATCTCTTTGTTCTCTTTAACTCCCGTTTTCGTTTTCTTTTTCCACGTGTTTTTTTAGACCTAAGGGTAATTTAGATTTTTTTTTCTACAGTATCGCTGTTTATGCAATGTTGTTTCGTATAAGTGTGAGTCCTGCCATGGCCACCAATAAATAAACTTCAAATATATATATTACGAACGTCCTAAATACAGGAGCCTCGAGGCTTGCACTGGACTTCTATTAGTATTGTGTTATTTTTACTGATTACCTGTTTGCCAAATAAACAAATAAAGATAAACAGTGAAAGGAAATTAAAACCGAGAAAAATGTATGTGCGTGTTTACCGTGCTCCTAAATACATTGAAAACATCAAAACTGCGCGGTGGGTACAGCTTGGCTAGTTTACATGAAGGTATTTGTAAGTACTCAAAGAAACCGAGACCTAAATTAAACTTTCGTTAAAAAGTGAAACGACTACCTCCAGTCTTTATTCACATGTTCAGATTCCAGTTTACAAGCTGGAGTTTACATAGCCTCCAAAGCAAACGTCCTCAATACTCGTCATACAATAAATTGCAAAGAATGTATGCGTTGGAGGCTAGAGTTCCCATGGAACTGCGTGATTGTGATTGTTTCTTTGTACGCCTTTTAGCTACAAAATTACTGTACAATCAGAACATTCAGCGCGTGTTTCCAAAAAAAATTCTAGAGAGATTTCACCTTCAGTCTGCGGGAAGCATGTGATCATTGTGCAACCGATTAATTTTTGCGCGCGCTCATTGGACGAAACACATCATGTGGTGCAAAATCCGACGGCGGGATATGTACCGTGTCATGTGAAGTCAGTTTGCAGGTGGGCACTATAACAACGACCGAGACCTGAAAAAATGCACACTTGAAAATAAATGGCAATAGGAAGTCCAATTAATTGTTTAATGTCTAATAAAACTTTGCTTAAAAAAAACTACACCAAGCAAAGAACAAAGGGATGGCAATGGCAGGATAGTAGCAGGGGGAAACTTCATTCTCATTCAAAGGCTACTCTCCTTACATATATTAAAAATAAGGCTGTCTTAACTTAACTCCTTATGCGGTATTTTAATTGTTGCTAAGTTGCTCCTTTCCTACTGTGAAAGCTTTTAATTTTAATTATCGAATTATTGCTCCTCAACTTTCAATATTGATTTGCACAACATTTAAATGGAGCATTTGAATATAATGAACACTGAGATAAACTTTAAAAATAACGAGAATTGTATTTACATTACATTTACATTTACCACAAAAAGCCTACCCCTCAACTTTGGGGATTATAGGCATGGGTCAGCAAAACTGAATAATAATATTAAAGAAAATATTGTTGATTTAACTCAGGGGCACCCAACGAGAAAATTTGAGCAAAATACTAGAAATGTCGTTTTCTGCTTTCTTAGATTGTTTCAGAGCTTTTTAAAGACGTATTTGACTTTTTTACTGAGAATTTATAGTGCAGAAAGTTTTAGGAAACTGAATCCTATCCGCCGAATTTCCGAGCTGCTGATGGCTCTCCGAAAATAATAGCTGACCTTATTTTGCACTCTAAACGACATATTTGTCCCTCCGAAAACAAAAGGAACGAATAAGACCTATTGTTACGAAAGTCCAAGGTGATGTTTTGCAAAAGAAATCTCTAGTTTCCACTAGAATGCTCGTCACACAATTCATTCCATAAAATGTCTGCGTTGGAGGCTAGAGTTTCCATGGCACTACGTGGTTTAGCTTGTTCAAATTTTGATTGTGATTCCAGCTACAAAATGACTGTACCGTCAGAACTAAGTGCGTTTCCAAAAAAAAATTCTAAAGAGATTTCACCTTCAGTCCGCGGAAGCATGTGATCATTGTGCAACCGATTACTTTTTGCGTGCGCTCATTGGACGAAACACATCATGTGGTGCAAATCTGACAGAGGGATATGTACCGTGTCATGTGAAGTCAGTTTGCAGGTGGGCACTGTAACAACGACCGAGACCAAAAAATGTACACTTGAAAATAAATGGCAATAGGAAGTCCAATTAATTGTTTAATGTCTAATAAAACTTTGCTTAAAAACTACACCAAGCAAAGGACAAAGGGATGGCAATGGCAGGATAGCAGCAGGGGGAAATTTGATTCCCATTCAAAGGCTACTCTCCTTACATATATTAAAAATAAGGCTGTCTTAACAATGATATATAAAAACAAATATTATGTCCAGACATGACGTCATTTTTGTCAAGGCGTGATACCCAGTTACGGACATTTTCCGTGATTAGCAAGTGAGGTCTTAGAGCAGATCCTGTTACGATAAAAGCGGTATCTCTAGCTGTATTGGTCCTTCCATACCTTGCCATCGAATATCTCAAGAAGTCTTTTGGTCATTTTAGGACAAAAGTTTTCCAGACAAGGTACAAATTCGTATATTCTTCCTTTGTTTTAATTTAGCTTTTGTTGGCGTTCTTTTTAAGAACGCTGCTTCCTTTTGTTACTGCCTATACGTTCTGCGTATCTCGGGTCTGAGGTCGGTTTCTCGAAAGTACCTGTTATGTAACTTTTCGGGCCCTGAGCCGATATTTTGAAATCAAAATTTATAGAATGGTGATCTAGCTTTTAGCCCGCAAACCAGCTCGACTTGTTTCGTCAAGATAAATTTTAGTGCTTAGCTTTAAAAAGCTACAAAATTTTGAATCTTTAAGGTAAACCTTGCGGTCATAAAATAGCTTTCCGGGCCCGAGAAGTTACGGGACGGGCCACTGGTCCGAGATATTCGGAAGGTTTCTTTAGGAATTTGCCGACCAATACAAAGGTATTTTTGCGCCGTTTCTTACTATGTGGAAAAAGCAGATCGTGACAAGGGCTATCAGAATTGAAAAGAAAATTGGGGGTAGGCACGCATTTTTCAGAGGTTGAATTTGGAAAGAAAATGCCACACATTCTTTGTATTTTAAAGCTTTTTTAGAATTATGAATGCTTAACTATCTCTGAAAAATGCGTGGTTACTTAAATTTTTCTTTTTAGGTTCGAATAACCCTTGCTAAGATCTGTCATAACCTTTGCAAAAATACCTCTGTATTAAGAGACACCGTCCTCAATTTGTTCCCAATTTTTTCCTTTTCATTTCTTCGCTCCTTTATTGCTCAAAAATTGCCAACACGTTTTCTTATTCTGGGCCATTCATTTATTCACCGCACGTCGTACGGTGCTAGGCTTGTATGTGTCTATCAGACCAATTATCACAAAACGCCCCTACTTCAACAGATTAGGTTAAAATCTTAACCCAATACTTGAAAACAGTTTTAGAACCCATTTCGTACCAAGTATACTTACGTTGTAAAGAGTTTAAGGATTTAGTGTTTTTCCAACTTCTTATTAACCAAGTTAAGGAAACTTGGGCTTTTATATTTACTTTTATTTTTAAATAGCTCTTGCGGTTAAGAGTAAGGCGCTGTCTGTTGTTTACAATTGGCCCGTAACCTTGAACGTCAGTTCCACTTTAGTTTTAGCAGTTAACTTTAAAACTGCACGGGGAAAACAACCAATTTCGTGCCTGTATACTTACGGCGTTGTAGAGAGTTTTACGATTACAAAACTCGTTTCCTTCATCATGGTATGCATATAAATAATTTAGGGCAATATGAATTCTACCGCAATTTGAGATTGACAGTTTCGAGACGCAGCTGGGAGGCCGTGTCATCTTCATGATCTTAACTTTGCTTGAAGAGCAGTATGTGTTGTGTTTTAGTACGTACGTTGTCATTTCACCTTGTGTTTGACCAAGCCGATTTATTGAGATAGTTTTAGGCCTTGTTTTAGTCTTATTGTTTTAGCTTGGGGCACTTCGTCTCGGACTTTTGACATGTTTTTCTAAATGCGCTAATCTTAGTGTTTTTCCAACTTCATATTAATCAAGTTAAGTAAAATTGGACTTAAATATTTACTTTTATTTTTAAATAGCTCTTACGATTAAGAGTAAGGTGCTGTCTCTTGTTTACAGTTGGCTCGGAACCTTGAACGTCAGCTCCATTTTAGTTAACAAACTCATTATGTGGTCTTTTAATTGTTGCTAAGTTGCTTCTTTCGTATTGTAAAAGCTTTTAATTTTAATTATCTTATTATTGCTCCTCCACTTTCAATATTGATTTGCACAACATTTAAATGGAACATTTGAATATAAATAACACTGAGATAAACTTTAAAAATAACGAGAATTGTATTTACATTTACATTTACCACAAAAAGTCTACCCCTCATCTTTGGGGATTATTGGCACGGGGTCAGCAAAAGTAAATAATAATATTAAAGAAAATATTGTTGATTTAACTCAGGGGCACCCAACGAGAAAATTTGAGCAAAATACTTGAAATATCATTTTCTGCTTCTTAGATTGTTTCAGAGCTTTTTAAAGACGTATCTGATTTTTTAGCTAAAAATTTAGACTGCAGAAAGTTTAGGAAACTGAATCTTATCCGCCGAATTTCCGAGCTGCTGATGGCTCTCCGAAAATAACAGTGACCTTATTTTGCACTCTTAACGACATATTTGTCCCTCCGAAAACAATAGGAACGAATGAGTCCTCTTGTTACGAAAGTCCAAGGTGATGTTTCACCAAAGAAATCTCTAGTTTGCACTAGAATTAAATCCGAATATCTCAGGTTGTTTAGGCCCTCCGAACAGATATTCCCCGAAACGAACCGTTGGGTGCTCCTGTTTAACTAGGCGTCGTGTGGAGTGTAAATGTGGAGTGGAGTGCTTTGCAAGTAAAATCTGTCCCGTAGGCAAAAGAGTAGAAGAAAGAAGTTCCTTGGTGTAAGTTAGGAAATACAATAAGCGAAGTTGTAAATGGTTGCGTTTTAGCCTGATCCCTTGTCTCACCGAGCTCGGTAGCCCTTGAGCTCATCTCACAAGAAAGGACTTTCTTACTAACGAGATTCAGGGGACTTCCATATCCTCGCGTTTCTTCTCTTCAGCACTCAACTGATATACTTTTCTATAGACAATCGGAACAGGAAAATTGTAGCCGAGTTTTGTTTTCTGTACCGCCGTTGCAAATTTGCCTTTAGATGCCTTATGTCTTATATTTATTATGGACATTGGGATGCAACAACATAACAACTGATAACTAAATAAAATAATGTAAGTAATTATGCATGTAACAAACATGGACTTCCCGACCAAAAGAAAACGACAAAATTATAGAATATATTTCCAATCTTCAATTTAAATGCGTTTAACGTTATTTTGTTCTGGCCTCGGTCGTTGTTAGCTAGTGCTCACCTAAACGGAGAAGGGCGGCTGGTTAGCAGAAATAGACTGTTGTCTTCGCTGAAAGAATATCTCTCAATAGCCCTTTTCACAGTTAACGTTTCTCAAATGCATTACAGTGTATTTGAACGTGGATGTGAGGCAATTTCGCGCAAAAAGAGCAAAGTTGCCCCGAAATTGCCTGACGTCCACGTTCAAAAACAATGTAATGCAAATACGAAAAGGTAACTGTGAAAAGGGCCATTCGTTCATCATGACATCTGTATTAATGGTTCTTCACTTAGTAATCATTTTCCCTTCGAAAGTTCGCGAAAAAGCCAAATAGTTCCAATACATTTCTTAAGGGCCCAAATTTTTCTACCCTGATTTGGATTGTAGGCATAGCAAGGTAACTTAGAACATGTGTATTATTTCTATTTAGGATGGCATGTGATAATTATAAAAGTTTGAAAATGAACTTTTTAGGTAGATTTTGTGGGGTGAAAATTTTCATAAAACTAGTGCCAGGTCTTTCTCTTCCTATGGCGTCGATACCACGTTGTGTCATGTGACATGAAAGTAGGATGTTAGCGGAAAGACACTATACCATTAGATATTCTGGGGGTTTTCTGTGGTTATTTTAATTTGACCTGAACGTTTACTCTCAGACAGGGTTTTTTTTTGGTGATTTTGGCCCCCTAAATGCCCCCCCCCCCCCGCTGGAAATTGTAAACAACCGTTAACAAAGCCAATCAAAGGGTGCTTTTGTAATAACTCATCAAGGTCAATGTGCTTACCAAGTTTCATTGAATTTGGCCAACCCCCATTTCCAAGGTCTGACACGCCTTCTCAGTCAGGGCCTCTTATGTATTCAACTGTCCTAACTGGTTCGGAAGATTGTGAGTTTCATAAAAGGTCAATTGCATGCTGACAGTAAGATAATTGTGTAACAATACTAACCATTGATATGAAATTAATTCAATTTTATACTGGCATTTTGTATATTTATCCGTAGCAAAAAAATCTCTATTAAATTGGGCATATCCATCCCTCTTTCTTCATGAACCACGAGTACGTTTTTTCTTCGCTTGCAATTTTCTCCTGCATTCTTTCAATTGCTTTGTAAACGCTCCCTTGTTTCCTTCAAGAGAGCGTGAATGTTAGAATGAAGAAAGGACATTCCCCGTATACGGCCTGTTTCATTAACAATTCGCCTTATTTATTATTTTAAACAACTGCAGGCAACAGGTATCAATCATTTAGTCATCAAAATGCATGTTTGATTTCCAAATGACCTCCTAATGAAAAGTGCGTTGAGCCACAATGTCGACCGCTCAAACTATGAGTGATTAGAAAAACGCATTTTAGAGCGTTCGAGCTGCTTCACTGATTAGGGATTTTCTATATCTACCTGAAATTATATATGACTGATTATGAATTCGCAACAGCGAAATTACAACCCTGAAAAAAAGGCGTCGTACTTCAGTACCTTTTGTTTGTGAATGACCTAAAAATAGTATAAATTAGCACTGAAGATGAAGAGTGGCACTGTGGTAAATATATTCTCTTAACTGATCGCCTCTTGTTTTTCAAAGCGCCAAGCTCAAGTCGGCTTTGCCTCCTTGGTTGTTCAGATTTTGAGGACCTCGACCCTGTTCAAAATGGCAGTGAGAAAAGACCCTGTCTAATAGCAGGACACGTGTCTCCTGATTTAAATTGACTCAATATGGCCGAAGATTGCCTACTGTTTTGAGATTACATGATCCACTGTTCACCAGTGTCTACGTTCACTACCATTTTGAATCGATAGAGGACCCTAAGGTTGAGAGAAGTGGTAGAGGTCGATAGAGGGTTAAGCTTGAGAGTTCTGCTCTGATAGGTAGACACACAAGCATAACTAACTAGCTCCCGTGTTTATTTGATATACAGAGGACCCTGGGGACGAAGCCACATACGGCAGCGACGTATTTTAATAATTATCTATCTATCTGAACCTAGTGTGTATTCATATGAAGTTACTCTGCCTGACTGAAATTTACGAGAAGAAAACGAACACTAGTTTCTAAAAAAAAGACTACTGCATATCATTATCTTTTCTGAACGACTGACTCCGTCACACAACTCTTTCTTTTATTTAGCAGGTCAATGAAGCTGCTATTTTTGTTATACCCGTTAAAATTTTGCAGGACTGGCCACGGAGAAGGTGAGCGTTGTTTCTATTAATATGTTTACTTTAGTAAGGTTAAAAAGGAAACAGATAATATATAGATTTACCCAAGCCTAAAAGCGGAGCCGCCAAGAAATAAACTGGTGTTCGTTTCTCAAAAATAGTCCTGAAACTTTTCGGTCTGAAATATATTTGGGACCTTTTTTGGCTCTTTCGCTTTCGAAAAGTGTTTCTCAAAACGTCGGCAAATGTTCCGAATTGTCCCCCAATATTTTGGGGATCTGTTCTGTAAAACCAAGCTCGAAAGGTCATTCTAGAGGCTGAGCACAGCTTGATTGTTTTTCTTCGGGCATCAAACTGAACACATATTTTACTCACGAGCCGTCTTGCTTGGTTTTTGCAATGTTTCCATATCCTGTCAGTGAGGAAGAAGGACACTTAGAACAGCCAGTACATACCCACATTGTGATCCATCGTTGTGATCCATTTTATTTCAGTCATACTAAATAGCTAAAATGTATCCTGTATCAGTTGGTCTGAAAACGAAAGTATTCATAAAACGACGTAAAAAGACCAAATTTGGAGTTTTTTTTCACAAATATTTGACTGTGTTAAATACAGATATAAGATGTGCTTAAGCAAATCTAAGTTTAAAACTTCCCTATCGTTGTGACTTGGATTTGAAATGTAATGGAAACCTTTAACAGATATGGTTTGTTTCAAATGTTAGTCAACTGTTTCCAACTTCTCTCCCCACTGATATTGAATAAGTTAAAATACAAATAATAATTGAATTCAGATGCTACAAAAGCATCCCCAAAGAAAATATGCTGTTCTTACATTGTCATAGAAAAAGATAAAAAGTATGTCCATACTTTATATTTGTTCGCAGATCATGATGAATGTGGAACGAGCCTTCATGGATGCCAGCACAAGTGTAATAATTTGAATGGAAGCTTTTTCTGTTCGTGCAATGCTGGTTATGTACTGAACAAAGACAACAAAACGTGTTCAGGTGTGATATTACTTCTCCCATCTCAGATCTGCGTTCCTCCTCAATAGAATTTTTCTCAAAATAATTTGGTTAAACGGCATTGATTTAAAAGTGTTGTGTTCTTAACCTACTTTCATTCATTTCAAGGTCAGTCATTTTCACTTGATACTGTGGTTTCGTCAACATTTATTTGCCAGCGATCTGGGCATATTTAGTTAATGAGTGAATTTAAGTACTACTGTTTTACGAGATGTTTGAATAGTAAATGACGTAATTTTTCAGACGTGGATGAATGTAACCCTGTGTATGTGGAAAGTTTAAAGAAGACCGTGATTCTCGCCAGATGCCCTCCGCTCACGATCTGTAATAACGCGCCTGGAAATTACACCTGCAGCTGTAGGAAAGGATTCCGTCTGCGGTCTGATGGCAAACGGTGCATAGGTAGGTTTTCTTTACGCTTTTCCCATGTACAGATTCGTATAGGGTTTTTTACTTTGCAAATTTTCTCTTTAATAGAATCAGTTATTATTCATTAATTTATTCAAATTTTTCCCATTCCCACTAATAAGTGAGTGGAAAGCAGCAATATTTGACCTGAAGGCACTGCGTTCGTACTTTAACGCAGCAAAATCAAAAACCTTTTTAACTGAGGGTGACACGTAACAGTGATATGAAGAAACTTCCACTGTCTTCAAAATAAAAACAAATTGATATTTGAAGAATTTTTGGTGCCAGCAAGTAAACTTGAACGGCAAGAACTTAAAAGTTATTGGCGGGAGACTGTAACAAACGTGATTTGTTTCAAAGTGCAAATAACTGGCTGATAGCTCTTACTAATGTTCACCATTGCAGACATAAACGAATGTCATTTGAACAATGGAAATTGCAGTCACCGATGCTTTAACAATGTTGGCTCCTATATTTGTGTATGTAAGCCTGGTTTCAGTATTCTGGATTCAAATCGACGTTCCTGCTCAGGTTAGTTGTCAGTGACGGAGGACGACAATTGACCAGCATGAAGCTCAGTAACAATCGGCCACTTGAGAAATAGAGAGCAGTTTTTGGTGATCTTAGGTAATTTATGACCTTTAAGGCAATCCACAGGATAATTTTGATGGTCTCACAAGGCCCGCTGTTTCGTTTGGTTTCAGTGGTTACTAGCCAAATGTGTCCTGAAGCAATAGGTATGAAAACCAAGCTAAATATAAAACGACATCAAAAGACCACTGAAGTTTTTCATAAACATTTAATTGACTTCGATAAAGATATAAAGTTAAAGTTTAAAAAATCGCCTTTCGCTGTGACCACGATTTTGAACGTAATGGGAACCTTTAAAAGATATGAGTTGCTTCAAGTTTTGCCCCACTGTTTCACATTTTTTTCCCGTTTGATATTCAGTGTTTGAAAATACAAAAATCTTTAGATTATAAAGAGGTCTCCACAACAAGGTAGTACTCACATTGCCATAAAAACATGAAGAAGCATGTCTATGGATTTTTTTTTCTTTACAGATCGTGACGAATGTGCAACGAGCCTTCATGGATGCCAGCACAAGTGCAATAATTTGAATGGAAGCTTTTTCTGTTCATGCAATGCTGGTTATGTACTGAACAAAAACAACAAAACGTGTTCAGGTGTGATATTCCTTCTCCTATCTCTTACTGTTTTCAGTAACTCATGTCCGTTAATGTCATGATCAGTCATTTTCACTTGCTGACGAGATCTTGTCAATATTCGGCTGCCAGTGATCTGGTGCACATGGACGTAATGCATGAACTCACAAACTTCTGTTTTTACAATAATGTTTATTTTAAAAAGTCGTACAAATTACAGGCAGATGTGTGAAAATTGAATGATGTACATACTTTTCAGACGTGGATGAATGTAACCCTGTGTATGTGGAAAGTTTAAACAAGACCGTGATTCTCGCCGGATGCGATCAGCTGTGCAATAACACGCCTGGAAATTACACCTGCAGCTGTAACAAAGGATTTCGTCTTCTCCCTGATGGAAAACAGTGCCAAGGTAAGTTTTCTTTATCCCTGGTTTTATATATGGATTTTTAAATTGTTAACTTTGTTGAAACCATCTTTTATTAGAGTCAGTCATCATTTATTTGTTCAAGTTTTTACCCTTCTCACCTATGTAAGTGGGAGGGCAGCACTGAGCAACATTTGATCTTTACATATTGCTTCCTGAAGTCATGCGTTCGTCCTTGTAACAAACTGAAAACAATTTAACTGAGGCTGAAACGTAATAGTGAAATCATGAGACCTCTACCGTCCTCACGATAGAATCCCACGCAGACGTTCTTAGGGTTTCGTCACAACGCATACAAAAAAAAAAAAAAATTTGTTGCAAAATTGTTGGTGGCAGTTTAAATCTAGGTAAATGATCTTACAGCTATGATTTGTTTCAAAGTACAGTTAACTTTAACTCATTTTTTTTTCACTAATGTTCATTATTGCAGATATAAACGAATGTATCTCCAGTAATGGCAACTGCAGTCACCAGTGCATTAACACTGTAGGCTCCTATTTGTGTCGATGTAAGCCTGGTTTTATCCTGGATTCAAATGGACATTCCTGCTCAGGTTAGTTGTCAGTGAAGAAGGAGGATGTTGAAAGTTCCGTAATAACGGGCCACTAGTTAAGTAGAGACTGAGCAGTTTTTAGTGAGCTTGGGTTTAGAGGCAAACCACAGGAGAGTATTGATAATCTTACAAAACTCGTTATTCCATTTGGATTCAGTCATTAATTGCCAAATCTGTCCTGTAGGATGTGCAGTGGGTATGAGGACGATGCTTGTTATACAACGACGTCAAAATGCCAAATTTTGGTCTTTGAGTAGGTGGCCAAACACAGTTTTCTTGTACCCTTGCGTAATTCATCGTTACTTTCAAACCACTAGCAGCTGGGCGGTCAAAATTGGCAAGATGCAAGTTCAACTAAAAAAGATTATATGTGTTATTGGGCTAAGTACTGTTGCCATGGCAACACGGCTGGTAATAAACCAGCACTAAGGACGTTCGCGCTAATTATTTGTGCGCATCCTTACTGCGCACGTAATTCATGTCGCAATGTCACGCCACGACATGCATCGAGCGCGCGCGCTAAGAAATATAGGCAAATACCGTGGTGGTCAGAGTATTTTTATATTTATAAACGTGCTTAACTCTCTTAAGGACGTTCGCGCTAATTGTTTCTGAGCATCCTTACCGCGCACGCAATTCACTTGGCGATGTCATGCCATGTCATGCATTGAGCGCGCGCGCTGTTGAAGAAATGTGGAGATATATAGCGCTAGTGGACACTTTAATATTCATGCACGGTTTTAACTCTCTTAAATGTTCGGTGACCCCATATTTTCTTTTGATAGATCACTTTCTTTGCCGATTACCTGCGTTTTGTGAAAAATTAAAGAAAATCTGTATTGTGGTAGTTTGATTTTTTTCAACTTTTCTGCCCTCGCATCATCGAATTCTGCTATTGTTGTGGCTGCACGATGTTCGCAAAAGTCCTTCTTAGAGGTTGAGTTTAACTAAAAGGATGACACCGGTTCAAATTATTACTTGACAGACCCATTAAAATAAAATTTCACTAAGAAAGTGGGTCTACAGCAAATCATTTTTAATATTTTTCAACTAACAAGCACTGAGGCCACGTAGAGTTACGAGGGCCGATTTATCCAAATTGGGGTAGTTTTCCACGGAGAAGGTGAGCGTTGTTTCTATTAATATGTTTACTTTAGTAAGGTTAAAAAGGAAACAGATAATATATAGATTTACCCAAGCCTAAAAGCGGAGCCGCCAAGGAATAAACTGCTGTTCGTTTCTGAAAAATAGTCCTGAAACTTTTCGGTCTGAAATATATTTGGGACCTTTTTTGGCTCTTTCGCTTTCGAAAAGTGTTTCTCAAAACGTCGGCAAATGTTCCGAATTGTCCCCCAATATTTTGGGGATCTGTTCTGTAAAACCAAGCTCGAAAGGTCATTCTAGAGGCTGAGCACAGCTTGATTGTTTTTCTTTGGGCATCAAACTGAACACATATTTCACTCACGAGCCGTCTTGCTTGGTTTTTGCAATGTTTCCATATCCTGTCAGTGAGGAAGAAGGACACTTAGAACAGCCAGTACATACCCACATTGTGATCCATCGTTGTGATCCATTTTATTTCAGTCATAAATAGCTAAAATGTATCCTGTATCAGTTGGTCTGAAAACGAAAGTATTCATAAAACGACGTAAAAAGACCAAATTTGGAGTTTTTTTCACAAATATTTGACTGTGTTAAATATAGATATAAGATGTGGTTAAGCAAATCTAAGTTTAAAACTTCCCTATCGTTGTGACTTGGATTTGAAATGTAATGGAAACCTTTAACAGATATGGTTTGTTTCAAATGTTAGTCAACTGTTTCCAACTTCTCTCCCCACTGATATTGAATAAGTTAAAATACAAATAATAATTGAATTCAGATGCTACAAAAGCATCCCCAAAGAAAATATGCTGTTCTTACATTGTCATAGAAAAAGATAAAAAGTATGTCCATACTTTATATTTGTTCGCAGATCATGATGAATGTGGAACGAGCCTTCATGGATGCCAGCACAAGTGTAATAATTTGAATGGAAGCTTTTTCTGTTCGTGCAATGCTGGTTATGTACTGAACAAAGACAACAAAACGTGTTCAGGTGTGATATTCCTTCTCCCATCTCAGATCTGCGTTCCTCCTCAATAGAATTTTTCTCAAAATAATTTGGTTAAACGGCATTGATTTAAAAGTGTTGTGTTCTTAACCTACTTTCATTCATTTCAAGGTCAGTCATTTTCACTTGATACTGTGGTTTCGTCAACATTTGTTTGACAGCGATCTGGGCATATTTAGTTAATGAGTGAAATCAATTTAAGTACTACTGTTTTACGAGATGTTTGAATAGTAAATGACGTAATTTTTCAGACGTGGATGAATGTAACCCTGTGTATGTGAAAAGTTTAAAGAAGACCGTGATTCTCGCCAGATGCTCTCCGCGGTTCGCGATCTGTAATAACGCGCCTGGAAATTACACCTGCAGCTGTAGGAAAGGATTCCGTCTGCGGTCTGATGGCAAACGGTGCATAGGTAGGTTTTCTTTACGCTTTTCCCATATACAGATTCGTATAGGGTTTTTTACTTTGCAAATCTTCTCTTTAATAGAATCAGTTATTATTCATTAATTTATTCAAATTTTTCCCATTCCCACCAATAAGTGAGTGGAAAGCAACAATACTCGACCTGAAGGCACTGCGTTCGTACTTTAACACAGCAAAATCAAAAACCTTTTTAACTGAGGGTGACACGTAACAGTGATATGAAGAAACCTCCACTGTCTTCAAAACAAAAAAAATTGATATTTGAAGAATTTTTGGTGCAAGCAAGTAAACTTGAACGGCAAGAACTTAAAAGTTATTGGCGGGAGACTGTAACAAACGTAATTTGTTTCAAAGTGCAAATAACTGGCTGATAGCTCTTACTAATGTTCACCATTGCAGACATAAACGAATGTCTTTTGAGCAATGGAAATTGCAGTCACCAATGCGTTAACAGTTTTGGCTCCTATTATTGTGGATGTAAGCGAGGTTTCATAATGCAGGATTCAAATGGACATTCCTGCTCAGGTTAGTTGTCAGTGACGGAGGACGACAATTGACCAGCATGAAGCTCAGTAACAATCGGCCACTTGAGAAATAGAGAGCAGTTTTTGGTGATCTTAGGTAATTTATGACCTTTAAGGCAATCCACAGGATAATATTGATGGTCTCACAAGGCCCGCTGTTTCATTTGGTTTCAGTGGTTACTAGCCAAATGTGTCCTGAAGCAATAGGTATGAAAACCAAGCTAAATATAAAACGACATCAAAAGACCACTGAAGTTTTTCATAAACATTTAATTGACTTCGATAAAGATATAAAGTGAAAGTTAAAAAAAATCGCCTTTCGCTGTGACCACGATTTTGAACGTAATGGGAACCTTGAAAAGATATGATTTGCTTCAAGTTTTCCCGTTTGATATTTAATGTTTGAAAATACAAAAATCTTTAGATTATAAAGAGGTCTCCACAACAAGGTAGTACTCACATTGCCATAAAAACATGAAGAAGCATGTCTATGGATTTTTTTTCTTTACAGATCATGACGAATGTGCAACGAGCCTTCATGGATGCCAGCACAAGTGTAATAATTTGAATGGAAGCTTTTTCTGTTCATGCAATGCTGGTTATGTACTGAACAAAGACATAAAAACGTGTTCAGGTGTGATATTCCTTCTCCTATCTCGGGTCCTGTTTTCAGTAACTCATGTCCGTTAATGTCATGATCAGTCATTTTCACTTGCTGACGAGATCTTGTCAATATTCGGCTGCCAGTGATCTGGTGCACATGGACGTAATGCATGAACTCACAAACTGCTGTTTTTACAATAATGTTTATTTTATAAAGTCGTACAAATTACAGGCAGATGTGTGAAAATTGAATGATGTACATACTTTTCAGACGTGGATGAATGTAACCCTGTGTATGTGGAAAGTTTAAAGAAGACCGTGATTCTCGCCGGATGCGATCAGCTGTGCAATAACACGCCTGGAAAATACACCTGCAGCTGTAACAAAGGATTTCGTCTTCTCTCTGATGGAAAACAGTGCCAAGGTAAGTTTTCTTTATCCCTGGTTTTATATATGGATTTTTAAATTGTTAACTTTGTTGAAACCATCTTTTATTAGAGTCAGTCATCATTTATTTGTTCAAGTTTTTACCCTTCTCACCTATTTAAGTGGGAGGGCAGCACTGAGCAACATTTGATCTTTACATATTACTTCCTGAAGTCATGCGTTCGTCCTTGTAACAAACTGAAAACAATTTAACTGAGGCTGAAACGTAATAGTGAAATCATGAGACCTCTACCGTCCTCACGATAGCATCCCACGCAGACGTTCTTAGGGTTTCGTCACAACGCATCCAAAAAAAAAAAAGATTTGTTGCAAAATTGTTGGTGGCAGTTTAAATCTAGGTAAATGCTCTTACAGCTATGATTTGTTTCAAAGTACAGTTAACTTTAACTCATTTTTTTTTCACTAATGTTCATTATTGCAGATATAAACGAATGTATCTCCAGTAATGGCAACTGCAGTCACCAGTGCATTAACACTGTAGGCTCCTATTTGTGTCGATGTAAGCCTGGTTTTATCCTGGATTCAAATGGACATTCCTGCTCAGGTTAGTTGTCAGTGAAGAAGGAGGATGTTGAAAGTTCCGTAATAACGGGCCACGAGTTAAGTAGAGACTGAGCAGTTTTTAGTGAGCTTGGGTTTAGAGGCAAACCACAGGAGAATATTGATAATCTTACGAAACTCGTTATTCCATTTGGATTCAGTCATTAATTGCCAGATCTGTCCTGTAGGATGCGCAGTGGGTATGAGGACGATGCTTGTTATACAACGACGTCAAAATGCCAAATTTTGGTCTTTGAGTAGGTGGCCAAACACAGTTTTCTTGTACCTTTGCGTAATTCATCGTTACTTTCAAACCACTAGCAGCTGGGCGGTCAAAATTGGCAAGATGCAAGCTCAACTAAAAAAGATTATATGTGCTATTGGGCTAAGTACTGTTGCCATGGCAACACGGCTGGTAATAAACCAGCACTAAGGACGTTCGCGCTAATTATTTGTGCGCATCCTTACTGCGCACGTAATTCATGTCGCAATGTCACGCCACGACATGCATCAAGCGCGTGCGCTAAGAAATATAGGCAAATACAGTGGTGGTCAGAGTATTTTTAATTTATAAACGTGCTTAACTCTCTTAAGGACGTTCGCGCTAATTGTTTCTGCGCATCCTTACTGCGCACGCAATTCACTTGGCAATGTCATGCCACGTCATGCATTGAGCGCGCGCGCTGTTGAAGAAATGTGGAGATATATAGCGCTAGTGGACACTTTAATATTCATGCACGGGTTTAACTCTCTTAAATGTTCGGTGACCCATATTTTCTTTTGATAGATCACTTTCTTTGCCGATTACCTGCGTTTTGTGAAAAATTAAAGAAAATCTGTATTGTGGTAGTTTGATTTTTTTCAACTTTTCTGCCCTCGCATCATCGAATTCTGCTATTGTTGTGGCTGCACGGTGTTCGCAAAAGTCCTTCTTAGAGGTTGATTTTAACTAAAAGGATGACACCGGTTCAAATTATTTACTTGACAGACCCATTAAAATAAAATTTCACTAAGAAAGTGGGTCTACAGCAAATCACTTTTAATATTTTTCAACTAACAAGCACTGAGGCCATGTAGAGTTACGAGGGCCGATTTATCCAAATTGGGGTAGTTTTCCACGCCCTTTATTTCGAAAACGAAGTTGGTGAACCCCAATTTTTTTGCATTTCTGACATAGGTAACTCATTATCTGACTGTACCCAAAGTATGAAAAAATCTGTGTTGTAGACGTTTTTCGCGCGAACGTCCTTAAATGCATGGTGACCTCATTTTTTTCGAAAAATCACTTCCTTTACTGGTTCTCTGCATATTGTCCAAAAACAACAAATTCTGAACGTGAGAAGTTTTAATTATATTGCTATTACCACTCAAATACGATCGAGTTTTTCTACGAATGCAGGTATACATGACTCACAATTATCCTTCTTGTGAGGCTAGTTTTACCTGAAGAAACGACATTACCTGCAAAAATGTACTAAACAGGCCTATTTGCGATGAAATCAATAAATCAGCATTATCAAGCGTCCTCCACGTATCTTGTTTTATTCCTTGTAGCAAGAAAGCCGATTTCGCCTTACATAACCAAAGCTTCTAAAAACACAACGTTTCCAATACGCTTTATCTCCAAAACGAGGGCGGTGACCTATCTAATTTTTTTGCTTTTCTGACATGAGTTGGTCATTATCTAACTGCAGCAAAAGTTTGAAAAAAAAATCTGAACGTGGGAAGATTTTGGGCGCGAACGTCCTTAAGAGCGGCTATCCGTAACTTTCACCTAGGACCATGCAAGATAGAAAAATCGAAAATTGCCAAACTTTGTCACAATAAAGGTCTTCCCAAACCATTTATAAAAATATAAGTTTTAGTTTATTCCGGTAAATATTTTACCGTTACGACGACTTTATCATTCTGATGGCTCGTGAGCGAGTAAAAACGACTTGAAAGTGTCACTTAAATCAACCGCTCGTCTTGAATTGTGAAGACAGGAATATCAATATCAAAGCCATGTAGTATAAGTAGGATATTTCCTTGTCATGTTTGCTTTGTCAAATTTGAAATCGATGGAAACCAGAATTTTTAACAGATTTTTAAAATTTAACCGTTTCGAGCGGCACAGTCGCACGCTAAAAAATGGCGAAATTCAGGACCAAAAAAGCACTTTGGTATATGGCTTTCACTGCTGAGACTACACTTATTGGAATAAGCAATCTTTCCTCTACGATTTGATGAAAAAAAATTTTTGGGTAAATGAAATGGTAAATTTTGGGAGCGCTTTATCTACACCCTATTTTCCAAGCGAAGACGACCTTTTGACCTTGACAAGCGGGGAAGTAATGACCAGCGTTTTCAAATAACACGTACTAATTCCATTTTTTAAAAAAAGTTTCACAATGTTTGGTACTTACTAATTAATAGAACCTCAAATAAAGTCATCAGCCGAAAACAGAACAGGTTTTCGCTCGCAAATACGTTTTTTGGGCAAAGGCAAACTTTGGTTGTTGGTGATTAACATCGGCAAATTTGCATAAATTTGAAACATTTTTCTTTCACAACAAAGTCGGTTTTCTGCCTTCAGTTTTTTTCCAAAACAATGGTAAAGAAAACCAATAAAGTGTGACCCAACTATTTATAAAGCAAATCTTACCTTAATAACTCTTTTCTGATGAAGAAACGTCGAGATTTCTTCTGGCCGCGCGAGACAACCGTCGAACATTTTTGGGTGGTCGCGAAAACGTTGCTGGCACGCAATTTACACTGGTCTTAAATTACAAACCAGAGAGGTCCCATCCTGGCTTTTACCGTGTTATTTTGGAGCCACACATACGATCCTCAATTTAAAAGTGTGGGTAGTTCACAGAAAGACAAGGCAGCAGAAAAGGCTCAGATGCTATTGAAAGTATTCAACAACTTGCAACGTATAAAGCCGGAGAGGGGAGGGAATGAGGGGAAGGGTAATAAGCCTTTTTTTGAAAACCTCCGTTTTTCGTGTTGAGAACATTAGGTAATGAAAAACTGTGTGCTTCAATGGCTTCCACGATACTGCCGACGACTATATAAATAGTCAGCCAAGAACACTGGCGTGTGGTTTGAAAGTGCCCTTTCTATGAACAAGCAAGTGAACTAACTGTACAAAACAGCTTTCTAACATCTACGTAATCTAGTTACTACCAGAAAGTTCCTGTCACACAAAAACTGCGAAATACTAACACACACCTTTGCAACTTCTCGGATCGATTACTGTAATTCTCTACTATCTGGCCTACCACATAATTTGCTGCAAATTGGACCTAGATATTTAACGGACACTTCACTTGGACAGCCGCAGTTTTTCTTGTAGGATCTCCAGCGGATTCCAAACCTTTCCCGGTGTCGCGGGCATATTGTTAAACCCAAACGAACTTCATTGAACTCAAAAATTCCTTTAAAAATTAGCAAAAAAAAAAAAACAGCTCCGAGTATCGTCAAACGTCAGAATCTGTGCCAAGGTACATTGAGTTTTCCTGTCTTCATCTAGGTCAAAAGGAATAGATCCCGTGGAAGTATTCACCCACCCTAGCTGCCAAGTATGTCTCATTGTAACAGGCGGGTATCTTAACAGAATTTTTAATTTGGGCAGTGCAGAACTTCGTTTACCCCTCACTTATCTATGGAAGTACCCCAAGATGGAGGGAGGGGTGTTGCGCCCCAGGTGATAACAAATGTGGATACCAGGAGTAATTTCATTATTTCGCTTCAGTAATACCGGCAAGATTTTCGTGCAACGTGTTGCGCAACAAGGATGCGTTACAAGTTGAGAGTGTTCTCACCTATACATGCAACAAATCTTTATTTTTCGAAAAGTAGAAGCAACTAACTTTCTGCAACCTGAACACGCGAATAGTTGCACGAATGTTTTCCTTGTTATTTGGCCTTTAGGCAAGATTTTACAACTCCTGGTGGCGGCATGTACAGTTGTATCCAAGCTAAAGACCGAGCACAAAACATTACACATTTCTTGGTGCATCATACGAACGCGCGGGAAGTGTGTAGCTCGCGCGGGAAAATCCCCGCTTTCGGCACTTCGCGCTAAGCGAGTTAACCTTTTTCGGAAGATTCGTGCCCCCGCGATTTTTCTTTTTCTTGTCTTTTCTTTTCTTATTTTGAGGCAGAGAAAGATAGCGAACAGCAAAAAGTATTTTGCAGTCTACAGCAATAAGTACCCAAATTTTTCAACAGTACAGTGAGCTGCTCTTGCCAGCAAAAGCTTTGCTTCTGAATCTAGTGAGGCATCCCACACCTTGTAACTTCTCAGATGTCCTTTGATGTCTTTACTGTATTCCCCAATTTTATTATATGGCTAGAGCTTGTAAATATATAACGCGCGCTGTGATTGGCCAATACTTGGGGCCAGATTTTTCCGTAATGCCCACGGGCATTATGAGCGATGTTAATGACCGGCTAGTAAAGTGGAAATATAGAAAATGTAAAAGTACATTTGATTCAAATAGTTGAAATGATTTGAAGCTAAATGAAAAGAGACAGTTTCTTTGAAAGTTTTTACTTTTTCTTGTGCGATATCCCCGGGGGGTACTTCCCGAAGATTTGGGTGGCGGTGTGCGGCGCACTTCTGGAAACCCTTACTTCAGACCAAGATATGTGATTTTCCCTACCCTATTTCAGACCTGACTTAAAATTTGATACCCTATTTCAAACGAGACCCTAACCCTATTTCGTTTACGTAAACAGTAGAGAAGGGATTCAAATTCCCAACGTTAATCAAACCTCAGTTCTTTGGAGAAGAAAATTAATAAAAAGATAGCTTCTTGTAAGAACCTTACCAGATCCCATATCAGAGTGCACAAACCTCACGCTATTTCAGACCATAAAGGCTCAAAAACCATACCCTTTGGCGCCGCACATACCAATATAGCTTTTATAAGGGAGTACCCGCCCGGGCACAAACCTCACCCTATTTCTGACCAAAATGGTCAAAATCTATGTCCTATTTCAGACCAAAAAGGCTCAAAAACCATATCTTTTGGCGTCGCACATACCTATATAACTTATGTAAGGGAGTACTCCCTCCCCCGGGTGCGCTATAAATTTCTTGTGTGGAATAAAACTGCTGAATTTTGTATGCTTTCCGGTAAACTGTTTCATTCATCCCAATCCGCGACGGCTCACTTTTCAAGTAATAAAGTGTTAGGCATAGCCAAATAATAAACTTCTTATTAACTCTCGCTAGCTCGGGACCGTACTGAGAGAATATTGCCCTCAGTCTTTCTTGTACGACCTCGGGTAATATTCTCCCAATGCGGCCCTCGCGCTCAGTTAATAAGAAGTAAGTAACACACTGGACATTCGCTGGGTTGTCTGAACTAGCCCCACAACTTCCTCCAACTATTTCCGAATACCCACACAAAGCCATGGTAGTTTGAGGTTTGACAGACTGGTGGCGTTCCAAACAGTTCAACCCACGTGCAAGATTTGTGTCGGGATTTTTTGACACGAAGCATGTTTGTTACATCATGACTGTGGAAGGATTTCTCAACTTCAGGTATTTCACATGACGTCACGGCGGCCATATTGGTGTATAAAACAATGAAACAGCGGCCATGTTGGTGTACCAAGAAAATCCTGTGGGGATTGAAAACTTTTTTCATGTAAAAACCTTCCTTTGTTCCAAGAAATTTGCATAGCTACTGACCACGTGAGTGAAAACGATCTATAATGACCGGTAACTTTATTTGGTTCTTATTTTTCTTTGGTTAAGACCTTTGAGATAATTTAACATTTTACAGTACTAATGTTATAAAGACTGCTTTGAATTTAAAAACAATTCATTGCACTAGCAGCAAAGTTTTAGTCGTCTCTTTTGCTTCTCGTCCATTCGTGCGCATTGGAGATTCGCTGCTGACAGCTGTTTGCATTTGCCTGGCCATGTGGTTTTGTAATCTAAGAACACTGTGTATTGCGTGACAGTATATCCATCACTTAGCCAAAAATGTTCGACGGTTGTCATCAGTTGTCATGGGCGGCTAGTAGAAATCCCGTCATTTCTTCACAGAAAATGGCTATTAAGGTACGATTTGCTACATAGATAGTTAGGTAATACTTTACTGGTTTTGGTTAGTATTTTTACTTTAGAAACAAGGAAGGTAAAACGAGTTTCTTGTGAAAAACAAATGTTTCAAATTTATGCAAATTTGCCGATGTTAATCAGTAACAACCAAAGTTTCCCATTCTCACCAATGTAAGTTGGTGGGCTATAGCAGCATTTGATCTTTACATACTACTTCCTGGGGTGAGTTGTATAAATCTAAACGTCCTGCGTAACGTCAAACGTCAGACTTTCACACTAGTCAAAGTTACTGTTTTAACGTCTGACGTCAGCAGTTACGCCCGCTGGCATTTGGTTTTATGCAACTCACCTCTGAAGTCACTACGTTCGTCCTTGTAACAGAATGAAAAACCTTTTTAACTGAGGCTGACACGTAACAGTGAAATCATGGCAAATCTACGGTTTCAAAAGGAATAAAAAATTTAGACATTTGCACAGTTTTTGGTACTATCATTGAAATTTAAAGGCCACGATATTAAAAGTAATTGGGAGCTATAACAAATGTGAGTTTTGTTAAAGTGCAATTACCATTTATTACTGACTAACTTCTTTATAAACATTAATATATCAGATCATATATTTGAACTGCGGATAAAGACAGAATTATGTGAAGATCATCGCAGTGAAGGTGTTTCAACCTAAGCGGTTGAAAAGAAGAAACCTGAAAAAATTCAGGCTTGACCGGGAATCGAACCCTCCCCTCTGCGATACCGGTGCAGCGCTCTAACCAACTGAACTATCAAGCCAACTGGGAGCTGGTCAATTGAGAGTTCGTATTTATCCCGTAGATGGTGAATAAATAAATATTAATATATGAGATCATATATTTGAACTGCGGATAAAGACAGAATTATGTGAAGATCATCGCAGTGAAGGTGTTTCAACCTAAGCGGTTGAAAAGAAGAAACATGAAAAAAATCCAGGCTTGACCGGGAATCAAATATATGATCTCATATGTTAATGTTTATTTATTCACCATCTACAGGATAAATACGAACTCTCAATTGACCAGCTCCCAGTTGGCTTGATAGTTCAGTTGGTCAGTAGAGCGCTGCACAGGTATCGCAGAGGTCATGGGTTCGATTCCCGGTCAAGCCTAAATTTTTTCAGGTTTCTTCTTTTCAACCGCTTAGGTTGAAACACCTTCACTGCGATGATCTTCACATAATTCTATCTTTATCCGCAGTTCAAATATATGATCTCATATATTAATGTTTATTTATTCACCATCTACGGGATAAATACGAACTCTCAATTGACCAGCTCCCAGTTGGCTTGATAGTTCAGTTGGTTAGAGCGCTACACCGGTATCGCAGAGGTCATGGGTTCGATTCCCGGTCAAGCCTGAATTTTTTCAGGTTTCTTCTTTTCAACCGCTTAGGTTGAAACACCTTCACTGCGATGATCTTCACATAATTCTAACTTCTTTATGTTCGTCATTGCAGATATGAACGAATGTGTCACCAGTAACGGAAACTGCAGTCACCGGTGTGTTAACACTGTAGGCTCCTATTTGTGTCGATGTAAACCTGGTTTTAACCTGGATTCAAATGGACATTCCTGCTCAGGTTAGTGTCAGTGAAGAAGGAGGATATTGAAAGCTTGCTAACGACTGGCTGTAGCGGACTAGCTTCGGATTAAATACGGATTAAACGAATTTAACAACTTCGTAAAACAACCTCTGGTTTATTCGCCATGTGCTAAGTGACAACAACAACTTTGTCCCGACTGGACTATGGGTGAAGCTAACATAGGTCCGCAATGAGTCCACAATACACTTCCCTGGCCACAAGGGTTGTTTGGTTAGCTTATAAGGTCAGTCCCACTAAACGCTGAGCTGCTAAGAGACGCTTGGGCACGTTGGTCATATTTTCTGGGTTCATTATGACTCGCCTGTAGTCTAAAGCTTCACACTGAGTAATAACAAGTAGGGAACTGAGCAAACACGTTCCTTTTATTCACAAATCAGCGTCAGAATTGGTTAGTGTTTTCGTGTCCAGAATTGGCTGCTGAAATTAGTATGCTCATTTATCTTTTTTTTTTTTGGGTGGTGGGAAAGAAGGAGACTCAGATCACGCATTCACGCACGGTTTATTTATTTTTTTCGAGGCTTCTTTCACGCTTCTTAATTCCCTATCATAAAATACCAAAGGTAATCTTTGTACATTCTTGGAAATATTTCATCTTGGGGAACGAAGACTCTCTTGTCCTTTGTATCCATCAGTTTGAATAGGACAAACTTGAAGTCGCGTGTACATCGAAAAAACTTCGTTAAGTCACAGTTCACTCTTAATCTTGTTTTGTGCGTTATCTGTGGGGCCACTCGTATCTCAATTATCTCGCTGGGGGCTTGATTTCTGTTTTAATTCGACCAGCAGAGATTGAAGCACCAAGTGACATTCCAACTACAGACCCATCTGCGTCGAGAATTCTTGAATTAAAGGTAAAACTGTTTTATTTTTCTTCTATCAGTCGATATAGGATTTGACTAACGAGCAACATCTTAAAACGCTAGTTAGTTATCTTAATTTTTTAAAATTTGTGTTTCAATTATTGTTTGTAATTGTTTTAAAATTATTAAGCCGCGGTTTGATGATAATACAACAACTATAAGTGTCTCACGAATCGACGACACGGTACGAAGTCGTAAAATTGAAAAAGCTGGAAATTTTATTTCTCCTTACAAACTGTCTGGCATTTGTTTTAAGCTAACCCTCTTGTGCTGTACTACAGTGCACATTCCTTTTCTGGGGAATTCTTAAGCGTGATTAGTGCTTTTCAGCGAACGCACGTCCAATATGTTGCGGCTGTTCTTTGCAGCTAAGCTCGCCTGAGATAAGGCCGCTGCCTTTCTTCTAAACAGAGAGGGTGACATATAATTCATGAAATAATTTTGCTCGCACGCGATAGATCAAAATGTGACACATGTCGCAATGTGCCCCAGCCAATACTGGGACATATCGGGTGATATGTTTTAGTTTAAAGGAGTTATTTGAAAACTTTAAGATCGAAAAGCGTTTTGTCGTTGTAACAGACAAGCCTTCGTTCAACATATCTGGCGATAAATCGGTGCCGGGAAAGAAGCTTCGCTTCCCTGAATGTCCGCGAACAAATACCTATGCATATTTTCTCGCCAAATAAACGTTTTCGTTTATTTACCCTCCTTAGGCCTAATTATATTTTAATACCTTTCAGTCAGCAGTCTCAGTTTGACTTCCAATCTTGTCATATGTGTTTTGCCGTCGAAGTGCCTTGTACTTCCTTCAAGCACCTAACAACAGACGCAATTTCAATTTCAGTTGTTTTACAAAGGGGAGTTGGATTCTTTGGACACCAAAGACAAGCAACAAATACTGCAGCTAGTCGAAGAGGAAGTATCCAGAGTACTGAGTGTAAGCATACTTCGTATATACTGACATACTGATTTGTATTGCATCTTTACAGCGTACTCCTCGTCTCGTTTGATCGTGGCTCAATGTACGTCATTGTGACTTTTACTTTTACAATTCTTGTTAAATGATTTAAAATGTAATTTTCTCAAGATATCATTCATTAAAAAATGTAACTTCCGTACCAGATTATGAGCGCTTTGTTTTGTCCCGGTCGTCGTAATTAGGCGGCATTTTTGTTTTCCTTCGCTAACACTGATTTCATTTTAAGGTCACTATCCAAGTCAACCTGCTAGAAAGAATGTAAACCGTCCTTTGAGAGCTCAAGCCAGCTAGGTTTTTCTTTTGGGAAACAGCTACATTGTTACATCAAAGTGAACGAGGTAGCTAGGTTGTAAACGTGGTATTCTTGGTTTTCACTGTCCCGCCATAAAATATTAAAATCAAAACCAATTGATGAAAGAAGCCAAGAATTTGTAATGTTATAAAGGATACACAACTAAACAACTTCCCCAAGTCTCAGATCTGTATGGTATTCCGTTGTTGAGTTATTTGCTGAAACGTTCGACTGAAATTTGCAGAGCTCAGTATCAAAACGCCATGTTGGTGTCCCTCGGAGGGGCACAAACATGGCCGCCGGAAATCAATGAAAACATCTGAGACTCACTTCTGCTCTTCCAGCGATTACTTTTCTCTCCTGAACTACTATACAACCATATTAATTTCTCTCCTAATGCTTTAACTGTCCAAACTGCTAAAAATCACAAGGAGAGTCCTTTTTCGCACAGGAGAAAGCTTTGTCACGGACGCTGTGTTGGTGTCAGGTAGGGTGAAAAGCCAGAAATTTAGTATTTTGTATTTTCAAAACGAAAGACGCTACCGAGCTGAAAATTTGTGAAAAGATATGTTTTAAAGTCGTCTTCAACCTGGTGGGGATATAAAATCTGAAGACTTAGCGATTTATGATTTTAGAATTTTATGACGTCACGTGAAAACCAGCAATAACAGCTATCTCAGTTTTAACTACCAACCTCGAATCAAAGGAACGAGATACTAAGGGTAAAAAAATAGAAAAATTACTCTATTAGAGATTCTAAAGTAGCTGAAAGGTAGGTAGGTAGGTAGGTAGAGATAGATAGGTAGGTAGATAGGTAGAGATTCTAAAGTAGTTACGAAGAAAACCCTTGCCTGGTTTGAAGCCAACTTAGGGCATGCATATTCTTGTGCAGATGTGACTATTAGCTAGTTTCAGTTTATTAAACCATATAGCACTGTATGTTTTAAGTACACTCTTTTTTATATACATGAACGCGTACAATTTGGCTGAGCCTGAGGATGTTCTAATTTTAGTCCATACATTTTCTTAAATTTGGGGGAAATCTCAAACTCAACGTTCTTGTAAAAACGGTTCTTATAAAATAAAAAGTGTGTATGCAATTCCTTTTTTGAAATTTACAGACTGGTCTTCCCAAAAAGAAGAAATCTGAGATTAGCATAACCGAGAATGGAGTGCAGGTAAATGCGTTGTATGCGTTATAATCACGTGAGCGGTATCATTTTTTATCAATAGATAATATTCGAAAGCTAATATTTTCGTGCTCATTTTTGGTTGATTTCATGTCGTAGGTCATTTTATATGTGAGTGCTGCTGGTGTTGATGAACCCCACTTGCATGAAGTTTTGAGAGATGGGATTGAAATAGAATACCACGGGAGAAAGGTATTAGATCAAATCCCAGTGTGAAAACAATCGTGATATACAGTTAAATTCATTAAAAAAAATCCCTTTTTAACTGTGCTTGTATGCGTTTTCATGCCTGAATGAATGAAAAGCTGCATGCATGCAAAGGGTGCATGGATTAACAAGATGTAGTTCTGCATGCCTTATGTGCATGCACGCAGAGTTTCAGAATGAAACGGATAAAATTGTTATTTATAAGAAATACTGAACTTGTAACTACTGCTTAATAACGCAAAAATTTATGCGCAGCAAAGACGCGAAATGCAATTTATAGAATCACTGGAATAACCTCAAAAACAAATTTTATGATTTCTAGATAGAGGACCGAATTTTAACAGTGGTAATACCCATTATGGCCGGGTGATTGCAAAACATTCTACACGCATGTTGCAAGCATGACCTGTTAAAAAAAAGCGAAAAGGTACATGACGTATGTGGCGGTTTTCTGGCCTTGTGTTGAGTGCACTAGCTTCTCTGAATGAAGGTTAGAGAATCGAATATCGCAATTATAATGTTGTTTCCCGACACGAGACAGAACCAAATACATAAGAGTGTAATCCTGCAAAGGGCCAATGGTCCCATCCAGGGGGGGGGAGTGGTAGCTTGATTTGTGCTACAGATACTGAAGATGAGTTCTTGCCTACCAAAATAAGTGATTATGATAGTTTTCACTTATTTTGTGAAGCATTTTTAACATATGCCTGCAACATGCTCGTTTCACATGTTCTCTGTGTTATCATATCTCTTCAGGTCCTTAATCTCGTCTTTACCGTGTTCGTTATCTAGGCTTGTTTGTATTCTGCCAGCAAAATTTCAAGCAGAATAGGAGTTTATAGGTTTAGGAGCAGAATACGCATTTTGTTGCAGAATCCGATAGAAAAGGGCATTATCAAGATCTGTCTGTTCTTACAGTGTGACGTGGCATTTCTCCTATACATAATACAATGCCTTGTGACTCTTGCGCGTTAATAGTTTCTAGCAGGATTTCTTGGGAGTTTGAGACTGTTTTGACTATGAAATTGTTTTTCTTTTTTCCAATCAGAATCTAGCAGGATAGCTTTCTCTAGCAAACGTTAGAGCAAAACAGACCAGGCGAGCAGAATAGCCAGTTTCTTCTAGCAGGATGTAAAAAAAGTGCCTACCTTTATCTGACCCAACTGTTTTCATTTTTGTTTTCAGATGCGTTTCATCGGATCAGTCACGACACATTATCCAATCCCGACTTCTGCTCCAGCGAAAGATTCACCCAAATTAATGAGCAAGGAGGGCACAAAGCAGTTGCCATGGAAACTTCCTGCCATTATAGGTGGACCACTTCTAGTAGGCCTTGGTAAGCAGGATACTTGAAATAATTTTTTTTCTTTCAGTGGAACTTCCACGTAAAATTGGTTCCTACCGGTGCAGAATGACGGATTTATCTTGACTTTTTCAGACAAAAAAACTATTTTTTGAGTTAAATTTTGATAAAACACATTATCAAGGTTGCCACCTTTTATTTAAGTAGTTATTGCTGTATTTTAATTTATTTGCCATTCGAAGTAATTTTGTAGTTTTTTTTTCATCTCTTATAGTTATTGCAGGTGGCGTTCTTCTCTGCAAAAGAAGAAAATTTGACAATCCCGTGTACGCATCCTTAGCAGAACTTCCCAGAAAAGAAGAGAAGAGCGATGATTCGTTTGTGGACGGTTTACGTAGTCGTACACGAAGTGACGGCTCGGAGACCCATGTGATCAACTGTAGTGCGGTCGAGATGCAGCCTTTGCAGCCTGTGAAGGGTTCTCCTGGCAACGCAGACCGGGCTGGTGTTCACTTCTAAACTAAACCACAACGCTCAGTCTGGTGGACCCAAACAAGGCTGAGTTCTTTTGTTTGTTACTAGCTTGCTTCTGACGCCAAAAACAAAAAATATCAAAATAGATAAAGGTACTAGTTATCAAAAAATCATGTGATTTAATGATGATTTATCCACGTAATATACTTTTTAATGGCGTCAATTTTGTTTTGTTTTGTCTTTTTTGTAGCCTTTAAAATGAAAATAGGCCGTTTGATGATGTAAGCTGATTGACAAATGGTACTGAGATTGGAAGGTTATTAAACTTGGGCTGGTTGGATGGGTTAATGAAGCGCATATACAACCGTAAAGTTGTTGATTTTTAAAATCTATTTAGGCTGGATCTGTTAGCGATTTATTGAACTGAACGAATATGAGTTGTTTTATCTTTTTCAATAAGTTTTTTCCTCATATATTCACTATTGTTTTTGTCCTTTTTTAATGTTCCTAGTGAAAACAAGGCCTTAGGGTCACCTTATTTTTGGCGATCCTTTTCATATGTTAAACATTATAGTACAACGCTGAATTTTGGTGTGCTTCCATTGGTCGAAATCGATCACTTGACGCGATAGTGTCTTCTTCAGCGGGCCCCTATCAGCGCATAGTGCTCGTTTTTGGCGTTGTACAATAAAAACAATAGAAGCCTTCTGTATCAGGCCCTATGTGTGATAGGTTCCCTCGGAAACTTCATATAAGCTATCGAACTACGTTCTGGGGCTAATATTTGTTATGAACATCAAATTTCCTCGGGCAACCTATTACACGATAGTGCCTTCGACAGAAGAACTCTATTGTTAAATAGCAAACCATCTTAAGCCCAAGCCGAACAAGAGCGACAGTCGCCGAGAGTCAACCAGATTTCTGAAACTTTTTGAGAACGCAAGAACGTCAAGGAGAGTTAATGCAAGTTACAGGCTAAACGACAACGACAGTTTGAACTTCCATAGACTCTAGTTAAAATTTTCAAACTATTCGAGAGCGTACGAGAGGATAGTGTTAGACAAACGAGAACAAGAGTATTGTTTTAACTTTCGAAAACTTGTCGTTCTCGTGTGATCCAGTCTTTAAATCAGGAGTCTTAATGGTCGGACTTGTGAAATAATCAGGGTGATAGTAGTTCCCAGAAAGACTGAGAAAGCGTCATGCGTATAGTAGTCGCAATTGCACGTGCGATTTTTTTTTCTTTGCCTAAAAGCAAGAATTCGTACGGACAAATGCAACGACTATACGGCGTATGCTACAAATAAATCCACCTTTGGTTTACCTAAGCTTTTGCGAGTTTTTTCCATTAGAATTGTTATTTTCTTTGGGATAAGTCCAGTTATTACTACCTTAACTCCCTCAAAGACTGAAAAGAACTTGTAGGTTGTACAACAGTCATGCTGCGACAGTTACCTGGTTTTGGTCTTAAACAGTTACACGGTGTAGAAAAAGTTAAAAATAACACAATCAAAAATTACAAAAAAAGGCATCGGGCAGAATGCGTGGACATCATTAATTATTCATGACCGCTGAAGCGGCAAATTTAAATGGGAGCGCGCTTTGAAAAGCCCGGAATAAGAGAAGAAAGGGGCTAAATTGGCTCAGTAGCGTTGGTAGAATTCGTTTTTCTGATTTCCAGAAGTCATAACTGAAAAATCCACGCGCGGCTTTTTAAAGAGAAATGCTGTATCTGTCATTTTGTCTTTAAACGAATGAGTTTTGCAAAGTTTAAAGACTATCCCTTTACACTTGAAAATGCAAAAAAAAAACGGGCCTTTTTCGTATGGAAGCCACTTTCAACATCGATTTTCGTGAAACTTACACCGACTTCCAAATTTCCACGCACGGCAAATGGAAGATTGATCTTTTCTTGAACAGAATCCGTTTAAACTTTGAAAATTGGTGAACAAGAACCATTATCCCTTTCAGTTTTAAAATTTTAAGTTTGAATAAGTTCCAAAATGGCGCGTCTTGCCCGGGCGAGCTGTTGTTCTGAAGCCCACGACTGAATAACAATGGTTGTCAAGACTATAACAATACCCTATTCAACAAAACTATCTCAGATGTAAAATGTCTCATTAACTGATCAGTTGCCGCGAACTTTGAAACTGATCTCGGTGCACCAGCTGATTTATTTATGTTCAATGTGCCGATCAGTCCGCAAGATGAAAAAGGAAAACGAAAATGCCCTAATGGATATTAATCGCTTATTAGACAAAATATTTTCTTTTAGCAAAGAAAGAACCCAAAGGAATTCAAAGCCACAAGAAATGGCTTCTGTTCGGTCGCTGTCAGTACGATTGCTAATAGAAAGGCGCACTGATCGCAGTCAGTCTATAAACTAACAAATGTTTGTAATAGATGCAATCACGGAACCGCTTGTGTGTCGCATATCCTAATGTTCGCTACGATCGCTGACCACGATCGAGTTTTAGAGTTTTGGCTCTGTCAGGGAATGTAAACTTACTTACCCAGAAACAAAACATTAGTGTCTGCCGCTTGCACACTTAAACCACAAACCCCGCCACAAACAAGCGAAATTCTGAATTTATTTACGACACAATCATCTCGCTCTCGCAATGATGATTCGACATAACTTTTTTTCTGTGTTAACTTTTGTCCAGACGAAACCACTCTAAAATGCCCATGCAATACCGGATCAAAATGGAAAACCGTTTCCTGAAATGTTCTACGCGAAATATGCGCATATGTCAGTCATATGTTCGATTTTACGAAACAAGAGGTTAAACAATAGCGCGCTCCATTCATTGTTTAGTTTGTCGGCTACTTCATGATAATGAGTATCGCCGTGCGTTTATGGCAGCCAATGAATTAAGTTCTTTCTAAGCGTCTATGAATAATAACGCGCGATATGACAGATCTACAAACTTTCTTGAACTGGAAGTAAATGTCCCGAGAACAATAGGCATTCTGCGCGATGGATCATAATATAGCTTAGTAGATTTGCATGTCAGAGCATTTATTATTGTTATCCAAGCCACATTTATATAATCGGCTTTGTTGTAAGTTAAACGCATTAAAGGTGCTGGGTAAAAATACATGTCGTTATTTTGTTGAATTATCACCGTAACCCTGATTATAAACAGCGCATAGAAATTAAAGACTAGTTTTGACTGGAGATGCAAGCATAACAGAGATCATGTCAATGTGAAAACACGTACGGCGCAACACAAGCGCAAGGAGCAAAGTTTCTCCTTATACACTTGCATGTGTTTACTTGAAACCAGATTGAAAGAATTAAATGGGTGAGTTAGTTTTTCTAATTTGCATACTTAGAGCAGTTTTCAATTGACTGTCGAAAGTAATTCGCGTTTTGCTTTGGTTTTGTTTTACTTCGCTTTGTGATTGGTTAAAAAATCTCGCGCCACTTTCTCGACCAATCAGAAGTAAAACTCAAACCAATCGCGACTTGCTCGCACGCGTTTTCCCGCGCTTGGAGCCGGTTACATGTATTTGCTTCGAGTTCTGATTGGTTCATTGGGCAATTTGTGTTTGTTGTGATTGGCTGGTGTAATTACTTCGGTTTTGGTTTTACGACACTTCTTTGAAAAGCGCCCTATACTTGAGTTCCTTTTGTTTTCAATGGAAGAACCTTAATGCGATGCTTATACTTGCGTTCCTTTGTTTTTCACTAGGAGGGTCCTTATACTTCCGTTTCTTTTGTTTTCATTAGAAGGGCCTTTATGCGTTGCGTGTCCTGCGCATGTATGTACGTGTTTAAAACAGACCAGACTCCTCAGAATAGATCTCCAGAAGACATTTTAGTTTAATTTATGCGTGACCTCTTGGTTCTGTAAAGAGGTAGAAATATGGAGTACCAGAACATTGTAAATCCCTGCATAAGGGATTGTGATATCATGAACTCGACACCTTGTGGGATGGATTTTTCTGCGTGTCCACCAGATTTCATCCCTCGAAAAACAACGCAAAATTATCCGTTGACGTGGCTTCCCTCTCTGATTATCAAAAAGTTGAATTCCTTCAGAAAATTGTTTTCGGAAGTATTATTAGAATTCGAGTCGATGACACCAGAGATGAATACAGATTTGTTTAAAAGGGAAGAGAGGAACAGGGAAACGGGGAAAAGAAGGGGAGAGAAAGTAAAAATGTTTCTGAATAGAAAATACTATTTAAAGGACTAAATAGGCAACAAATCAAACAGAAAGGGAGGGCAAAGCAGCTACACAAACGACTGTCGGCTTCTAATAATCTGAAACGGCTGCCGATGGCCGTGCGATCGCAAGTTGAAATGGCGTGTAAAGGGTTAAAGGTTCACTTAAAAGTTTTCAGACGATAAGGTGGGTATTTTTTCTTTTTAAAAATCAGCGAATCGATTTAGGGTTTAACTTACGCTTCAGGCAAGAGGAATGGTGTTCAAACAGTAAACGTAATGCTCATGTTACGCGTAGTCCTCTCTTATGACCAACAGAACACGAAAACGAGACAAAATAAGAGGGGTTTCAAAGAACTGTAAACTTCTTACGTTCTTGAAAAAACTCCACGTTTTGCACAAAATTTTGAGCTTTTCGCAGTGGAGTAAGGCAATCGTCAGATAAGTTTATTACACTAACAGGGTCGAGTCAGGAGCTACGACATGCACGTTTGCCTCGTTAACATGTCACTGTAAATCACAAAATTTCCCCTCTTATTTCGTTTACGACCACACCACAGGGAAAGCAGATGTCTCCTGCGATGACCGCAATCAAAATCTGTCGGCTGGGGTTATTATAGCTGGATGGGTATACTCCTGGGAATGACCCGTGTTGCAGCCTTCTCATCTTACTTTTATTCCTCTTATTAGACATTAACGTGTTGTTGTTATCGCTGTCTTTTCTGCCTTCTGATGGAAAAATACAGACAAGGATCGGCCAGCTGGAAAAATGAGCAAGCACACAAACAAAACAAACAACAAAGAAACATCTGCGCGAGCCCCCTTGTTCATGAGCGCGTGCTGTTTAAATTCCTGTGTGACATCAAATAATTCGAAGCGACACCAGTGGACGCAACAATTCTTCGCTTCACAGAGCCGCGATTTCGACTAAGAAAACTTGTTAAGGTAAAACCACAGGCAACCAATCAAACAAAAAGGCAGAACAAAGCCGCTACAAACACGATAATTCTTGTGTTTCTAGTGGTAGGAAACGGCAATCAACTTCTGCCGAGTCTGCGAATTGAAATGGCGTGACAGGGGAGGTTTGTTTGAAAGTTTTCA
This sequence comes from Siderastrea radians, assembly GCA_964017195.1. Taxonomy (NCBI): domain Eukaryota; kingdom Metazoa; phylum Cnidaria; class Anthozoa; order Scleractinia; family Rhizangiidae; genus Siderastrea; species Siderastrea radians. The sequence goes on from OZ024888.1 coordinate 51,780,491, forward strand.
AGGGCACGCAGGCCAGGGTAGTGGAAACACCGCAGTAGGTAAGTTTAAAACGGATAACCGCCATCTTGTGTGCTATCTAATTAAGTACTCCTTACCCCTATGACGTCTTTGTGGTAGTTTGTACGCTGGTCAGGCCGACTGCGTCTTATGACTGCCAGTGGCCTCATCTCCCACGGCCATACAACCGACAGACATGGCAGAGAGTCAGCATAGTGCTCATGTTAAGCGCGAGACGGCAGTCCACCGTTATGAACGAAAATAACACGCAAGCGAGGAAAAATTAGACGACCTTTTTTTTGGAAAAAAAGAAAACTTTTTAGTTCTTGAAGATGTCGACGTTTTGCACAAAAACTTTGGGCATTTCGCGTTGAACGAGAATCGGTAGGAAAAATTGAAAACTTTACAGGGTCGAATTTGGAGCAACGATATGCACAAATCCCTCGCTAACATGTAGTCTTCATGTCACTTTATATAATATGCTGAATTCTACTCGGGTTTCCTTTACTGGTTCTTAGCTAGGGATCGGTCAATAAGTACAGGGGGAATGGGCGGGAACACAGAAGGGGTGGGTCACTATGTTTTCAGCCATTCTAATGGGGTGGGTCATGCTATTTTCAGCCTCAGGAAGGAGTGGATCATCACATTTTAAGCCTCATATCTTGAAATGCTACAAACTTCCAAGAGCCTTCTGTAACCCCAGGGGCATGAAATTGCGGCCTTGCAAAATCTACGCAAAATGTTTACAAAAAGGCCATTTAAGCAAACAGAACCCTGCAAGCTGAATTTTGGAAGTATACAGTGCAATGTTATCTGCTTAAGACAAGTCAGTCGACATTCAAATGGTATAATCATATATTACAGATCTTCCAGAGTCACAAACATAGTCACTCCTTATTTAACATGAATGTTGTTTAAGTAAATTGTAAATAATATTATAAATGTAACTACAACAGAAACTCAACATTCTATTCAATTAAGAACACGCAGTGGTGAACATCAACCAATTGTAACTTCCAAGTGGCTAACAATAAACATAAATTATAATAAATATACCAGGGGTTTCGTTTGGGACCGGATGTAACTTCTGGTCGTTTGACATGTAAGGTCCGTTACTTTCACACAAAATACATGTAATTATTTTCTTAAGTGTAAATAAATCAGATGATCATGACGTTGTATTTGTTTATCAAAGCCGGATAGAGTTGAACCTTATTTTGCTCACTTATGTAACTCATACAATTGGAAACAAATGATCATTCCTGCCATGTGTAATGAAATCCAGATGGAGTTGCAGAGCAACTAATTTCAAAAGTTTTCCGGGGGACCTTCTCCCCTGCCCCCCCCTACCAGAAGTCCTTGCCTTCGGCGCTCACGTCCGTTTGTTTCGCCTATGGCTCTGGTACTTTAAAATGTTACTGAAAACCCGGTATATCGATACAACGTTTTGTGTTAAAAACAGGAGCCATAATCGGGGACGGAGACCGTAACTAAATACCATTTTCAATAGTGGCGTTGGCCGCATCGAAAAAGACAAATGTGCTATTTTTGTGTAAGATAAAACGACTAGGTTTATCTAGGTATAATTGACAGTGCAGTGACGTACTTCCGCTAATTGTCTAGTATAAGTTTTATCCCGCCGTGTTGCGAAACAGTCAGTTTCCCTCACACGCCTTTCAGGCTAGCTCGCTCGATTTCTGCTTCGATCTTTACTTCAATTTTCGTCCATGGATGAGGAAACACAAGCGTGGTGCGAGGGCAATGGCTTCACTGGCCACACCGTCAAATCTCTCGTTAAAGAGGAATTCATTACAATGCAAACCATTAAAGAGCCAGTGTCACCCAAAGTGCTTTGCGCCCCGAGGTACATTTTTCATATATGAAAAATCCGCCATTTTCTTGATTGTTGTGAAGTCTGATTTGTATCTTCTTCCATCGCTGCCGTTAGCGATCCGAAAGCACTAGTGTGAATTTTGGCTTGACATTTAAGTGCCGTCGTATCGATTTCGTTGCATATTTCCCAATTCTGAAGTGTTTTCGCGGTGGAGAAGGAGATCTTTAGATTGGATGCTTCGTAGGGTTCAGGAAAGCTTACGCGAAGGCCGAGTCTTCGGCACTCTGCTAAAGTTGTACGGCTGAAGGAGTCCGTCTATCAGTAGCGGAGAGAAAGAAAAATATCTGTGGGTTTCAGCAACAGTACTGACACTGCGTTCGCCGAAATAGTTCTACGTTTGTTGCCGGATAAAAACAGAAGGGACGTTAATTTACATCGTGGTCACAAAATAACAGTAGCTACGGGCCTGCTCCAAAATAATGCTTGTGGTCATGAGCTGGTGGTGTTTTGCTTAATTATTCCTTGTGTTCACTCTCTGTTTATGTTTTATGTTTACAAAAAGTGTAAGTAACTATTCTGGTTTTGCGATCGATGCGATCGATCGCGCGATCAATCGATCGGACTGTAATATATTCATGTACACGCATTGACTGCGAAGTCAGATCTTGAGTAGTTTTCTCCAGTGACATCTAGCGATGAAGACGTCAATATTCTTACTACTTGTTTTTGTTTTATTTTTATATCGAGTGGAAGTGGCTGCTCTGGTTTTACGTACATGGAGACCGATCGATCGGTCAATCGATCGGTTGTTATAATAGCTCCATACGCGTTGACTACAAATTCAGATCTTGAGTTGTTTTCTCCAGTAATATCTAGCGATGTAGATATTTCTATTTTTAGAGGTTACTATTGTACATATCAGCTCGCTGAAAGGCCAGTTTGCAAGGGATAACTTGCGAAAAGTCCGGCGAACGCGCCAGCCAAACGCAAAAAGCTCTTTCAAAACAAAAACACAAGCGCGCAAAGCACTTTGGGTGACACTGGCTCTTTAAGGCCATGACGGCTGAAGTTATCACAAGCCTCGACTTATCAACGGCTCAACGCTGTCTTGTCAAGAAAGCTGTGCTCACAGCACAATCAGCTCCATCTCCCCCAACCACGACTGGCGCTGGCGGTGCCGCAGTCTCCAGCCAACTGGCCAATGAACTTGACGCCTTGGAATCGTCAATTCTAGCTCTCTCACAGAACAAGGACGGCGATAAGGACTTGGAATAGACTGGCCAAGGTAAGACAAAGTCTTTGCCACGAGCCCATGAGGCTATTTACCTCAAGCCCCATAGCGGCAAATCAGACGCAAAAGTCAACCCGCTGACCTAAGCTATTCAGAGTTCATAGCTGGTTACTTCTCGATTTTGGACGGTTTGCTGCAAATCGGTGAGCACGTCCAGGCTCAACAGCTCTGCCGCTATTTGAAATTTTTATCCAAAAAAGCAATCGCTTTCTCCACCACGGCCATTCTCCAATTCGATGATGAGTTTCGTGGCATGGTTGCGCGTGGCGAGGCGGCTTACGACGATCATACCTCGCTTAACGATATGCAGGCCCACCATTTTGACTCTTCGTCGGTGAAAACATCTAACACTCGGCCCCGAGATCGCGGTCGTCCCCGTCCAGGTAATTCACAAGCTGGTGGCTCGAAGTCTTTTGGTAAACACTGCTACAAGTGGAATGAGGATTCCAATAACTGTGCAGGGTGCAATTACACACACGCGTGTAAATATACCAGGGTTTCGTTTGAGGCCGGATGTAACTTCTGATCGTTTGACATGTACGGTCCGTTACTTTCACACAAAATACATGTAATTATTTTCTTAAGTGTAAATAAATCAGATGATCATGTCGTTGTATTTGTTTATCAAAGCCGGATAGAGTTGAACCTCATTTTGCTCACTTATGTATCTCATACAATTGGAAACAAATGATCATTCCTGCCATGTGTAATGAAATCCAGATGGCGTTGCAGAGCAACTAATTTCGAAAGTTTTCCGGGGGACCTTCTCCCCTGCCCCCCTCTTCCCCCCCGGAAGTCCTTGCCCTCGGCGCTCACGTCCGTTTGTTTCACCTATGGCTCTGGTACTTTAAAATGTCACTGAAAACCCGCGAAAAGAAAAACAAACAAAATGCATCGGAAATTACCTTCGTTTGAGATGAAGAAATTCACTTTCTGTCATCAGTGTCACTTCCAAATTTGAGGCAAGCCCTTGGGGAGAACGTTCTGGATAGTGACTCTGAATATGAGGATTATACAACTGATTCCGATGATGGCAGTGAGAATATTTTAGATAAATCCTGTGGCGAAGATTTGTCGGACTTGTCGGACGAGGATTTCCCCGTTAGACTGATGAATCGTTTTGCGGGCAAAAAAGGCCTCGAATTACGCAAAAAACAGTTGAAGACGAATCAGGCAGGAAAAGGGAAAAGACATCCCCTTTTAAAATATTTTTCCTCTGAGGACGTACGGAGATTGAAGACATTGAGGGGCAGCCGCAAAGACTGTAAAATGAATGGCCAAGCACGGTGTGAAGAAAAGTTACGCACTGATAAATCATTTTCACTTTTTCCATTCCAAAAGAAAATAGTAACATGGGTTCAAACTACCGAATCAGGAAAGAAAACCTTTGCCGAGATTTCTCAATGTCCGCCTTTACCGAAGTGGCTGAAATGAAGACAAAAAAAATAGCGAAAAGCGCGCTTCATTTTCAACCAAATGCTCTCTTGGCGCGTTATCAATCGTCGACAGAATAGAGAACTGGAAAAACACCAAGAAAATGAAAAAACTACTTCCGTCGATGAGAAGGAGAAAGATGAAGTCAAAATTCATGCTGCCCTAGTACTGAATGTTACTTACTGGGCAATTTAGAGGGGATACATAGCGCAGTGGACGTGGCAAGGGTTTCAACAACAGAGTGAGCTTAATTTTAGAAAAATTACTTTGTATCGAAGTATTACAACTGAACGTCACTGAGACATAAATCTAGGTTGTTTCAGAGTGCTTGGTCAGTTCTTAGGACAAAAAAACTGTAGAAATAGAAATTTAGGCATTTAGCGCCGTGTTTACAAATATTATTTCTTTTATCGTCAAGTCAATCACTTGTTCTCAAAAATTTCACAAACAGTAGGTTTTATACGGAAGGCTTTGACTCCGAAATATCGAGACCAGACAAAATAAAGCACAGTAAAATGGGAGAGAAGCATTTAATAAAAATTGTCACACTTTTATGGCGAGTTAGTACAAAAATTATGCAGTAGTCTAAACGACAAGCATTGAACAAATTCAGTACCAGAAAGGGCGACAATTTGGCTATATCAGGCAAAATTGACACTGGTTAATTACTTGTACTCGTTGTAGCTCTATCTGTGTTCCAGCAGATCCAAATGTTCAGATACAAATCAAATGCCACGTAAGATACGTTGAATCGCTTTCACAATTGTTTGAGTGTTGCTTTTACCATTCTGTCCGCGGACTCTAAACTAAGAACAACTGCATTTTGTGGTTTGCGTTTAAAAAAGTAAGATGGTGAATTCTAATGTTCCTCACCTCCGTAGTCTTGTTTCAGTGAGCTGCATTAAAATCATCGTTCAAGTTAAAATATTAATTCTGTCAAACAGACACATGACGGCTCCATTGTCGGCGTTGTGCCAACGGAGCTATTAGAAACTCGTTCATTTGAACTCTCGCAACCATAACGGTGAGATCGTACAGCTTCAATCCGCTTTGAACGATGATTACAACAATTTTTCAGGAAAAATCAAACACGTACCGCACTTCAAAGCCCATAATTGGAAGATTTTTCCCAAACCTTGTGCTTGTACGTTCACTTCGGAGTAGTTTCACTGATTCAGTCAGCTGCGCAAAGAAGCGCTGCAACACTTTGCAAGGTTTTGGCGCCTTTTTCGGTCAGTCATGTGATCGCGATCGATTCTTGTTCCCTTTTTTCTCGGAGTTTTTCTCTCTCTGTCTTTTCTCTTTCTTGATTTTATAGCAATTAATGATTGCGTTTTCAATGATAAAAACAATAATTCTACTCGGGCTTGCTGGATGTCAATTTTGGCGCTATACGCCTCGTTGATTTTCTATCCTATCCAACGCCCCTCGTTGTACGCAAATTTGCGTGTACCCACGCGTGTTTATGACGTTGAGAGTGGCGCAATTTTCTCTTAAAATAGCACATTTGTCTTTTTTGATGGGGCCGCGTGGACCCCGCGCTTACGGTCTCCGTCCCCGATTATGGCTCCTGGTTAAAAATAAACTCTTTTCTCAGCACGCGGCGTAGTACCTTAGTGGTCATCCTAATACAGTAACCACTACAGCTGTAATTATAAATTATTGTGTATGATTATCATGCAGTACTATTACGTGTGCATACTTCACAAGTGAAATCCACTTGAATAAATGATTAATCAATTAATTGGGGGTGGGTTATGTTATTTTCAGCCAATACTTTAGGGTGGGTCAGCAGAATTTATGCAAACGTAAGGGGGTGGGTTGTGCATTTTTTGGTCCACCACCTTTCCAGATGCTCCGGCCCTTCCCCCCCGCCCCCTATACTTATTGACCTGTCCCCTATGACCTACTGAAGGACAGACGCACAGATGACGTCATCATTGGAAACTTTTTTTCTCTTTATGAATATATGAAATAATCATATGTTTGAACTGCGAATAAAGATAGAATTATATGAAGATCATCGCATAAAATAAATAGATTCCATGTTGCCGTATGTCTGTTCGGTAATAGATCACAGAAGACGTCATAATGTGGTAAGAGCACCAGTGACACACTCGGCTAACGCCTTGTGTGCCACTTTTTTGTTCTTACCACATTCTGACGTCATCTGTGATCTATTACTCTGACAGACGCACGGCGAGATATCAGTCTTTCTTATATACAGACACATTTGCTTCGCCGTTGTACATCGGCGAGATATCAGTCTTCCTCAGATACAGACGCATCTACCTCGCCGATGTTCAACGGCGAGATATCAGTCTTTCTTATATACAGACACATGTACTTCGCCGTTGTACATCGGCGAGATACTAGTTTTCCTTATATACAGACACGCCTACCTCGCCGTTGTACATCGGCGAGATACCAGTCTTCGTTATATACAGACGCACCTACCTCGCCGTTGAACATCGGCGAGATATCAGTCTTTCTTTCTTATATACAGACGCACGTGCTTCACCCTTGTACATCGGCGAGATATCAGTCTTCCTTATATACAGACGCACCTACCCCGCCGTTGTACATCGGCGAGATACCAACCTTCGTTATATTCAGACGTACCTACCTTGCCGTTGAACATCGGCGAGATATCAGTCTTTCTTATATACAGACGCATGTACTTCGCCGTTGAACATCGGCGAGATATCAGTCTTTCTATCTTATATACAGACGCATGTACTTCACCGTTGTACATCGGCGAGATATCAGTCTTCCGCATGTACTTCGCCGTTGTACATCGGCCAGATATCAGTCTTCCTTATATACAGACGCACCTACCCCGCCGTTGTACATCGGCGAGATACCAGCCTTCTTTATATTCAGACGCACCTACCTCGCCGTTGAACATCGGCGAGATATCAGTCTTTCTAATATACAGACGCATGTACTTCGCCGTTGAACATCGGCGAGATATCGGTCTTTCTTTCTTATATACAGACGCATGTACTTCACCGTTGTACATCGGCCAGATATCAGTCTTCCGCATGTACTTCGCCGTTGTACATCGGCCAGATATCAGTCTTCCTTATATACAGACGCACCTACCCCGCCGTTGTACATCGGCGAGATACCAGTCTTCGTTATATACAGACGCACCTACCTCGCCGTTGAACATCTGCGAGATATCAGTCTTCCTTATATGCAGACACATGTACTTCGCCGTTGTACATCGGCGAGATATTAGTCTTCCTCATATACAGACGCATCTACCTCGCCGATGTTCAACGATGAGATATCGGTCTTCCTTATATATTGACACATGTACCTCGCCGTTGTACATCGGCGAGGTACCAGTCTTTCTTATATACATGCAGACACATGTACCTCGCCGTTGGACATCGGCGAGGAGGTGGTCCTATATTAGATAACTTGTTAAATAATACATATTGCGAAGTTGGCGAATTTTGTCTCGTTCTATATATTGAAACAGTCACATAATATGCGTTTTTTTTCTGATCACCGTTTTCAAAAGACTCGTTAACGCTTTCTAAAAAAGGTTGACGTATTATGTTCCAACAATGTTTATAGAATTCAACAGGAATTCCGTCGATGCCAGGAGATTTATTTGTTTGAAAACTGTCCAATACCTTTTCACATTCTTGGATCGAGATTTTTCCTTCGCACGTTTGCTTTTGTTCCTCAGATAGTTTGGGGATGCCCAGTTTATTCAGAAACTCGTTTGTGGAGCTATTAATCTCTACGGCCTCGGTCTTGGTTCTGTACAGATCCTGATAGAAGCGTTTTTGTTCTGATAGAATTGTCAATGGATCTGTTGTCATGGAACCGCCTACTAGTAACTTTCTTATGTGTTTTTTTCACATGATTTCTCTTTTTTAAATTGAGGAAGTATTTTGAACTACGCCATGTTCATACCAACGCGCCCTTGCCCTTATGATAATTCCTTTGGTTTTTTCTTCGTAAAACAATTCAAGTTTTTCTTTAATTTCGTTTAGGCGAATCGCGTTGAGTTCGCTTGGATCGCTTTCAAATATTTTTGTTGCTTCCTCGTAGTTATTTTTGTAGCTCTCTCTCTCTTTCATTTCTTTCTTTAGCTTTATTTTTTAAATGCAAAATAGCGTGAGCACGGATGTTATATTTGATCCAATCCCACACAGAACGCTTATCGGGCAACACCCTTTCATGCTCCGCTTTCCATTCTAGGACTTTTTGTTTCAAATCGTTCAAGTTATTTTCATCTTCCAAGAGTGAACAGTTCATTTTCCAAAAGCCTGGGCCTTTAAGAGCCATTTTCTGAGAATATCGAGAATCGAAAGACACTCACAAAAAATCAAATTTTTTTTATTTTGCCAAAACATCCCTTTGGGTAGGCTAATTCAAGAAAACATAATCCAAAGTTCCAAAGAGTTATTTAACGGACGAAAATTTAGAAAGTTCGAAAAATGCATAAAATGGCGGTTTTAGGGTCTCTAAACGGCTCAAATTCTCACTCAACTTTAGGAAGCTGGTGAGAGCGTAAAAAAGATTCTTTTAAAACGAAACAAACCACGAACATTATTTAACCTTTCTACTTTAAAATTGTGTTACAAATTTGCCAATGCTTGGTTTCGAACATTTTCAAGCGGCGTTTTTATCGAGCCGCTCTTAACCTTGTTTATCACAAGGTAAAATGAAGGCCAACTTCGGCCGCTTAAAACGGCATCTGGTATGCATCGTTCAATGATTAAGACTACACAGAAAGAAAGGTCTGTTATTGTACTTTTCACCAGGAAAGTTACAGCTTTGGGAATCAAATTCTTCCCCGTCAGTAAATTTTTACTGTTTAGTGATCTGAGCGGGTAGAATTATATGCAAATTACAGATTTCATTCCTGGAATACTGCTAACAATTACAAAGGTCGTTTAAGATAGGCTCACCATTAGTTACACATGCACGCACAATGTTTTTGCTGATCTTTGAAAGCAAGTTAGGCTTTCTTGAGTCTTGCTGAGTCTTATTATGTTAAAACAAAGCAGATTTTTAACGGAATTTCAACAAGACAGGAATCCACTCATTCAACTTAACCAAGATAACATCGAAAACACAGAGAAACGACGTACTATGCCGCCTACCTTGCCAACCGAAAACGCAACAATACAACAGAAAAACATTCCAAACTGTAAACAAACGAATTTTCAGTTTCCTGATTGAGCGAAGATATTTTAGACTCATCGCCTAGAGGAATACGCGGAAAGACAGGTGACCTCTGCACTGACCCGCACGTGTCACACCACACTAACAGAGAGAGTCACGTATTCGATTTTTGTTATGTGATTTGAGATAAAAACTTGGTGGAAAGTTAAAAAGAAAAAAAAACTTGCAACAGATAGCTAGTACTTTGTTGGATTACATGTTAGCACAAACTCCACAAAGGAGTTTTTACGGTCACGACTCTCTCTATTAAACGCAGTAATTTCGCAATGTAAAGTGCTGTTGTAATTTTACTACTTATAACATAGAGGGAAAAATTACTGATTGCTGATTGGTTGAGACAGGGGGCAGTTTTTCTTAATTTTCTTTCCAACGAGGGCAAAATTACTGACTCCTGATTGGGCAAGCGCCAAAAATACTCGCATTTGATTGGCTAAGCGCGAGAGCGCGCCATTTGCATTTTGTAAGCGTCTTGAAACGAAAAGCAGATTTTGAATTGGATTTGAGCTGTTCAACACAAGAATATAGTTTCAGAGTTTAAAATTACCCGAGTTGGTTGGCAAAATGGTATGGAAATCGGGTGATAGTTCGAAGAAAAATTCCAGAAGGTGAACCTGAACGTTTTACCGGAAACAGCAAATGGTTTTTTGTTCTAAAACTACCGAAAACCTTGGTTAATTCAGCGAGCGAGAGGTCGCTTCGATTCGCAACTCAGGTAAGCTTAAATAAATTTACTTAGTTTGAGTTTTGAGTGTGAGTTTGTCAACGAACTAGAATTGTAATTATCTCAAAAGATGAACATATGCATAAGAGACAGTTTCTTTTTTTGTTCTGGACGCTGAGTAGCAGTTTAATAAACTGCTTGTGTGGAGAATTGTTTATTCCGAGTGCCGGCGGTGGATTGTGTTTCGACGTGCAATGAAAAGTTTTCAGAAAATTTTGCCCTCTGTGTTATAAAAAAGTATTCGCATTGAGCCCTCGTAGAATTAAGGATAAATTTTCACTTGTATTTTCAAAGTTTTCACAAATTGCCCTCGTCGCGAATTTTGTGAAAACTTTGAAAATACAAGTGAAAATTTATCCTTAATTCTTCTCGGCCTCATGCGATTACATATACTAATTTAATTACAGCTCATGAAATAAAATAAAAATTGCAGTAAGTTACATTCACAGTGTGTAAGTACTGATATATGGCGTCGTGTAGTTTTTCCACTCTTCTGAAGAGGGTTACTGGCTGTGGATTAAGCAGTTATTACCCAGGCCACGTTGAAGTTGTTTCCCTAAAAGAATGCACAAGACACATCTCGCGGCATCTTCAATTGCACGGACTAAGTGCATATAAAGCGGTTGACAGTGAATTCAAGTTGTTGTTAGCCCGAGCAGATAATGTTATTGCATTTTCTTCTGGAATTACTGTGTTCCATAATTTTGGCCACAGATACGTCATAGCACTCGGCGTCCCTTAACCTAGGTTCTGCAGAGTCGCGCCACTCCCGTGCCCACGGGCGCCCGGGGGGTTGCGGGTGGCAGGAATGGCGCAGTGGTGAGAGCACTCGCCTTCCCCCAACATGGCCCGGGTTCGATTCCCGGTCCCGGTGTGATATGTGGGTTGAGTTTGTTGTTGGTTCTTGTCCTTGCTCCGAGGGTTTTCTCCGGGTACTCCGGTTTTCCTCCCTCCATAAAAACCAACATTTCCAAATTCCAATTCGACGTGGACGTAGGGCCATAAGGGAGACTACAGTTTGACTGTAATTATGCACCCTACTAAAATAAAGTTTATTTATTTATTTTTATTTTGACCAATGTTTGGGTGTAGGGGTGACGCTGCGGGTTTGACATCCTGGCCCTGTTTAGGACAGAAAAACGAAATGGAATGTCGATCGTACTGACCATACCCGGTTGGGAAAGACGGGCATAAAATTATATACCATGCTTAGGGACAGAGACCAAATACCGTATCCTGTCTAGCGGCAAACCCCAGTATAGTCTACATAAGGGAGTAACCCTCCCTTCCAGGCGGGGGAGGGGGGTGAAGGTGCCGTGTTTAGCATGACGATAGCACGATGTAATTTCAGTCGCCGAAAATTGAACTTCAATCCAATCTTCCTTGGTAGCAGTTCGAGTGAGCGAGACGCGGAAGCCACGCAGGCCCATGCGAGAACTCGCCCACATGATACCCTTTCTCGCTTTGCTATTTGGTTTTTCTCGCTTTGCCATTTTAGCTAGCCCTTTTTTGGTTTTTGCGTCATGGGGTTGAAAGCTTAGTCTCTTCTACTGAAAAAATACCTAAATAACCAAAAATCAAAGATAATATACTTTGAACTCTAGGCTTCCAACCTCATGACGCAAAAACCAAATAGCAAAGCGAGAAAGGGTATCATGTGGGCGAGTTCTGACATGGGCCTGCGTGGCTTCCGCGTCTCGCTCGCTCAAACTACTGTCAAGGAAGATTACATCAGGGGACGTTCAATAATCACATCGTGCTAGCGTCGATGAATATTGTGCTACAGTTGAGCGAGTTAAGGCTAAGCGTGGCACTCTCCCCCCCGGAAGGTAGGGTTACTGTCTAATGTGGTCTATACTGGGGTGCGCCGCTGGACAGGATATGGTTTTGGTCTCTGTCCCTAAACATGGTAAATTATTTTATGCGCATCTTCCCCAATCGGGTATAGTCAGTACGATCGACATTCCATTTCGTTTTTCTGTCCTAAACAGGGCCAGGGTGTCAAACCCGCAGCGTCACCCCTACACCCAAACATTGGTCAAAAGACCCTTTCTCCCCCCCCCCGGGAGCCGGAGGGCACAGGAGTAGCGCGACTCTGCAGAACCTAGATTAAGGGACGCAGAGTGCTATGAAGTATCTGTGGCCAAAATTATGGAACACAGTAAAGAAGAAAATGCAATAACATTACCTGCTCGGGCTAACAACAACTTGAATTCACTGTCAACCGCTTTATCTGCACTTAGTCCGTGCAATTGAAGATGCCGCGAGATGTGTCTTGTGCATTCTTTTAGGGAAACAACTTCAACGTGGCCTGGGTAACAACTGCTTAATCCACAGGCAGTAACCCTTTCCAGAAGAGTGGAAAAACTACACGACGCCATATGTCAGTACTTACACACTGTGAATGTAACTTACTGCAATATTTATTTTATTTCATGAGCTGTAATTAAATCAGTAGTAAAACAAGAAAGCCCCTTGGGCATCTCAACCGGCCATTCTGACCCTCCCCACCGCTAGGTTTCACAAATGTTAGCACGATCCTCTATTTATACGAACCGGCGTGACGAAAAGTGTGATTGTGTGACACAATATTTTGACTATAGCGGTACTGGATGACGTAATGTTTAAACTCTGATGACTCAGCTTGTCTTTCTTATCGCTTCTACTTGTGCTGCAAAACGCAAATTCACTCAAACGTTCAATGTTGATATAAATTCGTCCACAACTGAGAATGCTCACACAGGGACGACGAAGTATTTACTGTTGTGCCTAGACCTTAAATACAAACAGTGAACATAGCAGTAGAATCAAAATATAACGCTTGATAAACACGAGCTCAAGCAAATCGTGAGAGTATGGGCACGTCAAGGCATATCTCATGACGGGATGTTTAAATCCGGTTTGCTAACCTGGGAATCCCCTTGCAAAAGTAAACAAGCGAGCGGTGACGAAAGTCGCCCACGTCTTTGAAAGCTAACGCGCCTGTCGAGCCGCAATCGATTTCGCGCTCACTCGCTTGTTTTTCTTTTCCTTCACTATCTCTGAACGGAAAGAGAGACTGCTCGTAGCCTTAAGCGAACACCACACGCAAACCACACAAATCCGTCGATAATATTCAGATATTTTCGTTCTTTCAATGCAAAAAGACTTGTAACACCTGCCTTATTAATTGATCTCCTTATTAATGACGATTCCTTCGTATCAACTTCTCGCCTCAAATAAACACTCATCTCTCTCCGTTCACAAGAACTATCATGTACTGATGGTGCAATCAACTAATATTGCATCATCATACTAGTACCAATTCCTTCTCTTCCTAGCCCACACCGGCAAAAGGCAACTGTCCTTTTTGTCCGCTGCGAAATACAAGTTAGCCAATCAGAAACCTTACAATCCACTTCGCAAACCACCCCCCTCCCATAAAACGCCAAGGAAAACCGCCTCTTGTGCAGCACGATATTACACCGCTCCTAAACAAAACGCAACTTTCAAACAAATCACATTCACAGAAGCGTGATATGCTTCTGACATTCACAAATCCTTCTGACTCCCAAATTTTTACATCCCTATAAATGTCAATCCCAATAAAAAACTCCTGCGCTAAAAAAATTTCCACCATAACCACTAACTAGATCAGACAACACAGCGAATTTCGCATTCAATCCTTTAGCTGCTTTACTCAATTGCGCATGCGTTGTACAAGACAAATACAAAAAAAAACCCAAACTTAACAGCCCTCGGCCGTTCATATCTTAAATACTATAAATTAAAAGACAAGAACACGCGAAGGTAACATTCAGCAGTCTAATATGCGCATGGGTCTTATATAAGACAGTACCGCTCTTGAGTACCTGTACCACAAGCTTTACAGCACTTTGTTCGTATGTTAAGCCAACTGACTTTCACCAAACCCGTGTTCATTTCATAGACCGGCGGTCGCTATAGCGACGGCCGGTTAATTACAACAGCACGTACATTGCGAAATTACCGCGCTTAATAGAGAGAGTCGGACCGTAAAAACTCCTGTGTCGAGCTTGTACTAACATGTAATCCAACAAAGTACTAGCTATCTGTTGCAAGTTTTTTTTTACCCCGCCGTCAGGACGGGGTCTAGTAATACCCATTTTTTTTTCATTATTACCCCGCCGTCAGGACGGGGCCTAGTAATACCCATTTTTTTCCGTGGTTTTTTTTATCTTTTTGGTGGTCACTTGCCCCAGACCTCAGGTTTTCGCTCGGCCAAACAAATGGTCGTCGTGTCTTTCGCTACACAGGCAAGGGCCTTTATCTTGAGTGACCGTAACATATTTTACACCCCGGGGGGAGGAGAACAACGGCGGGGTTTAATGCCCCGGGGGCTTTTCTTGTTTTCCTTTTTTTCTTGGTCACTTGCCCCAGACTCCCGGTTTTCGCTCGGCCAGACAAATACTCGCCGTGTTTTTCGCTACACGGGCTAGGAATTGTATCTTGAGTGACCTTAATATGTTTTACACCCCGAGGGGAGGGAGAACAACGGCGGGGTCTAATGCCCCTGGGGCTTTTCTTGTTCTTTTTAACTTTCCACCAAGTTTTTATCTCAAATCACATAACAAAAATCGAATACGTGACTCTCTCTCTGTTAGTGTGGTGTGACACGTGCGGGTCAGTGCAGAGGTCACCTGTCTTTCCGCGTATTCCTCTAGGCGATGAGTTTAAAATATCTTCGCTCAATCAGGAAACTGAAAATTCGTTTGTTTACAGTTTGGAATGTTTTTCTGTTGTATTGTTGCGTTTTCGGTTGGCAAGGTAGGCGGCATAGTACGTCGTTTCTCTGTGTTTTCGATGTTATCTTGGTTAAGTTGAATGAGTGGATTCCTGTCTTGTTGAAATTCCGTTAAAAATCTGCTTTGTCTTAACATAATAAGACTCAGCAAGACTCAAGAAAGCATAACTTGCTTTCAAAGATCAGCAAAAACATTGTGCGTGCATGTGTAACTAATGGTGAGCCTATCTTAAACGACCTTTGTAATTGTTAGCAGTATTCCAGGAATGAAATCTGTAATTTGCAAATAATTCTACCCGCTCAGATCACTAAACAGTAAAAATTTACTGACGGGGAAGAATTTGATTCCCAAAGCTGTAACTTTCCTTGTGAAAAGTACAATGACAGACCTTTCTTTCTGTGTAGTCTTAATCATTGAACGATACATACCAGATGCCGTTTTAAGCGGCCGAAGTTGGCCTTCATTTTACCTTGTGATAAACAAGGTTAAGAGCGGCTCGATAAAAACGCCGCTTGAAAATGTTCGAAACCAAGCATTGGCAAATTTCTTACATAGTTTTAAAGTAGAAAGGTTAAATAATGTTCGTGGTTTGTTTCGTTTTAAAAGAATCTTTTTTACGCTCTCACCGGCTTCCTAAAGTTGAGTGAGAATTTGAGCCGTTTAGAGACCCTAAAACCGCCATTTTATGCATTTTTCGAACTTTCTAAATTTTCGTCCGTTGAATAACTCTTTGGAACTTTGGATTATGTTTTCTTGAATTAGCTTACCCAAAGGGATGTTTTGGCAAAATAAAAAAAAATTCGATTTTTTGTGAGTGTCTTTCGATTCTCGATATTCTCAGAAAATGGCTCTTAAGTTCTGTATCTATCTCGGTAAAAACGAGGTCGATTGCAGCATGGTCTGTTTTAATGGCCTGGATTATATCGGTTGATTTGACAAAATCTTGCAGATTATTGGAGATCAACCAGTAATCAAGACGACAAAATAAAATTTTGATGACAAAAAAAGCTGCTTAATTACACGGCATCTATGAAACAAGCTTTCTTCGACTGAAGAATACAAGGGATTAACCTCACACGTAGTAAACACAATTTACGCCAGTTTCTAAACACTCCGCGTAAATACTTCATAAAGCAGCAAATTTGTGACGGCAGCAACAAACACGGTATATTTGTGTCATGAAAGAGGCAGTAAATACCTTGTTTAGTCTGAAGATGCTTTATTGGGAACAAAGGCAATCGACGCAGAAAGAAGCTTTTAACGTTTGAAAACGTTAATTCTTTATTGTGCTCACTTGACTGCTTAGTAGTGCATTGATATTGTAAGAAGAAATTGGATGTTGATTGCTTGGGAATTGAACCTAATGACCTTCCAGCGAAATTAAACGGATCAGCAATAACACCTGACAATACACAATATGGAACCTAGGTGGACTTCTGAGATTGGGCAACTCCAAGAAGTAAACAACCAACTTACTGAGGAATTGCAAGGACTGAGTAAGAATTGTATGGTGTATTTGAGTGGCTGATTATAAAAAAAAAAAACAATTGTGCAACTCTAGAGCTGTCACCAAACAAAAATTCCAAGGACCCAAAGCTCTGTGTTTTGAGGTCAGGCTTTGAGATTTTAGCTGCCCCAGCAAAAATCTAGGTGCTAATGTCAGTTTGTCGGGTACTGCAGGTTGCCGAGAAAAAAAGAACTGCAAAAGGCTAAGGAGCAACTTGAAAAAAGTCATGATTATTTTGCTCAGCAAATCTGGGAAAAAGAGATAAAGTATGGCAAAAAAAAACATGAAGAGGTCAGAGAAAAAGAACTCAATCATACGTTGTCAATGTATTTAGCACCTGATGCCTGATGCCAACAATACGTGTAAATTTATTCTTTTAAGTTTACTAGATATGTATTTAAGTATATTAATTTTAGGAATAAGAAATGTATTGGCTGGGACAAAGAAGATTGTCCATAGCAATGATATGTCCATAAAGCGGGGTTCCTATCACGCTTTTGGTGTAGTTGTGTTTCTCTTCATCAGCTTCCTTTTCTCTTCTAACTGATCTGGAAGTACATGTGATTTAACGCGTTACGGAAGGCTACATTATCCTTGTTCACGGACTATAGCTGTGGACCATTTTTGAACGTGCCTGCCATTCAAAGAGGAATCCAGTGCATGCAGAGTAGACATATGTGTTGGGAAAGCGTAGCCGAAAGAGGGTTCATGATTTGATAATTGAGAGACTTTGACAAATATCACGCAATTTCATTAGTATTTGCAAAGATATCTGATACTTTTCCCCAAATACAACGAGTGACAGAAGTCGTTGGAACACCCCCCCCCCCGCTCCTACCCCTCTTGAATGTTGTATAGTGTTGTGAGCACTTGTCTTCATCCACTTGGTTGAAAGTTTTTTACAACATTGCCTAGTGGGAGAGGGAGAGAGATGCTATCGCACCGACGCTGTTCCAATAAAGTGACACTGGTTGTAGCTCCCTAAGACTATGCACCTGCAATTTAGTGGTTGTTACACCTGACCAGTGTGCAGAAGGCTACAGGTTCTACTCCCATTAGAGACTAAGAATTTTTCTTTGCCATCCTTAAAGGGGTCCTGTCACCTAAATTAGTGACACTTTAACAGGCTAAAATCCCTAATGGAATCAAAAGAGACCCAAACATAATGGTTCAATTTGGTTACAATATACTCTGCTAGTTTTCTGCTTTACAAAAATAAATGTGTTTGGCAGAAGAATGGCTTGGATGGAAATGGATTGTAACTTGAAACAGTTGGACCAATTTTTTTTAAGTCAGTCTCCTGTCGTGTCTGGGAAAAATAACTTGATATTTTTCTCTTGATGTTCTAGTAGCATTATTTTAGTGTAAGAGAAATCATAGGAGTATTTATTAGTAATTGACATCCCTGAATAATAAATTATTTAAATTTTGCATCTGATTCTGATTAGTACCATGGTTGACGAAGAAACTGGGGAAGAAAATTCCACGACTTTTAAGCCAATTTCATTACCTCAAAATTGACAAGGAGACTGGTGAAAACAATGAGTGAAATGCCCCACTGGTTGAACGTTGTTGAGTTGACACTTGAAAGGAAAAGGCCTTGAATCAGAAATTATATATAATGAAGAGCAAGATAAGGTTCTGACATAATCAAGCTTTTTGGATCGCGGAATACTCACATAAAAGTATTGAATTTCGAGTTCACTTGGAAGGATATTTCCTTTGGTTCCTTGACCGTGTAGCTGGCCATACAATTAATGCAGCGGCTACTAAGAGCTGAGGGCTACTAAGTAGTTTAACAAGGCTAGGGCAATTGTTTTACGCTTCGTCCAACGTTCAATTTAGACTTCGGTTCATATAAACACTTACAATGTCCTTCATGGCTTGAGTCACCAATTCGCTAGTCCTGCCGCCCCGTATAAACAGTGCATTTTTTGTATTTTCAACATTCTTCGGACCACGTTGCTCTAAAGCACGTTTTCCACGCTGTGTCTTAGGACGGCTGATCAGAAAAGAGATAAAATAAAATGAATAGGTAGCATAAAGAGTTAACCTAGCAGCTAATATTAAATAAAAAGAAAAAGAAATTCGATGAAAAAAAAAGCATCAAAAGTAAAATTCTGTTATAGTACTCCTGCGGCCGCCATCTTGGACATTCCACCCTGGAATGACCTGGTAACTAGTTTACAGATGACATCCCGGAATGCACAACCAACATCGTTCCTAGGGCCCTTTCTCTTCGTCTCTTGGGGGATGGGCCAAGGCCAGCCAAGGTCACTTTCTTGCCAACATGACGTAAAACAGGCATACGTAAAAGTCGGCGTTGGCGTACAATAACTTTGTATAATACCTTTGTGACCGTAACAGTTGGTTTATTTGTTACTATTTCTATGTCCCATTCTAAGTTTTGACTTTAATTTGTGACTGGAAATTTTTTTCAATTTTCAATGTTTTAACCCAAACCTAACATAGAAGGCGAGTGGGCTCCCTGGTTAAATATTATTATTATTACTATTATTATTATTATTATTATTATTATTATTATTATTATAAGGCAAAGAGGTTCGCGCTCAACCACTTCTGGCGTAGAACAAAAGTCCTCATGCCATGACCTTTGAAGATTCCTCTAGGTACGTCTTATCTTGGCTTTTTAGAGCATCAGGGTCATGCTCACATTGCCCTTTAGTCCAGCTGTGTTCGCCACAATGGCGTACACCTAACCATGCGTCCCATTAAAAAGTTTAACATTTCATGCAACAGCAATACTGAATAAACAGTGAAAATTTTCGCCTGGAAAAATGCATTTGACTAAGTACGACACTGACGAATATTATTTAAGTTTTAGCAATCACCCCTTCTGTAGTGTAAATCCTAAATATGACACACCCTTTCTCTTATAGAGTAGTACAAAACGTCTTATGACAGGAGACAGGAGATACACGTAGTCAACGACACCTTGGAGAGAAATGTGCCTAAGGTCATCACGAAATTTGAGTCCTGGAAAAAATGTTGTATGCCAGACATTACGTTTCAATTTGCGGAAGTTGATAGCCTTTTCATTCAATTAGGAACACAATCGTGTTTGAAGGGGCGTTGCCCTATCTTTAAGTTTGATTGGTTACCTGCGGCCTCTAGTATAGTTTTACGGTTTTTTCGAGTCGAAATCGCGCCTCTTTAAAGCGAAGAATTGTCGCGTTGACTGTTGTTGCTTATTTGATGTCACACAGGAGATTTAAAATTTGAGCACGCGCTCACGAACAAATGTGTACGCGCACATGTTTTTTCTTTGTTTGCTTGCTTGTTTTTGTTTTGGCTTTTTTTTAGTGGTCTCTCCTGTTAGTATTCTTCCGTTACAAAGCAAGAAAAAACAACGATAACATACGATAACATATACATTCCATGTTGCCGTGCGTCTGTCAGAGTACTAGATCACAGATGACGACAAAATGTGGTAAGAACAAAAAAGTGGCACAGAGGCGATAGCCGAGTGTGTCACTGATGCTCTTACCGCATTTTGACGTCTTCTGTGATCTATTACCGAACAGACATACGGCAACATGGAATCTATTTGTTTTATGTGATGATCTTCATATAATTCTATCTTTATTCGCAGTTCAAACATATGATTATTTCATATATTCATAAAGAGAAAAAAGTTGCCAATGATGACGTCATCTGTGCATCTGTCCTTTAGTAGGTCATAGGGGACAGATCAATAAGTATAGGGGGGGGATGGGCCAGAGCATCTGGAAAAGTGGTGGTCCAAAAAATGCATAACCCACCCCCTTACGTTTGCATAAATTCTGCTGACCCACCCTAAAGTATTGGCTGAAAATAACATAACCCACCCCCAATTAATTGATTAATCATTTATTCAAGTGTATTTCACTTGTGAAATATGCACACGTAATAGTACTGCATGATAATCATACACAATAATTTATAATTACAGCTGTAGTGGTTACTATATTAAGATGACCACTAAGGTACTACGCCACGTGCTGAGAAAAGAGTTTATTTTTAACCAGGAGCCATAATCGGGGACGGAGACCGTAAGCGCGGGGTCCACACGGCCCCATCAAAAAAGACAAATGTGCTATTTTAAGAGAAAATTGCGCCACTCTCAACGTCATAAACACGTGTGGGTACACGCAAATTTGCGTACAACGAGGGGCGTTGGATATGATAGAAAACCAACGAGGCGTATAGCGCCAAAATTGACATCCAGCAAGCCCGAGTAGAATTATTGTTTTTATCATTGAAAACGCAATCATTAATTGCTATAAAATCAAGAAAGAGAAAAGACAGAGAGAGAGAAACTCTGAGAAAAAAGTGAACAAGAATCGATCGCGATCACATGACTGACCGAAAAAGGCGCCAAAACCTTGCAAAGTGTTGCAGCGTTTCTTTGCGGAGCTGAATGAATCAGTGAAACTACTCCGAAGTGTACGTACAAGCACAAGGCTTGGGAAAAATCTTCCAATGGCTTTGAAGTGCGGTACGTGTTTGAGTTTTCCTGAAAAATTGTTGTAATCATCGTTCAAAGCGGATTGAAGCTGTACGATCTCACCGTTATGGCTGCGGGAGTTCAAATGAACGAGTTTCTAATAGCTCCGTTCGCACAACGCTGACAACGGAGCCATCATGTGTCTGTTTGACAGAATTAATATTTTAACTTGAACGATGATTTTAATGCAGCTCACTGAAACAAGACTACGGAGGTGAGGAACATTAGAATTCACCATCTTACTTTTTTAAACGCAAACCACAAAATGCAATTGTTCTTAGTTTAGAGCCCGCGGACAGAATGGTGAAAGCAACACTCAGACAATTGTGAAAGCGATTCAACGTATCTTACGTGGCATTTGATTTGTATCTGAACATTTGGATCTGCTGGAACACAGATAGAGCTACAACGAGTACAAGTAATTAACCAGTGTCAATTTTGCCTGATATAGCCAAATTGTCGCCCTTTCTGGTACTGAATTTGTTCAATGCTTGTCGTTTAGACTACTGCATAATTTTTGTACTAACTCGCCATAAAAGTGTGACAATTTTTATTAAATGCTTCTCTCCCATTTTACTGTGCTTTATTTTGTCTTGTCTCGATATTTCGGAGTCAAAGCCTTCCGTATAAAACCTACTGTTTGTGAAATTTTTGAGAACAAGTGATTGACTTGAAGATAAAAGAAATAATATTTGTAAACACAGCGCTAAATGCCTAAATTTCTATTTCTACAGTTTTATTTGTCCTAAGAACTGAATCAACTGATCAAGCACTCTGAAACAACCTAGATTTTTGTCTCAGTGACGTTCAGTTGTAATACTTCGATACAAAGTAATTTTTCTAAAATTAAGCTCACTCTGTTGTTGAAACCCTTGCCACGTCCACTGCGCTATGTATCCCCTCTAGTTTCGTAAATTACCCAGTAAGTAACATTCAGTACTAGGGCAGCATGAATTTTGACTTCATCTTTCTCCTTCTCATCGACGGAAGTAGTTTTTTCATTTTCTTGGTGTTTTTCCAGTTCTCTATTTTGTCGACGATTGATAACGCGCCAAGAGAGCATTTGGTTGAAAATGAAGCGCGCTTTTTGTTATTTTTTTTTGTCTTCATTTCAGCCACTTCGGTAAAGGCGGACATTGAGAAATCTCGGCAAAGGTTTTCTTTCCTGATTCGGTAGTTTGAACCTATGTTACTATTTTCTTTTGCAATGGAAAAAGTGAAAATGATTTATCAGTGCGTAACTTTTCTTCACACCGTGCTTGGCCATTCATTTTACAGTCTTTGCGGCTGCCCCTCAATGTCTTCAATCTCCGTACGTCCTCAGAGGAAAAATATTTTGGGGATGTCGTTTCCCTTTTCCTGCCTGATTCGTCTTCAACTGTTTTTTGCGTAGTTCGACGCCTTTTTTGCCCGCAAAACGTTTCATCAGTCTAACGGGGAAATCCTCGTCCAACATGTCTGACGCATCTTCGCCACAGGATTTGTCTAAAATATTCTCACTGCCATCATCGGAATCAGTTGTATAATCCTCATATTCAGTGTCACTATCCAGAAAGTTCTCCCCAAGGGCTTGTCTCAAATTTGGAAGTGACACTGATGACAGAAACTGAATTTCTTCATCTCAAACGAAGGTAATTTCCGATGCATTTTGTTTGTTTTCCTTTTCGCGGGGTCCTCGCAACGTAAACGCGCGTGTGTCACGCGCGATGGCGCAATTTTTTCTAAAAATAGCACATTTGTCTTTCTCGATGGGGCCAACGCCACTGCTGAAAATGGTATTTAGTTACGGTCTCCGTCCCCGATTATGGCTCCTGTTTTTAACACAAAACGTTGTATCGATATGCCGGGTTTTCAGTAACATTTTAAAGTACCAGAGCCATAGGTGAAACAAACGGACGTGAGCGCAGAAGGCAAGGACTTCTGGTAGGGGGGGGGGCAGGGGAGAAAGTCTCCCGGAAAACTTCTGAAATTAGTTGCTCTGAAACGCCATCTGGATTTCATTACACATGGCAGGAATGATCATTTGTTTCCAATTGTATGAGTTACATAAGTGAGCAAAATGAGGTTCAACTCTATCCGGCTTTGATAAACAAATACAACGTCATGATCATCTGATTTATTTACACTTAAGAAAATAATTACATGTATTTTGTGTGAAAGTAACGGACCTTACATGTCAAACGACCAGAAGTTACATCCGGCCTCAAACGAATCCCCTGGTATATTTACACGCGTATGTGTAATTGCATCCTGCACAGTTATTGGAATCCTCATTCCACTTGTAGCAGTGTTTACCAAAAGACTTTGAGCCACCAGCTTGTGAATTACCTGGACGGGGACGACCGCGATCTCGGGGCCGAGTGTTAGATGTTTTCACCGCCGAAGAGTCAAAATGGTGGGCCTGCAGATCGTTAAGCAAGGTATGATCGTCGTAAGCCGCCTCACCACGCGCGACCATGCCACGAAACTCATCATCGAATTGGAGAATGGCCGTGGTGGAGAAAGCGATTGCTTTTTTGGATAAAAATTTCAAATAGCGGCAGAGCTCTTGAGCCTGGACGTGCTCACCGATTTGCAGCAAACCGTCCAAAATCGAGAAGTAACCAGCTATGAACTCTGAATAGCTTAGTTCAAGCGGGTTGACTTTTGCGTCCGATTTGCCGCTACGGGGCTTGAGGTAAATAGCCTCGTGGGCTCGTAGTAAAGACTTTGTCTTACCTTGACCAGTCTTTTCCAAGTCCTTATCGCCGTCCTTGTTCTGCGAGAGGGCTAGAATTGACGATTCCAAGGCGTCAAGTTCATTGGCCAGTTGGCTGGAGACTGCGGCACCGCCAGCAAAATAACGTTCAACTCTATCCGGCTTTGATAAACAAATATAATGTCATGATCATCTGATTTATTTACACTTAAGAAAATAATTAGATGTATTTTGTGTGAAAGTAACGGACCTTACATGTCAAACGACCAGAAGTTACATCCGGCCTCAAACGAAACCCCTGGTATATTTATTATAATTTATGTTTATTGTTAGCCACTTGGAAGTTACAATTGGCTGATGTTCACCACTGCGTGTTCTTAATTGAATAGAATGTTGAGTTTCTGTTGTAGTTACATTTATAATATTATTTACAATTTACTTCAACAACATTCATGTTAAATAAGGAGTGACTATGTTTGTGACTCTGGAAGATCTGTAATATATGATTATACCATTTGAATGTCGACTGACTTGTCTTAAGCAGATAATACTGTATTGTATACTTCCAAAATTCAGCTTGTAGGGTTCTGTTTGCTTAAATGGCCTTTTCGTAAACATTTTGTGTAGATTTTGCAAGGCCGGAATTTCATGCCCCTAGGGTTACAGAAGGCTCTTGGAAGTTTGCAGCATTTCAAGATATGAGGCTTAAAATATGATGACACACCCCTTCCTGAGGCTGAAAATAGCACGACAAACCCCATAAGAATGGCTGAAAACATAGTGACCCACCCCTTCTGTGTTCCGGCCCATTCCCCCTATACTTATTGACCGATCCCTAGCTAAGAACCAGTAAAGGAAACCCGAGTAGAATTCAGCATATTATATAAAGTGACATGAAGACTACATGTTAGCGAGGGATTTGTGCATATCGTTGCTCCAAATTCGACCCTGTAAAGTCTTCAATTTTTCCTACCGATTCTCGTTCAACGCGAAATGCCCAAAGTTTTTGTGCAAAACGTCGACATCTTCAAGAACTAAAAAGTTTTCTTTTTTCCCAAAAAAAAAGGTCGTCTAATTTTTCCTCGCTTGCGTGTTATTTTCGTTCATAACGGTGGACTGCAGTCTCGCGCTTAACATGAGCACTATGCTGACTCTTTGCCAATGTCTGTCGGTCGTATGCCCGTGGGAGATGAGGCCACTGGCAGTCATTCGGCCTGACCAGCGTACAAACTACCACAAGGACGTCATAGGGGTAAGAAGTACTTAATTAGATAGCACACAAGATGGCGGTTGTCCGTTTTAAACTTACCTACTGCGGTGTTTCCACTACCCTGGCTTGCGTGCCCTTGAAAACTTTCAAACAAACCTCCCCTGTCACGCCATTTCAAATCGCAGACTCGGTAGACGTTGATTGCCGTTTCCTACCACTAGAAACACAAGAATTATCGTGTTTGTAGCGGCTTTGTTCTGCCTTTTTGTTTGATTGGTTGCCTGTGGTTTTACCTTAACAAGTTTCTTAGTCGAAATCGCGGCTCTGTGAAGCGAAGAATTGTTGCGTCCACTGGTGTCGCTTCGAATTATTTGATGTCACACAGGAATTTAAACAGCACGCGCTCATGAAAAAGGGGGCTCGCGCAGATGTTTCTTTGTTGTTTGTTCTTGTTTGTGTGCTTGCTTATTTTTCGAGCTGGCCGATCCTGGTCTGTATTTTTCCATTAGAAGGCAGAAAAGACAGCGATAACAACAACACGTTAATGTCTAATAAGAGGAATAAAAGTAGGATGAGAAGGCTGCAACACGGGTCATTCCCAGGAGTATACCCATCCAGCTATAATAACCCCAGCCGACAGATTTTGATTGCGGTCATCGGAGGAGACATCTGCTTTCCCTGTGGTGTGGTCGTAAACGAAATAAGAGGGGGAATTTTGTGATTTACAGTGACATGTTAACGAGGCATACGTGCATGTCGTAGTTCCTGACTCGACCCTGTTAGTGTAATAAACTTATCTGACGATTGCCTTACTCCACTGCGAAAAGCTCAAAATTTTGTGCAAAACGTGGAGTTTTTCAAGAACGTAAGAAGTTTACAGTTCTTTGAAAGCCCTCTTATTTTGTCCCGTTTTCGTGTTCTGTTGGTCATAAGAGAGGACTACGCGTAACATGAGCATTACGTTTACTGTTTGAACACCATTCCTCTTGCCTGAAGCGTACGTTAAACCCTAATTCGATTCGCTGATTTTTAAAAAGAAAAATACCTACCTTATTGTCTGAAAACCTTTAAGTGAACCTTTAACCCTTTACACGCCATTTCAACTTGCGATCGCACGGCCATCGGCAGCCGTTTCAGATTATTAGAAGCCGACAATCGTTTGTGTAGCTGCTTTGCCCTCCCTTTCTGTTTGATTTGTTGCCTATTTAGTCCTTTAAATAGTATTTTCTATTCAGAAACATTTTTACTTTCTCTCCCCTTCTTTTCCCCGTTTAGCCCCGGCCTCTTCCCTTTTAAACAAATCTGTAATCATCTCTGGTGTCATCGACTCGAATTCTAATAATACTTCCGGAAACAATTTTCTGAAGGAATTCAATTTTTTGATAATCAGAGAGGGAAGCCACGTCAACGGATAATTTTGCATTGTTTTTTCGAGGGATGAAATCTGGTGGACAGGCAGAAAAATCCATCCCACAAGGTGTTGAGTCCATGATATCACAATCCCTTATGCAGGGATTTACAATGTTCTGGTACTCCATATTTCTACCTCTTTACAGAACCAAGAGGTCACACATAAATTAAACTAAAATGTCTTCTGGAGATCTATTCTGAGGAGTCTGGTCTGTTTTAAACACGTACATACATGCAAAGGACACGCAACGCATAAAGGCCCTTCCAATGAAAACAAAAGAAATGGAAGTATAAGGACCCTCCTAGTGAAAAACAAAGGAACGCAAGTATAAGCATCGCATTAAGGTTCTTCCATTGAAAACAAAAGGAACTCAAGTATAGGGCGCTTTTCAAAGAAGTGTCGTAAAACCAAAACCGAAGTAATTACCCCAGCCAATCACAACAAACACAAATCACCCAATGAACCAATTAGAACTCGAAGCAATTACATGTAGCCGGTGCCAAGCGCGGGAAAACGCGTGCGAGCAAGTCGCCATTGGTTTGAGTACTTCTGATTTCTCGAGAAAGTGGCGCGAGATTTTTAACCAATCACAAAGCGAAGTAAAGCAAAACCAAAGCAAAACGCGAATTACTTTCGACACTCAAATGAAAACTGCTCTAAGCATACCAATTAGAAAAACTAACTCACCCATTTAATTCTTTCAATCTGGTTTCAAGTAAACGCATGCAAGTGTATAAGGAGAAACTCTTCTCCTTGCGCTTGTGTTGCGCCGTACATGTTTTCACATAGACATGATCTCTGTTATGCTTGCATCTCCAGTCAAAACCAGTCTTTAATTTTAATGCGGTGTTTGTAAGCGGGGTTACGGTGATAATTCAACTAAATAACGACATGTATTTTTACCCAGCACCTTTAATGAGTTTAACTTACAACAAAGCCGATTATATAAATGTGGCTTGGATGACAATAATAAATGCTCTGACATGCAAATCTACTAAGCTATATAATGACCCTTTTTTTGTAATTTTTTGATTGTGTTATTTTTAACTTTTTCTATGCCGTGTAACTTTTTAAGACCAAAACCAGCGTAACTGTCGTAGCATGACTGTTGTACAACCTACAAGTTCTTTTCAGTCTTTGAGGGAGTTAAGGTAGTAAAATGGAAAAAACTCGCAAAAGCTTAGGTAAACCAAAGGTGGATTTATTTGTAGCATACGCCGTATAGTCGTTGCATTTGTCTGTACGAATTTTTGTTTTTAGGCTAAAAAAAAAAAAAGAAAAAAATCGCACGTGCAATTGCGACTACTATACGCATGACGCTTCCTCAGTCTTTCTCGGAACTACTATCACCCTGATTATTACACAAGTCCGACCATTAAGACTACTGGTTTAAAGACTGGATCACACGAGAACGACAAGTTTTCGAAAGTTAAAACAATACTCTTGTTCTCGTTTGTCCAACACTATCCTCTCGTACGCTCTCGAATAGTTTGAAAATTTTAACTAGAGTCTATGGAAGTTCAAACTCTCGTTGTCGTTTAGCCTGTAACTCGCATTAACTCTCCTTGACGTTCTTGCGTTCTCAAAAAGTTTCAGAAATCTGGTTAACTCTTGGCGACTGTCGCTCTTGTTCGGCTTGGGCTTAAGATGGTTTGCTATTTAAACAATAGAGTTCTTCTGTCGAAGGCACTATCGTGTAATAGGTTGCCCGAGGAAATTTGATGTTCATAACAAATATTAGCCCCAGAACGTAGGTCGATGGGTTATATGAAGTTTCCGAGAGAACCTATCACGCATAGGGCCTGAGACAGAAGGCCTCTATTGTTTTATTATACAACGCCAAAAACGGGCACTATGCGCTGATAGGGGCCCGCTGAGGAAGACACTACCGCGTCAAGTGATCGATTTCGACCAATGGAAGCACGCCAAAATTTAGCGTTGTACTACAATGTTTAACATGTGAAAAGGATCGCCA
Source organism: Siderastrea radians (assembly GCA_964017195.1). Taxonomy (NCBI): domain Eukaryota; kingdom Metazoa; phylum Cnidaria; class Anthozoa; order Scleractinia; family Rhizangiidae; genus Siderastrea; species Siderastrea radians. The sequence goes on from OZ024888.1 coordinate 51,809,050, forward strand.
AAAATAAGGTGACCCTAAGGTCTTGTTTTTACTATGAACATGAAAAAAAGGACAAAAACAATAGTCAATATATGAGGAAAAAACCTATTGAAAAAGATAAAACAACTCATATTCGTTCAGTTCAATAAATCGCTAACAGATCCAGCCTAAATAGATTTTAAAAATCAACAAACTGAACCTGTTCAACTTTACGGCTGTATATGCGCTTCATTAACCCATCCAACCAGCCCAAGTTTAATAACCTTCCAATCTCAGTACCGTTTGTCAATCAGCTTACATCATCAAACGGCCTATTTTCATTTTAAAGGCTACAAAAAAGATAAAACAAAACAAAATTGACGCCATTGGAAAGTATATTACGTGGATAAATCATCATTAAATCACATGACTTTTCGATAACTATTACCTTTATCTATTTTGATATTTTTTGTTTTTGGCGTCAAAAGCAAGCCAGTAACAAACAAAAGAACTCAGCCTTGTTTGGGTCCACCAGACTGAGCGTTGTGGTTTAGTTTAGAAGTGAACACCAGCTCGGTTTGCGTTGCCAGGAGAACCCTTTACAGGCTGCACAGGCTGCATCTCGACCTCACTCCAGTTGATCACATGGGTCTCCGAGCCGTCACTTCGTGTATGACTACGTGAATCGTCCACAAACGAATCATCGCTCTTCTCTTCTTTTTTGGGAAGTTCTGCGAAGGATGCGTACAGGGGATTGTCAAACTGACACTGTGACGTTTTTGTTACAGAAATCTGTTTCCTAAATTTTCTTCTTTTGCAGAGAAGAACACCACCTGCAATAACTATAAGAGATGGAAAAAAAAAACTACAAAATTACTTCGAAAGGCAAATAAAATTAAAATACAGCAATACCTACGTAAATAAAAGTTGGTAACCTTGACAATGTGTTTTATCAAAATTTACATCAAAAAATAGTTCTTTTGTCTGAAAAAGTCAAGATAAATCCGTCATCCTGCACCGGTAGGAACCAATTTTACTTGGAAGTTCCACTGAAAGAAAAAAAATATTTTAAGTATCCTGCTTACCAAGGCCCACCAGAAGTGGTCCACCTATAATGGCAGGAAGTTTCCATGGCAACTGCTTTGTGCCCTCCTTGCTCATTAATTTGCGTGAATCTTTCGCTGGAGCAGAAGTCGGGATTGGATAATGTGTCGTGACTGATCCGATGAAACGCATCTGAAAACAAAAATGAAAACAGCTGGGTAAGATAAAGGTAGGCATATTCACATCCTGCTAGAAGAAACTGGCTATTCTGCTCGCCTGGTCTGTTTTGCTCTAACGTTTGCTAGAGAAAGCTATTCTGCTAGATTCTGCTTTGGAAAAAAAAACCAATTTCATAGTCAAAACAGTCTCAAACTCCCAAGCAATCCTGCTAGAAACTATTAACTCACAAGAGTCACAAGGCATTGTATTATGTATAGGAGAAATGCGACATCACACCGTAAGAACAGACAGATCCTGATAATGCCCTTTTCTATCGGATTATGCAACAAAATGTGTATTCTGCTCCTAAACCCTATAAACTCCTATTCCGCTTAAAATTTTGCTGGAAGAACACGAACAAGCCTAGATAAAGAACATGGCAAAGACAAGATTAAGGACATGTGTAAGATTTACCGCGGCAAAATGCACTGCGCACGCGCTGTATTTTTACTTCCTGTCAATGCTCCCCTGCTCCTTGCCCATTGAAAACTATTGACAACAATAACAAACTTCGTTTCCGGCCGCGAATTTTGAAAAACTTAAGCTCCAGACATCAAACTTAAGGTTAAAAAATCCAGAGCAGCTTCAATATAGTTTTATCTGTTTCTACACTTTTGCACCTCGTAGTTTTGGGCTTGCACCCACAGCGAAAAACATCATGAAAGTCGATAGTTTACGTTCGCATGTCGCCATTATAGTGACATTGCTACTCAGTGCGAGCTGTTTTGCAAAAACAGCGAACGAAAAAGAAGTGAAAACACTTGCATGAAGAGTGAAAAAACAAGGAATGGCACAAAGTGCGTGGGGAAACTCTATTCCCTTACAGAAGCCCTTGGAATTGCAGGTAAACAGTCAGGTTTGCCGGCTACACTGGGACGAAATACGACGTCAAAAGAACCGATGCACGTGTCCTATGGCACTCAAGAGGGTTGCACCCAAACTCCATTCCTCCCCGGTTTTATCGTATCGTGTGTTCGACAGTGTTGGCTCGCCTTTTTTTTGCCGTATCTACCCGCAGTTCTGCCCGCCATTCCGCCGTCTTTGTTGACACACGAGTTAGAAACTCGCGCATGCGCAGTCATTTTACCGCGGTGAATGTGTAAGAGATATGATAACACAGAGAACATGTGAAACGAGCATGTTGCAGGCATATGTTAAACATAGGCACGCAGTGCGTGCAGAACCGATCACGTTTTTAACTCGTAAATTTGGCTTGCGCAGTGAACGGGTGGTCGATGGTGTGACCATCGGAATTGGATCGAATTGATGAATTATTTGTATCCTGCTTTCTAGCTAGGCTGCACGGCCAAAACCAGCCGTGCTTCACGTATGTTCCGCGGACACTTTATCTCCTACCTCCCCTACTACGCATTTTTCTGCCCTTTAGTGCTGTCAATTGTTTAGGAGACATATAAACCAATCAGAAACTCTCTTTTGGACATATATTTGTGGGTTTTAAGGAGTAGGGGAAACGCCCAACCTCGTCCTCAGGCTCTTTGAAAACCGAGAAGACCCTGGGGACGAGGTTGGGGAAAGGCCGATCTTTGGCCTAGCGCATGGGATCTGTCCTAGATTTTCAAAATGTATTTTTCTTCTCTTAAAATTAAGATACTTCTATTTAGGAGCTCAAAACGGAAATAAATCAAGGCGAGGAATAATCCGCCTCTCAAAAGAAAACATGGAGCTCTTTAAAGCAACGAAAAGCCGTTTCACGTTGAGATTCTTTCGATTTGCAAGAGACCCTGACTTAAAGTCTGTAAAGTTTGCTCTAAAATGTAAGCCGATCCACGGACTTCAAATAGATTTTACATGACCTGAGTAAACGCTACAGTACGGTAAATGTTGCTTTTAAATGTTGATTTGCTTTTTAAAAATTGTTTAACTGAACGTTTGATCCAGATTTCTATAATTTTTGTAATTTTGTTCGCAAAGGCGCTCCTCCTTTGATTTAGGCTGTGAACAGCCACCCCCTCTCCTCAAGACAGGCTACTTTTGATTGTCACGGATTATTTTGGCTCTTAGTGTGATGCATGTGTCACGCGAAATTATTTTGTTGGTACTGTGACATTTTTTGGAACATGATCTTAACACGTGGACAGATCACGCAGTTGAAACACGTGATCACGTGAACTTGATTTATTTTTTCGCGTTTTTGTGCGGAATATATTTTGGATTTCGGTTTTGAAATCCGTTGCCAGATATCTGTACCAGTATTTTTGATGGAAGAACAGAGATAAAATTCAAGACATTGATGAACCGGTAACCATTGAAAAGACCTGAAGTGTCTGCAAAAATTATATGCCTGTATGCACGCAAGCAAGAAAATCGAAAGTTTTTTGCTGCCAAAAGTAAATACGTTGTTTATTCGAATAACATTTTTGGCTGGAAAAGCTTTCGGTCGTTTATATTCTGTGTGTTTTTAGTGGTAAGCAATGCTTTGTAAACACGGTTAATTTGCATAAGCGGGTTGAAATTTGATATACCAAATTTAGTTTACAAACACGTTCATGCAGGAGTTTAAAATGTTCTCATGGTACGTTCTCGGCTTGTAGTGCTTTAACATTATTTTGCTAGCTAATAATTCTGCTTGGAAATTAAAACAAGGAAACCAGACAGAAACAAATTACATGTCCCTGGGTGGAAGTCAAAATGTTCTCCTACGAAAGCTAATAATTCCGCTTGGAAATTAATAAAGGAAAACGGAAGCAAACTACGTGAGATCAGGTTACTGTTTTGTGTAAACAAATGGTGTTTTGTCACGTACAAACATGTGATGAGACAAAGTTCAATGGCGAGTCACGAGACTTTCATGAGACTGTCATAAGTTCGTTTTCGGCGCTTGTGGGTTACCCAAAGAAAGAAACATACTAAGGAAGCGGGGAATGAGTAAATTTATGCGTTTTTTGTTATCTGAAAACGATAACCGATTTTTGTGTCTATAAAGTGTGAAACGAGTCTTGCGTGGAGCTAATGCGTGTTAGTCTTCGTATTGGAGGTGCTCCTTGTCGTGCTGCTCTTTCCGCTCAAACTTTGCACAAACAATTCCGCTACCTCCACGCAGCCTAACCAGAACCCCATTCCTCTGGTAAGTCGCTTCTAACTTTGCGCCCAGCTAGTCGCACGTACAAGCAACGTTTGTAGACAAAATAGCTCAATTATTAATTACATAGTTCTTCTTGATCGAGACTCGCGGATGCAAACACCTCAAAGCCCGGGGGTCATACTCCCATCTAAAAAGTGTATGGGAATGTCTCGCTCATAATGTAAGGGTTTCAGTGTCCCAGTGGCACACCCCTACCCAGCATCTCACAGAGTACCCCCGGCCTCACATACATGTAAGGCAGATACCGTATATCGTACATCATGTGTCATGCCGCGCCGCGTTTTTTAGGTCTCCAGCATCAACTGTTGACGTCATAATGACGCCATCGGTTAAAAATGCTTCACAAAATAAGAGAAAACTATCATAATGACTTATTTTGGCAGGGAAGGACTTATCTTCAGTATCTGTAGCAGAAATCAAGCTACCACTACCCCCCCCCTCCCCCTGGATGTGACCCTTGGCCCTTTGCAGGATTACACTTTTATATATTTGGTTCTTGTGCGTGTGGGAAACAACATTATAATTGCGATATTCGAATGTCTAACCGTCATTCAGAGAACCTAATGCACTCGCTTTCTTAACAGGTAATGCTTGCAACATGCGTGTAGAATTTTTTGCAACCACCTGGCCAATGGGTATTACCACTGTTAAAATTGGGTCCTCCATCTAGAAATCATTAAATTTGTTTCTGAGGTGTTTCCATAAATTGCATTTCGCGTCGTTGCTGTGCACAAATTTTTGAGTTATTAGACATAGCAATAGTTACAAGTTCAGTATTTCTCATAAATAACAATGTTACCCGTTTTTTTCTGAATCTCTACGTGCATGTTCACAGGGCATGCAGAACTACATCTAGTAATCCATGCACCTTTTGCATGCATGAAAACGAATACAAGCACAGTTTAAAAGGGATTTTTTTATGACTTTAACTGTATATCACGATTGTTTTCGTACTGGGATTTGATCTAATACCTTTCTCCCGTGGTATTCTATTTCAATCCCATCGCTCAAAACTTCATGCAAGTGGGGTTCATCAACACCAGCAGCATTCACATGTAAAATGACCTACGACATGCAATCAATCAAAAAGGAGCATGAAAATATTAGCTTTCGAATATTATCTATTGACAAAAAAAATGACACCGCACACGTGATTATAACGCGTACAACGCATTTACCTGTACTCCATACTCGGTTATGCTAATCTCAGATTTCTTCTTTTTGGGAAGCCCAGACTGTAAATTTGAAAAAATGAATTGCACACTTAAACATACAGTGCTATACGGCTGCTAAACTGAAACTAGCTGATAGTCACATATGCACAAAAATATGCATGCCCCAAGCTGGCCGGAAAAGTTCCTGTTTTCAATGGACTGTCCGGCTTCAAACCAGGCAGAGGTTTTTTTCAGGACTACTTTAAAATCCCTAAAAAGGTGATTTTTCTATTTTTTGCCCTTATTATCTCGTTCCTTTGATTTGAGATAGCTGGCATACCACATTTACAAACTGCCCGTTTCTTCAAGCTCACCCTTAGCTCCCTCATTCACTTTAATGTGACAATGTAGCTGTTTCCCAAAAGAAAAACCTAGCTGGCTTCAGCTCTCAGAGGACAGTTCATATTCTTTCTAGCTGCAGGTTGACTTGGATAGTGACCTTAAAATGAAACCAGCGCTGGTAAAGGAAAACAAAAATGCCGCTTAATTACGACGACCGGGAGAAAACAAAGCGCTAGAAAAAGTAATCGTAATCTGGTAGGGAAGTTGTATTTTTTAATGAATGATATATTGAGAAAATTACATTTTAAGTCATTTTACAAGAATTGTAAAAGTAAAAGTCACCGTACATTGAGCCACGATTAAACGAGAGGAGGAGTACGCTGTAAAGATGCAATACAAATCAGTATGTCAGTACACACGAAGTATGCTTACACTCAGTACTCTGGATACTTCCTCTTCGACTAGCTGCAGTATTTGTTGCTTGTCTTTGGTGTCCAAAGAATCCAACTCTCCTCGGTAGAACAACTGAAATTGAAATTGCGTCTATTGTCAGGTGGCTGAAAGGAAATACAAGGCACTTCGACGGCAAGACATATATGACATATATGACAAGAGTTGAAGTCAAACTCGGACTGCTGACTGAAAGTTCTTAGAATGTAATTAGGCCTAAGGAGGGTAAATAAATGAAAACGTTTATTTGACGAGAAAATATGCATAGATATTTGTTCGCGGACATCAGAGAAGCGAAGCTTCTTTTCCGGCACCGATTTATCACCAAATATGTTGAACTAAGCCTTGTCTGTAAACGACAAAACGCTTTTCGATCTTGAAGTTTTCAAATAACTCCTTTAAACTAAAATATATCACCCGATGTGTCCCAGTTTTGGCTGTGGAACATTACGACACGTGTCGCATTTTGATCTATCACGTGCGAGCAAAATTTTTCATGAATTATAAGTCACCCTCTCTGTTTAGAAGAACGGCAGTGGCCTTATCTCAGGCGACCTTAGCTGCAAAGAACAGCCGCAAAATATTGGACGTGTGTTCGCTGAAAAGCACTAAACACGCTAAAGAATTCCCCAGAAAAGGAATGTGCACTGAAGTACAGCACAAGAGGGTTCGCTTAAAACAAATGCCAGACAGTTCGCAAGGAGAAATAAAATTTCCAGCTTTTTCAATGTTCCGATTTTGTAACGTGTCGTCGATTCGTGAGACACGTAAAGTTGTTGTATTATTATCAAACTGCAGCTTAATAATTTTAAAACAATTACAAACAATAATTAAAACACAAATAAAAATTAAGATAATTAACTGGCGTTTTAAGATGTTGCTCGTTAACCAAGCCCTATATCGACTGATAGAAGAAAAATAGAACAGTTTTACCTTTAATTCAAGAATTCTCGACGCAGATGGGTCTGTACTTGGAATGTCACTTGGTGAATTAATCTCTGCTGGTCGAATTAAAACAGAAACTAAGCCCCCTGCGAGATAACTGAGATAAGAGTGGCCCCACAGATAATGCGCAAAACAAGATTAAGAGTGAACTGTGACTTAACGAAGTTTTTTTCGATGTACACGCGACTTCAAGTTTGTCCTATTTTCAGCAGCCAATTCTGGACACGAAAACACTAACCAATTCTGACGCTGATTTGTGAATAAAAGGAACGTGTTTGCTCTGTTCCGTATTTGTTATTGTTCAGTGTGAAGCCTCAGACTACAGGCAAGTCGTCATAATGAACCCATAAAATATGACCAACGTGCCCAAGAGTCTCTTAGCAGCTCACCGTTTTGTGGGACTGACCTTATAAGCTAACCAAACAACCCTTGTGGCCAGTGTAGTGTATTGTAGACTCATTGCGGACCTATGTTAGCTTCACCCACAATCCAGTCGGGACTAAGTTGTTGTTGTCAGTTAGCACATAGCGAGTAAACCAGAAGTTGTTTTACGTAGTTGTTAAATCAATTTAATCCGTTTTTAATCCGAAGCCAGTCCACTACAGCCAGTCATTAGCAAGCTTTCAATATCTTCCTTCTTCACTGACAACTAACCTGAGCAGGAATGTCCATTTGAATCCAGGATAAAACCAGGTTTACATCGACACAAATAGGAGCCAACAGTGTTAATACATTGGTGACTGCAGTTCCCGTTACTGGAGACACATTCGTTTCTATCTGCAAGAATGAAAATTAGTAAGTCAATCAGTAAAAGGTAATTGGTCTTTGAAAAAAACTCACATTTGTTACAGCTCCCAATTACTTTTTAAATCGTGGCCTTTAATTTTTATTGATAGTAACAAACACTGTGCAAATGTCTAATTTTTTATTTCCTTTTGAAACCGTAGATTTTCCATGATTTCACTAGTACGTGTCAGCCTCAGTTAAAAACGTTTTTTATTTTGTTACAAGGATGAACGTAGTGACTTAAGGGAGCAGTATATTAAGATCAAATGATGCTGCTGCCCACCCACTTAAATAGGTAAGAATGGCAAACGAAAGACTGGACACGAATGAATGCTGACTGACTCTGTTAAAAGATGGTTTCAACAAATTTAACAAGTTCAAAATTCACATATCTAACCAGGGGGGAAAAGAAAACTTACCTTGGCAGTGTTTGCCATTATACAGCAGACGGAATCCTTTGTTACAGCTGCAGGTGTAATTTCCAGGCGTGTTGTTACAGAGCTGATCGCATTCGGCCAGAATCACGGTCTCGTTTAAACTTTCCGCATACACAGGGTTACATTCATCCACGTCTGGAAAGTAACACCAATTAATATTCACACATCTGCCTGTTTTTGCGGTACGACTTAAAAAATTTACGCCATTGTAAAAGCAGTAATTTGTGAATTAAAACGTCATTAAATTCCCAGATAACTGGCGACAGAACATTGACAAGAACGCATTAGCAAGTAAAATGACTGACCATGGCATGAATGGAAATGGATTAAGAACAAAACACTCCAAGAGCAGCGCTGTTTAACTAAATGGTTTTGGCAAAAGTTTTTACGGTCAAAACCATACCTGAACACGTTCTGTTGTCTTTGTTCAGTACAAATCCAGTATTGCATGAACAGAAAAAGCTTCCGTTCAAGTTATTGCACTTGTGCTGGCACCCGTGTAGGCTCGTTCCACATTCGTCATGATCTGCAAAGTAAAAAAGAAAACACTGAAAAAAAGCATGAGCAAGCTTCCCCATCTTTTACAAATACAGAATACACTAACAGCCTGCTTGTTTTTCGCCGTGGAGATACAAATTTTTTTCCACTTTGTAAACAATGAATATTAGTGGGGAAAAAATTGTGAAAAAGTGATATAACATTTGAAACAAATCATATCTGTTAAACAATCCCATTACATATTCTTCTATGGTCTGCCTAGGAGAACATTAAAGGCCGGCACACTAGTGGACATGTTGCGGGGACATTTGGCGGGGACACGTTGCAGCGATAGTTTTCCTCGTGTGACATCCCAGTGTTTGCGAAAAAGGTTCTGTTGCGGGGACAGCAGTTTGTCCCCACAACATGTTGCATGAAATTCAGCTGGTTTAAATTCGTGCCTCATGAAGCGGGAAAAAATGACCCCAATTTTCAATGCAGCATCGTGTGCACTGCTTTTGCAAACTGTCCCCGGTACAAAATAGCGAGAACTAATAAAAACGCGCCATTGGCGTCATAATTAATTCTGTTCCATCAACAGAACTTTTCGCAAAAACAGGGATGTCAAACGAGAAAAACTGTCGCTGCAACATGTCCCCGCTACACGTCCCTGCAACATGGCCCCCAGCGTGTTCCTACAGTGTTAACACACTGGTGACTGCAGTTTCCATTAATGGAGACACATTCGTTTATATCTGCAATGACGAACATTGGCAAACAAAAACAGTAAAAGGTAATTGCACTTTGAAAAACTCAACTATTTTCAAAATCTTGGCCCTACCAAAAACTATGCAAATGCCAGATTTTTTCTTTCTTTTGACGCCGTAGATTTTTAATAACTTCCCTGTTACGTGTGCACCAGATTCCTGGCAACCGAATAGTGACAGGCAAGTCTCGTTAGAAAGTGAAAATGACTCTCAATAACATAACTGGGAAAAGCCTGAGACTAGCTTGAGAACAAAAAAAAAAACTTCTAAAGCGACACCAACAGAACGGTTTTGCGAAAATTGTCTACTTCAAGAACACTATATATAGATCCTGGGGATAGGAAGAATATCGCCATACCTGAACACGTTTTGTTGTCTTTGTTCAGTACATAACCAGCACTGCATGAGCAGAAGAAGCGCCCATTCAAATTACTGCAGTTGTGCTGGCATCCATGAAGGCTCGTTGCACATTCGTCATGATCTGTACAAACAAATACAAAGACAAGCTTCCTCATCTTTTTATGACAACGTGAGTACAGCTGTTTCTCTTTGGGGAGACCTTTTTATCATTTAAACATTTTTTAATGATAACTTTAATAACTGAATATTAGTCGGGTACTGAACGATTTGAATATTGCAATAATTTAAAACAAAGTCATGCCTCTAAAAGACTCCCATTGCATTTCAACTCGTGGTCACAACGAAAGGCGAATTTTTAACTTCATATATTTACCTCCGTTATGTCGTTATTGTAGGCAGTTGAATGTTTTTTCCTGAAAACGTCAAAATTTGGTTCCTAGACGTCGTTTCATACTTAGCCTATTTTTCATACATACACAGCAGCAGGTAATTTACGACTACATGGAACAGCGAGTTTTGTAAGAACATCAATATTCTCCTGTGGTTTGCCTTGGAGATCATTGAGAACCCTAAGATCACTAAATTCTCTTTATATTTCTCATGTGACCAGTCATTAACGAGCTTTCAATATCCTCCTTCACTGACAACTAACCTGAGCAGGAATGTCCATTTGAATCCAGGATAAAACCAGGCTTACATCGACACAAATAGGAGCCTACAGTGTTAACACACTGGTGACTGCAGTTTCCATGACTTGAGACACATTCGTTCATATCTGCAAGGATGAAAATTAGTAAGAAAATTCTTAAAAGTTGATCACACTTCAAAAATGTAAAATTTGTAATAGCTTCAAAAACTTTTCAATCCGTGGCCTTGAAATTTTTATGATAACACCATATCTTCTGTCAATATCTACATTTTTTACCTTAGTTCACTTTGAGGATCGATCGTGAGAGTTGTCATGATGCACTATTAAGTTTCAGCCTCAGATAAATAGGTTTATTTTGTAACAAGAATGACCACAGTAGCTTCAGGAAGCAGCACAAGCGAATGATCGACTGGGAACAAATAAATGAAGTTATTATTCAACAAATTGTCACTATGCCCATATATGGTCAGGAACCCCTCAATATCTGTCATCCGTACATGACAGATATCCAGCGATATACGGAGATGACCATATTTGGAAGTGCAGTGTAGATCTTCTTTCACGGCTTGTTAGGGCCAAGATTTAATGCCCAGAGAAAGTCGACGAGTATTTGCTTCAGCTTACGAGGATATTCAGCTGTTCGTGATTTGGAATTCTTGAAGTGAGAACTCAACTAAGAAAATGCTGTTGCTGGCGAAGCAGAAACTTCAAGCTCACGGAAAGTTGTAAAGTTAAAAAGATTTTAATTCACAAGGAGAGAACTTATTCTCGGAAAGGTACATGTAGCAATATTTTTCTACTTTTAAGAGCGCTCGTCTGTAAAAATCAAACATAACGCGGCAAGGGTGGAAAATTCGATTTCTTTCATATTTTAATGTTAGATAGGTTAGGGTATAACTAAAATCACTGGATACTTTTTTTGGCAAAATATCCTTTTATTTCAAAGAAAAATGCAAATAACGAACTTCCGTTAAAATCGCCATTTGAAGCAGTAAATTATGACATCAATTTGAGGCGTTCGCGTGCAAAAACAAATCCCTCTGTCGTCTTTTAAACACTCAATTTTACTTTTGCAATCTCTCAAGAGCTTCAAAACTGATTTTGGTAGAAACTGCGTTGTTCGTTGTGTTTGAAATAATTTAATTTTGAAAGTATACATTTCTCATCAGGAAAAGTACTTCGTGAATTAAACTATTTTTCACCATGTGCTAAACCTTCAAATCGATTCAGCTTCTGGCTGTTGAATTAAGAAAAGATGTTCTCAGGATTGCTGTAAAAATTTCTTTGGGCAAATGATTGAGAGCGACGCGAGAGCTTTTCAAAGTTTGTTAAAATGCAGGTTGTTTGACCCTTCTTGGCAACATTCCATTCGCGAGTCACGCACATATTTGAATGTGTTTCGACCCATATGAGATCGAAAACGTCAAACAGAAAAACAGTTCGAAATGCTCTTACCTCATTTGCTGTAGAGGACAGGTCCAGAGGCCATTTCCGAGTGATTCTCTTGCCGTTCGACGTATTTTGGTCATGTTGATGCCATCCAATGAACACCGCCAACTGGGTCAGTGTATTGTAAACGGTCGAACAGCTCAACAACAACCTTTCTTCCAAAACGTTCGACATCTTTCTACACTGTGACATCTTACTCAACGGTTCAGTTGATTTAATACGAGTGTTGCTCAGTTTTCAGTGCACAAAAGCATTTATCAGATCTGACTGCTAAATTGGGACCAAACGTGGATGGCGCCGCGTGCGTATTTGGTTTGTCACGCAATGCGTATCAAAGGCATTTTAGGGGGTAGGGGAAGGGCAAAACCTTTGAGGTGAAGTAAAATAACATGCAGTGTTAATTGCAGGGATTATTCCTGGTTTTAATGGCGTTGTGTGTCTTTCTTACTTATTACCAGTGTTGTTACAACCATTAAAAATTGTATTTGCTACCCTAGCCATGGGTGGCAAATACATCCTGCCATCCAATGAACACCGCCAACTGGGTCAGTGTATTGTAAACGGTCGAACAGCTCAACAACAACCTTTCTTCCAAAACGTTCGACATCTTTCTACACTGTGACATCCTTCTCAACGGTTCAGTTGCTGGTCAGTGTTGCTTAGTTGGCAATACACAAAAAGGTTTTTATCACCACATGTCGCCGCTAACGTGGCCAGAGTTCTATCTAGAGCCGCGTCACGCAATGCAAATCATCGGAATGGACATTTTACTAGAGGGTAGGGGAAGGGCAAAATCTGCTCTGATTCTTTTTAAACGGCTCAGGGTTCGAGAAATGGGAGGAACTAGTAATGGACCAAAAATACGAAACAAAATTAGTGCTACATTTAGGCACCTCAACCTCCCGTGCCAGAATGCAGAAAAAGTAGTCACCCCTCGGCGTGAGTTGTAGGCATGCAAATAACAATGTTCGAACACGAAATTAACTAAAAAGGGTACGTGTACTAGCTTAAGCTAAAAACCTCTTCAAAACGTCGAGTTCAGAACATTAAAATCGTTTTTATATGGGGAAACTGCGATGTGACTAACTAGTTTGTGCTTATTGCTTTGGCTTAGAGGGGGGACCTCGGATTCTTTTTTTGCACAAATCATACGTATTTACATACATGAATTGCTTCGTTACACAGAAGACGGTTGTTGTTGGTTCCATTTTCTTGTTATCGGAGTTTGTGGTTACAACACCAGACGAATCAAAAGCTTGAAAACAATTGTTCCCTTACTTCCATGCACCAAGAATATCCAGGCCCATAGAAGGGGGAGGGGGGGGGGGGGTCGAGTCCCCAGAAGTTTTGGAAGTTGAAAAAACATTACAATAAATGAGCCAAAAAATATATAATTAAAACGAATTAATGTGCAACGAATAGTCTTAGATGCTGATGCTAAAAGTTCCTTTTATTATTATACAACCTTTAACAGGGTTTGACATCTGTTGAGTCACTAGCCACCGGGCAAGTGGGCTTCAAAAATGTACTAGCCCACCGCACATTTCAGTCGCCCAGGTTCCTTACCAATGTCTTTCTTCACCCATATCACCTTGACCCTGACAGTATAGCTTTACTGTGGAGGACCTTAAACACGGAGCGATCCTATAAAAGGGAAGGCTCCGCCCCCTTGAAACGCTCGGTTGGTTCTAATCTGATTTTGTAATGGTAGACGCCGGTCACGCAGTTGATATCAAGGAGAATGTCCGTTTGTTTATCCGAACAACGAATGAATAAACCTAGACTAAAATAAGCTGTAGATACTAAATGTATAGTATACAAATACAAGTGAGCCGTCAAATCTTATTCAACTCTAAAACGTTGCAATTTATATGCAAGTCCGGTGAGGTTCTCAACTGGAGTTGGTAAACTCGAGATAAACACTGATAAACCGAGATTAAAAATTCAAATTCTGTGAAGTTACCAAAACAGCTTCCTCACCGCTCAACTATTAATAAACCAAAGTCAAAGAGTTATACAAATTTATTTCAGGACTTGAAGTTGAATATCAGTCTGTGAAGACGTAATTTGCTGGGACATTTTTCAAACCCAGCCGCAATTGCAGTTGGTTTATAATCCGTTGCAGGATTCTATGATTTATTTTGTTCATAATACTCTCACCCTTTGGGTTTCTTTCTTTGGCTTGATCTTATTATAAACTATTATACAGAAGTAATAGCTTCCCCGAAAAATCTATAAAGAGTTAGACAGCTAGTTGGTTTATTTTATACCTCGTTTTGTTTGCAAAAGCCGTATTCATGCGGATCGAGTTGTTTGTTATTTATCGGTTTCGGTTTGCTTTTATAGCACCTGGTATTTCGCCTCTTGATTCTTTTCGACTTCAGAAAATTGTCATTGCAAAAATTCAGGGTGAACATACACGATATTTCCATTCGTGCGATTATCGAACAATTATCCACCCATTTCACCGAGAATAAACTAATTATTTATCTTGTTTATCGGCTACTAATTTTGCTAGTAATGTGAGAATGTTCGACTCGAAAGCACGTCCCGTTTGGTCTGGTAAGTGAGCCAATCAAATGCCTCCATCGGCACCCCTTGGGATTTGTGATTGACAGGCTGAACACCTCAGCCTCCCTTTTGTAGGTTCGCTTCGCGTTTAATGCCTTTAATAGCTAAGCGACTGCTGTGTATTTGCGGCAAGCTTTAAGCTCATCATGTTGTTTTAAAACAAGTCTAAGGAACAAAACTATTTTTATCTCACCAATCGAGTGATAAAAGTTACGTAAACGTTTACGAGAGTTAGGTAAAACAGGTCCGAAATTCGTAGCTTGGCTGTCGAAATGTTTCAATTTTAACAAACCTTGTAACTTTAAGAGTACTTTTTTAAAACTGATGCTATAAATCTGGTGGATGTTGCCAACAACTTTGTCGGCGAAAAAGCAAACAGGAAGCAGCTTTTTGGCAAATTGTCAACGAAGGATGTCCCTAAAAAGGTGTCGTTTTTGACGAAATCGACACAAACTGTGGCATTGTGAACAGAGTTAGTATCTATGTGCATGAGTGTGTATTTTGAAGGGGGGGGGGGGGGAGGCTTTGACTAGGCCAATTTGCCCGCAGCATTTATTTCAGCCTTGGCGCGGGCCTGATACCACAAGTTACAAGTTTTTAAACGAACGCTTGAATACAATGACGATATGTCCCAGCCATCGTGCAAAACTTGGAATAGTGTCTAGCAGAAGCTGCAGCACAAGGGGCCGGGTCACGGTAACGAAAAGGAGAGTGGCCAAAAAGTGAAAGAGGACTGGGGAAAAAGGGATCTGAAATTATCTTACGCGGGACTGGTTCGCTTGTAAAAGTTGGATCAGGTGAGTTTTATATTCGCTTGTGGTCTATCCGAATATTAGCCAGGTTATCGATGGAAGCCTCACTCTTCTCTTCGTCCTCATTAAGGTGTATGTAGAACGTGAAAGAGGTAACAGACGTTTAAGGGCAAGATGCTTGACGTATTTCTGTTATGATATCCTCATATCCATTATGATAAGTATACTGGCTGCTGTGAGAGATCTCGCTCACTGGGAGCCTGTCTCAGTAAGATTCGTAAACAGAAATTCAGGAACAGAACCTCATTTTTTGTTACCATGGTTACGTGCCATATTTCACAGTCTTCAAACAGCACTGGCATGCTGTTAGAAGCCCCCCTCATTAGTCAGGACACACTAATGTAGACTAACTCAAACAGCTGACAAGAGAGAACAGTTGAAAACTTCGATTGCACCCATTTGTTATGAAGAGAGAACCCTTCCTGTCCAAAACTCCATCCAACCCTTTAACAGCGAGCTGACTTTCACTCCTGATATAACTGTGCCTTGTACCGGTCCTGTGCCAGCAGACTGACACCAATGATCATAGGTAGAATACCCGCTCGTCAATAAAAAAAGGGAGCCCCTTGTAGTTATAGGTTTCCCCGTATTAAAGTTGGGTCTAGTTAATAATAGCGCCACTTCTGTTGCACCACTCACCTGTAACCATGTCTGTAAGCTTGTACAACGGTTGGAATTGTGTTTCAGACTACTAGGCTAGGGTAGCAAATACAATTTTTAATGGTTGTAACAACACTGGTAATAAGTAAGAAAGACACACAACGCCATTAAAACCAGGAATAATCCCTGCAATTAACACTGCATGTTATTTTACTTCACCTCAAAGGTTTTGCCCTTCCCCTACCCCCTAAAATGCCTTTGATACGCATTGCGTGACAAACCAAATACGCACGCGGCGCCATCCACGTTTGGTCCCAATTTAGCAGTCAAATCTGATAAATGCTTTTGTGCACTGAAAACTGAGCAACACTCGTATTAAATCAACTGAACCGTTGAGTAAGATGTCACATTGTAGAAAGATGTCGAACGTTTTGGAAGAAAGGTTGTTGTTGAGCTGTTCGACCGTTTACAATACACTGACCCAGTTGGCGGTGTTCATTGGATGGCGTCAACATGACCAAAATACGTCGAACGGCAAGAGAATCACTCGGAAATGGCCTCTGGACCTGTCCTCTACAGCAAATGAGGTAAGAGCATTTCGAACTGTTTTTCTGTTTGACGTTTTCGATCTCATATGGGTCGAAACACATTCAAATATGTGCGTGACTCGCGAATGGAATGTTGCCAAGAAGGGTCAAACAACCTGCATTTTAACAAACTTTGAAAAGCTCTCGCGTCGCTCTCAATCATTTGCCCAAAGAAATTTTTACAGCAATCCTGAGAACATCTTTTCTCAATTCAACAGCCAGAAGCTGAATCGATTTGAAGGTTTAGCACATGGTGAAAAATAGTTTAATTCACGAAGTACTTTTCCTGATGAGAAATGTATACTTTCAAAATTAAATTATTTCAAACACAACGAACAACGCAGTTTCTACCAAAATCAGTTTTGAAGCTCTTGAGAGATTGCAAAAGTAAAATTGAGTGTTTAAAAGACGACAGAGGGATTTGTTTTTGCACGCGAACGCCTCAAATTGATGTCATAATTTACTGCTTCAAATGGCGATTTTAACGGAAGTTCGTTATTTGCATTTTTCTTTGAAATAAAAGGATATTTTGCTAAAAAAAGTATCCAGTGATTTTAGTTATACCCTAACCTATCTAACATTAAAATATGAAAGAAATCGAATTTTCCACCCTTGCCGCGGAATTTTGATTTTGTCTGATTTTTACGGACAGGCGCTCTTAACTTGTCTTTACCACGCATGAGTTTGTAAATTAGTCTACTCGAAGTGAACGGTAGTAAACTTTGATTTCTTGAAATTATGCTTTTGTGTTTATTATTTGTTGCAAGGTTTAGGCGTTTTTATCATACAACTCAGTGAAGTTTTTCTTGTTGTGAAAATGGTCGACGATGAGATTTTGTTGAATAATAAAACAATTATCCCGCTCAATCTTGCGGAATATCACCTGATTTAGCCAACTCGGCCTACGGCCTCGTCGGCTAAGTATCAGGTGATTTCGCAGGATAATTTTTAAATGTATGTAGCAAGGAGCAAAGAAAATTGAAGCTTACCTTGGCACTGTTTTCCATCAGACAGCAAACGGTATCCTTTGTTACAGCTGCAGGTGTAATTTCCAGGCGTGTTATCACAGAGCTGATCGCATCCGGCGAGAATCATGGTCTTGTTTAAACTTTCCACATACACAGGGTTACATTCATTCACGTCTGAAAAGTGACGCCAATAAACATTCACACAAACAGCAGTTTGTGACTGCAAGCATTTTAAAGTGTGCACCAAATCACTGGCAACCGAATACTGTGACAAGCAAGTCTCGTTAGAAAGTGAAAATCACTGACTATGACATAAACGAACATGAGTTAGTGAGGGCCAAAAACTACTTAAACAGAGCCGTTTAGCTAAATGGTTTTGCAAAAATTACCTACGATGCGAACACTGTGTATTAGACCTAAGGTAGGAAGAGGAATGTCATACCTGAGCACGTTCTGTTATCTTTGTTCAATACAAAACCAGCATTGCATGAACAGAAAAAACTTCCATTCAGACTATTGCACTTGTGCTGGCATCCATGAAGGCTCGTTGAACATTCATCATGATCTCTAAAGAAACAAAAAGCAATGAAATGCTTCCTCGTGCTTTTAAGAGGCCCTACATGAGGGGTTGGCATAACATCTAACACTAACATTTTAGGCCATTTAACAGCTAACAGTAAAACATTTGCTGTCACAGTTAAAATAAATAAATGAATAACAATTTACATAAAAATGAAGAAAATGGCCTTTTTTCGCATATTAATGACAATTTCATCACATAGCCTGATATAAACACAGGAGGGGTTGGGAGAATTCTCGAAAATTACGCAAACCCTCGACTTCGTCTCGGGGTTTCGTAACTGTCCCGAATTCTCCCAACCCCTTTCTTGTTTATATCAGCTATGCAAACACGGGGAAAGTTTTCTATTGCTTAAATATCTTTATTTAACTGACAGTTCAGGAGAGTGACCACTTCAGCATTCCCTGTGAGACTTTTGACAGTCATTGGGAGAAGTACATGCTTGGGAGTCTTGATACGACCTGGGGTAATACAGTGAAGGGAATCTGCCCCAGGGAGAAAATCCAGCAATGAACATGATTGGGTAAATTGGTGACTCGTTCAGGACAATATTCGGTATCTTAGGTAATAATCCAGGCCAGCATGTTGTACAGCATATCAGGAACCATAGCAGCCTCAGAGCCTAAGTCGCCAGAGCTTGGTGGCCATGACATAGTTGGCTTTATATCCAGGATAATGTTTCATAGTGCTTTTGAGGTATGGTAAACTTGGTTAGCGACACCTTCCCTTCTTTCGGGGACTTGTAGATCAGCTCCATCTACCGTTTCAATCTCGAGCTCACCATCTGCTATGTCTGCATTGGAAACAAAGGATTCAACTATCTCTCCCTTCCTGACTTTAGAGCTATACCCAAGCTCAGATTGGTTTGGACTGACAGATTTTCGAAATTCGAGCTGTTCTCCGAATGCTACTTTTAATCTCTGCTTCAGCTTGGATGACCTATAATCACTTATCTCAACACCTTCTTCGATAAGGTGTGAAAAAAATTTCTCAGAAAGGTCTGATATGCGACAAAATAGACAAAGCAGATTATAATCAAACTCAATGGATAAATTTGAAAGAAATAATCAAGAAAATAGTTTGCATCGTTTTATCAGCCGTTTCCCAGCGTTTTTTTTTCAGGATTGTCAGAGTATTCAAAAAGGTAATTAAAAGTTTTGCTAAGTTTTGCGATTAAAGAAAGCTTCAAAGTGTTTTTGTCTCTATTTTAAACTGGTACCAATCCGAATTGGACAAAATGTCCATAGCAACCGTTGTCATGGAAACGAATGGTGCGTCTGACACTTCTCTTACAAACTCTCCATCATATGAATAACACTTCATACCATTACATAGAGAGCTATTTATTCATATCCAAAGATATGATTATTTTTTTACGCCAGCCCTTACCGGGAGTGGCCGAGTTCCAAAGGACCCCAATCAAACTTTTTGTTACTGTCAAAACAATGCCTCATTTGCTATTTGCAGAGGTTTTCCATAACGAATTGATAACAATTTACAGAGATATAGTGAGATTTAAGCAAAATCTAGTGTTCATGTGCATTAAAAATAACTTTTTTAACAATTTGCTCTAAAATTGGTATCAAATTCAGTTTCGAATGAAATTTGCCAGCGACCGTTGCTATGGAAACGTGTGACGTAACATGTGAATATGAAATTAAATGGAGGTGAAGGACCACAGATATGATTATTTTTGTGGAATCTCTGTCTGTCTAGAGGTGGACAATTGTCCCCCACCCATCCCCTGTTAAAATTCCTCCGTTTCTCATTTAAATGCACCTTTCAAGTTTGGAAACAAGCAGATTCGAAAAATATAGATCATGAGCTTTGATTTGATGCCAAACTCACTATGTCCCGTGGCGGGTGCTACGAAACTTACCTCTTAACCCCCCCCCCCCCCCCCTGGCTCATGGACTAATAAAAAGTTTGATGGCAATCAAATTTCGTTCGAAATCATTCAACATCATACAACATTTATCCAGCATTATTGAACAGGGTGACGGAACACTTCTGACATACTGACTTGAACAATGTTGAAATGTTGAATGTAGCGAAATATAAGCCACAAGAGACCCTTGGGAAATTTCCCATGAGACTTAGCGCGCGTTCAGTTGAAACACGTGTGCTTGCGATCGTCAGATTAGTCAAAGTTATCTCGCTAGTTTCGTTGGAAATCAAGCGTTTTGTTTAGATTCTTAAGATTTTATCCAGTCCATTACCCTCGTCGCTGGACAAAGGTAATTTGTAGCTCGATTTTCCTTTGAATTATTTTGCTTTTCGTGTTATTTTCTTGTATTTTGTTACCACAAGCCGAGTCGCGTAGGTGCAAATTTCTCATCGAATTTGTCGTATACATCTTTGCCTTTTAGTTTTACGGTTCTGTCTGTATCCTGCTGAGGAAATTAAAGAATCTGTAATTCTGCCAGCTATACATGTGGTTTACTCTTGGATTTTGAAGCTATTTACCGAGCGAAAGGTCGCCGGTAACAGTAAAACTTTTGGATGCGAGTCCGTGGACTGGACACAAGGACATTGGATCTCGGATTATCTCAAGATGAGTATTTCGTCGTCCGCACAGATAAACGAACCGAATGAAGATGATACAGCAAAGGATACACAGGAAATGCAGGATGCTCAACCGATATCTGGTGAATTGGAAGGTAGGAAACGTACTCTAACAGAAAAGGGTTTTGAGTATCAGTTGCCATTTAAGAAGAAGAGTTATGAAGATGCCTTAACTAAATTAAGGAACAGTGTTGACAAGGTTGATATGTTATGGACGGATGCAAGTGAGATTGATGAACTTCGCCAGCTTAGAAATGAATTAGAAGAAAGTCGACAGGCCTTTGAAATAGCACAATCTGGGTATGCACCCTTTTTATCGGAAGAAGAATTGCAACAACTCTGTAGTGAATCTTCTGATCTACTGAAGCGGACTGTGCAACTAAGAAAAAATGCTGGTGAACGGATTTTCGCATTAGAAAAAGATGAGATCAAGTCTCGTTCAACGGCTAGATCATCTTCTTCAAAGAAAACAAGAAACTCGAATGTCTCAGAGATAAGAGCAAAGGCAGTCATAGAGGCAGCAAAAAGGAAAGTCGAATGGCAATATGCTAAGCTAGAAATGCAGAAGAAGCTTGAATTAAAGATGAAGGAGTGTGAAATAGAAGAAATGCAGAAGAAGAAGGATTATGAAAGAGCTGAGGCTGAAGTCGCCGCCCTGGCTAAGGTCGAAGATGAAGAAGAGGAAAATGAGAAACACATACCTGATAGTTTAGATAACATTCCTTGCACAATTGATAAGGAACAGCAAGTGCGTCAATATCTTTCATCGATTCCTACTAGCTCTATTCACATCAACACAGGCTCACCTAACCCAATGGATCAGCAGCAGAACATTCCAGTTTCGGTGATAAGTACCAGTTCTCCTGCAATGCCTCTCGTCTCGTCTAACCTCATGGATCAGCAACAGAACATTCCAGTTTCTGTGATAAGCACCAGTTCTCCTGCAATGCCTCTCGTCTCGTCTAACCTCATGGATCAGCAGCAGAACATTCCAGTTTCTGTGATAAGTACCAGTTCTCCTGCAATGCCTCTCGTCTCGTCTAACCTCATGGATCAGCAGCAGAACATTCCAGTTTCTGTGATAAGTACCAGTTCTCCTACAATGCCTCTCGTCTCGTCTAACCTCATGGATCAGCAGCAGAACATTCCAGTTTCTGTGATAAGTACCAGTTCCCCTGCAAGACCTCTTAATCAAGACATTGTCTCGTCTAACATTATGGATCAACAGCAGAACATTCCAGTTTCTGTGTTTAGTAATGTTCCTAGCCACAGCACAGTGTCGACTCCTGTTGCACACAGAACTCCTGGAGTAGGGACATCGATGCTCAGACCAGTTGCCACACCCTTTTCACCATTGTATGCACAATCAACGATGCCGACATTCTCCACGCCACTCTATTCAGCAGTAGACCAGCGTAGCATCACAGACGCGATCACAGAAAGTTTCCAAGCTGCTCGAATGCCACCTCCAAATCTGACAGTTTTCACTGGAAACCCATTAGACTGGCCAACTTGGAAGAGTGCATTTGAAACTGTCGTAGAGAAAAGGGCCATCAATCCTAGTGAAAAGATCCTATACCTTCTTCAGTATTTGTCTGGATCTCCAAGAAAGGTCGTGGAAGGTTATCAGTTCTTATCTTCACCCGATGCTTATCAAACAGCGAAGAATGTCTTGGAGAAACGATTCGGCCACCCTTCTGTTGTTGCCGATGCCTTTAGGAAAAGGTTGGAAAACTGGCATAGGATTGCCCCGAAGGATGGAAATGGCTTAAGAGAGTTTGCAGACTTTTTACGTACTTGCTTACTAGCAATGAATTCAGTCGAGGATCTTGAAACATTAAATAAGGAAAGCGACAACAAGAAATTAGTAAGGATCCTCCCTGGCTGGGCTCATCCCAAATGGGGGACGAAGGTTCGCGACTATCAGCAAAGGCACGGAGACAACAAGTTCCCTCCTTTCTCTGCTTTCGTCAACTTCGTTGCTGAGATAGCAGATGTACAGTGTCTACCGGTACTTTCAGATGTAGAAGTCAATAAGCAAGAAAGAGAGGACAAGAGCAGAAACCGTAGGAGAGGCCCTGGTCATGGAGGGCGAACCCCAATTAATTCACTGTTAACAGGAGCCAGAGTAACTTCAGCTAATCCCAAGAAACCTAACGGCAAACCATGCCCATGGTGTAAAGGATCCCATGACTTAAGCACTTGCCAAGAACTTCTGAAAGTTCCTTATAAAGAAAGATTATCATTTCTAATCAAGAAGGGATTCTGCTTAAGGTGTTTAGAGCATGGCCACATGGCAAAGGAGAATAAGTGTACCACAAAATTGAAGTGCGCATCATGCAAACGACAGCATCCCACATGTCTGCATAGAGAAGAGCAAATGGACAAGTCTGATGAGACAGAACAGGCTTCTGAACCCACATCTGTACCGTTAATTGTTCCGACTTCTGAACCAGCATCTGTCAAGTGTACAACAGTATGTGGAGTTGAAGGTCAGGAATCTGGACAAGATCAGAGTTTGATTATTCCAGTATGGGTATCTAGCTCCGAAAACCCCATGAACAAACAAATGACATACGCTCTCATTGACTGCCAGTCAAACGCAACAATTGTTACTGAAAAGTTAAGACAGGAACTTGGACTTGAAGGAGTTCAAAGTCACTTGCTTTTGTCTACCCTGCATAAGGAAAATGAAGTCGTCGAAAGTCGCAAGGTGAAGGGCCTAGTCGTGATGGATATGAAGCACCAGAACAGTATTCCTTTACCACAAGTGTTCACGAGGCAGACGATCCCGTTTAAGAGTTCACAGATTCCCAAGCCTGAGGTGGCCATGTGTTGGGAACATTTGAAGCCCATTGCAAGTGAACTACTGCCATACAAGAAGGATATGGAAGTTGGCTTGCTCATTGGAACAAACTGTCCAAGAGCCATCAAACCTCGAGAAATATTTCCTGGCTCCGACAACGATCCGTACGGAATTAAAACCGATCTTGGTTGGGGCATTATTGGCAGGGTTTGCCTTTCCTCTTCACCCGACTCGAACGAAGGCTATGAAATTTGGACTAACAAGGTCATTACCAAAGAATTAACAAGTACGTATGAAGGTGCCAAGCCCCGCTGTGGTGCAACATTTGCACTGAACTCTCGGGTTAAGGAAGTCTTGAATCCGGCCCAAGTTAATGAGATGTTCGAGCTAGATTTTCAAGAGAGATGTGGAGGCAAGAATGAGCGGTCACTATCCATTGAAGACCAGAAGTTCCTTAACATCCTCAGTGGAGGAATCCACAAGCGAGAAGACGGCCACTATGAGATGCCACTACCTCTACGCTCAGAAGAAGTAGAACTCCCAAATAACCGTTCCCTTGCTCTCAAACGTCTCTTTCTTCTGAAGGAACGCTTTAAGAGAAATCCAGGCTATTACAAGGATTATGTGAAATTCATGGACAAGGTTATCGAAGATTGCGCTGAGAGATGTGAAGATGAAGGTGCTAGAGAAACTGTCAAAGTCAACTATGTACCACACCATGGGGTGTACCACCCGAAAAAACCGGGTAAGATCCGAGTTGTCTTTGATTGTAGCGCACGCTATGCAGGAACTTCCCTGAACCAACACCTGCTACAAGGACCAGATCTTACGAACAGTTTAGTTGGCGTTCTGTGCAGGTTCCGCCAAGAAGCCATAGCATTCTCCTGCGATGTTGAGTCTATGTTTCATCAATTCTTTGTGAATGAAGAGGACAGAGATCTCCTAAGATTTTTCTGGTGGGAAAACGGCGATCTCAATACAGCACCCATTGAATACAGGATGAAGGTCCATTTATTTGGAGCCGGTTCATCACCTGGATGTGCCAATTTTGGATTCAAGCAAGCAGCAAATGATGGAGAAGAAGAATTTGGATCTGAGGCTGCTGACTTCATACGTCGTAACTTCTATGTCGATGATGGCTTGAAGTCGCTCAGTACAGTCCCCGCCACTACAAGGTTAATCCAGAACAGTCAAGCCATGTGCGCTAAAGCTGGTATGCGCTTACACAAGTTTGTCAGCAACACCAAAGAAGTTCTCAAGGCGATTCCTCCCGAAGACAGAGCTGTTGGACTGCAAGATTTGGATCTAAAGTTCGACCAGCTTCCCATTGAACGCACATTGGGTATCATGTGGTGCATTGAGACTGATTGTTTCAAATTCCGGATCGTCATTCAAGAACGACCGTTAACCAGAAGAGGTGTTCTCTCTACTGTATGTTCAGTGTATGACCCTCTTGGATTCGTAGCTCCGCTTATCCTGGTCGGGAAACAAATTCTTCAGGAACTTTGTCGTGGGAATGTAGACTGGGATGAACCAATCCCTGACAATGTGCGACCTGGATGGGAAAGGTGGAGAAATGAACTGCACGTGTTAGAGCAACTGGAGATCCCAAGATGTTTCAAACCTGAAGATTTTGGAAAAGTAAAGAGTGTTGAATTGCATCACTTCTCAGACGCGAGCCAGAGCGGATATGGTCAGTGTAGCTACCTTCGCTTGATAAACCAACAGGACCAAGCACATGTCTCATTTGTCATGGGCAAGGCTCGAGTGGCACCCTTAAAGTCAATTACCATCCCTCGACTGGAACTAACCGCAGCAGTAGTCTCGACCAAAGTAAGCCAGTGCCTCAAGCAAGAATTAGACTATCAAGATGTCGTCGAATTGTTTTGGACCGATACTCAAGTAGTGATAGGATACATAAACAATGAAGCGAGGCGTTTTCACACATTCGTGGCCAATCGTGTACAAGAGATACACAACTGCACCAAACCTGATCAATGGCACTATGTGGAAACTGATTCTAACCCAGCTGATGCTGCTTCACGTGGCCTCACAGCCCATCAACTTGTACACAATTCACGGTGGCTGAAGGGCCCGGAGTTTCTGTGGAGTTCAAATGTTCATCCAGTACAAGTATGTTGCAAGCCTGGTCCCCTTGATTCACAGGACCCAGAAGTGAAAAGGGTCTCCGCCCTTGTTACGCAGACCGTGGAAAGATTCCCTGGCCACTTTGAGATTAGCAGATTGGATAGCTTCTCTGACTGGTTCAAGGCCAAAAATGCAGTAGCATTATGTTTACAACTAAAGAGGCGCCTAATGGAAAGAAAAGTTAAAGAGAGTCCACGAGCTCCCAGAAGCAAGTCGAAAGAAGTGCCCGAATCTCAGCGTCAGAAACCAAAGGTAGAAGATTTAGCCCAAGCAGAGTTAGAAATCATCCACAGCCTGCAGCATGAACACTTTAAGGAAGAAATCAAAACACTGCACTCATAATGGAGAATTCCTGAGTAGAGAAGCTGCAAAACAGCGCGACACAAGTCTGAAGAAGACCAGCTGTATGTACCGTCTTGACCCCTATCTCGATGCCGATGGAATTCTGCGAGTTGGCGGTCGCCTCAGAAGAGCCAACATGCCAGAAAGTGTCAAGCACCTAGTCATACTACCGAAAAGATCTCACATCACTGAGTTGATAATACAAGATTGCCACCATGACATAAAACATCAGGGCAGTGGGATGACCCATAATGAGCTCCGCCAGCGTGGATATTGGGTGATTGGTGGTACGTCCGCGGTCGGATGTTTCGTCTCAAAGTGTACCGTTTGCAGAAGATTCAGGGCACCCCCACAAGTCCAGAAAATGGCAGACCTGCCTAAGGACCGAACAGAGCCAGTTCCTCCCTTTACTTACAGCGCGGTGGATTATTTCGGTCCCTTCTTTATAAGGGAGGGTCGTAAAGAAGTTAAGAGGTATGGGGTGTTGTTTACCTGCATGTCGTCACGGGCAGTCCACATTGAAACCTCCAATACACTTGAGACTGACTCCTACGTAAACGCATTACGCCGTTTCCTGGCTGAACGTGGCCCTGTTCGCCAAATCAGATCTGACCGTGGCACGAACTTCGTCGGAGCCAAGCGTGAACTAGCAGAAGCCTTAAATGAGATGGATCACGAGAAAGTCAAGAGCCATTTATTAAAGGAGAATTGCGACTGGATTGACATGGAAATGAATGTCCCTGCAGCCAGCCATATGGGCGGAAGTTGGGAGCGGCAAATAAGGACTGTGAGAAATGTTCTCTCAGTATTGCTTCAAGAGTCCGGATCCCAGCTGGATGATGAAAGCTTTCGCACACTTATGAAGGAAGTTCAGAACATCGTGAATTCAAGACCACTCTCTGTAAACGACATGATGTCTCCAGGTGCCCCAGAGCCACTGACCCCTAATCATCTTCTCACAATGAAGGTTAAGGTTCTAATGCCTCCTCCTGGTGTGTTCTTAAGAGATCTTTACTCAAAGAAGAGATGGCGAAGAGTACAGCATCTCGCCAATGAATTTTGGAATAGATGGAGGAGGGAATTTCTGTACGCGCTTCAAACGCGTCAAAGGTGGGTCAAACCGCAAAGAAACCTTGCTGTTGGAGACATAGTTGTGGTGAAGGATGATCACCTCCCAAGGAATGAGTGGAAGCTAGCTCGAGTCGAGCAGACCCTCCCTAGCGATGATGGTTTTGTTCGAAAGGTGGTCTTAGCTATGGGAACACGACTTCTGGACAATCAAGGAAGAAGGACACAAGACGTTCAGCACTTGGAAAGACCAGTTCACAAGTTGGTATTGATTTTACCTCAAGACCGGGAATTCCCCGTCGAGGAGCCTGCAGAATCAGAAGCTTAGTGTCAAAGGAACATTGAGAACTATCAAGGACTTTGTCATGTTATTCTTTCTGACCGGAATTGACTAGATTGTTTTCTTATGAGTTTTTTCTGTATGTTTGAACAGTGGATTCCCACTGTTGGGGAGCCATGTAGCGAAATATAAGCCACAAGAGACCCTTGGGAAATTTCCCATGAGACTTAGCGCGCGTTCAGTTGAAACACGTGTGCTTGCGATCGTCAGATTAGTCAAAGTTATCTCGCTAGTTTCGTTGGAAATCAAGCGTTTTGTTTAGATTCTTAAGATTTTATCCAGTCCATTACCCTCGTCGCTGGACAAAGGTAATTTGTAGCTCGATTTTCCTTTGAATTATTTTGCTTTTCGTGTTATTTTCTTGTATTTTGTTACCACAAGCCGAGTCGCGTAGGTGCAAATTTCTCATCGAATTTGTCGTATACATTCTTTGCCTTTTAGTTTTACGGTTCTGTCTGTATCCTGCTGAGGAAATTAAAGAATCTGTAATTCTGCCAGCTATACATGTGGTTTACTCTTGGATTTTGAAGCTATTTACCGAGCGAAAGGTCGCCGGTAACATTGAACGTGTTTGAAAGAAAATGATGAATTCGTTCGCCCGAAGCCTTACCCTTGAATAAGGCTTCGAGACCCAGGCGAGTCCCTTGCTGAACGTCTTTAAATATCCCGTCGAATGTGTGTAAATTCATGTTCCTTGCACGTGCATGTGTTTTCAGCGAAATTGTTTAGAGGAAGAGATTGAAAAACGCATGCCTAATTAATCCCTCCAACTTCTTTTCTTAGGTTGCATTCTTTTGGGACTATTCTGTTTATTCTTATTCCGGTTTAGGAATAACAGAATACACGGAATTTCAACTTCGAAAAGAACGCCAATTCTGGAAACGGAATACCCTTGGCGGAAGTGACCTGAGAACCACTATTTCTGCACACGCACGGGCGGCCGCGTAGGATTTCCCGCCAAAAATTTCCCAAAAGAACACGTATTCTGTCTATTCCGAGTAAACCGTATTCCTTTCATTCCTTTCATTCTGCTATCGGGAGCAGAATGAACGGAATGATATTCCGTTCATTCCGAAAACGGAATAGCTCCCAAAAGAACACAAATACCGTCTATTCCGAGTATTCCTATTCCGGAATAGTCCCAAAAGAACGCACCCTTAATTTATATCTTGGAATGCCTCATGACAGGATCCTCTTCTCCTGGATCACTAGCTAGATGGTCACTGCTATTAAGATCTTCATTCAGACTTCTTATACCACTACTACTACTACTACTACTACTACCACTACTACTACTACTACTATTACTTCTACAAAACTGTTTAAACACTCTCTGTTCATATTGCAAAACATGGATGCTAAAAGTCAATCCCAAGAAAACAAAAATAATGATATTCCAAAAACGCCTAAGGAAATCCGTTGACATCAACTTCAACATAGGCACCGAGCCAATTGAAATTGTTCAAGAATACACCTACAGACTACTACTACTACTACTACTATTACTTCTACAAAACTGTTTAAACACTCTCTGTTCATATTGCAAAACATGGATGCTAAAAGTCAATCCCAAGAAAACAAAAATAATGATATTCCAAAACCGCCTAAGGAAATCCGTTGACATCAACTTCAACATAGGCACCGAGCCAATTGAAATTGTTCAAGAATACATCTATTTAGGTACACGTTTAACTCCAACGGGAAACTTTACTCTTGCAGTCGAACACTTGAAAGAAAAAGCCCTGCACGCCTTTTCTAGTATACGAAAACAAACACTTCTCAATAGACTTAATCCCAATACCGCATCTCAGATTTTTGACACAATGATATTTCCGATCTTAAGCTACAACAGTGAGATATGGAGGATGTACACTAAGCAGAATTTTAAAGCATGGGATAGTTCCCCAATAGAAAAAATTCATCTCAAATTTTGTAAACACTACTTAGAAGTAAACAATAAGGCTACCACTACCCTCACTACCACTACCATCACCACCACCACCACCACCACCACCACCACCACTACTACTACTACTACTACTACTACTACTACTACTACTACTACTACTACTAATACTACTACTTCTATTACTATTACTACTACTACTACTGCTGATAATAATAATAATAATAATAATAATAATAATAAAACAATTTTATTTGTAACTCAACAAAAATTTACATAAAAAGGGCAGCGCAAGTCAGAATTCCGAATTTCAAACTCCGAGTCTTGTAAGATCATAAATCACATAATATTGGCAAAGAAGAAGAAACACTGTCATTTAGTTAAACTCCCTGTAAGTCTTCTCTCTACTTCACGGTCCGTGTCCTGTAAAATTCATGTATATATCGTAAAAGAAAAACGAAACATCTAGTCGATCTCTGCAAGTCCTCTCTCTACTTCAAAGTCCATGTGCAGTAAATTCACGTAGATTTTCCTTGTTGCCCGTGATCCTCTGACGCATAGAAGGGCTGATTGCGAAGGAGACCTTTGCCTGGATCCACAATATGGCAATAATAATAATAATAATAATAATAATAATAATAATAATAATAATAGCAAAAATAACAACAATGGAAAAAATAACTCACTCGCTTTGCCATACACCTCCACTCTCATACAGTTCCAGTTAAATTGTTTGGTTGGACGAAAACGAACATATCTTGTAGATACAGGTTCTGGTAAAATGAGTTTTGCAACTGTGTGGCTGTCACCAACCGCATTGTTAAATTCCTTTAATAAAGGAAACGAACATATAATAGTTAGAACCCAGCAAACGTTATACTATTGC
This sequence comes from Siderastrea radians, assembly GCA_964017195.1. Classification (NCBI taxonomy): domain Eukaryota; kingdom Metazoa; phylum Cnidaria; class Anthozoa; order Scleractinia; family Rhizangiidae; genus Siderastrea; species Siderastrea radians. The sequence continues at coordinate 51,839,369 of OZ024888.1, forward strand.
ATGCATTTTTAAATAGCTCTTTTTTTTCGTGCGCAGCAATTCAGAAGAACGATGGAAAACTATCTATGATAGAAGCACACGCCTTTACAAAAGAGTTGTGGCATTATCAGCAGTCATTATCATCATCATCATCATCATCATCATCACCATCATCATCATCATCACCACCATTGTCATCATCATCATTTTCGCTGCCTCGTCCTCGTCATTGTCATCATCGACGATATATATATTTAGTTTATTTTAAACTGATTTTTTATTAACAAACTTAAATCTTACCACTGTATTGCCATTTTGATCTTTATAATACTCCCAGGTACAATTATCAAATGAAAGCAACAGTTTAAAGTGAGTGACTCTTTCATTGCCATTTCTGTCTCCCTGGGTGGCAACGGCGCACACCTGAAATGTATTTCCAAGGTCAACCTGTAGCCAGTCGTCAGTGTTAGCAGGTTTTAGCGCACACCATCCGTCACCTCTGTTACCATGCAGTCGGCCGTAAGCAGCCCGAAAGTTAGCGCCATGCTCGGACGAAGCTGACATCTGTTTATCAGGGATGACGCTGGGACATGCAACACCAGCGGCTTTGTTGGAGCACTGACTCACGCTTTCATCTGTCAAAGTGATTCATCGGCTTTGGGTCATAACAAAGTTAAGTCAATCCGTAGGTCTTGTTTACCCTTCCCCCCTCCCCTCCACTTCAAACATCCTGGAGGCCGGCTAAACAAATTTAACATTATTTTAGCACCGAAGATTAACAGAAATGTTGCCTGGTGTCGGATCAAAAGTTTTATGGCAATCAAATCTCGTTCCATACCATCGAACATCATGCAAAATTATACGGCATCATTGAACGGGGTGGCGAGACACGTCCAACATATTGACCTCATTAATGCTGAACGTTTTTGAAAGGCCTTAACCTTGAATGAGGCCACGAGATCCCGGCGAGTCACTTGTTGAACGTCTTAAAACATCCCGCCCAATGTTTTTCAGCGTTTTTGAAGTGTGTACATTCATGTTTCCTGCACTTGCGTGTGTTCGAAGAAATTGTTTAAAGAAAGAGAATGAAAAACGTATGCGTTATTAATCCTTCCAAAAGAAAAAAAAAAGTACGCGTAGTTAATGAAGGTTCTTTCTTTAATTTATATCTTGGAATGCCTCCCATGACAGAATCCTCTTTCAGGAGAGATCCTCCTCTTCTGGATCACCAGCCAGATGGTCACTGCTATTAAGGTCTTCATTCAGACTTTCCACAATAATAATAATAATAATAATAGTAATAATAATAATAATAATAATAATAATAATAATAATAAAGGGAATGACTCGCTCGCTTTGCCATACACCTCCACTCTCATACAGTTCCAGTTAAATTGCTTGGTTGGACGAAAACGAACATATCTTGCAGATACAGGTTCTGGCAAAATGTGTTTTGTAACTGTGTGGCTGTCGCCAACTGCATTGTTAAATTCCTTAATACAGTAAACGAACAGATTCAAGAGTTAGAACCCGGCAAACGGTATAACATTACATGCGTTTTTCAAATCGCTTTTTTTATAGCCCACTCCAGTTCCGAAGAACTGCAATGTTGCGGAAGGTTGCACCATACAGCTATTTCAATTAAGGTTGTCGGATCCGACTCAAGCTTACGCGAGCATAGGAAGCCCAAGCATAATATTTGAATATCATTAAAAATGGCGTTTCAAAATATAAGACTTTGTATGGGATTTCGAAGCGAACATTTTGAGCAATAATAATAATAATAATAATAATAATTTTTATTTACGTGTCAAAATTGAATAAAGTTCATGAAACATTACATGGTGTTGTTGGCTATCCTTACAATGCATTTTGGGCAATTTTAGGTCCATTTAGTTAACTGTGTTAGTACGTGTATAATACATTGACAAGGAAGGAGTCATTTGGCCCGATTTAGCCACTGTCACCGCTCGACACGTTTCGGAATTTGCTCGAATTTACCCACAAATATAGTTCAGGCTCCCATTCTGACTTAGCGACTTGTCAAAAGGAAGACATACAAGTGATTTTCTCAAAACCAATTGCACATACCTTGTGTCCCAAAAGAGTTATCCACTGCACAAAATCATAATAGCATCTCAAAATAGGCCGCCATGGATCCGTCAGGGGCCGGAGGATCCCGATAGTCCCATTTGACCGCGGTCGGCACTGGACACCAGTGCACTGGGCACTGGACACCGCTGTCGGCGGTCAAATGGGACTATCGGGATCCTCACGGATCCATGGAGGGCCTATTTTGAGATGCTATTATGATTTTGTGCAGTGGATAATTCTTTTGGAACACGAAGTATGTGCAATTGGTTTTGAGAAAATCACTTTTATGTCTTCCTTTTGTCAAGTCGCTAAGTCAGAATGGGAGCCTAAACTATATTTGTGGGTAAATTCGAACGAATTCCGAAACGTGTCTAGCGGTGATAGTGGCTAAATCGGGCCAAATGACTCCTTCCTTGTCAATGTATTATACATGTACTGATACACAGTAAAGTAAATGGGCCTAAAATTGCTCAAACTGCGTTGTAAGGATAGCAAACAACACCATGTAATGTTTCATGAACTTTATTCAGTTAGGTTGCTGTTATATATTGCTCAAAATGTTCGCTTCGAAATCCCATACAAAGTCTTATATTTTGAAACGCCATTTTTAATAATATTCAAATATTATGCTTGGGTGTCCTGTTGCGCGAGAAGGCCGAAGGGTGGTGTGGATAATTGCAAATCAGGCTTAGTTTAACGGTTGTCAGAAGTTGGTCGGGAACTTTGAATTTCTTAGTACAAGTAATAAATTGGCACCATCCGATTATTTTCAGCGGCAATCCTAATTTGGCTTTCCATTTTCGGTTGTTAGTTCTTGCCTTGAAGTGCAAAAATTCATGTTCCATATTTTTCATGATGCTGTTTTTCCTACGTCTAATTTACATACCATGCACATGCTCCACGTTTACCCACATATTTAAAATTTGCATCCCGTTTCAACCTGGTAAACAAAAAGAGGAGTGGGGTTAAAAATTGCTTTAAACGAAAACTGTATCTGAAAATAATTCTTTCAGGTTATTTGTTTCATGTTTATGCTTTAAAAACTCTTCCATATACTTTGCTATTGTACGGCAAGCAAGGTACTACTGATTTGGTGAACTTAGGCATAAAATCCCATATTACCCTGTGGTCTTGTCGCGTAGGCCTAAACTTTCATCTGACAACGTTAATTGAAATAGCTGTATATCTGAGCCTTCACAAAAGAGTAATAAAATCATCAGCAGCCATCATCTTTATTTTTGCTGCTATTCATTGCCATTGTTACCACCGTGAACACTATCATTTCATATGACTTTAGTTCTCTACAAGCAATCTTAAATCAAAGAGATTAATAACATTAACAGTAGTCATCATCATCATCATCATCATCATCACCATTGTCATCATCATCATTTTCGCTGCCTCGTCCTTGTCATTGTCATCACCGACAACATAATTATTTAGTTTGACCTCAACTAATTTTTTATTAACAAACTTAAATCTTACCACTGCATTGCCATTTTGATCTTTATAATACTCCCAGGTACGATCATCAAATGAAAGTGACAGTTTAAAGTGAGTGACTCTTTCATTGCCATTTCTGTCTCCCTGGGTGGCAACAGCGCACACCTGAAATGTATTTCCAAGGTCAACTTGTAGCCAGTCGTCAGTGTTAGCAGGTTTTAGCGCACACCATCCGTCACCTCTGTTACCATGCAGTCGGCCGTAAGCAGCCCGAAAGTTAGCGCCATGCTCGGACGAAGCTGACATCTGTTTATCAGGGATGACGCTGGGACATGCAACACCAGCGGCTTTGTTGGAGCACTGACTCACGCTTTCATCTGTCAAAGTGATTCATCGGCTTTGGGTCACAACAAAGTTTTATAGTCGATCCGTTTTCCTTGTCTTAGTTAATAAAAGAATGGCTATGAAGCTCAGCAAAGTCCTTTGTTTTATGTTTTTGTTACCGTTTTTAGCCTTGACCGTACACAAACAACAATAAGTTTTGAATTTTGCATGAGAAACTAACCGATAAAAATGTCAGTGTTGTTAAAGTGATTCGGCCATAGTTTGCGAACGTAAAACAAAAGATTGTGCATGATCGTAGTACTTTTAACATAAATTGCAGCACCTTTGTTATGACCTTTGAAACTTGCAAAGTTTCATAACAAGTCCCTTGAGTAGCTATGGCCTTGTTTACCGCACCCCCTGTCCCCATTTTAAATGTCCTTGAGGCCGTACAAACTAATCCAACATTATTTTAGCACTGAAGAACAACAGAAATGTTTCTTGGTGTTGGATCAAAAGTTTGACAGCTATCAAATTTCGTCCCATACCATCCAACATCATGCAACATTATCCAGCGTTATTGAAGAGGGTGGCGACACACATCTGACATATTGACTTGAACAATGTTGCACGTTTTTGAAAGAAAATGACGAATCCGTTTACCCGAAGCCTTACCCGTAAATGAGGCCTTGATATCGGGGAGAGTCACATGTTGAACGTCTTAAAACATCCAGTCGAATGATGTTCAGTGTTTTAGAAGTGTGTACATTCATGTTTCCTGCACGGACATGTGTTTTCAACGAATTGTTTAGAGAAAGAAATTGAAAAAAGTATGTGTAATTAATCCTTCCATCCAACCTTTTTTTTTTAATTTATATCTTGGAATGCCTCATGACAGGATCCTCTTCCATTAAGGATCCTCAGCCAGATGGTCACTGTTATTAAGGTCTTCATTCAGATTAATAATAATAACAATAATAATCATAATAATAATGATAATAATAACAGTAATAATAATAATAATAATAGTAATAATAATAATAATAATAATAATAACAATAATGATAATAATTTTTTTTTTAATGATAATAATGATAATAATAATAATAATAATAATAATAAAGACCAGAACATTAACATAAAGAACATTAGGAACTTTAAAGTGCCACTGAGACGAAAATCGGTAGGTCTATTTCGGCCAAATTCTGTCGCAGAATATCGCGTTGTGTCTATATTTACCCAGAAAACTGAACAAGAAACCGTCCATCATAATATTTTTTAGCTCTAAAGTTGCTTAAAGTGTGTCCGCCATTACTGAAAACGTGTTCCTGGGTGATTGCGCAATTTAATAGCTTGTGACGTCAGAGGCTCACCTCAGTCGCGTTTCTTTGTGTTTTGACTCAAGATGCCTACCGTCGACTGCGAGACCTCCGAAGAATATTTCTACGATTTGAAACAGTCTTTAGCTTCCGAAGCATCAGAGGATTCATTTCATTCGGCAAATGAAGAATTTTTCTTACCGTACGATGTAAGAATGGATGTCAGGAGATTTCAGCTTATAACAAACTTGTAAACAAACTGTTCAAAGTTGTTTTTCTCGCCATACTGGCGGGAGTTCAAAATATGCCCAAAATGATGCTTAAGGCCTGGCAAAACGAGGAAACATGTTTCCAGAAACATGTTTCCGTAATTGTTTCGTCGGTGGCAAAACTAGGAAACATTGAGGAAACATGCGCGCGCTACGGATGTTTCTGGAAACATGTTTCCTCGTTTTGCCAGGCCTTTACAGTGATTACAGTTCAGGCACAAGTTGCTCAAAGAGCGGATAACTCTCATCCAACGGATAAATCGCTGTCCAGCTATTCGAAAAACTGATGTTTTAAGCTTTGGAAATTTAGACAAAACACCTATAAAAACTCTAGAATTTGATGCCTGCGAATTCTCAAGCATCGTGGATTGATTTTATTGTTCGCTTCGTTGGAGAAATAAAAGAAGCTATATTTTGTCTGCCGTTGTTTATAGTTATATTGTGAAGCATTGAGATTTTTGGTCATTCTTAGCATAGTATGGGAAAAACTCTCGAAGAGCCGTAATGCTGTAGTCATCTGGCAGTCAGCTGATGAAACCTATCGTGTCAATCATAGTACAGTGGTCGCTTGCATAGAAACACAAGTGCTTGGGTTTCTAAATACTTTGAACAGTTTTTGTAGAATTCTTAACTTGAGCCAAAAAAGTGAAATAAACCAAGACCTTTTTTTCAAGAACTGGTGGCCTTGTGTGACCGGAAGCTAAATATTTGTCGTACAAATCAAAGCCAGAAGGAAAATTTTCTGCTGCTCAACAACAACATGCGGACCGCGGAAGAAACGAAGCTTTCACTTTCACTTTATTCATTGCGTAAAAATAATAACTTGATATCTAATCATTTTTCTTGGTAGTTCATTTACTAAGATTGCTATGACAGTTAAAAGAAATAACATTGTAAACCCCTTAGACAAAAAGTGCCGTGTGATATTTTTTCCCAACCAACTTAAATTTCCATGCAAGACGATCCGAGCTGCTGTTGAAGCCTTTATATATTTCGAATAATAATGTCAATCGACTCTTCACCGACAGGGAATAAGGAGAAAAGTTTCTCCACATTCAGGATGGTATGCTATAAAATAAATGACCATGCTTCTAAGCGATTACTGCTTTGAAATTAACACACACGGAATTAAAAAAACGCTAGGCAATACAAACTATTGGCCTAATCGCGGCGGTCCGGCATTCGCCCACGATACATTTTGTGAGGACTACGCCGAAGATCTTCGCCCTAGCAGACGGCAGAACTGAAAGGGTTTTCCACAAGAAAAATAAAATTTAAAATACGTTAAAAGAAAATGAGTTTTGCTCAGTGGTGGATGTGTTGAAAAAGAAACTATCACTTGAACTATCACTTCAACTGCGTTAAGATATTAGGTACCTTTCGTCTCGTTTTTTCCGGATCTTTTTTTCCATTTACTTGGAATGGACAATGGAATAATCGACCTCTGGGACCCTTCGATATGAACAGCCCTCTGGAAACACTCGTCCGTGGAGTGATCAGAACAGCCGACAAAAATACCTCTCGGGTTGAAATTTGCACTGTGTGTGATTACAAAAATTATTCATTTTTCCATTGTGGGTCCGCTCGCAAGGCTTTGATGAAGCGAAATACCAGCTCGGTGGTTGGATTTATTGTTGTAGCATTGTACAACACAAGTAATACCCTTTATAACTGCTGCAGCAACGAAAATTTCAAGGCCGTACAGCAAACAGTTGGCAGGAAATCTTCCCTCCACGACAGTTAAATTTCTCGCGGCAAGTAAACGTATGAAGGCATTAGGTTTGAGGTGAGCCTCTAACGTCACTTCCGCTAATTCGCAAGCCAGCTTCCGGAATAAGAGCGAGTAATGGCGGCCGTAAAACCTGGACAAAAACCGTCCGAAAAAAGTGACTTCCAGTCGTCGTAATGAGTTGAAATTTGGCATGGTGACTAACAACCACAGACTATTTTCGAAAATGCAGAAATATGGAATACAAAAATTCTGGTCCCAGTGGCACTTTAAGTTCGACATCAGAGCATTAAGTTCGACATCAAATGGCGTAAAGTAAAACTCGATCTTACTCGAACGTTACTAAGAGATGTAATTTGTGTTTGTGGGAGAAATATTTCATAATATGTAAACCGGAAATGTCAACACTCAGTAACAGAAACGAGCTAACATCGTGCTGTAGGCATTCTAGGAAATTCCTGCTGAAAAATGTCATCACTTAATTAGCGATAAGATCTCGCTTGACGCGCCACGCGCCAAACCTAGTATGTATTGTTCTGTATTTTTGAAACATCTCTGATTGTAACCGTTATTTCTGGCAGTTGCCTGATGATTGCTTTGGAAGAAGCATGAAACTCTGAGTAGCAATTAGATGTCTTGGACCAAATAATACAGCTCCTCACTTCTACCTACATAAAAATATATATAAAGTGATGTCGATCAGTGTACCATCAGTGAGTGTATCTTTACGGCCAAGTGGAATTTCGCATAGACTGCAAGTAGTCTCTAATTTTGGCGATGGTGCTTGTGGGGCGGGCGAAATACACACGCGCGTGCGCGAAATTTCGAGGAGACGCGACACGAGGCCAGAGGGGAGCGCCAAAATTAAAGACTACAGACTAAGCCAGGGATTTTGACCTTTCACGGCCGAAAGATTTTGAGGTGTAAATTTCATATCGTCTTTCAAGCCAATTAAGCGCAACCAATGGGATTCCTTCTCTTGGCTCGTATCATTTGCTCCTGGCATCGATAAATTGCGGGAGATGTTATCGCAAATGAAACACTACCGGCATTGTTAATTTTGATTCAACCAGGGCTCGACCGGATGGGCCACAATTTTTTGGAGAGGAAAAATTACTAAAAATTACAGCCTCTCATCTCGAAGAAGAAATGAACATTGAGTTTGGAATTTCGATCGTAGGTAATTTTTTACTCCCAAGAAGCGGCCCTGTCTCCCCTGAAGCGGCCCATTTCGCCAGTTGCTTCTTTGCTTCGGCGTTTCTGAATTTCAGTTTTCGCTTTAAGCTTTCGGCATTGCGGATTTGGCCTTCGGTATTTCGGATCTAGCTTTCAGCTCTCGGTATTTTCCCACCTTTCCAGTTTTCGGTATCTTGGTTTCGCTTTCAGTTTTCGGCATTTTGAATTTATCTTTATCGGCCGTTCCCGCATTCGGCATTTCGGATTTAGATTTCAGCATTTAGCTTTACGAGCTTTCGGCATTTTCGATTTAGATTTGTATATTTCGGCATTTTGTTGCTTTTCGCAGGTTACAGGTATTCGGGTGTGGCTTTCGCATTGGTTTCAGCTTCCAGGTTTCGGCTTTGACAGAGTCTCAACTATTGAGATTGACTCCTTTTACGACAAGTTGGGCTCCGAGCTAGGGTAAGAAAAAGAAAAAGAGGTATGGACGTCTGAATAGTGGACAATGGATGACAATCGAATTGAGTTCAACGGCTTGGAAAATGAAATTTCAATGAAAAATGGAAAAACAATGATTTTGACATGAAATTTATCTTTTCATGCTAAATTCAAACAAAAATCAGTTCCAACCGTCACATTTTCCAACATTCCCAAAGTTCCATACCCTGGGCATTAAAAAATCCAGGAAGTGGCCATTTTTAAAAATCTCGTCTTCAGGGCATGAAAAAACTCGGCACATCCCTGCAGCCTGGACGTTTCAACTCTTGCCAAGGATGATATCGAGGCTAGTTCATGGAAACCAGGTTGAATTCCAGGCCTGAAATCGGTTGAAGCCTAAATTTCACGCCGGGCATAAAAAAATATCTTTTTTGTCTGTTTTCATGCTCGGTCTCAACCAATTTCATGCCGGGCATGAAATTTAGTTCTTGCCTTATCTGTCAGTTGAAAATTCGGCAACTTTCCATGAAGAGATGGTGTATTTTTTATCACGAACGAGACGTTCTCTGTTGGTAGGTTTCTTAAATGGCGCTCGGATTGTGTCATGCAATCTTCCTGGATCAGATTTTCAGTGACTGGTGATCTCATTGCAATCTTCAAAACCACTGCATAAACACACTGTGTCCCAATCGAATTGGAATTTAGCAAACCGAAAACCTGGAGTACCCGGAGAAAAACCTCTCGGAGCAAGGACGAGAACCAACAACAAACTCAACCCCCATATGACACCAGGACCAGGAGGCGAACCCGGGCCTCACTGGTGGGAGGCGAGTGCTCTCACCACTGCGCCATCCCTGCTTTCATAAGTCAGATTAAGCTCAGGGTGAAGTACATACAGTCGAACCTCCCAGTGCGACTACCTCCCTTGACAGCGACCACCTAAATTTCCCCAGTGAATTATATAGCTCCCGTAAGCGACCACCTCCGTAAGCGTCCACTTTTAGGCCTGACGGTGAAATTTTCCATTGTTTCTAACCTCCAGAGTAGTTATAGAGTTGGCGGTTCGAGATCACTTTCTTCGAAAGTGATCTTGAACAACGCCAACTCTATAACTACTATCCATCAGATGGATATCATTTTATCGAGATCATTTTATCGAGATCATTTTATGAAAAGGAGCCGAGCAGGCTCGGGAAGTCGTTGACGAAGTCAACGAGTGAGGCTCCTTTCCGGCTTTAATTGGGTAGAGATGTAGTCTCGTAGAGACTACGTCTCGTAGGGCAATTAAAGCAATAAGGTTTCATATGCTTGATTCATCATTTGGAAATCATTTTATGAAAAGGAGCCGAGCAGGCTCGGGAAGTTTTTTTTTGAGTGAGGCTCCTTTCCGGTTTTAATTGGGTAGAGACGTAGTCTCGTAGAGACTACGTCTCGTAGGGCAATAAAAACAATAAGGTTTCATATACTTGATTCATCATATAGCTCCACATTATTTTTACGTTGATGGTTCCATTACATAGCTCCACATCTTTGTTCCATTTTTTTCGCATTGGGGAACAAAAGCGGAGCTTTTGTGAGGCAGTGAATTGATCGCGAAGCGATCAAGAGGGGATGTTTCTTTTTGCGATGCTGGTTCCATTACATAGCTCCACATTATTTTTACGTTGGTGGTTCCACTACATTGCTCCACATCTTTGTTCCATTTTTTTCGCATTGGGGAACAAAAGCGGAGCTTTTGTGAGGCAGTGAATTGATCGCGAAGCGATCAAGAGGGGATGTTTCTTTTTGCGATGCTGGTTCCATTTTATGTATCCAACGCATTATTCCATCACGTGATTCCACACCACAGGAAGTCTTTCTCGGAAAAGCAGGAAGTTTTTCTCAGAAACAAGTCTGGACATGTCTGGTGAAAACAGGAAGTTTATGATGAAATGGGACTTTCCCGATAAGTCATCAGATTGTCATGTAATATCAGATGAACTTGTATTTGAAGTAAAGTTTGTCAGTAAAGTTTGTCAGTAAAGTTTGTCAGTAAAGTTTGTCAGTAAAGTTTGTAGTGAACAGAAAAGCAGACTGTGTTTGCGGAACTTGTAAGTACATAAAAAAAATATCTCATATAATAGTATAGAATGAATTGCAATGAAGATATTCACAATTACTTGAAAGAATCAGAAGTTGTTTGTCCTTTTTGTGACCAGCAAATAGATTCTGCCAGAAAACCAAAAGATGATAAATGCTGTGATAATCAGTATATTATTAACGACGATGGGATGTTAGCATGTCTAAGTTGTGGTATTGTTCAAAGATATAATTATGTGAAAGAATATGTTGATTTTTATAAAAATAGACATAGATTTATAAGAAAATCTGTTTACCATCGAGAGTACCACATCAACAACATATTACTCGATATTGAAGAAAAATATAACATCAAAATATCAAACTGTCAGAAACAAAAAATTGATGCTATATATGTCGAGATAGGTAAGGTTCTTAATGAAGTTAATGGAACTCGGAAAAGGATGATTAGCGTTAATTTTATTATGAGAAAGATATTCAAGATGATGGGAATACCTTACAAAAATATTCCAATTAGTAAATCGAAAAAAACTTTAGCTTTTTACAATCGATATTGGGCAAGTATTATGTCTCTTATTGGTGATAAAATAAAATCTACTATTAGATGAATACCTTATTATATTTCTTTTCAAATTTGTCAGTTAAAGGACACATTTCAATGATTATTTCATCAAGAACTTTGACATGATCAAGAAATTCTTTTTCATTATACTCCAGTCCTCTCATAAAGGATCGTAAATGAGTTAAAACCTTTTCATACGTAGTGTACGCGAATTTACACATCTTGATCTTTCTTTTGTAATTTTTGACCTCTGAATATGTTTTTAGTATAAGCCCTGCGCCTGATATCACTCCAAGAGGAATAGGGTTTAGTGTTACACCACCAACTATTGTTCCTGTAGCTACCAATAAAGCGGATCCAATATTACATGCAAGTTCTGTTTTTTTGAAATATTTGTAAGTCATTTTGGCAAGCCAGTATTTCTTATGATAGAATTTGTATAATGCTTTCAACTCAGATATTTGATTTTCGGTTAATTTTTCTGAAACATGGTTCCAATTGAATATATTATGTTTATCCATATATATTATATGGTTACATTTTTCTTTTTGAATGACTCTTTAATATTGGAGTATAATGTTCTGATGTTTTTAATCAATCTTTCTATGCTTTCGAGAATTTCATTAATTAAAATAGCTGTTCTCATATATATATAAGTTAGATTATTCATCCTGTAAACGATGTCGAAACATCGGTCAGCTTTGAAGTGTTTGGTTGATATGTTCCGCATTGTGATATATGATGAATGAAAAAAATGTTTATGGCACTCTATATTCAATCAACATTAAGAGTTCTTGATTTTTCACAACTGAACCCAGTTCCACAGCCAAATGACCAAACGCTAGTACTAAATTGATATTTATTGTCTGTGATTTAGTTGATTGGGTTGAAGTGTAAGTGATTGATTGAGTTAAATGGTCACTGTGTTTTATTTTTAAAGAAATAGGCTTATATTTACTTTTGAGCTTGAAATAGAGCACTGTTATAGTTAATATGTGGCTATGATTTGGAATGATTATTTTGTCACAACCATTTAATAAAAATGTGTTCCCATTTTTTGTATTCAAAATCCCATTTATGTAATGAACGGAACCACGCAAACGATGTCCGTTTAAAGATAAATCTGTTTCCATCACCAATTTTCCATTCTCAATTACAAAAGCGGTGTCATAGACACTTGGGTCAACGTTTGAAATTGTTTCTTTTACACCATAAACAATAAGATGTCCAATTGTTAAAAGTGATGGAAAAGTAACTGTACCGTGTAGATCGAGATAAATAAATTGTGGAGGCGAGCTACCCCATCGGTGAAAATTGATAACTGTTTTGGTATAGTTTTCGAATGTTTTTGTTGCATAATTAGAAATTGAAATCGTAGTGCCTTGCACTGCCACACTCAACTCATTCATTTCCGGCGGAAACCATTCAACGACTAAAGTATGTAACCGACTGGAAGTTTATAAAGGTTAAAACCGAGGCGTGATTGGTACTGGTTTGGTGAGCTTTTTTGAAACAGGAGTTTAAGTTGGTAAGCTTTTTTATTAATTTGATGTGGAGAATTGGAAAAATCAACAATACCCAAAACCTCAATATTGTATTCACTCGAAGATTCATCAGTGTCTTCCATCAAGTATCTGAAGGCGTCTTTTTTTTGTCCTGAATTAATAATCTGAGATTCATGAATTTTTTGAGTGACAAGATTTCTCAAATCTGTTATTTCATTTTCCATTAACTCAACATTAACTGCGGATTTCGAATTTTTTGAATCGGTTTGTAAGTTAACAATTTTATTGTTATTTAAATTCAAGTTTCCCGACATACTTGTTGTGCCATCAAGTTTGAGATAATTTTTTTGCGAGTTAGTGATTCTCTGAGTGATATATTCTACAGTAGCAACGTCTTTTTGGTTTACTGGAAATTTGACATTGGTGATCGCATTATCTTTCATATCGATAGTAGTGTCCTTATCTAATTTTTTCACAAGTTGGTTATCGACATATTTTTTATTTACTCCATGATCTGAATTAACTGGGTCTTTGATATTTGTTATGAAATGGTTGTTCATGTCTAAAGATTGTAGCATAGACCCGCCTTCTTTTTTACTCAAGAATATATTCCGAGCTGTGTTATAAGAGATGGCTTTATTTGTGTTTCCATGAATTGGGTACGGCTGTGGTTGTAAAATAAGGTCTCCGTTCATAGTTGCTCCTGTCTTTTTCACAAACTGAGTTGTATCCACACTTGGAATCTTAGCTATTTCACTATCTAACTGGCTTTTTGTAAGCACATCATTATTATTGGTTCCTTGTTTTACATTCACTAATTTTTTATTCTGCATATCATAATCATTATTAGCATCTAATTTAAATCCAATACCAGGTAAACCTCTTGTACCTATCTTACCTAGTCCTTGAGAATCATCATGATTAAGGATACCGTTAGTATAACTCATATATTAATGGTTTAGATTCTTTCATCGAAATTTCGGGCTACCTTTTTTTTGACATTATCAACATACAAAAAACTATATGGATCCTTAGTGGCCTTTTGGTAATTTTCTTTGTTAACACCCAATTCTCTACAAATCATGGATTGTTCATTTCTTGATGGGAAATCGAATATGCAATAATGTGAACTATTCAGTCTTATTGTTTTATCTGTCCCATAATAACTTTGTGACAAATAGATACAAGAGCAGTTTTTGTTTCTAGAATTGGTGAAGTAGTCACGTATCCGTTCGTCATTTTTTTTACCTGTATTCAAATAGTCATCAAATATGATTAATTTTTGGTTTTCATCAGACAAATCTGTCAGAGGGATGATTTCATCATTACTTGCTTCTATCACGTCATAACCAACCTCTTTTGATATTGGTTCAAGAGATTTCAACAGATGCTTATATTTGCTTTGGGAGAGATTTCGAGCATAAAGGTATATCTTATCAAAATAGAGAAGCCTATATATCATATCCAGCAGAAGGTTGGTTTTACCACCACCAGAGGGAGCACAAATAAGCATTCTAAAACATCGGTTTGGCATGAAACTCTTTAATTGAACAAAATCGTCATTGCCATCATCTTGGATGTCATAATTTTGAATCTTCATATATCATTTGTTTATACAATTTTATCGCATGGCGACACGCTATGCGACACGCTATGCGAGCGTTTTTATATATGATAACCCTAATTTTTCCCAACAAAATACGAAATTTTATGTAAACAAATGATATAATGAGTTTACTCAAATGGAAACAATTAGCAGATAGTCGATCTGAGCTTGGTAAAAAGATTAACACAGTAAGAGATACAATAAAACAAAAAACGATATCTGATCAAATGGGTGAAGTCGAGGCAGAGAAACTTTTCAAACCTATAACATCTGAGTTAAAGGAACTTAGAGCCCCAAAAGCACCATTGAGAAGATTGGTAAAGAAAAAGCGACCTGTTCCAGATTATGGAATAGCTATTGATGATGAAGTGCCTGATTATGGATTGGACGATTTGTTTGATCAACCTGTTTTACCTGAAAACGAGAAACAGATAGTTCCAAAACCTCCATCTTATGAAGATGTCCTTGAGGATTTAGCATCAGGTAAAAAACAAATGTATATAGATCCAGAATACATGTATGAACCTGAAGATCTTCCACCTGAATACGAAGAAGAAGAAGTACCAGATTACGCGATTCTTGAAGAGGATAGAATAAATCAAGTTTTAGATGACCTTCAAATACCGAATTATGACGACGTCGAATTACAACTTCAACAAGAAGATATGAATGACAAAAAGAGGAAATCTTATCTTACCAAAACCCTTAAAAAGGCTAAAGAGAAACGGCAACAACTAAATGGTTATTGGAGTGATATCACTAAAAAATTAAAAAGTGGTTTGATTACTGAAGCTGAGGCTCAATATCGAAGAAAAATTATTCAAGATACAAGAAAGGTTCTGAATGATTATATGAATTACAATCAACAAAAACTCAAATCTATTAAAGGATCTGGTTTGAAGAAAAAAACAAAAAGAGGTGGACAGGTAATGTTTTTCAACAATCCGACAGAAATGATTAAAAAACTTGAACTGATTATCGGATCGATAATTGCTGGGAATAATAGCATCGAATTACGGAATACTGGCGTCGCTCTTCTCGACATCTTGTTGAGAAATTCAATACTCAATAAGCCACAATACAACAAAATATACAAAAACTATTTTAGTCTAAACTAATCATATATATGAATAGACAACTTGTATTATCATCCCATACAGTAAAAAACCAAAATGGTAATAAACCATCGGATTTCACAATCAAATACCGTAATCCGATAATACTAGATTCAAACAGACAATATGAAATAGGCCTAGACCGAATCATTTCGATGTCATTCACTTGGTTTAATGTGACAAACGAACTCAATAATCAGAAAATAAGATATTCGGCAGATAGTGGTACTAATTGGACGGAAATTATATTTAATCCTGGAGTCTGGAATTACGTTGATTTTGACAATTTAATCAAAGAAAAAACAAAAACAGGGACTTCATCAAACCCTCAATATCCAATCACTCTGGAGTTTAACGATACTGTATTCAGGACAATAATAACACTAGCCTCAAATTACAGATTAGATCTTACTCAAAGTAATTTTAATGATCTTATTGGTTTCAATAAACAGGTTTTAACTAATGCTGAAAATCTCGGAGATTACATTCCTAATCTCTCACAAGACAGAGAAATATTGAATATTCATTGTGATTTGATAAGTGACAGTCTTGTGGATGGTGAAGAGTCAGATATTATATATAGTTTCAGTACTTCAACTCTCACTCCGAGTTATAGTTTCACACAAGAACCTCGACGAGTACAGTTCAATCCTGTCAATAAAAATACGATTAATAAAATTCGGATTTATATCACCGACGGTAAACGAAGAATCATTGATCTTAATCATAGTGACACTTCATTCAGTTTGATTTTAAGAGAGAAGAGAGATTTATCTAACTAATAGTTATAGATGGCATCATATGAATATAAACGTGTATATCACCCTAAACTAGGTCGTTTTGTGTATAAGCATAAAGGATCTGGGATTATTGTTGATAACATATTCAAACCAGTTGGAAGGGTGTTAAGTAAAGTTCCAGAAAAGGTTTTAAAACCTTTGGCCAAAAAAGCGCTTGAATCTGGTATTTCACATGCTGGAGACAAACTGGGAAAAAAGCAGCTGAAAAAAGCGGAGAGCTTATTATGAGAAAATTACACGGTTCAACTAAACAATCAATGAATAAAACCATGAAACCAACCAAACCTACTAAACCAAAACAAGAAGAAGATTACAACACAATCCTGAATAGACTTATATCTGGTACTGGATTAAGACGATAAAATGTTATTAAAAAGTGAATCTTATCCAATTATAAATAGACTAGCAAGTGGGAAATGGTTTATATAAAAAGTGAATTTTATCTAAACTACTCATATAAATGAGTTTCAGAACAAGTGAAAATCTGCAACGATATGAATACGTTCGTTTCCATTTGGATAATGTCATTGAACAGCCTGGTAACAATCAATCACAGAAAAAGACAGGTTACAGATTCACAATCAACGATAGGTCGACTATGTTCGATTTTTTTAATGGGTATTTCGAAGTAACCAAAGAGCTTCAAAAAAGGGCAGATGGTGTTGGATATGCTGCAGCAGATCGCATCACAATGATAAACGGATCTCACAGTCTAATCAGACATATGGTTATTAAATCGTCTGGTAAAATCGTGTATGAGAGTGATAATTTGCATCGAATAACGAATGTTAAAAATCTCCTTGAATACAGCGATGATTACTCAAGGAGTATTGCGAAAAATTCGTTTTGGTATCTTGATACTGATGGAACTACAGCAAATACAAACACAGGTTTCGAGGCACGTCGTATTTTAACCCAAGCAGCACAAAACGACGGTAATGGGGGAGCTAAAATGATTAACGAGATGATACCGTTGAATCGATACAGTTTTTTCCAAGAATTAGAAAGAAAAATGTTACCCCCAATGCAGCTCACAATTGAACTTACACTTAACGAAGACAGTGAATTAATTCACAAAGCAGGAGCGGCTGACGATGGAAGGGTTGTAGTAAAAAGATTGTATCTTTGGCTACCAAGATTGATCCCAAAAGACAGTATGTATAGTAATTTCGTTTCAGAGTTTCTCAAGCCAACAACCTGGAAATATATGCGAGATCTCTACAATCAGTCAGCAAATACCAGAGCTATTCAGAATATGTTTCAAATCAGTCCAGCTATCGACCACGTTAAACATGTTTTTATATATCTACAGAGGACAGACGCGCCAAATAATGATGAAGCAGAGAGGAGTCCGTATTTGTTTGACACTTTCAAGTTGAATGCAGCTAATGCTAATAGCTCTCTATCAAACTGCAGGCTTGAATACGGGAATAACGTTTTTTACCCAGAGCTGGAATATGATAGTGACTCTAAAATACGGATATTTAATGATCTCATGTCATATGCATTTCGTAAGAACGATTACAATTCAGGAACACAGCTTAATGTATCCAATTTCACTAGTTTATATGGTGTTATCTATTTCGATTTGTCATATCAGAAAGAGGTAGTGACAAGAGATCCTAAACAGTTGATTCTCCATTATCGTCTCAATGTAGCCCCAGCAGCAAACGTCCGAGCTCATAGCATCGTATTTTACGAGAGTGAGGTTGTTGTTAAGACAGTTGGAAATGAATTGATGATAGTTTAAATGAATAAGTTTTTTAAAACAGAATTTATCTAACATATATAATATATGACGCAACTATACGAAATCAAAGTTAGTTTATCACCAAACCAGAAAAAGAATCTTAGTAACGCGTATCATAAAAGAGAAACAATAGTTCTAAGGCTTACGAAGGACTCTCTATCTGGGAATGACACTCTGTATGTACCTCAGAATATAGTTAAGCGATTGGATAAAAATAGAAAATTGAAAAAGGGAATGGACATCAAACTAGCAAAAACAAACATTCGAAAGCAATTAGGTGGATCTTTACTCTCTACAGTATTGGCTCTTGGGAGAACATTTGCACCAACATTAGCAAAAACTATTGGTTTATCAGCACTTGCTGGAGCAGCTAGTGAAGGAGCATCTCAGATCGTCAAAAAGATATCTGGAAAAGGAATTCAAACTGGTGGGTTTCTCATACCACAAAATAAAATCGATCAGTTGATAACATAAACATCTTTTGACAACAAAACAAAAGAAGGATATATTAAATGCTCTACAAACAGGCTCTGGTGTTCATATAAAACCGACAAAAGTACAAACAGGTGGGTTCTTAGGGACTCTCCTTGCATCAATTGGAGTCCCTTTAGCTATTGAGGCAATAAAGAAGATGACTGGTAAAGGAGCTCCTCAGATGGGACGACCTAAACAAAGACCACCCAGATCTATACCAGAACAGGATGGTGGTTTGATGACCAACACTTATAGAATACCGCCTTTTTACGGAAATTGGTCAGACGATACAATCGGTATGGGGACTAAAAAAAAAAAAATCTCAAAAAAAGGGCGAAGGTCTACTATTAGGCAAGAACTCGCCGTTCAAAAACGTCCCTCTTCTAAATATTCTATTGTAAAACCAAAATTCCATAAAAACATTCCTATGTCAAATTATGATTTAATAAAATGGTGTAAGTATCTGAATATTCCAATTAATGATGTATTGTCAAGAGATGAAAATGTTCCTCACGATCATCAACAAGCATTATTCATTTACAATCTTGAACCGAGTTATATGCCAGGGAGTCATTGGGTGGCTACTTATGTTAAGGATAAAGTCATCAATTACTTTGATAGCTTTGGTTTGCCTCCCTTCCAAGAAATTGTCAATCATGCGAGAAAAAAGAATTTAACATTGCTTCATCAGAACAATCAAATACAAAATTTACTAACGACAGCATGCGGTTACTTCTGTTTATACTTTTTAAATGAGATTAATAATGGTAAATCATATTTTGATCTGTTGAAAGTTTTCGACATATATGATACGACGAATAATGAGAAATTTATAGAACAGTATTTCAAAAATATCTAATTAATATATATGAGATCATATTGCGTGAAACAAAAAAAGGTTACAGAATGTATACCTAATAGTGAAAAATATGTGAGAACCAAAAATAACAGACTTATGCTTAAATGCGTTTGCCAAGAATGTAAAATAACTAAAACGAAATTCGTCAAAAGCCAAAAGGGAGGTGAAAATCCATTAGGTAAAGCTTTCGAGGCAGCCAAAATAGCCGAACAAATAACTCGCAAAGTAATTCCATCAACCAACCATGTATTTGACAGATATTGGTCTGGTGATATATTGAAAGGTGCTTTCACAGGACAAACTGGTATAACAAGCAAGAAATTCTGGACGAAACCAAAGAAGGGTACTGTGATGATGATGAGAAAAAATCCGAAAACTGGCAAATATGAGAATGTGTACGTTGAACCGTAATCTTATCTAATCATATTATATATGAGATCATATTGCGTGAAACAGAAGAAACAGACTCTATGTGTGCCAGGAAGCGAACAATATGTGAGAGCCAAAAATAACAGACTTTTGCTTAAATGCGTTTGCCAAGAATGTGGTATTACTAAAACTAGATTTGTCAAACAATCGGGAAACGGGTTAGCCCGTCGAAGGGGGCGGGCGTACTAGATACAGTAGCATCAACAGGTTTAGATATGTTTGTGCATCATGGTATTCCTTGGTTAGGTAAAAAGGCTGTTCAAATGGGACGATATTATGGATCAGAAGCCTTGAGAAACCCAAAACTGCAGAAAAAGGCTATCGATTATACTCTGGATAAGTTAAATCCAATGATTCAGAATGTTGGAAGTCAAGCTCTTAATCAATTATCTACTAAAATCAGACCAAATAGAAAGTATAAAACCGACAGAAAGGATTTGGATGGCGCAGGTTTTGATATCCATAAACTAATTGGGAAATTACCAACACCAAAAGCTGGATGGACTCCTGGAAAGTATAAATACATGGGGGCATATAACCCTCTAGATAAACAGTTAGAGTACGATAAAAACACTGGAGAGGTCACCAAGTGGCACGTACAACCTTACAATGAAGTTGATAGAATATCAGCTCATCATGATATTTGTTATGATATGGGGAAAAACAAAGGTGAATGTGACAGAAAAATGGTCAAGTCATTAGATGAAATTCCTTATGGACAGATGCCAAAATGGGGACAAACAGCACGATTTCTAATCAACACAAAAGAAAAGCTAGGTCTTGGTGTAAAACAAAGGAAGACAAAAAACGGGAAAGGCCGTCGAGTGAAAACTGGCAAAAAGAATTAGCTGATGAGCTTCATAAACCGATAAAGCGTAACTTCACCCGGCGGCGGGTAATTGTAAACCATATTGACGAGACATGGTGTTCAGATCTTATTGAGATGCAACAGTTTAGTCGATGGAATAAGGGTTATAGATATCTTCTCATGGTACTCGATGTGTTTAGTAAATATGGTTGGATCGTCCCATTAAAAGATAAAAAGGGTGAAACCGTTATGAATGCATTCAAAACAATATTCAAAGAGGGGCGTAAACCACAATATCTTTGGACTGATAAAGGGAAAGAGTATTACAACAAACATGTTAAGGAACTACTTGATAAGAATAAAATAACATTATACTCAACTGAGAATGAGGAAAAATCTAGTGTTTGTGAAAGATGGAACAGAACAATTAAAAACAAGATGTGGAAACAGTTTACTGTTCAGGGTAATACACAGTATCTTGACATGCTACCAAAATTAGTGAAACAGTATAACAACACCAGACATAGCTCTATCAAAATGACACCCATAGAAGCCAGTAAAAAGAAGAATGAAGGAGTTGTTTACTTTAATCTATACGGTGATATGGAAATATCAAAACAGAAACCGAAATTCAAAGTTGGTGATAAGGTTAGAATAAGTAAGTATAAACGGAATGTGTTTGATAAGGGCTATACCCCAAATTGGTCTGAGGAAATTTTCACAGTTGATGAAATACAACATACGAATCCAATCACATACAAACTGAAGGATCTCAGAGATGAAGACATTGAAGGGAGTTTTTATGAACCTGAATTACTGAAAGCTGAACAACAGGTATTCAGAATTGATAAAGTTATTCGGAGGGATTACAAGAAGAAACAAGCTTTAGTCAAATGGAAGGGATACAGTGATGAATTTAACAGTTGGGTTCCAATGAAGGACTTAAGAGATATATAAAGTGTTTTAAAGAGAATTATCTAATATATATTATATCAATCGATACAGTATATGCTGTCTTTTGCTTTTGGTAGCCAAAAATATAATTGTTTCTGGCTATCTTATTTAAAAAATAAAAATATATAGTATATACATATGAAAGGTTTCACTTATGAAGGTCAAAAACTGATTATTATCAAAAAAGATGATGATATATGGTTCCGTGGTAAAACAGTTGCCAGCATTTTAAATTATAAAAATACTTGTAAAGCTATTCGTGATCATGTTGCTCCAGAAGATAAATGTTCACTTAAGAGACTCAAATCCAAGGGGAACGAATCGTTCCCTTTAAAAAATACTCATGATAATGGCCTCAAATCTTGGGGGGACGAATCGTTCCCCCTAAAAAATAACCCCAAATCCAAGGGGAACGAATCGTTCCCTTTAAAACGGAACACTGGAAACACAATTTATATAAATGAATCTGGACTGTATGGCCTAATTTTGAGATCAAACATAGATAAAGCTAAAGATTTCCAACGATGGGTAACAAAAGATGTTTTACCATCAATCAGAAAAACCGGCAAGTATGAATTCAACAACAGACCATACAAAATGCTAACATTCAATATAAATACAGAATATGATTTACATAAAAAGGCAGTCAACTTTATTAGAAATAATTATCCGAAAGCCCTTCTAATACCAACATTAGGTGAGAATCAAGTGAATTGTAACATGCGAATTACATCATACAATAAAGGTTATCAAAAAGGTTCTTGTGATCTATTTATTGGTAATATGCATTTGAATTACTCAGGTTTTGCTATCGAATTTAAAACACCAAAATGTGATGGAAAGCTTGCTAAAGAGCAAGAAATGATGTTGCAAGAGTATGAAAACAACAATTATAAAACATTGGTTAGCAATGACTATGATGAGATAATTAAAGAGATCATTCTTTATTTTCAAGGTGTTAGAATCAAATGTAAGCATTGTATTAAAAAATTCCGATCATCAGAAACATTACAAAATCATTGCAACTACATACACAAATATATAACATAATTATAATGAAAAATCTTAAGTTTGGAGATGAATTCAATTCTATAAAATTCAGGGCTAAGAATGTGTACGGAGCTAAGGATCTTGATTATTCTGGCCGTAAAGATAAAAAGTATGTTGTAACGCTTAAAAATGGTGAAAAAATACACTTTGGGGACAGGCAGTATGAAGATTTCTTGGTGCATAAAGATCCAGAAAGGCGTATACGATATCGTAAAAGAGCCTCTAAAATAAAGAATAGATATGGTAAATTAACGTACAAGGATCCTAGATATGCTAATTACTGGAGTTACCATCTTCTGTGGTGAACATATTTAAAAACATAATATATAGTATTATATATATGGATAACGCAATTGTTAAGAGAGGTCGTGGTAGACCAAATCAGAATTTAACCAAAGAAGAAAAAACAAAACGAAGAACTATGTACATGTTGAATAAGGAATGGTATTGTGAGATATGTAATACAGGTCGCAATTATACTTTGTCTGGAAAAACATGTCATTTAAAAACTAAAAAACATCGACATAATTTAAACGAATTCAAAACCATTTAAAATAAAAAATATATAGTAATATTATATGTTGAAATTCATAAAATTAGAACAAAAAATAGCATTAATCAATAATGAAATAGATAAGAAATTTAGATCAATCACTTGTAAATACTGTCATTCAATGGCGACACATGTACTAATTACTGGAGAGTATTCCAACTATGAAAAAAGTCTGATATGCCATAAATGTTCTGATCGTATAGACAAATTAAAATGCTATCAACTTGATATGATGGGGTTTGTTGACTCCTATAAGTTATAAACATTTAAACGCACACTAAACTATTTAAAAATATTTCACTATAGATATAGTATCTATAATGAAGTCACTTAAATTTTTATCTAATTATAATAGTAATATGAATAAAGCTAGTTTGAAGAAACTCAGCAAATCGCAACTCATCAAATTGCTTATGAAGCAAGATAATAACACGCCCGTAATACAAAAAAGAAAACCAATTCCAACACCTCGAAAGAGCGTCAAAGAAATGGTTAAACGGTATGAAGAAAACATAATTCTTCCACCAATGCAGTTCAGGGATAATTACAAACCAATCCCAAAACAAAGAACTGTTAAAAGAAAACCGGTTCCTACACCTAGAACCGTAATTAAACAAATCGACAAAGCTTTAAACGGTTTTGTAAAATCTTATGAAATCGATCTAAGAAATGATAAAGATCCTCTTATTCAAATGCAAAATACACGAAAAGGTGTAGAACGTCAATTATCTATTTTATTGAATGAAATGAAAGGCTTGAAATACGTTGAAACATTGAAAGTCACTTTCGAAAAAATATCATCTGATGTAATAATTGAAAAGTCAGCATATTTCAATAGCGCAAGTCAAACAATAATCAACCAAGTGGGAATCAGTGAATCATTAAAAATTTCTTCAGAAAACATCATAAAAAAATAGCTCAATGGATATCTGAAGGATCTGGATGGTCTGTAAAAGAAATTAATAACCATTACCTAAACATTGCTAAATATGAGCCTATGAAGGGATCCTCATATATCCAACTTCCTGAAGAACTGCAAAACAGTGCTAAAGGTTTAATAAACATGAAAAATAAGGATAATGAATGCTTCCGATGGTGTCATATTAGACATATAAATCCACAAGAAAAATATCCTCAAAGAATAAAAAAGGTTGACAAACAATACATTGAAAAATTAAATTACTCCGGTATTGAATTCCCAGTTTGTGTCAAACATTACAACAAAATTGAGAAGCAAAACAGCATCAATATAAATGTATTCGGCTATGAAAACAAACAACCTTACCCCATCTATATTTCAAAAGAAAAGAATGAAGATCATATGGAACTACTTTTAATAACTGAAAATGAGAACAATCATTATGTTCTTATAAAAGATTTCAACAAATTCATGTATAACCAAACAAAACATGAACATAGAAAACACTTTTGTATGCACTGTCTGCAATGTTTTAGTTCTGACAGGGTATTGATCAATCATAAAGATATTTGCATACAAGTTAATGGCACTCAAGCAATTAAAATGCCAACTAAAGATAACAATATATTAAAATTCAACAACTTTCATAAACAGCAACCTGTACCATTTGTTATTTATGCTGATTTCGAGGCTATCACAGAGAAAATTCATGGATGTCAACAAGAAGGTAAGAAATCATATACTGAGGCTTACCAAAAACATACCGACTGTGGATATGGATATAAGGTTGTCTGCTGTTATGACGACAAATATACCAAACCAATACAACTATATATAGGTGAAAATGCTGTTTACAAATTCATGGAAAATATTTTAGAAGAAGTAAAATGGTGTAAAAAAGTAATGAAAAAACATTTTAATAAACCATTGAAAATGAGTAATGAGGATGAGCAGGAATTCAAAAAATCAACAAGATGTCATATCTGTGATAAGAAATATACTGAGGAAGACGTCCGTGTGAGAGATCATTGCCATATTACAGGTGTATTCAGAGGCTCAGCACACCAAGACTGTAATTTGAAACTAAAAATGAAGCCTGAAGAAATAAAAATTCCTGTTATATTCCATAATTTGAGGGGTTATGACAGCCATTTCATAATGCAAAAATTAGGTCAAATAGTCAAAAAGCACACATACAAAAATAATAAAGGAGAGGATAAACAAATGAATATCAATGCTATTCCAAATAATATGGAAAAGTATATGGCTTTTATGCTTGGCAAACATCTTAATTTTATTGACAGTTTCCAGTTTATGAGCTCAAGTTTGGATAAATTAGTCGGCGACTTACCTACAGAAGCTTTAAAGTATACTAGCGAACAATTCAAAACAGAAAAATTAAGTCTTATGACCCGTAAGGGAGTATATCCTTATGATTACATGGATAGTTTCGATAAATTCAATAAAACAGAATTACCAACTAAAGAGGAATTTTACAGCATATTGATTGATGAGCATATTTCAAATGAAGATTATACCCATGCTCAAAATGTTTGGAATACATTTAAATTGCAGACAATGGGTGAATACCATAATTTATATCTCAAGTCTGATATCCTTTTATTAGCTGATGTGTTTGAAAATTTCCGTAGAACATGTATTCAGTATTATAAATTAGACCCATGTCACTATTTTACATCACCTGGTTTGTCTTGGGATGCTATGTTAAAGATGACTAATATTAAATTAGAACTAATGACTGACATCAACATGTTTCAATTCATTGAAAAAGGTATGCGTGGAGGAATTAGTTATATAGCCAATAGATATGGTAAAGCAAACAATAAGTACATGAAAGAATACGATGAGAAGGCGCCCTCAAAGTATATAATGTACTTGGATGCTAATAATTTATACGGCTGGGCTATGTCACAGTATCTTCCAACAGGTAATTTCAGATGGATGACAGAAAAGCAAATTAGCAAACTAAATGTAGCCAGATATAATGAAAATAGTGAAAAGGGGTTAATATTAGAAGTCGATCTAGAATATCCCAAAGAGTTGCATAACCTTCATAATGACTATCCATTAGCTGCTGAGAGGGTTTGTGTGAATAAAAATATGCTATCTGATTATTGTAAAAAGATAGCTGCAAAGTATAATATATCAACAGGACTAGTACATAAACTAATCCCAACATTATCAAATAAAGAAAAATACGTTCTGCATTACAGAAACTTGCAGATGTATATCGATCTCGGATTAAAATTAAAAAAGATCCATAGAGCATTAGAATTTGATCAGTCACCATGGTTGAAGCAATATATTGATTTCAATACACAAAAACGATCGCAAGCAAAAAACGCATTCGAAAAAGATTTCTTCAAACTTATGAATAACTCAGTATTCGGTAAAACAATGGAAAACATCAGAAAACGTGTTGATGTACGTCTTATCACAGATGGTAAAAAACTATTAAAAATGTCTTCCAAACCTACTTTTGTGTGCAGTAAAATATTCAATGAAGATCTGGTAGCAGTTCACAAGATCAAAGAAGTACTAACTCTCAATCGGCCGGCTTATGTGGGTATGTGCATTCTTGATCTGAGCAAAACATTGATGTATGATTTTCATTATAATTACATAAAACAGAAGTATGGCGACAAAGCCAAGCTATTATTCACTGATACAGACTCATTAACTTATGAAATTGAGACTGAAGATGTTTACCAAGACTTTTGGAATGATAAAGACAAATTTGACAACAGTGACTATCCAGAAAGTTCCCAGTATTTCAGCAAAGCAAACAAAAAAGTAATTGGAAAATTCAAAGATGAAGCAGCAGGAATGCCAATAAAAGAATTCATCGGATTACGATCAAAAATGTACAGTTATAAAAAGGAAGACAATAAAGTAGAAAAAACAGCAAAAGGAATCAAAAAGAATATAATAAAAGGAAATATCAAACATGAAGATTATAAAAAAGTATTATTCGAAAATGAGCAAATGCAACATACTATGAAAACTATTAGAAGCGAAAGACATGAACTCGGAAGTTATGAAATCAACAAAATATCACTCAGCTGTTTTGATGATAAAAGATATATATTAGAAAATGGAATCAACAGTTTATCTTACGGACATTATGCAATCTAGTTACCCAAAATGTGGAACCAGCATCGCAAAAAGAAACATCCCCTCTTGATCGCTTCGCGATCAATTCACTGCCTCACAAAAGCTCCGCTTTTGTTCCCCAATGCGAAAAAAATGGAACAAAGATGTGGAGCAATGTAGTGGAACCATCAACGTAAAAATAATGTGGAGCTATGTAATGGAACCAGCATCGCAAAAAGAAACATCCCCTCTTGATCGCTTCGCGATCAATTCACTGCCTCACAAAAGCTCCGCTTTTGTTCCCCAATGCGAAAAAAATGGAACAAAGATGTGGAGCTATGTAATGGAACCATCAACGTAAAAATAATGTGGAGCTATGTAATGGAACCAGCATCGCAAAAAGAAACATCCCCTCTTGATCGCTTCGCGATCAATTCACTGCCTCACAAAAGCTCCGCTTTTGTTCCCCAATGCGAAAAAAATGGAACAAAGATGTGGAGCTATGTAATGGAACCATCAACGTAAAAATAATGTGGAGCTATATGATGAATCAAGTATATGAAACCTTATTGTTTTTATTGCCCTACGAGACGTAGTCTCTACGAGACTACGTCTCTACCCAATTAAAACCGGAAAGGAGCCTCACTCGTTGACTTCGTCAACGACTTCCCGAGCCTGCTCGGCTCCTTTTCATAAAATGATTTCCAAATGATGAATCAAGCATATGAAACCTTATTGCTTTAATTGCTCTACGAGACGTAGTCTCTACGAGACTACATCTCTACCCAATTAAAGCCGGAAAGGAGCCTCACTCGTTGACTTCGTCAACGACTTCCCGAGCCTGCTCGGCTCCTTTTCATAAAGTGATCTCGATAAAATGATCTCGATAAAATGATATCCATCTGATGGATAGTAGTTATAGAGTTGGCGTTGTTCAAGATCACTTTCGAAGAAAGTGATCTCGAACCGCCAACTCTATAACTACTCTCCAGTGGGCGACAACTACATCGCTGAGAACCAAGGATTCCTTGAATTAGGAATGTGTTTTCTTTTCTCATTTGTGTTTTCGTTACTTTTGAAGACATACGTTGTATTACGTATTTCATGATCATAAGGCAAACTGTTATCGTTTCAGCAATCATCCTGTCCGTATAATAAATACCTGAAGGATTTAAAATCCGACAACTGGTCTTCGCCATGCCAATCCCAAGTTTCCTTCCCGTGCTGAGCCAGCACAAGCAGAAATCCTCCAGGGTTCACTTATTGACACTGAATGGCCACCGAATTTTTTATGTATACAGAGTCGGTGTTTTTTGGTTTATCCTTTCCATGATTTACCAAAACAACAACGGAGCTACTTTACAGGAGGCTAAGGATTACCACCAGAACCGATTGCTTAAGCATGTTTTTAGTCGTGTTGGAATTTTGCCGTTTTGACAGACAGTCTGGTAAATAAAACGGTGGACTCAGATTTGGTTTGTTCCTATTGTCATTCTATAAAAAATCGTTTCAACTTACTTTTATAATGTCTTGAATTATTTGGCAGGTCCTAGTAGAATATCCTCAGCGTCGAATTGCAAAGTCTGTGGGATTCATACATCTGCCGTCCAGATTTGAACACCTTTATTGTCTTTATTGCAAATCTTGTAGTAAAAAAATTTGAGTCCATGGAGCTAGAAAGCTGATAAGCGGAGACACCATCCACAACTACAAGCAGCTATAGGAACACCGAACTTAAACCCGGCAGTTGAGACATTCCACCCCTCGCAAGCTGTAGTAGAAGACACCCCAGCAACTGGAAAGCCCACAACCTATGCAACGTGTGGAGTGATCAAGGACCCTTCAAGTGTGCAACGCCCTGGGAAGGTAGCCCTGCAGATGGTACCTGTAATCCTGGAAGGGAGAAACGGAATCAAGATTAAAGCAAATGTCTTCCTTGATGGAGGTTCCGGTTCATCATATCTCAAGGAGGAAATAGCGGACATATTGGATCTGAAGGATGAACGTCGACCACTTCGTGTATCAGTCTTCGGAGCAAGCTCAGTTGTTACGGACAGTAAAACTGTGACTGTGCACCTAGAGAGTATGGATGGTAGCACTGAGAGAGAAGTCTTCTTGTGGACCACCCCGAACATATGTGGGATGAAAGCAGTGGACTGGTCCCACCACGCAAGAAGTCTAAATCATCTTTGTGATCTAGAGATTCCTTAGCCAGTTGCACATGGAGAGGTTGACTTACTCATTGGGAGTGATTACTATGAGGAACTACTTCTTCCACTTGAACACCGCCTTGGGAAAGCAGGGGAGCCTGTAGGTGTAAAGGCACCGCTTGGATGAACAGTTGTCGGACATGTGCCAGGAGAAGCAAACGAGCGTCAGATCGCCAGCCATGCCTACATGTTCCATGCAAACCCCACTCCAGAAATGACAGCTGATGAACTTGTGCGGAGGATGTGGGATGAAGAGCTTACAGGCATCACAGACCAGAACAAGCCTTTGACAACACAAGAAATGCTTGTTGCACGAAAAGTGGCCGAGTCAAGACGCTACACTGATGGACGATATGAAGTGGCAACACCATGGACAAATGATGAACCACCGCTGCATTGCAACAGGAAGAGTGCTGAAGACCGACTCTACTCTCTTGAGTAACACCTTCAGCGAAGGCCAGATGTCGCTGAGAAGTACTGCAAAGTGATGAAGGCAAATGAAGCCAAAGGTTACATACGGAAGTTGGAGCCAGGAGAAATTGATGGTGGTCCGAGTTGGTACCTACCGCATTTTCTTGTTGTGAGAGAGGATAAGGAGACAACCAAAGTCAGGATAGTCTATGACTCAGCGGCAAGATACGAAGAAGTAAGTTTTAACGATACCATGTTGCCTGAACCAAAGCTGCAGCAGGACGTATTTGACGTGTTACTGCGCTTCCGCAGCAATCCTGTTACCCTGGTAGCAGAACTGACAGAGATGTTCTCTCAAGTCATTATGGCAAAGCAAGACAGGTGATACGACCGCTGCCTGTGGAGAGGATTGGATCTTACAAGACCTCCTGAGGTTTACGAAGCGATGAGACTGATGTTTGGTGATCGCGCGTCGCCCTTAACCTTGCTCAGTATATTGTACGACAGCATGCAGAACATAACTCAGATGACTACCCGTTAGCAGTCGCCATCATCCTTCTTCAGATGTATATGGACGACATTATGACTTCCTTGGAGACAGACGACGAAGCGGTAAGGGCTCGTGACCAACTCATTTAGCTACTTGGCAAAGCAGGTTTCAAAATACGGCGTTGGTGCAGTAACAAGCCTAAAGTGCTGGAAGGTGTGCCGTTCGAAGATCGGGTCGCGAATGTTAACATTGAGGAATCTGAGCTACCTTGTATGCATGAAAGCCTTAGGAGTCCAGTGGAATGCTGAAACGGACATGTTTACCTACAAGTTGAACCCACCTCAGGACATTGTGTACACAAAGCGAGGGTCCTGAAGAAACTTGTAACGCTATTTGACCTACTGCAAATGTTGGCACCATTTACAATCAGAGATAGGATGGCCATGCAAGAAACCTATTTACTTGGATTGGAATGGGATGATGAGTTTCCAGTTGAGTTAAAGAAGAAGTGTCAAGAGTGGTTCCGCCAACTGCCAGAACCCTCTGGAGTCCAAGTGCTAAGATGCTACCGTGTGACAGGAAAAACCAGTGTAGATACCTCTATTCACACGATGACAGAAGCTTCCCAGTTGGCGTATGCAGCAGTCAGTTATGTGAGGCATGAGTATGAGGATGGAGAAACAACTGTGCGATTCGTTGCGGCGAAAGCGAAAGTCGCACCTACCAAAGCGACGACCATTCCTAGATTAGAGCTCATGGCTGCGGGTGCTGGGATTGAGACTGTCAAGGTAAGTTGCAGAGCTGTTACAAATTCCTTTCGAGAACTACACATTGTGGACGGACAGTGAGGATGTTATTTGCTGGATTTAGGGTCAGTCAAGGAGGTACAAGACTTTTGTTGCAAACAGAGACAGTCAGTGGCGCCATGTCCCAACTGAACTGAACTGTGCAGAAGATGCAACACGAGGACTACGCGCGAGAGAACTGACAATGGATCATCGTTGCTTTAGTGGACCTGAGTTCCTGTACAAGAAGGAAGACGACTGGCCTCAAAGAAAACGTATTAAAGAAGAAGAACGTTCTGAAGATTGTGTGGCCGAGATAACAAAACCGAAGATGACCTTTGCAACAGAAGAAAACCCCTTAGGTGTCGAGGGCTGCAGTGAAGCTACATTGACCCCGGCTGAAATGGGGGGAGCAGGTATGGCGCAGTGGTGAGAGCACCAGTGTGGCCCGGGTTCGATTCCCGGTCCTGGTGTCATATGTGGGTTGAGCTTGTTGTTGGTTCTCGTCCTTGCTCCGAGGGTTTTTCTCCGGGTACTCCCGTTTTCCTCCCTCCATAAAAACCAACATTTCCAAATTCCAATTCGACCTGGACGTCAAGTGTTTACCTAGAGCCCCTGGCTCGGGAGATTAGGCGACTACTCCACACACTACGACGTTAAATTTGATTTGATTTGATTTATTTGATTGGATTGGATAGGGCTGGAAAACTGTGGGTTAAACAAGCACAGACCGAGAAAGTCTCAAAGGAGATGCAAGATTTGGGTGGAGGCAAAGACGTCAGGAGGCAGAGTCATTTGAAACCAATTACTCCGACACTGGATGAACTGGGCATATTGCGAGCTGGAGGGGGACTAACCAGAGCAGAACTTCCTTATGACGCCGCCCACCCTGTGATTTTACGTAAGACGCATCACTTCACTCGACTGATTGTAGCAGATGTCCATAATCGTTGCCGTCATGCAGGAGTGAATCACGTGCTAGCACTAGTACGACATCGTTACTGGATTATAGATGGTCGACAAGACGTGAAGAACTGGGATAAAGAATGGAAGGTGTGTAACAGAAGACGTGCAAAACCGGCAGCGCAAATCATGGCTCCACTCCCGGAATCGAGACTTGGAACAACGATGAGAGCGTTTGCGAGATGTTGTGTTGATTACGCCGGACCCTTCACAACCAGGATAACACGAAGAGTATCCGCCAAAGATATCTGTGCCTGTTTGCCTGTTCTGCAACCAGAGCGGTCCACTTAGAAATGGCCTATTTGCTGAGTGCTGCAGATTTCCTGAATGCGTTTAGCCGAATGGTTGCTACTAGAGGAAGACATGAAGAAGTTAGGAGTGACAATGGAACGAACTCTGTGGGGGAGGAGAGGGAGATCCGAGAACTTGTTCAATGAATGGACCGCGAGAGGATTACGGATGATGCTGCAAACAAGGAGATCAAGTGGAACTCGAAACCTCCGCTTGGTTCGCACTTTGGTGGTGTGTTTGAGTCGCTGATTAAAGTGGCCAAGAAGACTCTGAAGGCCACAGTTGGAAATCCAGGACTAAATGATGACGAACTGCAAACTGTCTTCAAGGAAGTAGAAGGTCTAATGAACGCGAGGCCCCTTACGTATGAAGGAACAGACCCCCGAGAAGAACCAGTGTTGACCCCGAACCATTTCTTGGTTGGCCAGCTATCCCCCAAGTAGCTGCTGAAGTGGCGTTCAATCCCAGGAACCGATGGAGATTGATCCAGAACCTGGTGAAAATATTCTGGAAGCGGTAGAAAGAAGAGTTCCTGGCGACACTCAACACTCGGAAGAAATGGAGGGAGGCCAGAGATAACTTGTGCGTTGGAGAGTTGTACTTGTAGTCGACCAAAATGCACCGCGCGGTCAGTGGCATCTGGGACGAGCAGATCAAGTATCCCGGAACAAGATGGACCGGTGCCTGTTGTCCAGGTGATCACAAGAGGCCACAAGCTTATCCGTTCAATAACCTGCATGTGCCCATTGAATGTCTCAGATCCTGAGGAGAAGAGCCGAGCACCCAGGCCGCTCTTCGGTTGGGGGGGGGGGGAGATGGAGAGACGATTGAATTGAGTTTATATCATGTGAAACCTCAGCGCTCCGCCGCGCGGGGACTGAGAACTGTAAAACTTATTATGGGATGTGACAAATAAAAAATTTGTGTGAGCACCTGGAAAAATGGCGTCGTGTTTTGATTCTTCGTTTAAGGTTTGATAGATTCTTTCCCCGCCTGGAAGAATATCCATTGTTCCACATTTTTTAAACGTTTTTGTTGAATTTTGGTTCTTGGTTCAAAAATTTTCCAATACTGAAAAACGCATTTTATAAAAAAACGCCGGGCCCCGAATAAACGCCGGGTCGAATAAACGCCGGGTATACGAGGCCAAGTTTTAAATAAACGCCCCCGGCGTTTAATCGAGTAAATATGGTATATATAATGAGTTTGCATTACGCCTTAAAGCTATTATTCACAAATAAGGGATCTGCATTGCGCCGAGTGTAAAAAATTATTATTTATATATAAAGGATTTGCATCACGTCATAAAACTATTATTTATAAATAATGGATTTGCATTGCGCCAAGTGTAAATTTTTTATTTACATATCGGTAATTTTACATAAATAAATTAGCATTTTTCAGGCCATTTCTAGAAATGTTAGAGAAGCATTAAGTACTACCCAGCCTCAGGAAGGACCGGTAAGTGGCCAGTGAAATAGCAATGTGACTCATTTGCCTTTAATTAACGCCCTTACTCTTGGCGAACCCTTGGAGCCTCAATGTGCCCCAGTGCCGCTTGCAGTGGACTCTACTTCAAATCCACATCCGCATTCACAAACCAACAGGTCCCAACAGGGAAGCCAAAATGTAATTCAGAGACATTTTTTAATCGAAAAAGGATACGAAACGCGTCCAACAGCATAAGTTTATTCGGCCACAAACTTTCTCTCTCTCGGCTCTGTGAAGTGTTGCCTGGCAGTTTCACCGGCTCGACACTCATTGCTAGATACATTTACTGCACGAAAATTTGGCTTTGAACATCTTTGATTCGCATCAAAGGTGCAACAAAGTTGCACTACTATCTTTGACAGGCGAATCAGAGGTGTTGGAGCACATTTGACATTATTTTTGACAAATGTAATACACCTTTGACCTGTATCAAAGCTATCGCAAAGTTACTTTTAAATGTGCGTTAAAGGTACCTTTGATAACATTTGCTTCGCGTAGCTAGATCGAATATAATTAAGCTAGCTAGCCAGCAGTAAGGTTTAAGCTTATGTGAGAATGAACATGGTCAGTCCAGTGCCTCTCAAAAGCCTTGCTGAAAAACTTCATGACCCAATAAGGATATCGCTTACATTGAACATTTTCTTAGAAATATCTAGAGGAGAATCGGTTCATTTATCCGACCGGGACGTCGAATGCTATATGGGCGTTGAGAAAGTACGCTAGGGTCGGTCGTAATACAGTCGAAGCTTTCGTAAGCGACCACCTCGGGAATTCATAAAAGTGGTCGCAACTAGAGCTGGTATAATAAATTTACAAACGGCGCCACACACATCGAGAATATGACTTTTTATGTTTGATCAACCTTCAGTTCCTTTGCTCCTCACAAATATATGACTCCTGTAACAGGCCACAGGCACCGAAAAATGTGAAGTGATCAATAGATTGTACATGTGGGAGTTGCTCAGTAAGATGTTAGTACGTGTATTTATTTTACAATTTATATTGAGGTGATTCCATTGGGTTAACCACAGGTGCCGTAGTAGTTATACAGTTGGCGGTTCTAGATCATTTTCAACGATTAGCCAAGCGTTGCTTGGCTGATCGTTGAAAATGATCTATAACCGAACCAACTGTATAACTACTCTTCCATTTAATGGCAATAATTTTAAGGAAATTCACATGTCGGTAAGGAGCTGATGTTCCCAGATCTTTTGAGCAAACTATATGTTTCCAGATCTGGCTCAATCGCGGCAATAGACCCCCCGGCATGCTAAGTATTTGGATGGCTTGCGAAGCAAGACGTTCAAAGACGACGCACGGGGATGGGGGGGTCGTTATTTGCAGCGGAACCTTGGTGGGAAGAGATATTATATTTCGAAGAAATATGATAGCGATGGGTTCCGCTATCTGCTGATGTTTTCAGATCTTTTCTTTCTGCCTGTGGCGTCATGATTTGATACCTTTTGGCTGGTTTCTTTCATTTTTTGCGATGCTGGTTTCATATGCTAGATCCATATTTTTAGCATTGGGGAACAAAAGCGGAGCTTTTGTGAGGCAGTGAATTGATCGCAAAGCGATCAAGAGGGGAAGTTTCTTTTTGCGATGCTGGTTCAATCTGATGAAATCTATATGTTTTTATTTCATATGTCGGTAGGAGCCGAGCATGCTCGGAAGTCGTCACTTTAGTGACGAGTGAGGCTCCTTGCAGCCTACAGTGGGTAGAGACGTAGTCTCGTAGGGCACTGTAGGCAAAATGGTACCGAACGCATTTTTCCATCTGATGAATTATATATGTTTTTATTTCATCGAGATCATTTTATGGATAACTATATGTATTTTATTACATGAGCGCAATTATTTGTATTTGGATACTATATGTTTTTTCAATTTTTTGGAGAACTATATGTGCAACATTCATATTTTCCGTTTTTCTTCAATAAGTCGAAACTTACTATTTGACTTGTTTTGTATTTATCAATTGAATCGCCAGGATTTTCCATTTCGTTTATCGTTTGTCTGATTCTGGATTTCATTAAGACATTTTCAATTTCCCAATATTTTGTATTTTTTGTGCTATTGTTGTTGTAATGAATGATTGTTAACATTTCTGTTTCTTTTTTTGTATATTCAGTGTCGTAATCTTCGTATTTGTCAATAATAAGTTTGGAATCATATGATCTGTTTTTGTCAATTGTGCCGTCGTGGGTTTTGTAATCTACTATTTTCCATCTTATTTTTGGCGCCTCATCACTACCTGTGTAATATTTGAACATATGAACTTTTTTTGTGGATCCATCTTCATAATTCAAAGTTATTTTCTTTCTTACTTCTCGGGTTGCTATTTCCATATATATTTAATTTAGATTTTATTTAAGTTGTTTGAAATGCATTGGATTAAAAATAATATCTCATATAATAGTATAGAATGAATTGTAACAAGGAATTACATGATGAACTGAAAGAATCAGGAGAAATTTCCTGTCCTTTTTGTGACCAAAAATTGGAATATTCCAATGAAAAACCGAAAAAAGATTTATGCTGTGATGATCAGTATATTATTAACGATGATGGGATGTTAGCATGTCTAAGTTGTGGTGTCGTACAAGGATATAATTATGTTAAAGAATATGTTGATTTTTATAAGAATCGACATCGATTTATCAGAAAATCGGTTTATCACAGAGAATATCATGTCAATAACATATTACTCAATTTTGAAGAAAAATACGACATTAAAATATCAACCTGTCAGAAACAAAAGATTGATGCTATATTTTGTGAGATTGGTAAGGTTCTTAATGAAGTTAATGGAACTCGGAAAAGAATGATAAGCGTTAATTTTATAATGAGAAAGATATTCAAGATGATGGGAATACCTTACAAAAATATTCCATTTAGTAAATCGAAAAAAACTTTAGCTTTCTGCGATAAATATTGGAAGCACATCATGTTGTTGATAGGGGATGAAATAAAATCTATTATTGGATGAATACCTTATTATATTTCTTTTCAAATTTGTCAGTGATAGGACACATATCGATAATTATATCATCGAGAATTTTGACGAAATCAAGAAATTCTTTGTCATTATACTCCAGTCCTCTCATAAAAGACCGTAAATGTGTTAAAACCTTTTCGTACGAAGTGTATGCGAATTTAGACATTTCTATCTTCTTTTTGAAATTTTTAGTCTCTGAATATGTTTTAAGTAAGAGCCCAGTACCGGATATCACTCCAAGAGGAATAGGGTTTAGTGTTACACCACCAACTATTGTTCCTGTAGCTACCAATAAAGCGGATCCAATATTACATGCAAGTTCTGTTTTTTTGAAATATTTGTAAGTCATTTTGGCAAGCCAGTATTTCTTATGATAGAATTTGTATAATGCTTTCAACTCAGATATTTGATTTTCCGTTAATTTTTCTGAAACATGGTTCCAATTGAATATATTATGTTTATCCATATATATTATATGGTTACATTTTTCTTTTTGAATGACTCTTTAATATTGGAGTATAATGTTCTGATGTTTTTAATCAATCTTTCTATGCTTTCGAGAATTTCATTAATTAAAATAGCTGTTCTCATATATATATAAGTTAGATTATTCATCCTGTAAACGATGCCGAAACATCGGTCAGCATTGAAGTGTTTGGTTGATATGTTCCGCATTGTGATATATAATGAAAAAATATCTATGGCACTCTATATTCAATCAACAGTAAGAGTTCTTGATTTTTCACAACTGAACCCAGTTCCACAGCCAAATTACCAAACGCCAGTACTAAATTGATATTTATTGTCTGTGATCGAGTTGATTGGGTTGAAGTGTAAGTGATTGATTGAGTTAAATGGTCACTGTGTTTTATTTTTAAAGAAATAGGCTTATATTTACTTTTAATCTTGAAATAGAGCACTGTTATAGTTAATATGTGGCTATGATTTGGAATGATTATTTTGTCACAACCATTCAATAAAAATGTGTTCCCGTTTTTCGTATTTAAATACCCATGTATATAATGAACTGAACCACTTAATTTATACCCATTTAAAGACAAATCCGTTTGCATTACCATTTTACCATTTTCTACAACGTACGCCGTATCATACACATTCGAGTCTACATTACTCTGTGATCCTTTGACTCCATATACAATCAAATAACCAACTTCTTGAGTGGAGCTACTTGCAGTGCCCTGACAATGCATGTCAATGTAAATGTATTCGGGAGGAGTTATGTTCCACTTATGTAAGTGAACAATCGATCTGCTGTAATTAACAAACAGCTTGGTTGATTGTTGACCAATATTTAGTGAAGTGGAAACGACACTAACTGACAAATTTGTTGTGCTTGGAGGGAAAATTCAATAGCCAAAGTGTACTCGCCTTCTGGAAGTTTGAACATGTTAAAGCCGATGCGAGAAGAATACTCATTTTGAGCGTCTTTCCCCATTTTAAATTTATAAGCTTTTTTGTTGACATTGTGGGGGGAACCAGAAAAGTCAACAATGCCATCAACTATTATGTTGTTTTCACTTGAAGATTCATCGGCATTTTCCATGAGATACCTGAAAACGTCTTTCTTATTGGTTGAGCTGGTGATGTGAGACTCCTTGATTTTTGTGTCAAAGTAAGTTTTCAGCCCTACAGTCACATCACCTTTGGCGGTGTGTACCTTACTGCTGACATAGCCGACATTAGCTGCTGATTTTATGTCTTTGTCATCGGTGTTCAAGTTGATTATTGTTTTTTCATTTAAATTCAAGTTACCAGTCATATTGTTGGTGCCATCAACTTTGAGAAACTTTTTTTGTGTCATGTCATCAATTCTGTTGTTAACAAACTCGACACATGCGGCGTCTCTTTGGTTTGATGGAAGATCAAGATTGATAATTGAATTATTTTTCATATCAATATCAGATCCTTTATCCAGTTTTTTTTCAAGCTGATTTTCGACATACTTTTTGTTTGTGGCTTGATCTGCCTGTGTTGGGTCTTTCACATTTGTGATGAAATTATTGTTCATGTTAATGGGTTGCTCCATCCGACCTCCTTCTTTCTTTGACAAGAATATCTCCCTTTGTGATTCATAACTTATAACCTTGTTGAGATCATCATGAACTGGATAATTGTCTTTTGGGACAATGAGTGACCCTGTCATCGTATCACCAGATATTGCAACAAATTTAGATGTATCAATACTTGGAATCTTAGATATCTCTGAATCGAGATAAGATTTTATAACAACGTCATTATTATTGGTTCCTTGTTTTACATTCACTAATTTTTTATTCTGCATATCATAATCATTATTAGCATCTAATTTAAATCCAATACCAGGTAAACCTCTTGTACCTATCTTACCTAGTCCTTGAGAATCATCATGATTAAGGATACCGTTAGTATAACTCATATATTAATGGTTTATATTCTTTCATCGAAATTTCGGGCTACCTTTTTTTTGACCTTATCAACATACAAAAAACTATATGGATCCTTAGTAGCCTTTTGGTAATCCTCTTTGTTAACACCCAATTCTCTACAAATCATCGATTGATCGTTTATAGAAGGAAAATCAAAAACACAAAAATGTGAACTATTCAGTCTTATTGTTTTATCAGTTCCATAATAGCTTTGGCTTAAATATATACAACAGCAATTTTTGTTTCTAGAATTGGTAAAGTAGTCACGCATCCGTTCGTCATTTTTCTTACCTGTATTCAAATAGTCATCAAATATGATTAATTTTTGGTTTTCATCAGACAAATCTGTCAGAGGGATGATTTCATCGTTACTTGCTTCTATCACGTCATAACCGACCTCTTTTGATATTGGTTCAAGAGATTTCAACAGATGCTTATATTTGCTTTGGGAGAGATTTCGAGCATAAAGGTATATCTTATCAAAATAGAGAAGCCTATATATCATATCAAGCAAAAGGTTAGTCTTGCCACCACCAGAGGGAGCACAAATAAGCATCCTGAAACATCGGTTTGGCATGAAACTCTTTAATTGAACAAAATCGTTGTTTTCATCATCTTGAATTTCTTAATTTTGAATCTTCATATGATATTATGTTATACAATTTTATTGCATA
Source organism: Siderastrea radians (assembly GCA_964017195.1). Taxonomy (NCBI): domain Eukaryota; kingdom Metazoa; phylum Cnidaria; class Anthozoa; order Scleractinia; family Rhizangiidae; genus Siderastrea; species Siderastrea radians. Next base: position 51,879,459 of record OZ024888.1, read on the forward strand.
GCGACACGCTATGCGACACGCTATGCGAGCGTTTTTATATATGATAACCCTAATTTTTCCGAACAAAATACGAAATTTTATGTAAACAAATGATATAATGAGTTTACTCAAATGGAAAGAAATGGCTGAGAAACGATCCGAGCTTGGTAAAAAGATTAACACAGTAAGAGATACAATAAAACAAAAAAAGATATCTGATCAAATGGGTGAAGTCGAGGCAGAGAAACTTTTCAAACCTATAACATCTGAGTTAAAGGAACTTACAGCCCCAAAAGCACCGTTGAGAAGATTGGTAAAGAAAAAGCGACCTGTTCCAGATTATGGAATAGCTATTGATGATGAAGTGCCTGATTATGGATTGGACGATTTGTTTGATCAACCTGTTTTACCTGAAAACGAGAAACAGATAGTTCCAAAACCTCCATCTTATGAAGATGTCCTTGAGGATTTAGCATCAGGTAAAAAACAAATGTATATAGATCCAGAATACATGTATGAACCTGAAGATCTTCCTCCAGAATACGAAGAAGAAGAAGTACTAGATTACGAAATTCTTGAAGAGGATAGAATTAACCGAGTTTTGGATGATCTTGAATTAGCGAACTACGATGATATTGAATTACGACTTCGACAAGAAGATATGAATAACAAAAAGAGGAAATCTTATCTTACCAAGACCCTGAAGACAGCAAAAGAGAAAAGGTTTCAACTAACTGGCTATTGGAGTCATATCACTAAACAATTAAATAAAGGTATAATTACTGAAGCTGAGGCTCAATATCGAAGAAAGGTCATTAATGATACGAGGAAGGTTCTAAATGATTATATCGATTACAACAATCAAAAACTGAAAGACATTAAAGGATCTGGTTTGAAGAAAAAAACAAAAAGAGGTGGACAGGTAATGTTTTTCAACAATCCGACAGAAATGATTAAAAAACTTGAACTGATTATCGGATCAATGATTGCCGGAAATAATAGCATCGAATTACGGAATACTGGCGTCGCTCTTCTCGACATCTTGTTAAGAAATTCAATACTCAATAGGTCACAATACAACAAAATATACAAAAACTATTTTAGTCTAAACTAATTGTATAAATGAATAGACAACTCGTATTATCCAGTCATACCATTAAAGGCATAAGTGGTAATAAACCATCGGATTTCACAATAAAATACCGTAATCCCATAATACTGGATTCAAACAGACAATATGAAATCGGCCTCGACCGAATCATTTCGATGTCATTCACATGGTTTAACATTACGAAAGAACTCAATAATCAGAAAATAAGATATTCGACAGATAGTGGTGCTAATTGGACGGAAATTATATTCAACCCTGGAGTATGGAATTACATTGATTTTGACAATTTAATCAAAGAAAAAACAAAAACAGGGACATCATCAAACCCTCAATATCCTATCACTCTCGAGTTTGACGATACAATATTTCGAACAATAATAACACTTGCATCAAATTACAGATTAGATCTTACTCAAAGTAATTTTAATGATCTTATTGGTTTCAATAAAAAGATTCTAACAAGTAGTGTAAATGTCGGAGATTACATTCCTAATCTCTCACAAGACAGAGAAATATTGAATGTTCATTGTGATTTGATAAGTGACAGTCTTGTGGATGGTGAAGAGTCAGATATTATATATAGTTTCAGTACTTCAACTCTCACTCCGAGTTATAGTTTCACACAAGAGCCTCGACGAGTACAGTTCAATCCAGTCAATAAAAATACGATTCATAAAATTCGGATTTATATCACCGACGGCAAACGAAGAATCATTGATCTTAATCATAGTGACACTTCATTCAGTTTGATTTTAAGAGAGAAGAGAGATTTATCTAACTAATAGTTATATATGTCGTCGTATGAATACAAGCGAATTTATCACCCGAAACTAGGTCGTTTTGTGTATAAGCATAAAGGATCTGGGATTATTATTGATAACATATTCAAACCAGTTGGAAGGGTGTTAAGTAAAGTTCCAGAAAAGGTTTTAAAACCTTTGGCCAAAAAAGCGCTTGAATCTGGTATTTCACATGCTGGAGACAAACTGGGGAAAAAAGCAGCTGAAAAAAGCGGAGAGCTTATTATGAGAAAATTACATGGTTCAACTAAACCATCATTAACTAAAACCACGAGAACTGCCAAACCAAAACAAGAAGAAGATTACAACACAATTCTGAATAGACTTATATCTGGTACTGGATTAAGACGTTAAAATGTTATTAAAAAGTGAATTTTATCTAAACTACTCATATAAATGAGTTTTAGAACAAATGAAAATCTTCAACGATATGAATACGTTCGTTTCCATTTGGATAATGTCATTGAGCAACCTGCTAACAATCAAAGCCAGAAAAAGACAGGTTACAGATTCACAATCAACGATCGGTCGACTATGTTTGATTTCTTCAATGGGTATTTCGAAGTAACTAAAGAGCTTCAAAAAAGGGCAAATGGTGCTGGATATGCTGTAGCAGATCGCATCACAATGATAAACGGATCTCACAGTCTAATCAGACATATGGTTATCAAATCTTCAGGCAAAATCGTGTATGAGAGTGATAATTTGCATCGAATAACTAATGTGAAAAATCTCCTTGAATACAGCGATGACTTCAGTAGATCGGTTGGAAAGAATTCATTCTGGTATCTTGATACTGATAGAACTACAGCAGATACAAACACAGGTTTCGAGGCTCGTCGTATTTTAACCCAAGCAGCACAAAACGACGGTAATGGGGGAGCTAAAACGATTAACGAGATGATACCGTTGAATCGATACAGTTTTTTCCAAGAATTAGAAAGAAAAATGTTGCCCCCGATGCAGCTCACAATTGAACTTACACTTAACGAAGACAGTGAATTAATTCACAAAGCAGGAGCGGCTGACGATGGAAGGGTTGTAGTAAAAAGATTGTATCTTTGGCTACCAAGATTGATCCCAAAAGACAGTATGTATAGTAATTTCGTTTCAGAGTTTCTCAAGCCAACAACCTGGACATATATGCGAGATCTCTACAATCAGTCAGCAAATACCAGAGCTATTCAGAATATGTTTCAAATCAGTCCAGCTATCGACCACGTTAAACATGTTTTTGTTTATCTCCAACGCACAGATGCACCAAATAATAATGAAGAAGAGAGGAGTCCATATTTGTTTGACACTTTCAAGCTGAATGCAGCTAATGCTAACAGCTCTTTATCAAGCTGTAGGCTTGAATATGGGAATAACGTTTTCTACCCAGAGCTTGAATATGATGCAGATTCAAAAATCAGGATATTCAATGATCTCATGTCATATGCATTTCGTAAGAACGATTATAACAGTGGGACACAATTGAATATAGCAAATTACACCAGTTTGTATGGATTATTGTATTTCGATTTGTCATATCAGAAAGAGGTAGTGACTAGAGATCCTAGACAGTTGATTCTCCATTATCGTCTCAATGTAGCCCCTGCAGCAAACGTCCGAGCTCATAGCATTGTATTTTACGAGAGTGAGGTTGTAGTAAAGACAGTTGGAAACGAATTGATGATAGTTTAAATAAATAAGTTTTACATCAATGAAAATTTAAATGAATATGTTTTTTAAAAGAGAATTTATCTAACATATATTATATGACACAACTATACGAAATTAAAGTTAGTTTATCACCAAACCAGAAAAAGAATCTTAGTAACGCGTATCATAAAAGAGAAACAATAGTTCTAAGGCTCACGAAGGACTCTCTATCTGGGAATGACACTCTATACGTACCTCAGAATATAGTTAAGCGATTGGATAAAAATAGAAAATTGAAAAAGGGAATGGACATTAAACTTTCTAAAACAAACATTAGAAAGCAATTAGGTGGATCTCTTCTGTCTACAGTTCTGTCGCTTGGAAGAACTTTTGCTCCAACGATTGCTAAGACTCTTGGATTGTCGGCTTTAGCTGGAGCAGCTAGTGAAGGAGCATCTCAGATCATCAAAAAGATATCTGGAAAAGGAATTCAAACTGGTGGGTTTCTCATACCACAAAATAAAATCAACCAGTTGATAGCATATAAACATCTTTTGACCACAAAACAAAAACAAGATATATTAAATGCTCTACAAACAGGCTCTGGTGTTCATATAAAACCGACTAAAGTACAACAGGGAGGCTTTCTAGGTACTCTTTTGGCTAGTATAGCTGCTCCTCTTGCTCTTGAGGCAATAAAGAAGATGACTGGTAAAGGTGCCCCTCAGATGGGACAGCCTAAACAAAGACTACCCAGATCTATATCACAACTAACCAATTATAATCAAAATGGTGGTTTGTTAGACCCAATGTATACAACTCCACCTTTTTATGGTAATTGGCCAAACGATACAATCGGTATGGGAATTAAAAAAAAAAAACAAGCTCACAAAAGGGCGACGGTCTGCTATTAGGCAAGAACTCGCCATTCAAAAACGTCCCTCTTCTGAACATTCTGTTGTAAAACCAAAATTCCATAAGAATGTCCCATTAAGCAATTATGATTTAATAAAATGGTGTAAATATCTGAATATCCCAATTAATGATGTATTGTCAAGAGATGAAAATGTTCCTCACAATCATAGACAGGCTCTATTCATTTACAATCTTGAACCATCATATATGAGCGGTAGCCATTGGGTATCCACGTATGTGAAAGATAACGTCGTCAATTACTTTGATAGCTTTGGTTTGCCTCCCTTCCAAGAAATTGTTAATCACGCAAGAAAAAAGAATTTAACACTTCTTCATCAAAATAACCAAATACAAAATTTAATGACGACAACATGTGGTTACTTCTGTTTATACTTTTTAAATGAGATGAATAAAGGCAAATCATATTTTGATCTGTTGGAAGTTTTCGACATATACGATACGACTAATAATGAGAAATTCTTAGAACAGTATTTCAAAAATATCACAAGACAAAAGGGAGGTGAAAATCCATTAGGTAAGGCTTTTGAGGCAGCCAAAATAGCTGAACAAATAACTCGCAAAGTAATTCCATCAACCAATCATGTATTTGACCGATATTAGTCTGGTGATATCTTGAAAAATGCTTTTAATAAAGAAACTGGTATAACAAGCAAGAAATTCTGGACAAAACCAAAGAAGGGTACTGTTATGATGATGAGAAAGAATCCGAAAACTGGTAAATATGAGAATGTGTATGTTGAACCATAATGTTATCTAATCATATTATATATGAAATCATATTGCGTGAAACAGAAGAAACAGACAGAATGCGTTCCTGGTTCTGAAAGAGTTGTAAAAGCCAAAAATGGGAGATCAATGATGAAGTGTACTTGTGCTGAATGTGGTATTACAAAGACGAAATTCGTTAAACAGGCGGGAAACGGGGTCGCCCGTCGAAAGGGGCGGGCTTACTAGATACAGTAGCATCGACTGGTACTGATTTATTAATTCACCACGGTATTCCTTGGCTTGGAAAAAAGGCAGTTGAAATGGGAAGATATTATGGATCAGAAGCCTTGAGAAACCCAAAACTGCAGAAAAAGGCTATCGATTATACTCTGGATAAGTTAAATCCAATGATTCAGAATGTTGGAAGTCAAGCTCTTGATCAATTATCAACCAAAATCAGACCAAATAGAAAGTATAAAACTGACAGAAAGGATTTGGATGGTGGTAGTTTAGATATCCATAAACTAATTGGTAAATTACCAAGACCAAAAGCTGGATTCACTCCAGGTAAGTATAAATATTTAGGTCCGTATAATCCGCTGGAAGAGCAGCTGCAGTACGATAAAAATACTGGAGAGGTCACCAAGTGGAATGTAAAACCTCTTAACAAGGTCGATGAAATAGCAGCTCATCATGATATTTGTTATGACATGGGGAAGGACAAAGGTGAATGTGACAAAGTAATGGTTAAGTCATTAGATGAAATTCCTTATGGACAGATGCCAAAATGGGGACAAACAGCACGATTTCTAATCAACACGAAGCAGAAACTAGGTCTTGGTGTAACAAAACAAAGGAAGACAAAAGACGGGAAAGGCCGTCGAGTGAAGAAAACTGGCAAGAAAAATTAGCTGATGAGCTTCATAAACCAATAAAGCGTAACTTCACCCGGCGGCGGGTAATTGTAAACCATATTGACAATACATGGTGTTCAGATATCGTTGAGATGCAAAAATTCAGTCGATGGAACGCTGGCTACAGGTATCTTCTTATGGTTTTAGATGTATTCTCTAAATACGGTTGGATTGTCCCATTAAAAGATAAAAAGGGTGAAACCGTTATGAATGCTTTTAAAACAATATTCAAAGAGGGGCGTAAACCGGAATATCTTTGGACAGACAAAGGCAAGGAGTATTACAACAAACATGTTAAGGAACTACTTGATAAGAATGAAATAACATTGTACTCAACCGAAAATGAGGAAAAGTCGTCCGTTTGTGAAAGATGGAACCGTACAATCAAAACCAAAATGTGGAAACAGTTTACTGTTCAAGGTAATACACATTATCTTGACATGTTACCTAAATTAGTGAAACAGTATAACAATACCAGACATTCAAGCACAAAGATGACACCTGCAGAAGCAAGCAAAAAGAAGAATGAAGGAGTTGTTTACTTTAAGCTGTACGGTGATATGGAAACATCAAGACAAAAACCAAAGTTCAAAGTTGGTGATAAGGTTAGGATAAGCAAGTACAAACGTAAAGTGTTCGACAAGTCTTATACACCAAATTGGTCTGAGGAAATTTTCACAGTTGATAAAATACAACATACCAATCCAATCACATACAAACTGAAGGATCTCAGAGATGAAGACATTGAAGGGAGTTTTTATGAACCTGAATTACTGAAAGCTGAACAACAGGTATTCAGAATTGATAAAGTTATTCGGAGGGATTATAAGAAGAAACAGGCTCTTGTTAAATGGAAGGGATACAGTGATGAATTTAACAGTTGGGTTCCAATGAAGGATTTACAAACAATATAAAAATTATATATACATATATATATATAGATGGATACTGAAAATCAGCAGTGGTTATGCGATATTTGCAATAGGAAATATAGTTCGAAGAGAAAGGATAAACATCTTCTAACTAAATTTCATCAAAAGAATAAAGAACGTATTGAGCATGAGGAGGAACTTGAAGAATATATGATACGTCGAGATGTACTATTGATAGAAAATATTGGAGATATGGATTTGGAGGGGTTCGTAAAAAAACGTAAACTTGTTGATAAACAACTTAAAAAAGAATTTGGTCGAAATTACAAAGTTCCTGAATGAATTTAAACGCACAAGCCAAAGTAATTTAAAAATAAACATATAGTATTATATATGGAAAATCAGAATGTTAAGAGAGGTCGAGGTAGACCACCAAAATATTCAACTGAAGAAGAGAGGAAGGATGCTTTAAGACGACAAAAATCGAAGTACATGCTAGACAAAGAATGGTATTGTGATATTTGTAAAACAGGTCGTAACTATACACTGGCTGGCAAGCATTGTCATTTGAAGACGATAAAGCACCAAAAAAATAGCATTGCATCAATATCATGGAGAAAAATAATTGACATAATGCAAGGACATAATGCATAATAATGTTTCATAATTACAGTTCAAAGGATCAAATCGCGGATCATTTGAATTCTTGACAATGCTTAAACGCGGATTAAAACTATTTAAAAAATATTATAGTATATTAATATATAGGATGGAATTAAATGAGACAATGTTGAAAATCAATAGATTAGAACAAAAAATAGCATCAATTAGTGATGAAATAGATAAGAGATATAAATCAATTATTTGTAAATACTGTGATTTACCAGCGACACATCTACTAATTACTGGTAAGTTTCCTAACTATGTAGAGACTATGATATGTTATAAATGTTCAGATTATATAGACAATTTAAACTGCTACCAACTTGATATTATGGGATTTGTTGACCTATATAAGTTATAAGTTACAATTACAGTTACAGTTCAAAGGATTCATGCTTGGATCATTTGAATTCTTGACCATGCTTAAACGCAGATTAAAACTATTTAAATAATATTATACTATAGTTATATATAGAATGGAAAAATCTAATTATATATATATGGATAAAGCTAGTTTGAAGAAACTCAGCAAATCAAAACTCATCAAATTGCTTCTGAAGCAGGAGAATAAGAAGCCAGTTCCAACAAAAAGAAGACCAATACCAACACCTCGTAAGAGTGTTAAACAAATGGTCAAGCAGTATGAAGATAATATTATTCTACCGCCTGCAGAATTCAGGGATAATTACAAACCCATTCCCACACCAAGAACTAAACAAAATGCTGTTAAAAAACCGGTTCCAATACCAAGAACTGTAATAAAACAAACTGACAAAGCTTTAAAAGGGTTTACCAAGTCATTTGAAATCAGCATCAAAAGCGATCAAGACCCCTTAGCCCAAATGCAAAACACTAGAAAGGCTTTAGAACATCGTGTAATAACTTTGTTGAATGAAATGAAAGGCTTGAAATACGTTGAAACATTGAAAGTCACTTTCGAAAAAATATCAGCTGATGTAATAGTCGAAAAGTCAGCATATTTCAATAGTACAAGTCAAACAATAATCAACCAAATGGAAATCAATGAAGCATTACAAACGTCTAAACAAAATATCCTGAACCAGATATCCCAGTGGATATCAGAAGGTTCAGGATGGACTGTACAATCAGTTGATAACCATTACCTCAACATTGTCATATACAAGCCCATGAAAGGATCCTCATATATCCAACTGCCTTCTGAACTGCGAAATAGTGCTAAGGGACTAATTAACATGAAAAATGAGGATAATGAATGTTTTAGATGGTGTCATATCCGACACTTAAACCCACAAGAAAAATATCCTCAAAGGATTAAAAAAGTCGATAAACCATACATTGAAAAGTTAGATTACTCAAACATTGATTTTCCAGTCAGTGTCAAACATTACAACAAAATTGAGAAGCAAAACAGTATCAATATAAATGTATTCGGGTATGAAAACAAAGAGCCATATCCCATCTATGTTTCCAAAGAAAAGTATGAAGATCATATGGAACTACTTCTGGTAACAAAAGATGAAAACAAACATTATGTTCTCATAAAGGATTTCAACAAATTCATGTATAACCAAACAAAACACGAACATAGAAAACACTTTTGTATGTGCTGTCTGCAATGTTTCAGTTCTGAAAGAGTATTAAGCAATCACAAAGATATTTGCATACAAGTGAACGGTACTCAAGCAATTAAAATGCCTCAAAAAGACAATAACATACTGAAATTCAACAACTTTCATAAACAGCAACCTGTTCCATTTGTCATTTATGCCGATTTTGAGGCTATAACAGAGAAGATTCATGGATGCCGACAGAATAATGAGTCATCATACACAGAAGCATACCAAAAGCATACAGACTGTGGATATGGGTACAAGGTTGTTTGCTGTTATGACGACAAATATACAAAACCAATACAAATATACAGAGGTGAAAAGGCTGTTTATAAATTCATGGAAAATATTTTAGAAGAAGTGAAATACTGCAAAAGAGTAATGAAAAAATATTTCAATAAACCATTGAGAATGACAGAAGAGAATGAACAGGAATTCAAAAAAGCAACAACATGTCACATCTGTGATAAAAAATATACTGAAAAAGACATTCAAGTGAGAGATCATTACCATATTACAGGCAAATTCAGAGGCTCAGCACATCAAGACTGCAATCTGAAACTCAGAATAAATCCAGAAGAAATAAAAATTCCAGTCATATTCCATAATTTGAGAGGTTACGACAGTCATTTCATTATGCAAGAGATTGGAGCTATTGTTAAAAAACATGCATATAAAAATAATAAAGGAGAGGAGAAACAAATGAATATCAATGCTATTCCAAATAACATGGAAAAATATATGGCGTTCATGCTTGGTAAACATCTGACATTCCTTGACAGTTTCCAATTCATGAGCTCAAGTTTGGATAAATTAGTCAGTAACTTACCAGAAGAAGCTTTAAAGTATACAAGCAAAAGATTCCAAAAAGAAAAATTAAATCTTATGACACGAAAAGGTATTTATCCGTATGATTACATGGACAGTTTTGAGAAATTCAATAAAACAGAATTACCGACTAAGGAAGAATTTTACAGCATATTAAATAATGAGCATATTTCAGATGAAGATTATTGTCATGCTAAGAAAGTGTGGAATAAATTTCAATTACAAACAATGGGTGAATACCATAATTTATATCTCCAGTCTGATATCCTTTTATTAGCTGATGTATTCGAAAACTTCCGTAAAACCTGTCTTCAGTATTATAAACTTGATCCGTGTCACTACTTTACATCTCCAGGACTATCTTGGGATGCTATGCTAAAAATGACTAATATTCAATTAGAACTAATGACAGACATAGACATGTTTCAATTCATTGAAAAAGGTATGCGTGGTGGTATATCTTATATAGCCAATCGATATGGAAAAGCAAACAATAAGTACATGAGAGAATACGACGAGAAGGCGTCCTCAAAGTATATCATGTATCTTGATGCTAACAACCTTTACGGTTGGGCTATGAGCCAATATCTCCCTACTGGCGGTTTCAAATGGTTGACGGAAAAGCAGATTAATAAAATCAATTTAGCTCAGTATAATGAAGACAGTAATAGAGGATTGTTAATAGAAGTCGATTTAGAATACCCGAAAGAGTTGCATGACCTTCATAATGACTACCCATTAGCCGCCGAGAGAGTTTGTGTTAATAAACATATGCTGTCTGAGTATTGTAAAACAATAGCTACAAAATACAATATATCGACAGGACTAGTAAGCAAACTGATCCCTACATTAAGCAATAAAGAAAAATATGTTCTGCATTACAGAAACCTGCAACTGTACCTTGATATTGGATTGAAAATAAACAAAGTCCATAGAGTTTTAGAATTCAATCAGTCACCTTGGCTCAAACAATACATTCAATTCAATACACTGAAACGTACTCAAGCGAAAAATTCATTCGAAAAAGATTTCTTCAAACTTATGAATAACTCAGTCTTTGGTAAAACTATGGAAAACATAAGAAAGAGAGTTGATGTCAGACTTGTGACTGATGAAAAGAAACTATTGAAGATGGCTTCTAAACCTACTTATGTAAGCAGTAAGATATTCAACGAAAATCTAGTTGCTGTACATAAAATAAAGGAAACGCTCACTTTAAACAGGCCGGCATATGTAGGAATGTGTATTCTAGATCTGAGCAAGACATTGATGTATAATTTTCATTACAACTACATAAAAGCAAAGTATGGTGACAAAGCCAAATTATTATTCACAGACACAGACTCATTAACATATGAAATCGAAACCGAAGATGTCTACAGAGACTTTTGGAATGACAAAGATCGATTTGACAACAGCGTCTATCCAGAAAGCTCGCCGTATTTAGATAAGACAAATAAAAAGGTAATAGGTAAATTCAAAGATGAAGCTTGCGGTATTCCAATAACAGAATTCATCGGTTTGCGATCAAAAATGTATAGCTACATAAAAGACAATAATAAAGGCGGAAAAACAGCCAAAGGAATCAAGAAAAATATAATAAAGAACAACATAAAACATACTGACTACAAAAATGTTTTATTAGAAAATAAACAAATGCAACATACTATGAAGACAATCAGAAGTATTAACCATCAACTTGGAAGTTACGAGCTTAATAAAGTGTCACTCAGCTGTTTCGACGATAAAAGATATATAGCAAACAATGGAATCAAAAGTTTCGCTTACGGACATCATTGTATTAAATAAGTTCAACCTAAATTACTAATTCATCCGACATCAGTTCATCATTGGGCGCAGGCATTTGTGCAGCATGAGGTGTAGGTCTTGGTATTTTTAATCAACCGGAAGCTACTTCTCTTTTTATCAAACTGGAGCAAGTTCTGATATTTTTACACGAAAAAGTAATTTATGGGTACGTTTTTAATTGGTCAATAGAGATCATACGATATCATGACCTTGGAAAATGGCTGAGTCATTTCCTGTTTTCACCAGACATGCCAAGACTTGTTTCTCGGTATGACTTCCTGTTTTCCGAGAATTTTAGACTTCCTGCAGTCTGGCGTCACGTGACGGAACCAGCATCGCAAAAAGAAACTTCCCCTCTTGATCGCTTTGTGATCAATTCACTGCCTCACAAAAGCTCCGCTTTTGTTCCCCAATGCAAAACAAATGGATCCAGCATATTGATTTCCATAAAATGATTGCCATGAAATAAAAACCAGCATCGCAAAAAGAAACTTCCCCTCTTGATCGCTTTGCGATCAATTCACTGCCTCACAAAAGCTCCGCTTTTGTTCCCCAATGCTAAAAATATGGATCTAGCATATGAAACCAGCATCGCAAAAAATGAAAGAAACCAGCCAAAAGGTATCAAATCATGACGCCACAGGCAGAAAGAAAAGATCTGAAAACATCAGCAGATAGCGGAACCCATCGCTATTATATTTCTTCGAAATATAATATCTCTTCCCACCAAGGTTCCGCTGCAAATAACGACCCCCCCATCCCCGTGCGTCGTCTTTGAACGTCTTGCTTCGCAAGCCATCCAAATACTTAGCATGCCGGGGGGTCTATTGCCGCGATTGAGCCAGATCTGGAAACATATAGTTTGCTCAAAAGATCTGGGAACATCAGCTCCTTACCGACATGTGAATTTCCTTAAAATTATTGCCATTAAATGGAAGAGTAGTTATACAGTTGGTTCTGTTATAGATCATTTTCAACGATCAGCCAAGCAACGCTTGGCTAATCGTTGAAAATGATCTAGAACCGCCAACTGTATAACTACTTGCCGTAACATCAGGAAAGCCCTGGTTTCCCTGGTTTCTACTACAACAGTCATAACATAGTGGTCATTTATCCTGATGTTCAATTTCTTGTTTTCAGCTTAAGAAAGAGATCCTGATGGAGTGGAAACCCTCCCGGGTGGAGACAACAAAACAGGACAATCAAGAACACAGACAAAAAAAAAAGGAAAATGAATTTAGAGTAACTCCACGGTTATTTCCTCAAAGTAGATTAAGAGCGAATGTTACCAACGGTCAAACATTTGGTGGCAACAGCTCAAAAATCAATTCCGCTCATATTCTTATGTTAGGTAGACCTTAATGTGAAACAAATCACTGCATAGTTCGTTTGGCTGAATATCGATTTATTTTCAAGAAAATCGATATTAACGGAATTCGCTCAAAATGCCACTTTTGAAGCGCAAAATTTAAGGCAAATCTCGAAGCTTCGCGTGACAAAATGAAACACTCCAGAGCAATAAAAATTGACCAAACTTGTAGAACGATCTTTAAATATATGTCAAAAGCAATTTCAGCAATTTCTGCTCATTTATTTACGAGCTCTAATTACATTTATCCGACATACTTTTGACTAGATAAAAAGTATATCAAGTTTAACCCCGAACAAAAGTATGTGGTACCGAATATTATTCGTCAAGAATCTGGATTTTAAGAGCAGAAGTGATGTTCTTTTGCCTCCTAAAAGGATTTTTTGGGAAATTTATTGACGCGATGTTATAGAATTTAAAGTTGGACAAAATGCGTTGACTCAAGCGATCAGAAAAGTCAGCCTAATTAACTCAGTGTACACATACACAAACAACTTCACGTTTACCGCAGGTTTTCATCAGCCAACAACCGATTTTAACACAAAATCCTCTAACCTTCATGTTGCTGTATCACAGATGAGAGCTGTGGTCCTTGTTCATGATAAAATTCAAGCAAACTGCAAGGAAACTTGACAGGATATCGCGACTTGCCATGCCGTTTCACCGAACATCCGCCGTTTTTGATGTGAGGATTCTCTTTTCCTATTTTCGTTGGAAAGCGGGCTTAAGATGTTGTACATAAGATGTTTTTCCTTTGAAACTAGCTCTGAACTGAACAGCGAAACAAGAAGTCGTTAATACAAAAACATCTGTTAGGTGCTTTGGGTGATGCCGCTAATTAATTTAGAACGCGTTTTAGTGAAATCGACTACTGCATGCATGTACCGCGGTAACGAAATTTTGGTTGCATCCGGTGACTTTGGGGAATAAGGTTTAATTTTTTTCAAATAAGCTAATTCTGTCTTCCTACGTTTACTACTTTAATGACTTAGCGAAGATTCCCAGTAGATTGGGTTCCATGAGTACTTTGAAATCTGTGCAATTGAAAAAAACGCACCTTGGTTGCGTGACATACCCTAGACTGAGTTTTTACCTGATGGGCAGGGCAAAGGGGGTTTTAAAGATATATTCTCTGTTGGTTTTCCAAGAAGTCGCACAGTTAATGAACGCTATGTTATATACTATGGCTAGATTAAAATACAAAGTCAGGCATAAAAATTTCCTGTTCGGTCTTAAAATTCTTTTTTCGTTTTGTTGGGGTGAAGGTGGGGAGGGGCTTGGGCTATAGGTTTCGGGGAAAGAAGTTTTAGAGAACACTGAATCGCCTGATTGTATCGATTCCTGGCATTCAAAGACTTTCAAATAAGGCAGTGGTGATACCTTAAACCTCCTTTTTATTTTTACCTGGTTCTTGTTCGTATTTACGTGCTAGTGTACATTAAACGCACAATTTACGGAGAATAGACATTAATAAAAAATCAAAACTCGTACTGGTTCTCAGGGAATAAATTTAATGATCTGCAAGATTGTTAAGAGCTTTGTCCCGTGGCAGAAAATACAACCCACTACGGGCTTAACTTGGATGTCTTTTAATGAGTCCTGGGTTTTCCGCTTTCGATGCTCAATAGGCACCAACGAAAAACGACTCTGCTCGACTGACACTGTAGTGCGTGCAGTCTTTTTTTAAAGCTTCCAACAGTGAAGAAAACTACAAAACGGTTAACTGGGGATTTCAACGTTCTATTCAACAGCGATCAACGCTGTTGAATTTTAAAAACAAGTTTGGCCTTCCAGCTTAATGATGTTTCACAATTTTGCCCACTTTTCTTTTGTCCTCAGGTGTGCCACCCTGTGCAATGATGTTCTGTAATATTGATTCAACTTTTTCTTTGTTCTCAGGTGTGATCACTGAAAAGTATTGAATTCGTTTGCCCACCTTGTTCAACATCGCACAACAAAGTTGTGTTCAAGATTGTTGAATAATGTTGAAGGAGTTTGGCCGAGTCATAAAGTTTGCAAACGCGAAAAACGCAAGAGCGTGAGCCAACAAAATGAGGGCGCAGCCGGGGTTGAAGGCTAAGAGAAGGGGGAAGTTTGAACCCTTAATCCCCCAACATGAAAAGGTTTCCCCTTAAGTAGGTTTCCAACCCCCCCCCCCCCCCACCCATCGCCCCCATCCTCGCGAAAGTGGGCCTGTCGGTCGGTTGATCGGTTAAGCAAAAGGGAAAGATAATTCCAAGATAATAATTCCAAGCGAGCCCCAGCGACCCGCTATCACTCTTAAAGGTGTTCGAAGACCTTGATATGAGGGTGACTTTGATGTCCAAGTCACCTCAAGATGCCTTTAAAGAATATTAAAACGCACGAGGAAAGGGCGCAGGCACGGACTAAGTATTTCTACTCGGAGCCTTTTGGGTCTGTGAAATCAAGTTTTCGGGAAATCGAGAACCTGCAAATTCCTTTCCTATCCGCTTTTGTCATTACTGAACAGAGCTTTATCACATGCAGCTGGCTGGCTTGAATGTTGTGTGATGTTGTAAAGCAAAAGGTTTCACTTCTACATAATTGATACATTAAAGGTGGGGTTAGGTGAGTTCTGAAACAAGTAGTTATATAGTTGGGGGTACCAGAGCATTTTTGTCAAAAATGCTCTGATACCTTCCCAACTATAAACTACTTTCCATTTGATGGCAATCATTTTATGGAAATCTATATGTATTTCATTTGATGGCAATCATTTTATGGAAATTATTTTATGGTTTCATATGTTGGTAGGAGCCGAGCAGGCTCGGGAAGTCGTTACTTTAGTGACGAGTGAAGCTCCTTTCAGTAAACTGTGAGTAGAGACGTAGTCTCGTAGGGCACAGTGAACAACATGGTACCAGAGCATTTTTTACACATATTGGTTTCATTTTATGGTTTTTTATGATGGAAATCTATATGTTTTTATTTGATGGAATCTATATGTTTTTATTTCATGTGGAAACGAACGCATTTACCATCGCGTGACTTCATACAACAGGAAGTTTTAAACCACAGGGACTTTCCCGAGGAAATTAGTCATTAAGTCTTTCAATTGTTTGTCTAACGCGTTAGACAGTTCTTTTTGTCTTGAAAACCACAGGGACTTTCCCGATGAGTCATCAGAGTGCCATAGATCCATAAACTAAACTGTGCTTGCGGAACTTGTATGGAGGCCGACACAGCTGTGTCGTGACGTCACATCTTCAGATTGCATAATGTCCGTAAGCGAAACTATTGATTCCATCGTTTGCTATATATCGTTTATCGTCGAAACAGCTGAGTGACACTTTATTGAGCTCGTAACTACCTAGTTGATGATTGATACTTCTGATTGTTTTCATGGTATGATGTATTTGTTTGTTATTAATTAATACATTTTTATAATCTTCATGTATGATATTGTTCTTTATTATGTTCTTCTTGATTCCCTTGGCTGTTTTTCCTACTTTCTGGTTGTCTTTTATGTAACTGTACATTTTTGATCGCAAACCGACGAATTCTGTGATTGGTATTCCAGCTGCTTCATCCTTGAATTTACCGATTACCTTCTTGTTTGTCTTATCGAAATACGGAGAGTTTTCTGGATAGTCGCTGTTGTCAAATCGATCTTTGTCATTCCAAAAGTCTTGGTACACATCTTCAGCTTCAATCTCATATGTTAGACTGTCTGTGTCAGTGAATAGTAGTCTAGCCTTATTACCATACTTTTCTTTTAGGTAGTTATAATGAAAATCATACATTAATGTCTTACTTAGATCAAGAATACACATACCCAGATATGCCGGCCTGTTTAGAGTTAGCGTTTCTTTGATCTTATGCACTGCTACCAGATTTTCATTGAATATCTTACTGCTTACATAAGTTGGTTTAGAAGCCATCTTCAATAGTTTCTTCTCATCTGTAATAAGTCTGACATCGACACGCTTTCTTATGTTCTCCATCGTTTTTCCAAACACTGAGTTATTCATTAGCTTGAAGAAGTCTTTTTCGAATGAATTTTTCGCTTGAGTACGTTTTTGTGTAATGAAGTCAATGTATTGTTTGAGCCAAGGTGACTGATTGAATTCTAATACTCTGTGCACTTTCTTTACTTTCAATCCAAGATCAAGATACAACTGTAGATTTCTATAGTGTAGAACATATTTTTCTTTGTCGCATAAAGTCGGGATTAGTTTGTGTACTAGTCCTGTGAAAATATTATATTTGCTTGCTATTTTCTTGCAATAATCGGATAACATGTCATCAGTTACTTTAACCTTTTCCGGTCGTAGAGGGTAGTCGTTATGAAGGTCATGCAACTCTTTGGGGTATTCTAGATCAACTTCTAGTATCAACCCTTTTTTACTATCTTCATTATACTGAGCTAAGTTGATTTTATTTATTTGTTTTTCCGTCAACCATTTGAAACCACCAGTGGGGAGATATTGACTCATAGCCCAACCGTATAAATTATTAGCATCAAGGTACATAATATACTTTGAGGGCGCCTTCTCGTCGTATTCTCTCATGTACTTATTGTTTGCTTTTCCATATCGATTGGCAATATAAGATATACCACCACGCATGCCTTTTTCAATGAATTGAAACATGTCTATGTCTGTCATTAGTTCTAGTTTAATATTGGTCATCTTTAACATAGCATCCCATGACAAACCAGGAGATGTGAAGTAGTGACAGGGGTCAAGTTTGTAATACTGAAGACAGGTCTTACGGACGTTTTCAAACACGTCGGCTAATAGAAGTATATCAGACTTAAGATATAGATTATGGTATTCACCCATCGTTTGTAATTGGAATGTAGTACACACTTTTTGAGCATGGCTATAATCCTCATCTGTTATGTGCTCATTATTTAAAATGCTGTAAAATTCTTCTTTAGTTGGCAATTCTGTTTTATCGAATTTTTCAAAACTGTCCATGAAATCGTATGGATAAATACCTTTTTTCCTCATCAATTCGAATTTTTCTTTTTTGAATTTTTTCCTTGTATATTTAAAAGCTTCTGCCGGCAAATTACTGACTAATTTATCCAAACTTGAGCTCATAAACTGGAAACTATCAATGAAGGTAAGATGATTACCAAGCATGAAAGCCATATATTTTTCCGTATTGTTTGGTATGGCATTGATATTCATTTGTTTCTCCTCTCCTTTCTTATTTTTGTATACATGTTTCTTAACAATAGCTCCAATTTCTTGCATTATAAAATGACAGTCGTAACCTCTTAGATTATGAAATATAACAGGAATTTTTATTTCTTCTGGATTTATTCTGAGTTTCAGATTACAGTCTTGATGTGCTGAGCCTCTGTATTTGCCAGTAATATGACAATGATCTCTGACTCGAATGTCATTTTCAGTATATTTTTTATTACAGATGTGACATTCTTTTGCTTTTTCGAATTCCTCTTCATCCTCTTTAGTCATTTTCAATGGTTTGTTAAAAAATGCTTTCATTACTTTTTTACAGTATTTTACTTCTTCTAACATATTTTCCATGTATTTGTACACAGCCTTTTCTCCTCTATATATTTGTATTGGTTTAGTGTATTTATCATCATAACAACAAACTACTTTATAACCATATCCACAGTCTGTATGTTTTTGGTATGCTTCAGTGTATGATGAATCATTATTCTGTTGACATCCTTGAATCTTCTCTATTATAGCCTCAAAATCAGAATAGATAATAAATGGCACAGGTTGCTGCTTATGAAAATTATTGAATTTCAGTATGTTATTATCTTTAGTTGGCATATTTACTGCTTGTGTTCCATTTACTTGAATGCAATTATCTTTATGATTGTTTAATACTCTTTCAGAACTGAAACATTGCAGACAGTACATACAAAAGTGTTTCCTCTCTTTGTGTTTTGTTTGATTGTACATGAACTTGTTGAAATCCTTTATGAGAACATAATGCTTGTTTTCATCTTTAGTTACTAGTAGTAGTTCCATATGATCTTCATACTTTTCTTTGGAAACATAGATGGGATACGGTTGTTTGTCTTCATATCCGAATATGTTTATATTGATACTGTTTTGCTTCTCAATTTTGTTGAACTGCTTAATAGTTACTGGAAATTCAATGTTTGAATAATCTGACTTTTCAACGTATTGTTTGTCTGTCTTTTTTATTCTTTGAGGATATTTTTCTTGTGGGTTTAAATGTCTTATGTGGCACCATCTGAAGCATTCATTATCCTCATTTTTCATGTTTATTAAGCCTTTAGCGCTGTTTCGCAGTTCGTAAGGCAGTTGGATATATGAGGATCCTTTCAATGGCTTGTATTTAACTATGTTGAGGTAATGACTATCGACTGATTTGATTGTCCAACCAGATCCTTCTGATATCCATTGAGCTATCTTATTCAGTATCTGTTGTTTTGATGATTGTAATGAATCAGCGATTTCCATTTGGTTGATTATTGTTTGAGGTGTACTATTGAAATATGCTGTCTTTTCAACTATTTCATCATCTGAATTTTTTTCGAAAGTGACTTTCAATGTTTCAACGTATTTCAAGCCTTTCATTTCATTCAACAAAGTTATTACACGATGTTCTATAGCCTTTCTCGTGTTTTGCATTTGGTCTAAGGGGTCTTTATTGTTTTTGATGCTGATTTCATAAGACTTAGTGTAACCTTTTAAAGCTTTGTTTGTTTGTTCTATTTTGGTTCTTGGTGCTGGAACTGGTTTATCCATTGGTTTTTTGGTTCTTGGTGCTCGAACTGGTTTGTATGTTCTTGGTGCTTGAACTGGTTTGTTGTTTTCATAATCTTGGACCATCTGCTTAACACTCTTGCGAGGTGTTGGTATTGGTGGTCTTGGTTTGTATGTTCTTGGTGCTGGAACTGGTTTGGTATCATCTACCACAATAATTTTAGGCTTCTTCTTCTCCTTCTTCAGAAGCAATTTGATTAGTTGTGATTTACTGAGTTTCTTAAGATCTCTCTTGTTCATATATATATGATTAGATTTTTCCATTATATATATACTATAGATTTTTATTTTTAAGTGTTTATAATTAGTGCGTTTAAAAATAGTCGAGAATTCAAATGATCCGCGATTGGATCCTTCGAACTGTATTGAAAGAATTTATTTTTTGTGTGTTTAAATATAGTCGAGAATTCAAATTGTATTTATGGAAAAAGACGAGACAAAGGCATATTATTTATTTCTTGTATGATGGATCGTTCGGAAGTGTTTTTTTGGTGCTTCTTTGTTTTTAAGTGACAATGCTTGCCAGCCAGTTTATAGTTACGACCTGTGTTACAAATATTACAATACCATTCTTTGTCTAGCATATACTTTGATTTTTGTTTTTTTATAGCCTCCTTCTTCTCTTCTTCAGTTGAATACTTTTGTGGTCTTCCACGACCTCTCTTAACATTCTGATTTTCCATATATATATATACTATATATATTTATTCTTAAGTATCTTTGACTTGTGCGTTTATATATAGTCAACAATTCAAATGATCCAAAGCATGGATCCTTGGAACTATATTATATGAAATATTTATTGTATTAATTTATTGTTTAGAAAATCTTCTAACTGCTTACGATCTATTGTACTTAGTAATACATTGCCCATATCACCATCACGTATGATGTAGCGTGATTTAACTTTTTGAATTACATCACCACTATATCGTTCATTAATTGATTCATATCTTTTACCAACTGCTTTTTCGTCAAGTTTATTTAAAATTTGGGTTATGTACTCTTTTACTTTTATGTTCATTTTATCGTTATCATTTAACCGTTTTATTAACGCTTCATATTGTGATTTGTTTGGTTTAGCATTCTCCAGTTTCGACATTGGTTTAGCCTTCTTTACTTTCGTTAGTGGCTTAGCCTTCTTCACCTTGTTCTTTTTTAGTAAGTGTAGGAAGTGTTGATGATTTTTTAGTATGACGTTTTCTACATCAGCTCGCCTTAATTTGGAAACTTGGAAACCCTTTTTCACGGCGATGACCTCCTTTTTCAATTCCTTTACGGTGAAGTTTTTTAGATGATTTTTTAATTGTTCATTTACCATATATATATATGTATATATTTATGTATGGGAAAAATCTTTAATTATGTACGTATGATATTTATAATTCATGTATCTTCGCACGGTACTCTAACAGATTAGGCAAATCGCCTATATTTAAACCATAATCATGTCGTCTGAATCCATTCTCATGTACCCATATAACCCTGTTTAATTTGTTTCGAATAATTTTATTCGTCAAAGCATCTAGAACTGTTGTATTGATATAATATTCGAGTTTTTGGTGATCATTTTTAAATGTTAATAAATTTTTTCTGATACTACATAATATCATTCCATGTTCTAGAGCTGTATTCTTTAGAGTGTTTATAAATGCTTCTCTATCTTTGCTTTTTTCATACCCGGGCATGCCTGGTTCATAATGTGACATCTTAGGTAGACTATCAATGAATATAAAGTGATTGAATTTCTTATATACTGGGTCATTAGTTGGTTTAAAATCCCATCCAGCACCAAAGTATACCAGAGAATAACTCTTTGTCTTCTTAGTTTTTTTAATTGAATTATCTGATTTCATATATTATATTATTACTATAGATTTTTATTTTTAAGTGTCTATAATTAGTGCGTTTAAATGGGGTTATAATTCAAATGATCCAAAGCATGGATCCTTAGAACTATATTGAAAGAATTTATTTTTTGTGTATTATGTCAATTATTTTTCTCCATGATATTGATGCAATGCTATTTTTTCGGTGCTTTATCGTCTTCAAATGACAATGCTTGCCAGCCAGTGTATAGTTACGACCTGTTTTACAAATATCACAATACCATTCTTTGTCTAGCATGTACTTCGATTTTTGTCGTCTTAAAGCATCCTTCCTCTCTTCTTCAGTTGAATATTTTGGTGGTCGACCTCGACCTCTCTTAACATTCTGATTTTCCATATATATATTAATACTATATATATATTTTTAAATAGATTAGGTGTGTTTAAACCCATTCACCAGAGAAGATGATAGCTCTATGTCTTAATAAATCGAAATCTCTACCAGTTACTACATTCATATATATTATTATTATATTGTTTGTAAATCCTTAAACGATATCCGACTGTTAAAATTATCACTGTATCCTTTCCACTTCACCAAAGCTTGTTTCTTCTTATAATCCCTCCGAATGACTTTATCAATACGGAAAACATCCTGTCTGGCTTTTAATAATTCGGGTTCATAAAAACTCCCTTGAATATCTTCACCTCTAAGATCCTTTATTTTGTATGTGATTGGATTAGTGTATTGTATTTTATCAATTGTAAACAGTTCCTCAGTCCAGTTTGGAGTATATCCTTTATCGAATACATTCCGTTTATACTTCGAAATTCGAACCTTATCACCCATTTTAAATTTAGGTTTCTGTTTTAATGTTTCCATATCACCGTATAGATTAAAGTAAACAGTCCCTTCATTCTTCTTTTTACTGGCTTCTATGGGTGTCATTTTGATAGAGCTATGTTTAGTGTTGTTATACTGTTTCACTAATTTTGGTAGCATATCTAAATACTGTGTATTACCTTGAACAGTAAACTGCTTCCACATCTTGGTTTTAATTGTTCTGTTCCATCTTTCACAAACTGACGACTTTTCCTCATTCTCAGTTGAGTACAAGGTTATTTTATTCTTATCAAGTAGTTCCTTAACATGTTTGTTGTAATACTCTTTGCCTTTGTCCGTCCATAAATATTCCGGTTTTCTACCTTCTTTAAGGATTGTTTTAAAAGCATTCATAACGGTTTCACCCTTTTTATCTTTTAATGGGACAATCCAACCATATTTAGAGAATACATCTAAAACCATAAGAAGATATCTATAACCTTTATTCCATCGACTAAACTGTTGCATCTCAACAGGATCAGAGGACCATATCTCGTCAATATGGTTTACAATTACCTGCCGCCGAGTAAAGTTACGTTTTATCGGTTTATGAAGCTCATTAGCTAATTTTTCTTGCCAGTTTTCTTCACTCGACGGCCCTTTCCGTTTTTTGTCTTCCTTTGTTTTACACCGAGACCTAGTTTCTGCTTCGTGTTAATCATATTTCTAGCCAGCCAATGTCCCCATTGTCTTTCATTGTAAGGCACACTGTCTAGAGCCTTAACCATTTTTCTATCAGCTTTATTCTTGCATTTTTTGTCATCCTTGCAAACCGAATAATCGACGTCGTGTTGCATTGCTATTGCATCCGTTTTACCAGTCGGCTTATCATATATTTTTAATATTTTACCTAACACTGGATCGTACTCTAACTGCTTATCGAGAGGGTTGTATGGTCCTGTATATCGATGCCCAGGTAAAGTCCAGCCTGATTTTGGTTTGGGTAGCCTTCCAATGGCTTTATGGATATCTAAACTTCCACCATCCAAATCCTTTCTGTCGGTTTTATACTTTCTATTTGGTCTGATTTTGGTTGATAATTGATCAAGAGCTTGACTTCCGACATTTTGAATCATTGGATTCAACTTATCCAGAGCATAATCGATAGCCTTTTTCTGCAGTTTTGGGTTTCTCAAGGCTTCTGATCCATAATATCTTCCCATTTCAACTGCCTTTTTTCCAAGCCAAGGAATACCGTGGTGAATCAATAAATCAGCACCAGTCGATGCTACTGTATCTAGTACGCCCGCCCCTTTCGACGGGCCAACCCGTTTCCCGCCTGTTTAACGAATTTCGTCTTAGTGATTCCACATTCAGAGCATTTGCATTTAAGCATAAGCCTCCCATTTTTAGCCTTTTCATATCGTTCACTCCCAGGTACACATTCTGTGACCTTTTTTTGTTTCACGCAATATGATTTCATATATAATATGATTAGATTAGATTAAGGTTCAATATAGACGTTTTCATATTTACCAGTTTTTGGATTTTTCACCAAACGTATGACAGTACCCTTCTTTGGTTTAGTCCAGAATTTCTTGCTTGTTATACCTGTTGGTCCTGTGAAAGCATCTTTCAAGACATCACCAGACCAATATCGGTCAAATACATGGTTGGTTGATGGAATTACTTTGCGAGTTATTTGTTCGGCTATTTTGGCTGCCTCAAAAGCTTTGCCTAATGGATTTTCACCTCCCTTTTGGCTTTTAACGAATTTTGTCTTAGTGATTCCGCATTCAGAGCATTTGCATTTAGTAGTTATATAGTTGGGGGTACGAAAGCATTTTTTTCAAAATGCTCTCTTACCAAACCCAACTATATATCTACTTTCCATCTGATGGTAATATTTTATGGAAATCTATATGTTTTTATTTCATATGTCGGTAGGAGCCGAGCAGGCTCGGGAAGTCGTCACTTTAGTGACGAGTGAGGCTCCTTGCAGCCTACAGTGGGTAGAGACTTTAGTCTCGTAGGGCACTGTAGGCAACATGGTTCCAGATCATTTTTATATATGCTAGATCCATATTTTCGCATTGGGGAACAAAAGCGGAGCTTTTGTGAGGCAGTGAATTGATCGCAAAGCGATCAAGAGGGGAAGTTTCTTTTTGCGATGCTGGTTCCATCTGATGAAATCTATATGTTTTTATTTCATATGTCGGTAGGAGCCGAGCAGGCTCGGGAAGTCGTCACTTTAGTGACGAGTGAGGCTCCTTCAGCCTACTGTGGGTAGAGACGAAGTCTCGTAGGGCGCAGTAGGCAAAATGGTACCGAACGCATTTTTCCATCTGATGAATTATATATGTTTTTATTTCATCGAGATCATTTTATGGATAACTATATGTATTTTATTACATGAGCGCAATTATTTGGATTTGGATACTATATGTTTTTATTTCATACAAAACCGAACGCATTTTCCATCGCGTGACTTCATACAACAGGAAGTCTTAAAATTCTCGGAAAACAGGAAGTCATACCGAGAAACAAGTCTGGACATGTCTGGTGAAAACAGGAAGTTTATGATGAAATGGGACTTTCCCGATGAGTCATCAGATTGTCATGTAATATCAGATGAACTTGTATTTGAAGTAAAGTTTGTCAGTAAAGTTTGTCAGTAAAGTTTGTCAGTAAAGTTTGTAGTGAACAGAAAAATAGACTGTGCTTGCGGAACTTGTATGGAGGCCGACACAGCTGTGTCGTGACGTCACATCTTCAGATTGCATAATGTCCGTAAGCGAAACTATTGATTCCATCGTTTGATATATATCTTTTGTCGTCAAAACAGCTGAGTGACACTTTATTAATTTTATAGCTTCCGAGTTGATGATTGTTGCTTCGGATGGTTTTCATAGTATGATGCATTTGTCTGTTTTCTAATAAAATATTTTTGTACCCTTCATGCTTTATGTTATTCTTTATTATGTTTTTCTTGATTCCTTTGGCTGTTTTTCCTACTTTCTGGTTGTCTTTTATGTAACTATACATTTTTGATCGCAAACCCATGAATTCTATGATTGGTATTCCAGCTGCTTCATCCTTGAATTTACCGATTACATTCTTGTTTGTCTTATCGAAATACGGAGAGTTTTCTGGATAGTCGCTGTTGTCAAATCGATCTTTGTCATTCCAAAAGTCTTGGTACACATCTTCAGCTTCGATCTCATATGTCAGACTGTCTGTGTCAGTGAAGAGCAGCTTGGCTTTGTCTCCATACTTTTCTTTTATGTAGTTATAATGAAAATCATACATTAATGTCTTACTTAGATCAAGAATACACATACCCACATATGCTGGCCTGTTTAGAGTTAACGTTTCTTTGATTTTATGCACTGCAACTAGATTTTCGTTGAAGATCTTACTGCTTACATAAGTAGGTTTGGAAGCCATCTTTAATAATTTCTTCTCATCAGTCACAAGTCTGACATCAACTCGTTTTCTTATATTTTCCATAGTTTTACCGAATACTGAGTTATTCATAAGTTTGAAGAAGTCTTTTTCGAATGAATTTTTTGCTTGAGTACGTTTTTGTGTATTGAAGTCAATATATTGTTTGAGCCATGGTGACTGATTGAATTCTAATACTCTATGCACTTTCTTTATTTTCAATCCAAGATCAAGATACAACTGTAGATTTCTATAGTGTAGAACATATTTTTCTTTGTCACATAAAGTAGGAATTAGTTTGTGAACTAGTCCCGTCGATATTTTGAACTTGTTTTGTATCTTCTTACAATATTCAGACAACATGCTTTCAGCCACTTTAACCTTTTCCGATCCTAGAGGGTAGTCGTTATGAAGGTCATGCAACTCTTTGGGGTATTCTAGATCAACCTCTAGTATTAACCCTTTATTGCTGTCTTCATTATACTGAGCTAAATTGATTTTATTAATCTGCTTTTCTGTCATCCATCTAAAACCACCAGTAGGGAGATATTGACTCATAGCCCAACCGTATAAATTATTAGCATCAAGGTACATGATATACTTTGAGGGAGCCTTCTCGTCGTATTCTCTCATGTACTTGTTGTTTGCTTTCCCATATCGATTGGCAATATAAGATATACCACCGCGCATACCTTTTTCAATGAATTGAAACATATCTATGTCTGTCATTAGTTCTAGTTGAAGATTAGTCATCTTCAACATAGCATCCCACGACAAACCAGGAGATGTGAAGTAGTGACAGGGGTCAAGTTTGTAATACTGAAGACAGGTCTTACGGAAGTTTTCAAACACGTCAGCTAATAGAAGTATATCAGACTTAAGATATAGATTATGGTATTCACCCATCGTTTGTAATTGAAATGTATTCCACACATTTTGAGCATGGTTATAATCCTCATCTGTTATGTGCTCATTATTCAATATGCTGTAAAATTCTTCTTTAGTTGGTAATTCTGTTTTATTGAATTTCTCAAAACTGTCCATGTAATCATACGGATAAACACCTTTTCGCGTCATAAGCTTGAATTTTTCTTTTTGGAATCTTTTGTTTGTATATTTTAAAGCTTCTGCTGGTAAGTTGCTAACTAGTTTATCAAGACTAGAACTCATAAACTGGAAACTGTCAATGAATGTTAGATGGTTACCAAGCATGAACGCCATATATTTTTCCATATTGTTTGGTATGGCATTGATATTCATTTGTTTCTCCTCTCCTTTCTTATTTTTGTATGCATGTTTCTTAACAATAGCTCCAATCTCTTGCATTATAAAATGACTGTCATAACCTCTTAGATTATGGAATATAACAGGAATTTTGATTTCTTCTGGATTTATTCTAAGTTTCAGATTACAGTCTTGATGTGCTGAGCCTCTGTATTTGCCAGTAATATGGCAATGATCTCTAACTCGAATGTCTTTTTCAGTATATTTTTTATCGCAGATGTGACATGTTGTTGCTTTTTTAAATTCCTCTTCATCCTCTTTCGTCGTTTTCAATGGTTTGTTAAAAAATGTTTTCATAGCTTTTTTACAGTATTTTACTTCTTCTAACATATTTTCCATGAATTTGTACACAGCCTTTTCGCCTCTATATATTTGTATTTTTTTTGTATATTTATCATCATAACAACAAACAACTTTATAACCATATCCACAGTCTGTATGTCTTTGGTATGCTTCAGTATATGATGACTCATTATTCTGTTGACATCCTTGAATCTTCTCTACTAAGGCTTCAAAATCAGAATATATTATAAATGGTACAGGTTGCTGCTTATGAAAATTATTGAATTTCAGTATGTTATTATCTTTAGTTGGCATATTTACTGCTTGTGTTCCATTTACTTGAATACAATTATCTTTATGATTGTTTAATACTCTTTCAGAACTGAAACATTGCAGACAGTACATACAAAAGTGTTTCCTCTCTTTGTGTTTTGTTTGATTGTACATGAACTTGTTGAAATTCTTTATGAGAACATAATGCTTGTTTTCATCTTTAGTTACTAGTAGTAGTTCCATATGATCTTCATACTTTTCTTTGGAAACATAGATGGGATACGGTTGTTTGTCTTCATATCCGAATATGTTTATATTGATACTGTTTTGCTTCTCAATTTTGTTGAACTGCTTAATAGTTACTGGAAATTCAATGTTTGAATAATCTAACTTTTCAACGTATTGTTTGTCTGTCTTTTTTATTCTTTGAGGATATTTTTCTTGTGGGTTTAAATGTCTTATGTGGCACCAACGGAAACATTCGTTATCTTCGTTTTTCATGTTTATTAAGCCTTTAGCGCTGTTTCGCAGTTCGTAAGGCAGTTGGATATATGAGGATCCTTTCAATGGCTTGTATTTAACTATATTGAGGTAATGACTATCAACTGATTTGATTGTCCAACCAGATCCTTCTGATATCCATTGAGCTATCTTATTCAGTATCTGTTGTTTTGATGATTGTAATGAATCAGCGATTTCGATTTGGTTGATTATTGTTTGAGGTGTACTATTGAAATATGCTGTCTTTTCAACGATTTCAACACCTGAATTTTTTTCAAATGTTACTTTCAATGTTTCAACGTATTTCAAGCCTTTCATTTCATTCAATAAAGTTGTTACTTGACGTTCTGCACCTTTTCGTGTATTTTGCATTTGAACAAGCGGATCTCTGTTGTTTCTTATGTTAATTTCATAAGATTTGGCAAAACCTTTTAAAGCTTTGTCGGTTTGTTTTATTATGGTTCTTGGTGTTGGAACCGGTTTTTTCACAGCATTTCTTTGACACTCTTACGAGGTGTTGGTATTGGTCTTCTTTTTTGTTGAACTGGCTTCTTATTCTCCTGCTTCAGAAGCAATTTGATGAGTTTTGATTTGCTGAGTTTCTTCAAACTAGCTTTATCCATATATATATAATTAGATTTTTCCATTCTATATATTACTATAAGTTTTTATTTTAAATGACTTTCATTCTGCGTTTAAGTATGGTCAAGAATTCAAATGATCCTGTCATGGATCATTCGAACTGTAACTGTAATTGTAACTTATAACTTATATAGGTCAACAAATCCCATAATATCAAGTTGGTAGCAGTTTAAATTGTCTATATAATCTGAACATTTATTACATATCATAGTCTCTACATAGTTAGGAAACTCACCAGTAATTAGTTGATGTGTTGCTGGTAAATAACAGTATCTACGAAATTTACAAATAATTAGGTTATATCTCTTATCTATTTCATCACTAATTCGTGATATTTTTTGTTCTAATCTATTGATTTTCAACATTGTCTCATTTAATTCCATTCTATATATTACTATACTATAATATTATTTAAATATTTTTAATCCGCGTTTAAGTATGGTCAAGAATTCAAATGATCCCAATATGAATCCTTTGAACTGTATTATTTCTCAGCGTTTTTGATGTGTTTTTTTGATTTGAAATGAATCCATTTGCCAGCAAG
Source organism: Siderastrea radians (assembly GCA_964017195.1). Taxonomy (NCBI): domain Eukaryota; kingdom Metazoa; phylum Cnidaria; class Anthozoa; order Scleractinia; family Rhizangiidae; genus Siderastrea; species Siderastrea radians. Next base: position 51,909,052 of record OZ024888.1, read on the forward strand.
AGTATAATTTCGTCCATTTTTGCAAACGTCACAATACCATTCTTTATTCAGCATGTACTTTGTTTTACTTTTTTTTAAAGCCTCCTTTCTGTCTTCTTCAGTGAAATAAACTTTTGGTCTTCCTCTTTTGTTTTTATCCATATATTAATACTACATGTTTTATTTTTAAATGAATTTGACTTGTGCGTTTAAATTCATTCATGAACTTTATAATTTCGACCGAATTCCTTTTTAAGTTGTTTTTTAACGAGTTCACGTCTTTTTAAGAACCCCCCAAAATCCATATCTCCAATATTTTCCATCAATAGTTCATCTCGACGTATTAGATATTCTTCATGATCCTCCTCACGCTCCATACGTTCTTTGCTCTTTTGATGAACTTTAGTTAGAAGATGTTTGTCCTTTCTCTTCGAACTATATTTCCTATTACAAATATCACAGAACCACTGCTGATTTCCAGTATCCATCTATATATATATATATATGTATATATTATATTGTTTGTAAATCCTTCATTGGAACCCAACTGTTGAATTCATCACTATACCCCTTCCACTTCACCAAAGCTTGTTTATTCTTATAATCCCTCCGAATAACTTTATCAATTCTGAATACCTGTTGTTCAGCTTTAAGTAATTCAGGTTCATAAAAACTCCCTTGAATGTCTTCATCTCTGAGATCCTTTAGTTTGTATGTGATTGGATTCGTATGTTGTATTTCATCAACTGTGAAAATTTCCTCAGACCTGAATTTGGTGTATAGCCCTTATCAAACACATTTCGTTTATACTTACTTATTCTAACCTTATCACCTATTTTAAATTTCGGTTTTTGTTTTAATGTTTCCATATCACCGTATAGATTAAAGTAAACAACTCCTTGATTCTTCCTTTTACTGGCTTCTGTAGGCGTCATCTTTATGCTGGAATGTCTGGTATTGTTATACTCTTTCACTAATTTAGGTAACATTTCAAGATACTGTGTATTACCTTGAACAGTAAACTGTTTCCACATTTTGGTTTTGATTGTACGGTTCCATCTTTCACATACGGACGACTTTTCTTCATTCTCAGTTGAGTACAATGTTATTTTATTCTTATCAAGTAGTTCCTTAACATGTTTGTTGTAATACTCTTTTCCTTTGTCTGTCCAAAGATATTGTGGTTTACGCCCCTCTTTGAATATTGTTTTCAATGCCTTAGCAACTGTTTCACCCTTTTTATCTTTTAAAGGGACTATCCAACCGTATTTAGAGAAGACATCAAGAACCATTAGAAGATATCTGTAGCCAGCGTTCCATCGACTGAATTTTTGCATCTCAACGATATCTGAACACCAAAATTTGTCACTATGATTTACAATTACCCGCCGCCGAGTAAAATTTCGTTTTATCGGTTTATGAAGCTCATCAGCTAATTTTTCTTGCCAGTTTTCTTCACTCGACGGCTTTTCAAGTTTTTTGTCTTCCTTTGTTTTACACCAAGACCCAGTTTCTGCTTAGTGTTGATTAGAAATCTTGCTGTTTGACCCCATTTTGGCATTTCACCATAAGGTATTTGATCCAATGACTTGACCATTTTTCTGTCACATTCACCTTTGTCTCTCCCCATGTCATAACAAATATCATGATGAGCTGATATTCTATCAACTTCATTGTAAGGTTGTACATACCATTTAGTAATCTCACCAGTGTTTTTATCATATTCTAACTGTTTATCGAGAGGATTGTATGCCCCCATGTACTTATATTTTCCAGGAGTCCATCCAGCTTTTGGTCTCGGTATTTTCCCAATTAGTTTATGTATATCAACACCAGCGCCATCCAAATCCTTTCTGTCGGTTTTATACTTTCTATTTGGTCTGATTTTTGTTGATAATTGATCAAGAGCTTGACTTCCGACATTTTGAATCATTGGATTCAACTTATCGAGAGCATAATCGATAGCCTTTTTCCGCAGTTTTGGGTTTCTCAAGGCTTCTGATCCATAATAACTTCCCATTTCAACAGCCTTTTTTCCAAGCCAAGGAATACCGTGGTGAATCAATAAATCAGTACCAGTTGATGCTACTGTATCTAGTAAGCCCGCCCCTTTCGACGGGCTATCCCGTTTCCCGATTGTTTGACAAATCTAGTTTTAGTAATACCACATTCTGCGCAAGTACACTTCATCATTGATCTCCCATTTTTGGCTTTTACATATCTTTCACTACCTGGTACACATAGAGTGACCTTTTTTTGTTTCACGCAATATGATTTCATATATATATGAGTTAGATATTTTTAAAATACTGTTCTAAGAATTTCTCATTTTTAACCGTGTTAAATATGTCGAAAACTTCCAACAGATCAAAATATGATTTGCCCTTATTCATCTCATTTAAAAAGTATAAACAAAAGTAACCACATGTTGTCGTCATTAAATTTTGTATTTGGTTATTTTGATGAAGAAGTGTTAAATTCTTTTTTCTTGCGTGATTAACAATTTCTTGGAAGGGAGGTAAACCAAAGCTATCAAAGTAATTGACCACGTTATCTTTCACATATGTGGATACCCAATGGCTACCGCTCATATATGATGGTTCCAGATTGTAAATGAATAGAGCCTGTCTATGATTGTGCGGCACTGATTCATCTCTAGAAAGAACATCTTTAATTGGGATATTCAGATATTTACACCATTTTATTAAATCGTAATTGCTTAATGGGACATTGTTATGGAATTTTGGTTTTACAACAAAATGTTTAGAAGAGGGACTTTTTTGAACGGTGAGTTCTTTCCTAATAGCAGACCGTCGCCCTTTTTGTGAGCTTTTTTTTTTTTAATTTCCATACCAATTGTATCGTTCGGCCAATTTCCATAAAAAGGTGGAGTTATATACATTGGGTCTAACAAACCACCATTTTGATTATTAGATCTGGGTGGTTTTTGTTTAGGCTGTCCCATCTGAGGGGCACCATTACCAGTGATCTTCTTTATTGCCTCAAGAGCTAAAGGAACTCCAATTGATGCAAGAAGAGTACATAAAAACCCACCTGTTTGTACTTTCGTTGGTTTTATATGAACACCAGAGCCTGTTTGTAGAGCATTTAATATATCTTGTTTTTGTTTTGTGGTCAAAAGATGTTTATATGCTATCAACTGGTTGATTTTATTTTGTGGTATGAGAAACCCACCAGTTTGTAAACCTTTTCCAGATATCTTCTTAACAATCTGAGATGCTCCTTCAGATGCTAAACCTGCCAAAGCTGACAATCCAATAGTCTTGGCAATCGTTGGAGCGAAAGTTCTTCCGAGCGACAGAACTGTAGAGAGGAGTGATCCACCAACTTGCTTTCGAATGTTTGTTTTGGCTAGTTTGATGTCCATTCCTTTTCTCAATTTTCTATTTTTATTCAATCGCTTAACTATATTCTGAGGTACGTATAGAGTGTCATTCCCAGATAGAGAGTCCTTTGTCAGTCTCAAAATGATAGTTTCTCTTTTATGATACGCGTTACTAAGATTCTTTTTCTGGTTTGGTGATAAACTAACTTTAATTTCGTATAGTTGTGTCATATATTATATGTTAGATAAATTCTATTTTAAATTTTCATCGATGTAAAACTTATTTATTTAAACTATCATCAATTCGTTTCCAACTGTCTTAACAACAACCTCACTCTCGTAAAATACGATGCTATGAGCTCGGACGTTTGCTGCTGGGGCTACATTGAGACGATAATGGAGAATCAACTGTTTAGGATCTCTCGTCACTACCTCTTTCTGATATGACAAATCGAAATACAATAATCCATACAAACTAGTGAAATTGGATACATTAAGCTGTGTTCCTGAATTGTAATCGTTCTTACGAAATGCATATGACATGAGATCATTAAATATCCGTATTTTAGAGTCACTATCATATTCCAGCTCTGGGTAAAAAACGTTATTCCCGTATTCAAGCCTACAGCTTGATAGAGAGCTGTTAGCGTTAGCGGCATTCAACTTGAAAGTATCGAACAAATACGGACTCCTCTCTGCTTCAACATCATTCGGTGCGTCTGTTCGCTGGAGATAAATAAAAACATGTTTAACGTTATCAATAGCTGGACTGATTTGAAACATATTCTGAATAGCTCTGGTATTTGCTGACTGATTGTAGATATCTCGCATATATGTCCAGGTTGTTGGCTTAAGAAACTCTGAAACGAAATTACTATACATGACGTCTTTTGGGATTAGTCTTGGTAGCCAAAGATACAATCTTTTTACTACAACCCTACCATCATCAGCAGCAGCTGCTTTGTGAATAAGTTCAGCATCATCATTAAGTGTAAGTTCAAATGTGAGCTGCATTGGGGGCAACATTTTTCTTTCTAATTCTTGAAAAAAGCTGTATCTGTTTAACGGAATCATCTCGTTAATCGATTTAGCTCCTCCGCCGCCGTCATTCTGATTAGCCTGGGTTAAAATACGACGGGCTTCGAAACCTGTGTTTGTATCTGCTGTAGTTCCATCAGTATCAAGATACCAGAAAGAATTCTTTCCAACGGATCTACTATAATCATCGCTGTATTCAAGGAGATTTTTGACATTCGTAATTCTATGTAAATTATCACTCTCGTATACTATTTTACCAGACGATTTAATAACCATATGTCTGATTAGACTGTGAGATCCGTTTATCATAGTGATGCGATCCGCTGCGGCATATCCAGCACCATCTGCCCTTTTTTGAAGCTCTTTAGTTACTTCGAAATACCCATTAAAAAAATCGAACATAGTCGACCTATCGTTGATTGTAAACCTGTCTTTTTCTGTGATTGATTGTTACCAGGCTGTTCAATGACATTATCCAAATGGAAACGAACGTATTCATATCGTTGCAGATTTTCACTTGTTCTGAAACTCATTTATATGAGTAGTTTAGATAAAATTCACTTTTTATATAAACCATTTCCCACTTGCTAGTCTATTTATAATTGGATAAAATTCACTTTTTAATAACATTTTATCGTCTTAATCCAGTACCAGATATAAGTCTATTCAGAATTGTGTTGTAATCTTCTTCTTGTTTTGGTTTAGTAGGTTTGGTTGGTTTCATGGTTTTATTCATTGATTGTTTAGTTGAACCGTGTAATTTTCTCATAATAAGCTCTCCGCTTTTTTCAGCTGCTTTTTTTCCCAGTTTGTCTCCAGCATGGGAAATACCAGATTGAAGCGCTTTTTTCGCTAAAGGTTTTAAAACCATTTCTGGAACTTTACTTAACACCCTTCCAACCGGTTTGAAAATGTTATCAACAATGATCCCAGATCCTTTATGTTTATAAACAAATCGTCCAAGTTTTGGATGATAAATTCGCTTGTATTCATATGATGCCATCTATAACTATTAGTTAGATTAATCTCTCTTCTCTCTTAAAATCAAACTGAATGAAGTGTCACTATGATTAAGATCTATAATTCTTCGTTTACCGTCGGTGATATAAATCCGAATTTTATTAATCGTATTTTTATTGACAGGATTGAACTGTACTCGTCGAGGCTCTTGTGTGAAACTATAACTTGGGGTGAGAGTTGAGGTACTGAAACTATATATAATATCTGACTCTTCACCATCGACAAGACTGTCACTTATCAAATCACAATGAACATTCAATATTTCTCTGTCTTGTGAGAGATTAGGAATGTAATTTCCGACATTTACACTACTTGTTAGAATCTTTTTATTGAAACCAATAAGATCATTAAAATTACTTTGAGTAAGATCTAATCTGTAATTTGAGGCTAGTGTTATTATTGTCCTGAATACAGTATCGTTGAACTCCAGAGTGATTGGATATTGAGGGTTTGATGAGGTTCCTGTTTTTGTTTTTTCTTTGATTAAATTGTCAAAATCAATGTAATTCCATACTCCAGGGTTGAATATAATTTCCGTCCAATTAGCACCACTATCTGTTGAATATCTTATTTTCTGATTATTGAGTTCTTTTGTCACATTAAACCAAGTGAATGACATCGAAATGATTCGGTCTAGGCCGATTTCATATTGTCTGTTTGAATCTAGTATTATCGGATTACGGTATTTGATTGTGAAATCCGATGGTTTATTACCACTTATGCCTTTAACGGTATGACTGGATAATACGAGTTGTCTATTCATTTATATGATTAGTTTAGACTAAAATAGTTTTTGTATATTTTGTTATATTGTGGCTTATTGAGTATTGAATTTCTCAACAAGATGTCGAGAAGTGCAACACCTGTGTTTCTTAGCTCTATGCTATTATTACCGGCAACCTTTGATCCTATAATCAGTTCAAGTTTTTTCATCATTTCTGTTGGATTATTGAAAAACATTACCTGTCCACCTTTTTTTGTTTTTTTCTTTAAACCAGACCCTTTAATATTTTTTAATCTTTGATTGTTGTAATTGATATGATTATTTAGAATCTTCCTCGTATCATTAATGACCTTTCTTCGATATTGAGCCTCAGCTTCAGTCATTAAACCACTATTTAATTTTTTAGTGATATCACTCCAATAACCATTTAGTTTCGAACGTTGATCTTTAGCATTTTTCAAGATTTTGTTCAGATAAGCTTTACTCTTTTTGTCATTCATATCTTCTTGTTTGAGTCGTAATTCGACGTCTTCATAATTCGGTATTTGAAGTTCATCTAAAGCTTGATTTATTCTATCCTCTTCAAGAATTTCGTAATCTGGTACTTCTTCTTCTTCGTATTCTGGAGGAAGATCTTCAGGTTCATACATGTATTCTGGATCTATATACATTTGTTTTTTACCTGATGCTAAATCCTCAAGGACATCTTCATAAGATGGAGGTTTTGGAACTATCTGTTTCTCGTTTTCAGGTAAAACAGGTTGATCAAACAAATCGTCCAATCCATAATCAGGCACTTCATCATCAATAGCTATTCCATAATCTGGAACAGGTCGCTTTTTCTTTACCAATCTTCTCAACGGTGCTTTTGGGGCTGTAAGTTCCTTTAACTCAGATGTTATAGGTTTGAAAAGTTTCTCTGCCTCGACTTCACCCATTTGATCAGATATCTTTTTTTGTTTTATTGTATCTCTTACTGTGTTAATCTTTTTACCAAGCTCGGATCGTTTCTCAGCCATTTCTTTCCATTTGAGTAAACTCATTATATCATTTGTTTACATAAAATTTCGTATTTTGTTCGGAAAAATTAGGGTTATCATATATAAAAACGCTCGCATAGCGTGTCGCATAGCGTGTCGCCATGCGATAAAATTGTATAAACAAATGATATATGAGAATTCAAAACTATGACATTCAAGACGATGAAAATAACGATTTTATCCAATTAAAGAGTTTCATGCCTAACCAATGTTTCAGGATGCTTATTTGTTCTCCTTCTGGTGCTGGTAAGACTACCCTTGTGCTCGATATGATCTACAGACTCTTATACTTTGACAAGATATACCTTTATGCTCGAAATCTCTCCCAAAGCAAATATAAGCATCTGTTGAAAACTCTTGAACCAATATCAAAAGAGGTGGGTTATAACGTGATAGAAGCAAGTAACGATGAAATCATCCCTCTTACAGATTTGTCTGAGGAAAACCAAAAATTAATCATATTTGATGACTATTTGAATACAGGTAAAAAAAATGACGAACGGATACGAGACTACTTCACCAATTCAAGAAATAAAAATTGTTGTTGTATATATTTAAGTCAAAGCTATTACGGAACCGATAAAACAATAAGACTGAATAGTTCACATTATTGCATATACGATTTCCCATCAAGAAATGAACAATCCATGATTTGTAGAGAATTGGGTGTTAACAAAGAGGATTATCAGAAAGCTACTAAGGATCCATATAGTTTTCTGTATGTTGATAAGGTCAAAAAAAAGGTAGCCCGAAATTTCAATGAAAGAATATAAACCAATAATATATGAGTTATACTAACGGTATCCTTAATCATGATGATTCTCAAGGACTAAGTAAAATAGGTTTAAGAGGTTTACCTGGTATTGGATTTAAATTAGATGCTAATAATGATTATGATATGCAGAATAAAAAATTAGTGAATGTAAAACAAGGAACTAATAATGATGATGTGGTTACTAAACAATATATTGATTCTGAAATAGCTAAGATTCCAAGTGTGGATACATCTAAATTTGTTGCAATATCTGGTGATACGATGACAGGGTCACTCGTTGTCCCAAAAGACAATTATCCAGTTGATGGTAATCTCAACAAGGTTATCAATTATGAATCGCAAAGAGAGATATTCTTGTCAAAGAAGGAAGGGGGTCAAATGGAAGCAAATATTGATATGAATAATAATACAATTTTCAATGTGAAAGACCCAACACAGGCAGATCAAGCCACAAACAAAAAGTATGTCGAAAATCAGCTTGAAAAAAAACTGGATAAAGGATCTGATATTGATATGAAAAATAATTCAATTATCAATCTTGATCTTCCATCAAACCAAAGAGACGCCGCATGTGTCGAGTTTGTTAACAACAGAATTGATGACATGACACAAAAAAAGTTTCTCAAAGTTGATGGCACCAACAATATGACTGGAAACTTGAATTTAAATGAAAAAACAATAATCAACTTGAACACCGATGACAAAGACATAAAATCAGCAGCTAATGTCGGCTATGTCAGCAGTAAGGTACACGCCGCCAAAGGTGATGTGACTGTAGGGCTGAAAACTTACTTTGACACAAAAATCAAGGAGTCTCACATCACCAGCTCAACCAACAAGAAAGACGTTTTCAGGTATCTCATGGAAAATGCCGATGAATCTTCAAGTGAAAACAACATAATAGTTGATGGCATTGTTGACTTTTCTGGTTCCCCCCACAACGTCAACAAAAAAGCTTATAAATTTAAAATGGGGAAAGACGCTCAAAATGAGTATTCTTCTCGCATTGGCTTTAACATGTTCAAACTTCCAGAAGGCGAGTACACTTTAGCTATTGAATTTTTCACTCCAAGCACAACAAATTTGTCAGTGAGTGTCGTTTCCACTTCACTAAATATTGGTCAACAATCAACTAAGCTGTTTGTTAATTACAGTAGATCGATTGTTCACTTACATAAGTGGAGCATAACTCCTCCCGAATACATTTACATTGACATGCATTGTCAGGGCACTGCAAGTAGCTCCACTCAAGGAGTTGGTTATTTGATTGTATATGGAGTCAAAGGATCACAGAGTAATGTAGACTCGGATGTGTATGATACGGCGTACGTTGTAGAAAATGGTAAAATGGTAATGCAAACAGATTTGTCTTTAAACGGACACCAACTACGCTCTTCCATTCACCACATAAACGGTTTTTTAAATTCGACAAAAGGGGACAAAAATTTTGTTTTAAATGGTGCCGAAATAATTTCATTGCCGAGTGAAGCGATTTTGAAAAATATTGATATATATTGTACACGTCCAATCACTTCTTCGGCTTCCCATGTCACTGTACATAGACACAAAAAAATATCTTTGAAACTCAAAACATCTTTACGGAATTTTTTTACTGGAACTCTAAGCTCTTCAAGAAATTTTACCTCAAAAAAAAGTGGGTGGTATCAGACAATAAACCTAAATTCTTTCCAAATGCCTTCGTCTGGGATTTTGGCTTTTGAACTAAATATGAATGATGATATTTGGAAAAGTTACAACGCAATTATACTTCGTATCGAGTATCAAACAAGTGCGTGATAACTTTCCACAAAATTTTCATTTATAATATAGCACAATTCAGGATATCCATCTGATTGGAGCATGGAATGCTTTTTAGAATATATTATCCCAAAAGAAATAAGCGTTGAGGTTTCCGATGAAAAACATAATAAATAATCCAACATAATAATATATATGAAAACAGCAACTTTAATCAACGAAATTATTGAGAATATAGAAAAAATAGTTCGAAACATTAGAAAATTATACATCAGTATTAAGAAATCGTTCAAAAAAGAAAAAATGTAACCATATAATATATATGGTTAGACGTGAAAGAATATTCAATTGGAACCATGTTTCAGAAAATTTAACAGAAGATCAAATATCTGAGTTGAAAGCATTGTACAAATTCTACCATAAGCAATACTGGCTCCACAAAGAGTCATTTAAAAGCTTCAAGAAAAAGAATATAGCATGTAACATTGGATCTGTTGTATTGATAGTAACTGGGACTGTGGCTGGTGGTGTGACGTTAAACCCCGCTGTACTTGGATCAATATCAGGCGCAGGGCTTATACTAAAAACATATTCAGAGGTCAAAAATTACAAAAGAAAGATCGAGATGTGTAAATTCGCGAACACTACGTATGAAAAGGTTTTAACTCATTTACGATCCTTTATGAGAGGACTGGAGTATAATGAAAAAGAATTTCTTGATCATGTCAAAGTTCTTGATGAAATAATCATTGAAATGTGTCCTTTAACTGACAAATTTGAAAAGAAATATAATAAGGTATTCATCTAATAATAGATTTTATTTTATCACCAATAAGAGACATAATACTTACCCAATATCGATTGTAAAAAGCTAATGTTTTTTTCGATTTACTAATTGGACTATTTTTGTAAGGTATTCCAATCATCTTGAATATCTTTCTCATAATAAAATTAACGCTAATCATTCTTTTCCTTGTACCATTAACTTCATTTATAATCTTACCAATCTCTGCATAGATTATATCAATCTTATGTTTCTCACTGTTGGATAATTTTATGTCGTATTTTTCTTGGATTTTCAGCAACATGTTATTGACATGGTATTTTCTACAGTAAACAGATTTTCTCACAAATCGATGTCTGTTCTCATAAAAATTAACATATTCTTTCACATAATTATATCCTTGTACTACACCACAACTTAGACATGCTAACATCCCATCGTCGTTAATAATATACTGATTATCACAGCATGAATAATATTTCACTAAACGATCTTGTGGTTTTTCATTAGAATCTTCCAATTTTTGGTCACAAAAAGGACAAACAATATCTCCTGATTCTTTCAGTTCATCATGTAATTCCTTGTTACAATTCATTCTATACTATTATATGAGATATTTTTTTATGTAAATACAAGTTCCGCAAACACAGTCTGCTTTTCTGTTCACTACAAACTTTACTGACAAACTTTACTGACAAACTTTACTGACAAACTTTACTGACAAACTTTACTGACAAACTTTACTTCAAATACAAGTTCATCTGATATTACATGACAATCTGATGACTCATCGGGAAAGTCCCATTTCATCATAAACTTCCTGTTTTCACCAGACATGTCCAGACTTGTTTCTCGGTATGACTTCCTGTTTTCCGAGAATTTTAAGACTTCCTGTTGTATGAAGTCACGCGATGGAAAATGCGTTCGGTTTTGTATGAAATAAAAACATATAGTATCCAAATCCAAATAATTGCGCTCATGTAATAAAATACATATAGTTATCCATAAAATGATCTCGATGAAATAAAAACATATATAATTCATCAGATGGAAAAATGCGTTCGGTACCATTTTGCCTACTGCGCCCTACGAGACTTCGTCTCTACCCACAGTAGGCTGAAGGAGCCTCACTCGTCACTAAAGTGACGACTTCCCGAGCCTGCTCGGCTCCTACCGACATATGAAATAAAAACATATAGATTTCATCAGATGGAACCAGCATCGCAAAAAGAAACTTCCCCTCTTGATCGCTTTGCGATCAATTCACTGCCTCACAAAAGCTCCGCTTTTGTTCCCCAATGCGAAAATATGGATCTAGCATATATAAAAATGATCTGGAACCATGTTGCCTACAGTGCCCTACGAGACTAAAGTCTCTACCCACTGTAGGCTGCAAGGAGCCTCACTCGTCACTAAAGTGACGACTTCCCGAGCCTGCTCGGCTCCTACCGACATATGAAATAAAAACATATAGATTTCCATAAAATATTACCATCAGATGGAAAGTAGATATATAGTTGGGTTTGGTAAGAGAGCATTTTGAAAAAAATGCTTTCGTACCCCCAACTATATAACTACTGCATTTAAGCATAAGCCTCCCATTTTTAGCTTTTTCATATCGTTCACTCCCGGGTACACATTCTGTCACCTTTTTTTGTTTCACGCAATATGATCTCATATATGTATGAGTTAGATATTATTGAAATACCGTTCTAGAAACCTCTCATTCTTCATTGTATCATATATGTTGAAAACTTCCAACAGATCAAAATATGATTTGCCCTTATTCATTTCATTTAGAAAGAATAAACAGTAGTATCCACAGGTTGTCGTCAGTAAATTTTGTATTTGATTGTTCTGATGAAGCAATGTTAAATTCTTTTTTCTCGCATGATTGACCATTTCTTGGAAGGGGGGCAAACCAAATGAATCAAAGTAATTGATGACGTTATCTTTGACATATGTTGACACCCAATGGCTACCGCTCATATAACTCGGTTCAAGATTGTAAATGAATAGAGCCTGTCGATGATTGTGAGGAACATTTTCATCTCTTGACAATACATCATTAATTGGTATATTCAGATATTTACACCATTTTATTAAATCATAATTTGACAAAGGAATATTTTGATGAAATTTGGGTTTTACAATAGAATGTTTAGAAGAGGGACGTTTTTGAAGGGTGAGTTCTTGCCCAATAGTAGACCTTCGCCCTTTTTCTGAGCTTTTTTTTTCGGAGCCTTTTTTTTAGTTTTTTTAATTCCCATACCTAATGTTTGATCAGGCCAATTCCCATAAAAAGGCGGTGTTCTATAAGATCTGGGTGGTCTTTGTTTTGGTTGTCCCATCTGAGGGGCACCCTTACCAGTCATTTTCTTTATTGCCTCAATAGCTAAAGGGACTCCAATTGATGCAAGAAGAGTACCTAAGAACCCACCTGTTTGTACTTTTGTCGGTTTTATATGAACACCAGAGCCTGTTTGTAGAGCATTTAATATATCCTTCTTTTGTTTGGTGGTCAAAAGATGTTTATATGTTATCAACTGATCGATTTTATTTTGTGGTATGAGGAACCCACCGGTTTGAACACCTTTTCCGGATATCTTCTTAACAATCTGAGATGCTCCTTCACTAGCTGCTCCAGCTAAAGCTGACAAACCGATGGTCTTAGCAATAGTGGGACCGAAAGTTCTTCCAAGCGTCAGAACTGTAGACAGAAGAGATCCACCTACTTGCTTTCGAATGTTTGTTTTAGAAAGTTTAATGTCCATTCCCTTTTTCAATTTTCTATTTTTATCCAATCGCTTAACTATATTCTGAGGTACATACAGAGTGTCATTCCCAGATAGAGAGTCCTTCGTGAGCCTTAGAACTATTGTTTCTCTTTTATGATACGCGTTACTAAGATTCTTTTTCTGGTTTGGTGATAAACTAACATTGATTTCATATAGTTGTGTCATATATTATATGTTAGATAAATTCTGTTTTAAAAAACTTATTCATTTAAACTATCATCAATTCGTTTCCAATTGTCTTAACAACAACCTCACTCTCGTAAAATACGATGCTATGAGCTCGGACGTTTGCTGTTGGGGCTACATTGAGACGATAATGGAGAATCAACTGTTTAGGATCTCTCGTCACTACCTCTTTCTGATATGACAAATCGAAATACAATAATCCATACAAACTAGTGAAATTGGATACATTAAGCTGTGTTCCTGAATTGTAATCGTTCTTACGAAATGCATATGACATGAGATCATTAAATATCCGTATTTTAGAGTCACTATCATATTCCAGCTCTGGGTAAAAAACATTATTCCCGTATTCGAGCCTGCAGTTTGATAGAGAGCTATTAGCATCAGCTGCATTCAACTTGAAAGTGTCAAATAAATACGGACTCCTCTCTGCTTCATCATCATTTGGTCCGTCTGTCCTCTGGAGATATATAAAAACATGTTTAACGTCGTCGATAGCTGGACTGATTTGAAACATATTCTGAATAGCTCTGGTATTTGCTGACTGATTGTAGAGATCTCGCATATATGTCCAGGTTGTTGGCTTGAGAAACTCTGAAACGAAATTACTATACATGCTGTCTTTTGGGATTAATCTTGGGAGCCAAAGATACAATCTCTTTACTACAACACGACCAGGGTCTGTGCCATTTGCCATGTGAATCAGTTCACTGTCTTCGTTAAATGTAAGTTCAATTGTGAGCTGCATCGGAGGCAACATTTTTCTTTCTAATTCTTGAAAAAAGCTGTATCTGTTTAAGGGAAGCATCTCATTAATACTTTTAGCTCCCCCACCACCGTTGTTTTGTGCTGCTTGGGTTAAAATACGACGGGCCTCAAAACCTGTGTTTGTATTTGCTGTTGTATCATCAGTATCAAGATACCAGAACGAATTCTTTCCAACAGATCTACTATAATCATCACTGTATTCGAGGAAATTTTTCACATTCGTAATTCTATGTAAATTATCACTCTCGTATACTATTTTACCAGACGATTTAATAACCATATGTCTGATTAGACTGTGAGATCCGTTTATCATAGTGATGCGATCCGCTTGAGCATATCCAGCACCATCTGCCCTTTTTTGAAGCTCTTTAGTTACTTCGAAATACCCATTAAAAAAATCGAACATAGTCGACCTATCGTTGATTGTGAATCTGTAACCTGTCTTTTTCTGGCTTTGATTGTTAGCAGGTTGCTCAATGACATTATCCAAATGGAAACGAACGTATTCATATCGTTGCAGATTTTCATTTGTTCTGAAACTCATTTTATATGATTAGTTTAGATACAATGAACTCTTTATATAAACCATTTCCCACTTATTAGTCTATTTATAATTGGATAAAATTCACTTTTTAATAACATTTTTATCGTCTTAATCCAGTACCAGATATAAGTCTATTCAAAATTATGTCATAGTCTTCTTGTTTTGGTTTAGTAGGTTTGGTTGGTTTCATGGTTTTATTCATTGGTTGTTTAGTTGAACCGTGTAATTTTCTCATAATAAGCTCTCCGCTTTTTTCAGCTGCTTTTTTTCCCAGTTTGTCTCCAGCATGTGAAATACTAGATTCAAGTGCCTTTTTAGCAAAAGGTTTTAAAACTTTTTCTGGAACTTTACTTAATACCCTTCCAACTGGTTTGAAAATGTTATCAACAATGATCCCAGACCCTTTATGTTCATAAACAAATCGTCCAAGTTTTGGATGATAAATACGCTTGTATTCGTACGATGACATATATAACTATTAGTTAGATTAATCTCTCTTCTCTCTTAAAATCAAACTGAATGAAGTGTCACTATGATTAAGATCTATAATTCTTCGTTTGCCATCTGTTATATATATCCGAATTTTATTGATCGTATTTTTATTACACGGGTTGTACTGAACTCGCCGAGGCTCTTGTGTGAAACTATAACTCGGGGTGAGAGTTGAGGTACTGAAACTATATATAATATCTGACTCTTCACCATCGACAAGACTGTCACTTATTAAATCACAGTGAACATTCAATATTTCTCTGTCTTGTGAGAGATTAGGAATGTAATCTCCTACATTTATACTACTTGATAGAATTTTTTTATTGAAACCAATTAGATCATTAAAATCACTTTGAGTAAGATCTAATCTGTAATTTGAGGCTAGTGTTATTATTGTGCGAAAAATTGTATCGTCGAATACGAGACTGATTGGATATTGAGGGTTTGATGAGGTCCCTGTTTTTGTTTGTTTCTTGATGAAATTGTCCATATCAACGTAATTCCAGACTCCTGGATTAAATATCAATTCTTTCCAATTAGCACCACTATCTGTCGAATATCTTATTTTCTGATTATTGAGTTGTTTCGTAATGTTAAACCAAGTGAATGACATCGAAATGATTCGGTCTAGGCCTATCTCATATTGTCTGTTTGAATCTAGTATTATCGGATTACTGTATTTGATTGTGAAATCCGATGGTTTATTACCACTTATGCCTTTAACGGTATGACTGGATAATACGAGTTGTCTATTCATTTATATGAATAGTTTAGACTAAAATAGTTTTTGTATATTTTGTTATATTGCGACTTATTGAGTATTGAATTTCTAAACAAGATGTCGAGAAGAGCAACACCTGTATTCCGTAGTTCGATGTTATTATTACCAGCAACCATCGAACCGATGATTATTTCCAGTTTTTTCATCATTTCTCTCGGATTGTTGAAAAACTGGACTTGTCCACCTCTTTTTATTTTTTTCTTCAAACCAGATCCATTAATATTTTTCAGTCTTTGATTGTTGTAATCGATATAATCAGTGAGAGCCTTTCTTGTATCTTGAATAATTTTTCTTCGATATTGAGCCTCAGCTTCAGTGATTGAACCTCTATTTAATTTTTTAGTGATATCAGTCGAATAGCCAGTTAGTTGTTTCCTTTTATCTTTAGCTTTCTTCAGGGTCTTGGTAAGATAAGCTTTCCTCTTATAGTCATTCATATCTTCTTGCTTGAGTCGTAATTCAACTTCTTCATAATTCGGTATTTCAAGTTCATCCAAAACTTGGTTAATTGAATCTTCCTCCAGAATGTTATAATCTGGTCCTTCTTCTTCTTCTTCGTATCCAGGTGGAAGATCTTCAGGTTCATACATAAATTCTGGATCTATATACATTTGTTTTTCACCTGATGCTAAATCCTTAAGGACATCTTAATAACTTGGAGGTTTTGGAACCAATTGTTTGTCATTTTGTGGTAGAACGTGATCACCGAATAGATCTTCTAAACCATAATCAGGCACTTCATCATCAATAGCAATTCCATAATCTGGAACAGGTGCCTTTTTCTTTGACAATCTTCTCAATGGCATTTTTGGATATCTGAGTTCCTTTAACTCAGATGTTATAGGTTTGAAAAGTTTCTCTGCCTCGACTTCACCCATTTGATCAGATATCGTTTTTTGTTTTATTGTCTCTCTTACTGTGTTAATCTTTTTACCAAGCTCGGATCGTTTCTCAGCCATTTCTTTCCATTTGAGTAAACTCATTATATCATTTGTTTACATAAAATTTCGTATTTTGTTCGGAAAAATTAGGGTTATCATATATAAAAACGCTCGCATAGCGTGTCGCATAGCGTGTCGCCATGCGATAAAATTGTATAACAGATTCAAAACTACGACATTCAAGATGATGAAAATGACGATTTTGTTCAATTAAAGAGTTTCATGCCAAACCGATGTTTTAGGATGCTCGTTTGTGCTCCATCTGGTGGCGGCAAGACAAACCTTCTGCTTGATATGATCTACAGGCTCTTATACTTTGACAAGATATATCCTTACGCTCGTAATCTCCAACAAAGCAAATATAAGCATCTGTTAAAATCTCTTGAGCCAATATCAAAAGAGGTTGGTTATGATGTGATAGAAGCAAGTAACGATGAAATCATCCCTTTGACAGATTTGTCTGATGAAAACCAAAAATTGATCATATTTGATGACTATTTAAATACAGGTAAGAAAAATGACGAACGGATACGAGACTACTTCACCAATTCAAGAAACAAAAATTGTTGTTGTATATATTTAAGTCAAAGCTATTATGGAACCGATAAAACAATAAGACTGAATAGTTCACATTATTGCATATTCGATTTCCCATCAAGAAATGAACAATCCATGATTTGTAGAGAATTGGGTGTTAACAAAGAGGATTACCAAAAGGCTACTAAAGACCCATTCAGTTTTCTGTATGTTGATAAAATAAGAAAATCTAATGCCAAAAATTTCGATGAAAGAATATAACCCAATATTATATGAGTTATACCAATGGAATACTTAATCACGATGACCTTCACGGACAAGGTCAGATAGGACCAAGAGGGTTGCCGGGTTTACCTGGTTCTAAAGGAGATAAAGGAGATAAAGGAGATAAAGGTGACAAAGGAGACAAAGGGGATAAAGGTGTAAAAGGTGACAAAGGAGACAAAGGGGATAAAGGGGACAAAGGAGACGTTGGTACGCGGGGTCCACAGGGTAATCCTGGACTGAAGGGAGACAAAGGCGACAAAGGTGACAAGGGGGATAAGGGTGATCCTGGATCTGGTAGTAGTGTAGGTTCTTCTGATATTGACATGCAAGGTAAATACAATATTTTAAGATTAAAAAGCAACCCTTATCCAGTTCTTGGTGATCTGACAAAGGTAATAAACTATCAGGATATGAGAAACATATTTCTTTCAAAGAAGGAAGGTGGAAAGATGGAAGCAATCATTGATATGAACAATAATACAATCTTCAACGTAAAAGACCCAACACAGGCAGATCAAGCCACAAACAAAAAATATGTCGAAAATCAGCTTGAAAAAAAACTGGATAAAGGAGCTGTTATTGATATGAAAAATAAATCAATTATCAATCTTGATCTTCCATCAAACCAAAGAGACGCAACAAACGTTGAGTTTGTCAATAAAAGACTTAATGACACACAAAAAAATTATCTCAAATTGGATGGTTCTGCCAATATGTCTGGAGACTTAAATTTAAACAATAATAAAATTGTTAACTTACAAATCGATTCAAAAAATTCAAAATCCGCAGTTAATGTTGAGTTAATGGAAAATGAAATAACAACTATGAGAGATCTTGTCACTCAAAAAATTCATGAATCTCAAATCATTAATTCAGGGCAAAAACGAGACGCCTTCAGATACTTGATGGAAGACACTGATGAATCTTCGAGTGAAAACAATATCGAGGTTTTGGGTATTGTTGATTTTTCCAATTCTCCACATCAAATTAATAAAAAAGCTTACCAACTTAAACTCTTGTTTGAAAAAGGCTCACCCAATCAGTACCGGTCACGCCTCGGTTTTAACCTTTATAAACTTCCAGTCGGTTAATATACTTTGGTCGTTGAATGGTTTCCGCCGGAAATGAATGAGTTGAGTGTGGCAGTGCAAGGCACTACGATTTCTATTTCTAATTATGCAACAAAAACATTCGAGAAGTACACGAAAACAGTTATCAATTTTCACCGATGGGGTAGCTCACCTCCACAATTTATTTATTTCGATCTACACGGTACAGTTACTTTTCCATCACTTTTAACAATTGGACATCTTATTGTTTATGGTGTAAAAGAAACAATTTCAAACGTTGACCCAAGTGTCTATGACACCGCTTTTGTAATTGAGAATGGAAAATTGGTGATGGAAACAGATTTATCTTTAAACGGATATCGTTTGCGTGGTTCCGTTCATTACATAAATGGGATTTTGAATACAAAAAATGGGAACACATTTTTATGAAATGGTTGTGACAAAATAATCATTCCAAATCATAGCCACATATTAACTATAACAGTGCTCTATTTCAAAGTCAAAAGACGATATACGCCTATTTCTTTAAAAGTAAAACACAGTGACCATTTAACTCAATCAATCACTTACACTTCAACCAAAGCAACTCGAACACAGACAATAAGTATTAATTTAATACTGGCTTTTGGTCATTTGGCAGTGGAACTGAGTTCAGTTGTAAAAAATGAAGAACTCTTACTGTTGATTGAATATAGAGTGCCATAGATATTTTTTCATTCATTATATATCACAATGCGGAACATATCAACCAAACACTTCAAAGCTGACCGATGTTTCGACATCGTTTCCAGGATGAATAATCTAACATATATATATATATGAAAACAACAACCTTAATCAACGAAATCATCGAAAGCATTGAGAAATTGGTCCATAATATCACAAAATTATACTATAGTATTAAATTATCATTCAAGAAGAAAAAAAATGTAACCGTATAATATATGACAAAAAATATTTTCAATTGGAATCATATATCAAGTGATTTGACTGAAGATCAGATAGAAGAACTAAAATCGTATTACATAACATATCATCCGAAGTGTTGGGCTTATAAACAAGCGGCTATCTCTAAAATAGGGAACGGGGAATCGAGGAACGGGGAACGGGGAACGGGGAATGAGGAACGGGGAATCTCTAAAATAGGGAATATCTAAAACAGGGAATCTCTAAAATAGGGAATCTCTAAAATAGGGAATCTCTAAAATAGGGAATCTCTAAAATAGGGAATCTCTAAAACGGGGAATCTCTAAAATAGGGAATCTCTAAAACGGGGAATCTCTAAAATAGGGAATCTCTAAAATAGGGAATCTCTAAAACAGGGAATCTCTAAAATGGGGAATCTCTAAAACGGAGAATCTCTAAAACGGGGAATCTCTAAAATAGGGAATCTCTAAAATAGGGAATCTCTAAAACAGGGAATCTCTAAAATGGGGAATCTCTAAAACGGAGAATCTCTAAAACAAGGAATCTCTAAAATAGAGAATCTCTAAAACGGGGAATCTCTAAAACGGGGAATCTCTAAAATAGGGAATCTCTAAAATAGGGAATCTCTAAAACGGGGAATCTCTAAAATAGGGAATCTCTAAAATAGGGAATCTCTAAAATAGGGAATCTCTAAAATAGGAAATCTCTAAAACGGGGAATCTCTAAAACGGGGAATCTCTAAAATAGGGAATCTCTAAAACGGGGAATCTCTAAAACAGGGAATCTCTAAAACGGGGAATCTCTAAAATGGGAAATCTCTAAAATAGGGAATCTCTAAAATAGGGAATCTCTAAAATGGGGAATCTCTAAAATAGGGAATCTCTAAATCCACAAGCCCGAACTAAAATCTCATGTCTGTTTTTCTCTCTACCATAATTTGGAAAGGATAGATAACCCAAGGGACCCTATAAACGCGTTGCGTGACCAACTCGTCACACATCCTTTTAATAAGGCACCGTTATTGCAGATTGAAGAGAGGTATCTTTTTCGGTGTAATAAAATTGAGTGAACTGAAATAAATCACATCCTGCTGATTGTGATACAATTTATTTTTGTGTGTTGACTGCCGATACTACTTGCAACGCTTCTTTAAGTCTTATTCCACGCTCCAGTTTCTCATTACTGTCACCTGTATTTTGATTGAACTGGTTAGCATTTGTATTACAATAAGAAGACACTGCACAGCTAAGTCGTGGAAACGCACACAGGAACGTTGTTGGCCAGATTCCATCCCCACTTTCCTGTTTACCTTTCAAATAAAGAGTTTATGTTTGCTACACGTAGAAGAGAGTCAGAACACCTCGACTTCTCATTCTGAACAGTGCGTAAGGTATTTGATACAAACTGACGAACCCGTGAGGAAACCGAAACTAAATAGGATCCAAACCCACCAATGGCAGTTCACGTTTGTAATGGGAATTCTTTGGATAATTTTTCATGGCCAATCAAAGAAAACGTAATGATAACTTTGTACAAGTGGCATCGGAACGGCGCGCAGCACTGTAACAGAAAAGCGCTGCTTCGATTGCGAATTGCCGAGTCGACCAAGCGTGGAAAGGTAAGCAAACATCACCACCCGTGATACCCTGCTAACAGAGACGAAATACGAGAGATGCGAACATCATCGTACATGTTAAGAAAACTTTCCAGAAAGAAACACTCTGCTAGCAGGGTATACCTATAAACTGTAAAATGTTAAGCACGTTTTCGAATTCTCGTATGAACGGTAACAATACCTATGTTATATTATTTTACTGTAAGCAAAAGAAAAAATGTACAACAGCCTCATTTTACCAATAACTAATAAAGGAGCCATTTACGCTGGCTTTGCGCCTCGAGCCAACAACATGTGACTGTGATGTCGTGACCGTTTACGTCTCGACTGTGATGGCGTGATTTTTGACATCTTGAGCCAAAAACATGTTGCGTTTTGAGAGGTGACTGTTATTGTCTAGACTTGTTCCAGATATACCTTATTTTTACTTATTTTCGCGCGTCTTAATTTTAGCGAATTGAAAAAAAAATTGAGAAATTAAAGGCCAGCACAAAAAATCCTCTCAAAATTTACACACGCAGAATGTAATACACTCGTGAGAAATTTACGTAATCAAACATATGAATCAATAAATATAAAAGCGATTTTCGTTTGACCTTGAAAAAGTGTTTCCGTAAGCGTTCGTTATTTGTTTCATCAGCCACTAGTTAAAAATGTGAAAACAAGACCTCTTTCCTTTACCGCTGAAGCGAACCCTAATATGGGTAAGCATTGTTCCATTGTGCATGGTGTGCTAGGTGGAAAATGCTTGATGTTCGCTAAACCAACCAAAAGCCGTGTGCGTTTGTGTCTGTTCCCTAAACCAATTAAATTAAATTGCCATTGTTTGATTCCTTTGTTGTTTGTTCGCATGTAGTTACTTCAAGGTCAAACGAAAATCGCTCTTACATTTATTGATTCATATGTTTGATTATGTAAATTTCTCACGAGTGTATTACATTCTGCGTGTGTAAATTTTGAGAGGATTTTTTGTGCTGGCCTTTAATTTCTCAATTTTTTTTCAATTCGCTAAAATTAAGACGCGCGAAAATTAGTAAAAATAAGGCATATCTGGAACAAGTCTAGACAATAACAGTCACCGCTCAAAACGCAACATGTTTTTGGCTCAAGATGTCAAAAGTCACGCCATCACAGTCGAGACGTAAAAGGTCACGACATCACAGTCACATGTTGTTGGCTCGAGGCGCAAAGCCAGCGTAAATGGCTCCTTTATTAGTTATTGGTAAAATGAGGCTGTTGTACATTTTTTCGTTTGCTTACAGTAAAATAATATAACATAGGTATTGTTACCGTTCATATGAGAATTCGAAAACGTGCTTAACAGTTTACAGTTTATAGGTATACCCTGCTAGCAGAGTGTTTCTTTCTGGAAAGTTTTCTTAGCATGTATGATGATTTTCGCGTCTCTCGTATTTCGCTTAGTTCTTTTGTTTATCGTGAATACAAAACGAAAAGTCTCTGTTAGCAGGGTATCACGGGTGGTGATGTTTGCTTACCTTTCCACGGTGGAACACGGCTTGGTCGACTCGGCAATTCGCAATCGAAGCAGCGCTTTTCTGTTACAGTGCTGCGCGCCGTTCCGATGCCACTTGTACAAAGTTATCGTTACGTTTTCTTTGATTGGCCATGAAAAATTATCCAAAGAATTCCCATTACAAACGTGAACTGCCATTGGTGGGTTTGGATCCTATTTAGTTTCGGTTTCCTCACGGGTCCGTCAGTTTGCATCAAATACCTTACGAACTGTTCAGAATGAGAAGTCGAGGTGTTCTGACTCTCTTCTACGTGTAGCAAACATAAACTCTTTATTTGAAAGGTAAACAGGAAAGTGGGGATGGAATCTGGCCAACAACGTTCCTGTGTGCGTTTCCGCGACTTAGCTGTGCAGTATCTTCTTATTGTAATACAAATGCTAACCAGTTCAATCAAAATACAGGTGACAGTAATGAGAAACTGGAGCGTGGAATAAGACTTAAAGAAGCGTTGCAAGTAGTATCGGCAGTCAACACACAAAAATAAATTGTATCACAATCAGCAGGATGTGATTTATTTCAGTTCACTCAATTTTATTACACCGAAAAAGATACCTCTCTTCAATCTGCAATTACGGTGCCTTATTAAAGGGATGTGTGACGAGTTGGTCACGCAACGCGTTTATAGGGTCCCTTGGGTTATCTATCCTTTCCAAATTATGGTAGAGAGAAAAACAGACATGAGATTTTAGTTCGGGCTTGTGGATTTAGAGATTCCCTATTTTAGAGATTCCCCGTTTTAGAGATTCCCCATTTTAGAGATTCCCTATTTTAGAGATTCCCCATTTTAGAGATTCCCTATTTTAGAGATTCCCCGTTTTAGAGATTCCCTATTTTAGAGATTCCCTATTTTAGAGATTCCCCGTTTTAGAGATTCCCCGTTTTAGAGATTCCCTATTTTAGAGATTCCCTATTTTAGAGATTCCCTATTTTAGAGATTCCCCGTTTTAGAGATTCCCTATTTTAGAGATTCCCTATTTTAGAGATTCCCCGTTTTAGAGATTCCCTATTTTAGAGATTCCCTATTTTAGAGATTCCCTATTTTAGAGATTCCCCGTTTTAGAGATTCCCTATTTTAGAGATTCCCTATTTTAGAGATTCCCCGTTTTAGAGATTCCCTATTTTAGAGATTCCCTATTTTAGAGATTCCCTGTTTTAGAGATTCCCCGTTTTAGAGATTCCCCATTTTAGAGATTCCCTATTTTAGAGATTCCCTATTTTAGAGATTCCCCGTTTTAGAGATTCCCTATTTTAGAGATTCCCTATTTTAGAGATTCCCCGTTTTAGAGATTCCCTATTTTAGAGATTCCCCGTTTTAGAGATTCCCTATTTTAGAGATTCCCTATTTTAGAGATTCCCCGTTTTAGAGATTCCCTATTTTAGAGATTCCCCGTTTTAGAGATTCCCTATTTTAGAGATTCCCCATTTTAGAGATTCCCTATTTTAGAGATTCCCTGTTTTAGATATTCCCTATTTTAGAGATTCCCTGTTTTAGATATTCCCTATTTTAGAGATTCCTCGTTCCCCATTCCCCGTTCCCCGTTCCTAAATTCCCCGTTCTCTATTTTAGAGATAGCCATAAACAAGCTACAAAACGTTTCAAAAAGTGGAAATTACTCGGCGATTCATTGTCAATCATTTTCGCAACGGGCGGAATTGCATCTGCAATAGCGACATCTGGCATATCTCTTGTTGCTATCTCAACAGCCTCAGTAATTATTCAGAGTTGGATGAAACACAAAGATCTCGACCTCAAAATACAAAATTGTATACACGCTTACCAAAGTTACCAGCATTTGTTAAACATAATCAAAGATACCATGAGAGGTGGCGATTTTCAACCTCATTCTCTACACATAATAATGAACAACGTAGATAATTATGTTACATACAATAGTCCCATAGTTGACAAATTCCTAGAAAAATATAACAAGGTGTTTATACAATAATAGATTTTATTTTATCACCGATAAGAGACATAATACTAGCCCAATATTGATGGTAAAAAGCTAATGTTTTTTTCGATTTACTAATTGAAATATTTTTGTAAGGTATTCCCATCATCTTGAATACCTTTCTCATAATGAAGTGTATGCTAATCATCCTCTTTCGACTACCATTAACTTCATTAAGAATCTTACCTATCTCGACAAATATAGCATCAATCTTACATTTTTGATGGTACGATATTTCTATATTATATTTTTGCTTAACATCCATGATAGCATTATTTATATGGTATTCTCTATGGTACACTGATTTTCTTATAAATTTATGTCTATTTTTATAAAAATCAACATATTCTTTCACATAATTATATCCTTGTACGACACCACAACTTAGACATGCTAACATCCCATCGTCGTTAATAATATACTGATTATCACAGCATAAATCATTTTTTACTAAACAATCTTTTGGTTTTTCATTAGAATCCAAATTTTTGTCACAGAAAGGACATGAAATATCTCCTGATTCTTTCAATTCATCGTGCATATCTTTATTACAATTCATTATATACCATTAGATGAGATATTATTTTATGTACTTACAAACATGACGTCACGTCACAGCTGTGGCGTTTTGTGGTTTAATTGACTGTCTGCTTTCCGAGAATTTTAAGACTTCCTGTTGTATGAAGTCACGCGATGGTAAATGCGTTCGTTTCCACATGAAATAAAAACATATAGATTCCATCAAATAAAAACATATAGATTTCCATCATAAAAAACCATAAAATGAAACCAATATGTGTAAAAAATGCTCTGGTACCATGTTGTTCACTGTGCCCTACGAGACTACGTCTCTACCCACAGTTTACTGAAAGGAGCCTCACTCGTCACTAAAGTAACGACTTCCCGAGCCTGCTCGGCTCCTACCAACATATGAAACCATAAAATAATTTCCATAAAATGATTGCCATCAAATGAAATACATATAGATTTCCATAAAATGATTGCCATCAAATGGAAAGTAGTTTATAGTTGGGAAGGTATCAGAGCATTTTTGACAAAAATGCTCTGGTACCCCCAACTATATAACTACTGAAACAACAGATGGAAAAGCTCCGCTTTATTTGAAAATCCTTTAATGCCAAGAATCGTTTACTTATACTATTACTTTTACCCGGGCACTTACAATCAGTCGATTTAGTATTCCCTTGAACGTCTTTTCAAACACCTTTAGCCCAAACCCCGCCCCACCCTAAACAAAAAGAAAGAAAACATTCTCAAACTGAAAAGGAGATTTTCATGTCCAAATTTGTATTTTAATCCAGCCATAGTTCATTAACTGTGCTACCTCTTGGAAAACCAACAGAGAATATATTTTTAAAACCCCCTTTGCCCTGCCCATCAGGTAAAAGCTCAGTCTAGGGTATGTCACGCAACCAAGGTGCGCTTTTTTCAGTTGCACAGATTTCAAAGTACTCATCGAACCCAATCTACTGAGAATCTTCGCTCAGTCATTAAAGTAGTAAACGTAGGAAGACAGAATTACTGAATTTGAAAAAAATTAAACCTTATTCCTCAAAGTCACCGGATGTACCCAAAATTCGTTACCGCGGTGCATGCATGCAGTAGTCGATTTCACTGAACGTCGTTCTAAATTAATTAGCGGCATCACCCAAAGCACCTAACAGATGTTTTTGTATTAACGACTTCTTGTTTCGCTGTTCAGTTCAGAGCTAGTTTCAAAGGAAAAACATCTTATGTACAACACCTTAAGCCCGCTTTCCAACGAAAATAGGAAAAGAGAATCCTCACATCAAAAACGGCGGATGTTCGGTGAAACGGCATGGCAAGTCGCGATATCCTGTCAAGTTTCCTTGCAGTTTGCTTGAATTTTATCATGAACAAGGACCACAGCTCTCATCTGTGATACAGCAACATGAAGGTTAGAGGATTTTGTGTTAAAATCGGTTGTTGGCTGATCAAAACCTACGGTAAACGTGAAGTTGTTTGTATGTGTACACTGAGTTAATTAGGCTGACTTTTCTCAGTGATCGCTTGAATCGACGCATTTTGTCCAACTTTAAAATTCTATAACATCGCGTCAATAAATTTCCCCAAGAAATCCTTTTAGGAGGCAAAAGAACATCACTTCTGCTCTTGAAATCCAGATTCTTGACGAATAATATTCGTACCACATACTTTTTTAAGGGGTTAAACTTGATATACTTTTTATTTAGTCAAAGGTATGTCGGATAAATGTAATTAGAGCTCGTAAATAAATGAGCAGAAATTGCTGAAACTGCTTTTGACATATATTTAAAGATCGTTCTACAAGTTTGGTCAATTTTTATTGCTCTGGAGTGCTTCATTTTGTCACGCGAAGCTTCGAGATTTGCCTTAAATTTTGAGCTTCAAAAGCGGCATTTTGAGCGAATTCCGTTAATATCGATTTTCTTGAAAACAAATCGATATTCAGCCAAACGAACTATGCAGTGATTTGTTTCACATTAAGGTCTACCTAACATAAGAATATGAGCGGAATTGATTTTTGAGCTGTTGCCACAATATTTTGAAAATGTTTGATTTTTGGCAACACTTGCTCTTAAGCATTTGGTGGAACAAGGAGAAAAATATCTATTGATTTCTTTGATTTTTTGCCTATAATTAAAATAGACATTTGTTAATTAAAATGGGAACCAGGGCCCTGTTGTTTAAAAGCCGATTAGCGCTAACCTCGGTTTAAATGTTGTCCAAGGTTTCTGATTGTCTTGTTCAAAAGCGTTACCGCTGCTAACTTCATGCGACAATTTAGCCGGCAACGTCAAATTGTTAAGTGAAAATAATTACTGGAATCCATATTCTTATGGATTAAAAGTGAATTAAAAATTGAGGCGCTTAACCTGCTTTGAATAACCGGGTCCTGACGTAGCCTGTTTCCTGACCATGATGGTCTGTTTCCATCAGCTGGTTTTTAATTGGGGGAAAGGGAATTTTTGGTGAAAATTAATTTTCATGTTGGGGAGATCAAAGTGGTTAAATGTGGCCTTTTAAACATGTAATTTTACAAGCATGGTGCCATTTTATAGTACTGTACTTTGCCACTTTGACCTCACAGACAGTCATGATGTCCAAATTACACTGTTTGCAAAGGAGACTGACTACGTACTTAAGGCTTTTTTGGTATTGATCATCGAGTTAAAGTAAAGGGCTTTTAACTGTTCTGCTATCTTATGATTAGAAGGTTGATAACCAGGGGTCATCTCATTGGTTACACTTTTCAGAAATGCTGGATTTTTTATAGTCGTTTACTATCAGCCAATTCCTTTTCATTTGGGTACGACGGTAGAGAAGGAAATGCAGTCTCAACCTGAA
Organism: Siderastrea radians; assembly: GCA_964017195.1. Taxonomy (NCBI): domain Eukaryota; kingdom Metazoa; phylum Cnidaria; class Anthozoa; order Scleractinia; family Rhizangiidae; genus Siderastrea; species Siderastrea radians. The sequence goes on from OZ024888.1 coordinate 51,937,298, forward strand.
TGGAAAACTAACTTTACACTGAGCATGTCAACTCAAAATTGACGAGAATTATACCAAGCAATTGCAATAGGACACTTGCACGATGGCGTCATTTGACTACAACTACCAGAATCCTTCAGTTTGTTCTTTTCTTGTGCAAAGTAGTGGTATTGTTGTTTAAACGTCACTGGGATAACAAATTTTAAAAACAAAGGAAAAACAAAATAAATTCTGGTAGTTGTAGTCAAATGACACCATCGTCCGAGTGTCCTATTGTCAAGTTGGTTTTCATCCCCAGCATGTACAGCTGATTTTCATGCTGGCCATACAAAGTCGATTTTTACACCGGGCATGGTTTTCCTTTATTAACTCCCCTTCAGTATGCTTCCAACAGTTTTGGGTTAAGAGGGGCACGGGAAAATGCGTTACATGCCCAACTAGAGGGGATCCCTGTCGGAGGTAGTACATTTTCCCACTACATGCCATCATCCATTTGAAAAAGAGCCTTCGATTTGAAAATAGGACCCAAGAGGGCATTTGTTCCTGCCTCTAATGCCTCAAAAGAGGTTTTCGTGGCTCAAGAGAGATAGTTGATCATGCTTTGGCATTAAAAAAAGCCAAAAATCATGCCCATACGATTAAAACTAAATTTTAACTGAAATTTCACTTTCCAAGCCGTTCTTACCAGTCCAGAGCATTTCCACTTTTGGAAATGTTTTGACCGGTGGGCCAAAACAAACAATTATCCAATCAGAGCGCGACTTTGGAGTCACCTGATGGGAGGCCTGTTTTAATTAGATTTCATGATAGTTGATGAAGCTCTCAGATTTGAAAGGAACAATCCAGCAATATCTACAGTCAATGTTTACGTGTATTACTGTCCGGGATTAACTGTTTGCAGAAACATGGCTTAAAAATCTTTTAGCCTGGAATAAGTTGCGATGAGCGCTTGCCAAGTGCTTGTATTTTTAAGCTTATTTCTCTTCTGGTCGCGCCGCGGGCTGTGGATCATAACAGATCAGAACGGGCCGTCTGTTTCAGATGAATAAAAGGAACCTATGCGAAGACAAATCCGGCTATTTACGTTTATTGCTGGCCTGGATAAGTTGCTTACCTCTTACCAAAGAGAACCATGGATTCGATATTCTTTAGCCAGGAATGAATTGTGAATAGCGCTTGAATTTCAGTTCGCTTCCAGTGGTCGCGCAATAATACAAATATTTGAATAAACACAGGTAAAACAGAGTAACCTTATATCTTTTTATTAACTCGTGAACAGCTCTACGGATCCATATTTTGCAGCTCACTTCTCAGTCTTAAACAGTTTCATTGATTTCTCCTCAACCGACGGTAGATAAATACACAAACTATAGCAGAACACCACAGGCAGCCCAGACGCGTTGTATGTGGAGTTCATTTAAAAATAGAAAAGGGTGAAAATATATGTAATAGCACGAAATAAATCTTTACTTCACGAAATAAATCTTGTTTACTTCTGCTTATTGTGTCCTGTTTAATTAATTTCCGGTTAATCTTGCACCGCTCTCTTACGCAATCGCTTGTTAGCATCGCTGCTTACATAAGCCGTTAAGCCTCAGGTTTGCAGAGATTTATTACAGACTAACCGGTGATAAAAGAATCGAGATATCTTGAAATAAAGCCTGTCTACCTTCAGCTCAATGCTCCCCTGTTCGTCCTGGCTGGTTTAAATGACAGTTTGTGGCTTTTTTCAATCGGAGGTAGCTTCCACTAAAGAAGAACTAAAGGCTGGTGACCCGGCCAACGAACCATCTCAGACGCGAACCGCAATAAATTCCCGAATAATGGACGGACTCGCTCCAAATTGCGATCAGCTGAACCATGGATTACGTGGTTTTCTGTATATTATTCAGGGTTATATTACCCCAGTTAAGCCTTGCCTTGAAAATGCCAGTAGTTAGCTGCGTGAGTAGAGTTTGGAATCCCAAAAGCAGAAACACTCTTGTGGTGTGGAAGAACTAAAAAACCCTCTAAATTCATTCAATTCACTTCTACAAGTTTGAACTTGGAACAGTCTCAACCTTAATAATTAAAGCAACGTTGTAGAATCACGTCCATGGAGCCGTCCAATGTGTATAAAATTATTTATCCCTGCTATGGAGATCCTCAAATTACCTAAATTACCTATCCAAACAACTTGTTCTAAGGCCTTGAAATTATTTATTAATATCGGCAGCTATAGCTATAGCTTCTACAAATTTATCAAAGAATGGAATGCCCTAAGCAGCAGCTGACTCATTTAAGTTATATCTACTTTTTAATTTCATTTAAACCAGAAGCTTTTCATTTTTATTAGATTCCTTAATTGCACAGCAAATTCGCAGCGATAGGACAATTTTGCAAATGAATCTAACATGTATAAATAAAACAATACATACATTAGACATACAAGTGACCTACAAGTTTTCAATGACCATGGAAACACAAATAATTAGTGCGCGATTATGCTTTATTTATGACAAAAATTAGAGCAAGTACATTACCATTAAGTATTTCACAGTCCATTATCCAGCGACTGCCATTCCAAAACTCTAAAGTATCGTGCACATTGGCAATTGGTAAGGTTCTTACGTTAAGATGACCAGCCGATCGCGATCGAGGAAGTTTTAACCAGAATAATCCACGAATTATCTACGAATCTTGGGTTTGGTACTTCAGATTTTCCTCATACGGAACAGCTGCAGTTTTGTAAATTGTCAAACAGAAAAACTGTTCACCTTTCACGTCACACAGACCTAGAAATAGAAATGTTTGGGTTGCACGAAGAAACCACAAAGATCCGCCATCTTTGCTTTTGGAAGACGTAAACCAATCAGAACTCATGTAAGAATGGCGCCAATCAGCGACCGTTTTAGGTCGCTATGTCCCAGGGTCTTCTCCCGAGCAGCCGCCATATTGAAAAGCGAGAAGGCCCTGGGGACGAAGTTGCAGTCATACCGCTGTCAATGACGACATCGCAAAAATATATGAATTTGTTCTAGAAACATACTTAATCAAAACAAGCACACAAAAGAAAAGGATTATCTTCTTCTTACAAACGAAGGGGAAAAACTGAAAAAAAGACTGGAAAAGACAGAAAATAGTCAAAATGCACTCCTAAGTTGACAGTTGCTATGGAAACGTCAATCATCAGGGACACGCCATCGACACAGGAAAACTTTCTCTGGTAAATTTTAGGAAAAGTCACGAGATTTGGTGATTATTGGTCCAGCCGTTTAAAAGTTATAATTCGTTAAAGTCAGCGCCCCCCCCCCCCCAGGCTAAATAGGGTTAAGCTGTTTAATCTCAAGTGTGCAATTTTATTTGGTCTCAGTCATGGTTAGACAGTGCCCACCAGGAATAAACCCCTTTAAATGACACAAAGTACTTTGCAGCTGATTTAAACTCTTTTATTCCCAAAGCGTCCGCCTCAAGTTTCAAACAGGGAAAAAATCATTTTGAAAATATATTGCATTGACAAAGAAACAGTACATAACAAGTTTAATATGCAGAATAGAAAATTAGGTCAGCTCTAAGACTGGATGTTATGCATCGTATTAAAGGTAATCGCACGCAATGTTTGGCTCGAACAAATGATGCTTTACTAAATCGGGCTTCGACAAGGTTCAAATAAATCTTGAATCTGTAGCATGTTGGTTCGCTGCTATTGGTGCATTTCGATCCTCATCGCCAAAATCTTGAATCGTTGACAATGATAATGATATACTAAAAACTGTAAATTCGTGGTAATGCACTTTCTTGTTTCTCGTTTAAATCTCAACTCTCGCTAAGGAACTCGACAACAAAAACAAAAGCTATGAATCTAAAAATAACAGACGTCATAAGCCTATTAATTTTCGCGCGAAATCTACTTAGAAATTTGAGACTAAAATCACTTAGATCACGTTCGTGACACTAAACGAAAGGACAAAGAAACTTGTACTGTTTGTAGAAATAAGGAAAGAGCAAGCCTAAACTAGCATAGAGTATCGTGGAGAAGTCGAACTGTCAAAGGCGACATGAGAATATGTTTTGAGAGTCAAGAGATTTTGCAGCTTTAAGGCGATCCACAGTCTAGCAAAAGTAGTATGAAAATATTGGGTTGTCTATTGCTGTGACGTCATCTTTCAAACGTATGGCCTTTCTAAAAACAAGTAAAATCCGCGCAGGGTGAAAACGTTTCTTGACGGGAACGATCGCCTGTCTTCCCTGTCATCTCAAACAAAATTAACGTTTTACTCCCTGAAGGTGCTACGATCACTTCTAAACGGATAATAAGGGAAACGCTACATATATATATCTGAAATCAATTTGTAAAAAAAGAATCATGATCACACAAACTAGCCTAGGCACGTACCTTTCTCAGCCAAACAACAGAAAAGTACAAATACAAGTTCAGCCTGTTTAATATATTAAATAAGCTTGATTAACCCTTGGCTTTAGTAATTGTCAAAGCACATACACGCTAGATTAGGAGGACTTTTATGACTAACGTGACCCTACTAAATACATCGGACTTCATGTCTAAACTGAGTACTCCGATTTCTTGTGATCTAAACAGGGAGCCAAGTGAATTTTAACAACAACTTTTGGTCACCCTTCTGTTCGATTTGAGTTGGAGAAAACGTACACTACTCAAATATTCAAATAATTAATTGAACAAAATCATAGAGTCACAACTGATTATAGCATTGCTAATCCTGTTGGGCGGAACAATAACAAGGGACATGGGGATATATTAAATGTCTTCGCATGAAAGAAATCCAAAAGGAGACAACAGCAGCATTTTATTGTTCTTTAGGAATTTTTCAAAGATCTTTCAGTGTAGTTTATATTGTCTCTATGAAATTGCTACGAAATGTCGCGGTTTTTTCTTTACACTTATTGACCCAGTATGGGGTCAGCCTGGTCTGCTTAAAACAAGTGAAAATCCACGCAGGATGAAAACATTTCTTGGGGGAACGGTCGGCTGTCTCTTCTATTTTCAGGCTCGAATAACTGGAACGTTTTACTTTCTCAAGGTGCTACGATCAAAATGTTTACATATAACTTTCTTTCGTGTATGATAAGAAATATGCGCTATATACCTGAAATACACTGTAAAACCCGTGATCACACAAACTAGCCTAAATACGTACCTTTCTCAACCAAACAGCAGAAAAGCACAAATGCAAGTATTGTGCGACGGCAAATCTCCATGATGTCCAGCCTTCTTACAACGAAAAATGTTAAAATTATGGTTCAGTGTTTTAGAGACGCGTGAATTCCGATGATCGAAATCTAGGCTTTTAGCAGTTCCTTCCTGGATAGTCGAGAAGGCGCGCGAAATAGCCGAGCGAGAAAGCTGGAAACTTTGAGCGAACGAGCGAAGGGGGACTTCCGCCTCTCCACCAGTCTCTTCTCGTTTTATTCTCCTCGCTCCAATCTCGCCGCGCGCTCTCGGCTTTCGCGCACCCCCTCGACTAGCCAGAAAGGGACTGCTAGCTGATATGATGAATATTTTTACAACAACTGAGCGAATTCTCTCTAATTTTTATTGTCAATAACAGTACAGACGGATGAAACACGTAAAGCTGACGCATTCAGCAAAAGTTTCGTCAAACTTTTCAGCGCTGCATTTTTGGTGAGGCGAGAATTGTAGCGCAAATCTAGTAGTCTTCAATGAGGAAATCATCTAAAAATTATGGGTTAAAACTGAAGAATCCATTGCAACCTTAGAACGAAAAGATGAGGATGTTTGTTGAGGATTCAGACCCTAAAAGAGGCGGTGAACGGAAATTTGTGCTGTCGATGAAATTAAGCTGAACCGTGTTTTAGCGAATTATTTTGTGAACAGTTTTCACTCTGATAAAGTATAGCTGAGCAATTCGAATTTTTCCTTGTATTTCTGGCCTATTCTTACTAAAGTTTCAATTTACGAGCCTGTGATTCTCCGAATTACAGCGATGAAATTCAGATTCTGCGGCAATCGCTTCTTCCATTTACTCTTGCATCTCTTTCCTTCGTTTGAAAATCAGTTTTGGCTTTTCGTCCGATTTCCATCTAGCCTGCGGCTCGTGGAATCTATAACACTTTGACAATGTCATGACAAAATTTATCATCAATAAGAGAACAGACGCATAAAAAACTGACGTCGATTTGTTAATTAGCAATTATTCTACGAGGGCGCACTGGATATCGAATGATAAATAACCAAGTCGGCGCGGATATCCAGCAAGCCCGAGTAGAATAATCGTTTTATTAAAAACTTAAAGTGCCACTATGATCAAAAATATGAATTTTTTGTTCTCTCCATATTTCGAAAATATAAGTGCATATTACTCACCGTGCAAACTTTTAAGTCGAAATTCGTAAGGGAAGTCCAATTATTTTAACTGTAATTTTCCAATTCGGCTTGCCGCCATTACTCAATTCAAAAATAACCGGGACGAGTTGGCCCCGAGAGGAAGTGACGTAGAAGTCTCAACGCAACAAAACAAACGTGGCCACTTTCTTATGCCTTCGGAGAGGTGTGAGGGTTCGCAAGATTCATTTCTTCGATTTTGAGCTGCAGTATGCGTGGTCGGCGCTCTGTTGTTGAAGATTACGGCAAAGAAAGCATTGATGAACCAGACATTTCCATTCACAGTTCACTGACGAGTGGGTACGTTTATTTTAAGCGGGAAAGTTTCGTTTAAGTGCACCAGAGGGACTTCAATCCTGTTGGTCACTGTTTGCTCTGGGCATTTTACGGCTGAATGTCAGTTACTCAAGCATTTTATGAGAAAGGTAGAAGGAAATATTTAAAACCAGGATCAGTTCCAGCCATCAGGGCGAAAAACATGCGGCAATCATATCTGAGTGGGATCGTCGAATGGTGAGCGAATATTTATTTGCCGTTTGTGCTAACATCACATGTACGGTAAGATACACATTTCGTTCCTTACACACCTAAGAGAGACTTCGCTCGGTTGTCTTGTGCATATATATGTATAAGTCCCAACAGATTTCGGCTTAAGTGCATAATATATGCACCTTTACATGAACTATTTTCTGTGTCGTTGTCAAGCCGGCTCCGCGATACGCAGCAATTATTTTTATTCAACTTGGTACGTGGTACGCTGTATAGTAAGCAAAAAATAGGAAAACATCACTGTGTATTCCGCGTACTATAAACGTTCCTCACTTAAACTTCCGCTAAAAGAATATTATTTGAAGTTCCTATAAACTAGTGGACCATAACAGAACATCACCGTGTATTCCTCGTTCTATAAACGAGAATGTTACTTGAAATTTCTTTGAATTACTCGGCCACATATAACGTAAAAATATAAACAACCGAGCTTAATCGACCATAACAAAGTTTACTGTGTATTACTTGTTCTTATCACTGTGTAGCCAGCTCCTATCATCCCTCGTACATTTCAATTTATCTCTCAGGCTCCGCGTACCGCGTAGCCAGCTCCTAATATCTCTTTTATACTTCAATTAATTTCTCTTGGCGTACGGCGTAGCGAGCTCCCAAAGTCTTACATAATTAGCTATAACTTCTTGAGCCTTTCACCGCGTTCGGGGCAGCCACTTCTCTCAGTAATGCTTTCTTTTGCGAAATGAGTAATGGCGGACGGGTTTAACGCGGTTTTCGGACATATATTCCTGGGCCGTGTAAGCATATATCGATCTAATTTATCGCAATTTATATAATATGGCATCTATTGAACAGTTTGAAGTTTAAAAAAGTCGAAAACAAAACAAGAAATTTTTATCGTAGTAGCACTTTAACCACTAAAAAAAATCAAGAAAGAAAGGCAAAAAATGAGGAAAGAGATAAAAGAGATAAAAAAGGAACAGGAATCGATCACATGACTGAGCGAAAAAGGCGCCAAAATCTTGCGAAGTGTTGCAGCGTTTCATTGCAAAGCGGAATGAATCAATGAAACTTCTCGAAAGTGAACGAAGTGGCACAAGTTTTGGAAAAAAATCTTCTTATTATTGGCTCTGAAATATGGTTTGTCTTTGATTTTTCCTGAAACATTGTTGTAATCATCGTTCAAAGCGGATTTAAGCTGTACGATTTCACCACATAAGCTGCTGGAGTTGAAACCGAGAAGGTTTGTAATCCTTTCGCACAACGGGGCCATCATGTGCGTGCTTGATCGAACTGAAGACAGAACTAATTTGAGCTTGAAGTGGTAATTTCTATGCAGCACGGAAGCAAGTTAAACGCAAGCACAAAACGCAGTTGTTCTCGGTTTAGAGGTTGCGGACGGAATGGTAAAAACAACACTCAAACAACTGGGAAAGCGATTGAACTCCGTTTACATGGCATCTGATTTCTATCTGAACATTTGGACCTGTTGGAACACAGAGTTACAACGAGTACAGGTAAACCAGTGTCAATTTTGCGTGATATAGCCGAAAAAAATTGCCCTTCCTTCTTCCTTGGTAGTTTGTTTAGTACTTGTTTAGATTGCTTCATGAGTTTCGATCCGACTCGTCATGAATGTGTGATAGTTTTTATTAGATGGTTCTGCCCCATTTCACTGTGTTTTATTTTATGTCTTGTCTTGATATTTTGAAGTGGAAAGCCTTCCTGATAAAACCTACTGTTTGTTCATTTTTAATGATCGACGTGACGATCGATGAAAGAAATTAATTGTAATCACAACGCTAAAATTTTTATTTCTGCAGTTTCTTGTTGTTATAAGAAATCAAGCACTACGGAACAATTTTGATTTGTGTCTCAGTGACGCTGTTGGAATTTCTGCTTAATTTAATTACGCTGTCAAGTGTTTTTTCTCGTCCACTTTTCTCGCCGGGTTGCTCGCGCCCCGTTTCACTGTGTTTTATTTTATGTCTTGTCTCGATATTTTGAAGTGGAAAGCCTTCCTGATAAAACCTACCGTTTGTTCAATTTTAATGATCGACGTGACGATCGATGAAAGAAATTAATTGTAAACACAACGCTAAAATTTTTATTTCTGCGCAGTTTCTTGTTGTTCTAAGAAATCAAGCACTACGGAACAATTTTGATTTGTGTCTCAGTGACGCTGTTGGAATTTCTGCTTAATTTAAATACGCTGTCAAGTGTTTTTTCTCGTCCATTTTTCTCGCCGGGTTGCTCGCGAGGAATAACTTTCAGCTCACTTTGTTTTTGAGTGTTCATTGACCATATTTGGCCGCAGCAGGCATATGAGCTGATAGCCTTGCTCCGTTCAGCCAATTTAATAAAATACAATATTATTAAATATAATTAAAGTAATTATTGTAATTAATCTGTAATATCATATTTATTATTTTGTAACATCCTTATGTATTAATATTGTAAAAGTGTAAGTGATATGTCTCCATACTACATGCCTCGATTAGCTTCGCTATTCACAGGTTGTCTGTATTTGTAATATATTTATTTTTTCATGTAAATAAAGTTTTATTGTTGCTAGCAGTTAAATCGGAATCGCTACCGATCAATTTCCTGACTGTTTGAAATCAGTATGTGTTAGCTGGCCTGAATAGCCGTTTCCACTTCCGATAGCGTACGTGGCGAAACCCTGATTTATAGCTTTGATTGTACATCGGAAAGAAAGAATCCAAACATTTATTTAGAAAAGAAAAAAGTCAATTCATAGTCCGATGATATCTACTTACTTGAATTGTTTTGTCTGCAGTTATTCACGCAGTTTATATTGTTCCTCAAATGCTCTGTTTTCTGTTGTGATGTTTCTTTACACATTAAGGTGTTCTACAACGTATAGCTTACGCGGTAACCACTTTTTGTCACTTCCTAAGCCTAGAACAACAACCTACGGCCCACATTCTTTTTCATACTTTGATTTTAAGAGAAAGATTCTCAGTTATACTAGGTTTAATAATTATTAAAGAGTGACTGTCAGTAAAAATCAGAGAAAAAAACGAAAAATCGCGGCATGGTCAAAAATTGGATTTCACTCATTTTTCGTCTGCGGCAATTTTAAGGTATTAAACAAAGTGAAATGGGGTTAGTTTTTGAAATATCCATTTTGAACGAAACCATCTGATCGTATTTGGCCGTGCGCGATCCTGAAATTTTTCACCATTTTGCAAAATTCTTATTTGAAATAAAATGCAACATTTATTTTTACAGCCAGACTTCTACAGCTATAAATGTATACACTGGCTGTTATTTAATTGATATATGGTATTCTTTTTAGTCTCAGAGTCTTTCTGAAGAAAAGAAGAACAGATTTTCAACTTATATTTTCAGTCGTTCGATTGCACAAGAAAGCATGCGCAAAACAGCCTCGTAGAAATGTATGTGGTAGTGCCTCAAAATCTTTAATATCGTAAACTTAGAGTCCTTAAACATAGTTCTAAAAAGCTCTCGTTTTGTATTTCTGGGACCTTCTCATTTATCACTGTGAACGCCAACTGAATTTCGGCGAAATCACAAATGATGCCATAATGCAATTCAAGAACTTTGAGTGACATGCGACAACACGCAGATCTGAACATTGGCCTAAAATCTCTGAAATTAGGTGATTCAGGTAAACAATACTGCCATGTACATCTTCCGTTAAATAAAGCTTAAGGTGACTCGATTGAAATAAATGACGCGCTCTATGCCTCTCTAAAAACTCTAATAACATCGTCATTTCTTACTCGATTGCCTTGAAACTTTCCGCCCACAATGCCGCGACACATCCGGGACACTTAAAAGTGTCTACCCAGCGCGAAAATTCAAATTCAATAAGGATAACAGACGCACAGACAATAGAGGAAATGACCAAAAACCGCCCAACAGCGCGTGTATTTTGCGAGATTACGAGTAAACTAGGTTTATTTCGTACTAGTTAGGATACGGTTTTTACAGAAGACATATTAATGAAATGAATGAGACCTTTCTTAAACTTTTACCACTTGTGAAACTAGTAGCGAAATCTAGTTAAAGTTTGTCTATTTCAGCGTTCTGTTTGTATGAGAAAACACAATGCAAATATTTCGAGGTTGAATTTTTCTCCAATGAATTGCTTAACTTCTGACTTAGCAAAGGGCTTTGATTGTTTGGTGTTCAAGGAAGCTTTCTGCAAAATTTCATAGAAAAATAATGATTTAAAGTGCAAGCGAAAGCCAACTTTCAGTTTCCACTGATGTTTTCGGTTTCCCTCTTCGAAGAGAATCGCATAACAATAGAACGGACACGCTTTGAATCTCCCGCGAAAATCCAAGTTTGAATAATTATTTTCGCAAACAATAGAATATGAATTCCCACAGGAGTAGTTATTGGCGTGGGTCGGCTTGAGACGAGTGCTTGTTCATTTATGATCATACGACAAAGAAAGTATATCCAGTTTATTTCACTTTTCCCTTCGTCGTCCTTCATTGATAACATTATTTTGGTAAACTGAACTACTTAGGACTGCAATTAAGCGATGCTAAGAGAGCGAGCGTAAAATAGAATAACCGCAATCCGCGAGTGGCGAACAAGTAATGCTTCGCGGCCGTCTCAACCACCTTTAAAACCGCTTAATCTACATGAAACTGTTTTAGATAACTTTTAGGCAGTCTGTGGAGTCATTAAAAAAATTGCTCGCGAACTCTTTGACGAATCTCACTATTCAATAGGTTTGAACAGAGACCCAAAGCCTAAGTCTGCCGACCAGTCACGGCAGACTAGTTCTAAACATGCAAATTATTATGCCTTGCGTTCTGAAATCGGGCGCTGTAAGTAAATGTCGCAAAACCCAACAGTATGTGGGCGATGCGCATTTTACACGCAGTTTATCGAGGAATAACACGTATGTCAATATGTAGATGTACTGTTCGTTAAGTTTGCGTGATTTTGCTTTTATTGAAGACTACTTTTTTTAACGAAATTGCTATTCTAACAAAACTGAGGGCTACGAATTGGTTTGAACTTCTAGAATCAGCTTATAATAACATTATATCTTGACTCTTCAAGTTTCCGCAAAATAGTCGGAACAGAAATCCTGGCACAATTTGAACGTCAAAATAACAATCCCAGACGGACTTCAAAGTTTGGACCGCTCCAACACTTTCCAAATTTGACTTAAAAGCATAATAACTCCAGATAAAGTAAGTTCGATGTATCGCTATAGTTAGTTCCAAACCGCATTTGGCAATCCACAACGATGAAAAAGTTTGGGCGACTATAATAAACTCACTTTTTACACCAAAATATAACGGGGTCGCCAAATTCACGTTTTTCTGAATTATATGAAAACTAGCCGGACGAATTGAATAAAACTACCGGAACATGAAACTGAATCTTTTACACATACTTTGCGCTATTTTACGTTGCTGGGGCGGTCTTGATTTGGACAATATATTTTTTGAAAGTTATGCGCTATCGAAACTCTGTTTTGAAGACGGTTTTGTTGTTATCTGAATTCCACAGTAGCGCTTTGCAAATTTTATTTAAATTACTAGATTACTGACGGACAGTTTATAAGACTTACCAGCCTGACGGCTGTCAGTTGCCGATAACGACACGTGAAGCAATGTCTTGTAAACATCCCTGGTTGATTTTCTCCACAAGCACTTTATTCTTTGAAATACAGTAAAAACCCGCATATAAGAACCTAGAATTTTCGAGGTCAGGCTGAACAAGTTCTTATATTTTAGGGTAGTTTTTTCACAATTCAGGCTGATTAGGTTCTTAATAGGTTCTTATTTTTCAGAGGTTGTCGTAGTGTACATGCATGAAAGAAAACTGGGTGTTTGAACTACATATGTGTCAGATGAAGAAAACATAAGCCCCAAGGACTACATCCATACACATTCTAGAGTATATATGTATTTTATATTTCTATATTTTCTTAATTATTGGATATAAATATTTGTGCTAAAACTGGGTAGACAGACCTACACGACTCCTGCTTTATATACACAATAACATTTTGTCAGAAGTTTCTCACACAATTAAAATCCAGAATTTTGACCATCAAAATTGGAGTGATTTTTTTTATATAAGAACCTATTTTTCTTTGCCAGGCTGAACAGGTTCTTAAATTTTCCGGTATTTAAATGCCAAATTTCAGCTTGTAGGTTCTTAAATCACTAGGCTCTTATATGTGGGTTTTTACTCTAGCTCATTATGGAATTTATATAGTCCACTGTAATTCTGATTTGGACTCAAATAAATCCTAAAGAAACAATACCAACTGCTCCACTTCTTTGCCACATGACTGCTCAAAATAGACATGTCATGTAACATGCGCTTCTAACCCGAATTCCATGGGCTTTTGTGGAACTCTATGTAATTCCATGGAAGCCCCATGCATTTCCATGTGAGCTCCGTGGAATTCTATAGGGTTCCATGGAACCCTCATGGACTTGCGTGGAGTTCCATGGAATCATCATGGAATTTCCATGGAAGTTCCATGAAATATTTGTGGACACTCCATGGGAGGTTTAAATACTGAGTTTCATGGAATGTGTCACAATTATTAAATAATGAACATCAAAGAGTGAATTATCAACACAAATTATTCAAAGTAGGCCAGTTTATCTTTATGTGTCGGGCTATATATTGAGAGGATAGCTGAAGATCTAGACCTGTGATCAGCTAAATAGACAAAAATACAGTTTAGTTAAATATTTTGCTGTACCTTGCAAATCATTCTAGTTGAGTTCAGCAAATATTAAATAATATCATGGTCATAATTTTTATGGAAATTTGAAGTAAAATAAATGTTTTGTGGTAATTCATTCACCCACATCAAACGTTCTGTGGTACAAATGACTGAAGATCCCAAACCAATGCGCCTGCATTCAGTGGCCAGCAGTTGTCATTTGAGTCATGTGACCTTTGTAGCCTTAGTACAGGCGCCATTTTGAAGAGGCTGTTACAATATTCGTTTAGCAAGCATCTGTGTGTGATAGCATCTTTTAGGATAAAACAAAGATGGACAATTGTAGCTTTTGGATTAGTCTTTGTGCCGAAAAATGTTTTGAAGCCTTGCATGTGGATTTTTGGATGAAAATGAACAGATGAAATCGAAGTTGTGAGCAACACTGGAGCAACGATGGTTCGCTTAACTGTTTACTTTGGAAATGTGAACGTTTTGTAACATAAAGGTTGTAACTCCAAAGGCAAATTAGAATTTAAATAGCCTCTGAAGTTACGTGAATAGCCTCAGTTGATGTAATCTTTGGAAGACAATCGGTTAGCGGAGTAAATCGATCAAGTGGAGTAAATCGATCAAGGTATGCCTGTATCATTTTTGCGTTTTCAGTTGTCTGACATTTTAAGGCTGTAATTATTGTTACCAATATACAGTTTTCAGTCTCAGGATTGCCATTGATACCTGTTGTATTTAAACATGAAGAGTTTATACAATTTGAAGATTGGCGCAACAATATTTAGTGGAAATATTCTTCTCTTTCAGAGGGACTAGTTTAAAAATTCTATTTGTTCATATCTATTTTCCTTTTTCTTGCTGGGCATGAACACAGAATGCAATACTTCTGCCACTGAAAATGTCAAATTATAACTTAAATTTGTGTTCACTAAGAATGTCATTCAGTTTTGCATAAGATTTTTGACATTTTATAATAATTTGTTCACTTGAATGTATTCTAATGTTAAATAAGTGTTATAGAGTGTAGAGGTTAAGTTTTAAAATAATTTATTTATTTCATTCTTTTATTATTGACAATACAAATGTAATATATTATAAAATCCTTGAGATTAAAGGTTGTAAAAAGAGTTTTACACTGGTAGCCCTAAATTCCTTAAAGACTAGTTTTCGATGGAATTCCGTGGGTACTTTTTCATGGACTTCGAAGTCCCAATACCAGACAGAATTCCATAGCGTTGAGCTTTTGTGGAACTTCATAGAATTCCATAAATTATGTTTTCGTAGAATACCGTGGAATTCCATGTCCCAATACCAGACAGAATTCCATGGAAAATTTACCATCGAATTCCGCGGAATTCCATGAAATTACATGGGGTTATTTTACAGGGGAATGCACGTTACTAAAACGAGGAATGGGAAATGGGGAATAGGAAAATGAAAACAGGAAATTGAAAATGAGAAATTGTAAACTGTAAGTTAGAAATTGTAAATTAGAAATTGTGAATGCTGAATTAACTTATCCAAATCAGCTGCCGCCGCTCTTAACTCCAAACTTGAAAGAGCCAACAGTGAAGAGGAATAATTTTCGGCTGGAACGAAAAATCTACTTGACTCCTCTGAACTGATACACAAAGAATGGTTGCTTTTGTATTTAAAAGGTTTTAAACTATTCATGTCCAGGTGCCAGCTAATTCTGGATTAAGTGAATTTAGACAGATATAGTGCAGACTTCAGCTACCTCGAACATAAAAGGGAAACCAAAAATTGTTCAGTTTGTGATAGCCAGCAGTACATAAGTGAGCAATATCGACTATTGAAGTGAAGCGAGTTACAATTCCAAGTAGCTAGGCTTTGCGATAGTAAGGGTCCACTGTTGATCTTGTAACAGTGTTGTAAGTTTTAATATTTCAGTTTGCCTTTCACAATCTAAGTGCATTCTTAAAGATTATGTTGTTTGTTTATTATTCTTTTTTTATTTATTTATTTATTTATTTATTTAGTTTCCTCATTCTTCCTCAGCCCGATTAAGCCGATCATTCTGAATAAATATGACTCAGCTTGATTAGCTTTTAGCTGTTTTGAGTATTTTTTGGTTATGTGTGGTTTCTTTTTTTTTTTTTTAATTTACTTTCCATGTTTGCAACTGTCATCATGACGTCAATAATATGGCTTAAATGTGGCTAAATGCGGTTAATGTGGCTTTTTAAAACAATTTGACGGTAGACATGAGACTTGACTAAACCGAGTGTAGGAGGTAATAAAAGCTGGTTTGTGTAATGAATACCAAAAGGCGATTAAAAGGTTTACTTTGCCTCGCTAAACGTCATGTCAGAGTATTTTCCTGGGGGAGAAAGCGCAGACATCTGACGGCAGTGCAGGCACCTATTTAGTTACTTTCGAGTGAAATAGAAAGTCTAAAAAGGCGCACGATTTCTGTCTTATTGAGACTTAAGACGAAAGAAAAACGTGGAGCGGAACCACATATCCAGAAATCGCGGACATTAGAGCCCGCGCCTTTTCGGGCGTCCTACATAGACAGCTCTTTTAAATTATGCATACCGCTGATCGAAGCGGTATAGTTTGGGCTCATATTTCATGATGGTGCACGATGCAATAAGTCGCCTTACAAAACGATGTTTTGGCCCATATAAAAACCACTGACCAAACTAAGTCGCTTAACATTCGAATGTACTGAAATTTAGCTTTCGAAGGATGGCTTTTGTAGCGTATTTGAAGCCGGTTCGGCCGAAATATCGTAGTTCCAAGAAAGCGGATTTTTGGACTTTAGCGTGGAGTTTCAAATGTATGGTCCAATGCTATTTTTTCGTGGTTTTCAAGTGCAAAAAGTAAACATCAAAATCAATCGGATGGAGCTGAAAATCGTAAGGTTAGTTTGTTCCATGTATAGTTTTAGTGAATCCACTTGCACATTTTTTCGATCCCATTATGTTTACCCGTAATCGCTGTTTATAAACTATGAGTTTTCGGTTTTTCGATGAAATCCCCCTCCACGCCTTATATTTTTTGGCCGCTAAACTGCTCACAGAAAACCGTAAAAAGTAAACATAAAATTCGAAGTATCCACCTTATTTTTTGTACTATATCTTTCTTGATAGACCAGTTTCCCATGAACCGGTTGCACATTTAATCTTTAACAAATTGATCAAGAGATATTTCTCGAAATTTTTTAATCTCCATACATTTCTTTGTTGCTGTTGCGTTCCCTTCGATGGTCAATTTACCGCAGGATTTGTTGACCGTGGGCTCAAATGTCTGCGATTTCTGGATATGGCTCGGTAGTCTGGACCAGGGGAATAAAAGTTGAACGCCGAAAGCAAGAGTAACGGAACTGTCTTCTCCCTGGTCCCTAACTGATCTGCTGCGTTATTAGCAGCTTGTATTTGTATTTTATTTATTTACCACACATTATAAATTACACGATTACAATTACAGAAAGATACAAAAATGTAGAAAGAAATGGCGAGGAGGCCTAAAGGAAACTATAAAGCTTATGTTAATTAGGCCTCCTCAATTACAATTTTTCAAAGATGGCATAAAAATTACGGCCACGGATACAAATTATTGTCAGAAGGAACAATCAGTATTAAGGAAGTTTACAAATGCTGAACATTAAACAGTTTTTTTTCCAGATTTTTGTAAGAATATACCAATAATTATTACAAATAAATGCCTTAAGTGCTTTTTTAAAGGAGAAAGGGGAGGAAGAGTTGACGATGTCGGTGTTTAAGGTGTTATAAATAATGTCTTGCTTGTTCTGCAATACATTTTCGTGCACGGTTTTGAGGTCATAGCAATACCAAAGGCCTCTTAAAGCCGCAGCAAAAAGTTTCAACATTGTTGTCCAACACTTTGTTGTGTAACAATGTTGGACACGCGGCTAACAGTCTTTCAACATCACTCCAACATTCATGCGACAAAACATTTTCGTCAAACATCATCTAACATAATGTTGTATAACAATGTTGGAGCGATTGGCCTTGGTTTAACCCATGGAGTCAAGTGCGTGTCGCGGTGAGCCCCTACACATCTTTTGTTTTTGCCAAAAAACACTTGCATTTATGAGGACCTTCTTAGCCTTAAAACTTTATTATCCTATTTAATATTATCAGGTTAAAAGTGATTCTATAACTTTTGTTTAAAACCTTTCAAATCCCGCCACGTCCTTGTCGAAAGCTGAAGTGGCATCTGTTAATCTTTCTGTCTTGAAAACAAGAAACTGCAGCTTTTTCAATCCCACTTCTTGCCGCTATTGTTTGCTCCTAAATTAAGTTGCAAAAACTAGTAGGCATAATAGGGGTGGACTGAACTGCCAGCTGTTAACTATTGCTGTTGTCATCAAGTCCTCGGCTTTCCTCGGGCCAGTGAGCTAGACTTGAAGAAGAGGGAAAGATCCTGGAGTTTAAATTGTTTCCACCAACGCAGTAAACTCAAGCTCAGTAAGGGCCCTTCTAGTAAAAACAAAAGAAACGTGAGTATAAGCATCGCCTAAGGGCCTTCTAGTGACAGCAAGAGAAACCCAAGTATAAGGGCCCTTCTAGTGAAAACAAAAGGAACGAACGTTTAAGCATTGCCTAAGGGCCTTCTAGTGAAAGCAAGAGAAACCCAAGTATAAGGGCCCTTCTAGTGAAAACAAAAGAAACCCAAGTATAGGGGCCCTTCTAGTGAAAACAAAAAGAACGAACGTTGAAGCATCGCATAAGGGCCTTCTAGTGAAAGCAAGAGAAACCCAAGTATAAGGGCCCTTCTAGTGAAAACAAAAGAAACCCAAGTATAGGGGCCCTTCTAGTGAAAAACAAAGGAACGCAAGTTTAAGCATCGCATAAGGGTCCTGGTGAAAACAACAACAGCGCAAATGTAAACATCGCATGCAGGCTCTTTCAGTGAAAACAAAAGGCCTTGCGCTTGTGCTTGCGCCGTACGTGTTTCACGTTGCCATGATCACTGTTATGCTTGCATTTCCAGTCAAAACTAGTCTTTAATTTCAATGCGGTGTTTATAATCGGAGTAACGGTGATAATCCACAAAATAACGACATGTATTTGTACCCAGCACCTTTAATGAGTTTAACTTACAACAAAGCCGATTATATAAATGTGGCTTGGATAACAATAATAAATGCTCCGACATGCAAATCTACTAAGCTATATAATGACGCTTTTTTGTAATTTCTTTTCATCGTGTTATTATTTTTTTAATAGAACTGTTTAAGACAAAAACCAGCGTAACTGTGGCAGCATAACTGTTGTACAACCTACCAGTTCTTTTTCTTCGAGGGAGTTAAGGTAGTAGTTACTGGACGTCTCAAAGGAAATAAAAATTCTAATGGAAAAAATCGCAAAAGCTTAGGAAAACCAAAGGTGGATTATTTGTAGCATACGGCGTAAAGTCGTCGCATTTGTCCGTACAAATTTTCTTTTTAGGCTAAAAAAATCGCACGTACAATTGCGACTACTACAAGCATGTGCTGCAAACATATCAGCCCGAAAATTCTAACCGTTAAACAAACCTAAACAGATTAACGTGAGATTGATCTAAAATTTACTGTGATTTTTAATAAAGGATGACGTACACAGGGGTCTAAAAAAAACACGCCAGCTTAGATGTCAAGTGAAGATATGACAGTTAGGCGGTAAAATATTAACGGTTCGATAGCTTGGGACAATTTTTAAGTCAAGCAACAAAGCAGGCCTCAAACAACTTGTTCCGTGCGTTCACTGATGCAGTCCCATCTCTTTTTTCCGCTCCCTTTTTCTCGGCCATGTGACCCCACACTAGGAAGCAAATCGTCAAGAGACAACCCTCAGAGTTACAATTTCATTTAGACCCTCTGATCACAGCAGCCTCGTTAAATGGAATGATTATATATTTAAGAAGCCGCTTAAATTTTCTGCTTAATAGCCATAACGCAGAAAATCAATCAATCACAATTCACTTAAGTCAGTGTTTCGTTTTCATAGTTATACCTGTGAACCATCAACAGAACAGACAAACAACACACTGTACGAACTGAGAAATTATTAATTAGGCCAACTATAGATGAATCGAGACTCCTGATTTATAATTTACAGATTGGGTCACACAACAACGACAAGTTCTCGAGAGTTAAAACTAAACTCTTGTTCTCGTTTGTCTTTAACTAGCCTCTCGTTAGCCTGAGAAAACAGCCGACGTTTCTCGAGGTCGCCACTTGAGCCCTCGCAAAACGGCGTCTGAGTAACGAGCGCAGAAATTCCGTACTGATGACGTGTACTACCCAGATCTTGGTTGTGCTTCTGATTGGTTGTGCCGCGAGGGAATTTTCTTTCAACCAATCAGGTGCACTACCAAGATCTGGGTAGTGCACGTCATCGGCATGGAATTTCTGCGCTCGTTGCTCAGATGTCGTTTTGCGAGGGCTCAAGTGGCAACCTCGCAAAAGGTCGGCTGTTTTCTCAGGCTAGCCTTTCGTACGTGTATGGAAGTTCAAACTCTCGTTGTCGTTTAGCCTGTAACTCGCATTGACTCTCATTGTCGTTCTTGCGATCTCGAAAAGTTTCAGAAACTCTCGGCGACTGTCGTTCTTGTTTACCTTAGGCTTAAGATGGTTTACCATTGTTTAACATGAAGAGGATCGCCAAAAATAAGGTGCCCCTTGTTTGTACTAGGAGCATTAAAAAAATAAAACAAAAGTCAATGTATGAGAGGCAAAAAAACTTATTGAAAAAGATAAAACAACTTATATTCGTTCAGTTCAATAAACGCTAACAGATTCAGCCTAAATAGATTTTAAAAGTCAACAAACTGAACCGGCTCAACTTTACGGCTCTGCGTGCGCTCCATTAACCCATCCAACAACCCAGGTTTAATATCCCTCCAATCTTAGTATAGTAGTCAACCAACATATATTATCAAACGGCCTATTGCCATTTTAGAGGCTACAAAAAAGAAAAAACATAAGAAAATTGTTCCTATTGAAAAGTATATTACGGGGATGAATCGTCATAAATCACATGATCTTTCGATAACTAGTACTTTTACCCAATTTTATTTATTTATTTATTTTTTTGCGTCAAAAGCAAGAACTCAGCCGTGTTTGGGTCTACCAGACTGAGCGATTTTAGTGAGACTGAGTGGTTTAGTTTAGCAATGAACACCAGCCCGGTTTCCGTTGCCAGGTGCACCCTCCACAGGCTGCATCTCGACCTCACTCCAGTTGTTCGCATGGGTCCCCAAGCCGTTACCTCGTGTATGACTACGTGAACCGTCCACAGATGAATCATGGCTCTTCTCAGATACTTTCGGAAGTTTTTCGAAGGATGCGTACACGGGATTGTCAAACTGACACTGTGACGTCTTCGACATAGAAATCTGTTTCCTAAATTTTCTTCTTTTGCAGAGGAGAACGCCACCTGCGATAACTATAACTGATGAAAAAAGACCTCAAAATAAGTTAGAAAGCCCTGCTAAATAAAAACACAGAAATAACTATGTTAATAAAAGTTGGTAACCTTGATAATGTGTTTTATCAACATTTACATAAAAAAACTTCTTTTGTCTGGAAAAGTCAAAATAAATCCGTCATCCTGCACCGGTAGGAACCAATTTTATTTGCACGTTTAATTGAAAGAAAAAAATTATTTTAAGTATCCTGCTTACCAAGGCCTACTAGAATTGATCCGCCTATAATGGCAGGAAGTTTCCATGGCAACTGCTTTGTGCCCTCGCTCATTAATTTGCCTGAATCTTTCGCTGGAACAGAAGTCGGGATTGGATAATGTGTCGTGACTGATCCGATAAAACTCATCTGGAAACAAAAATTAAAACAGTTGGGTAAGATAAAGGTAAGCATATTCACATCCTGTTAGAAGAAACTGGCTATTCTGCTCGCCAGGTGGCCTATTTTGCTTTAAAGTTTGCTAGCGAAAGCTATTCTGCTAGATTCTGCTTTGGCAAAAAAAAAAGAAGAAGAAAGAAAAAAAGGAAAAAAGAAAGAAGTCAAAACAGTCTCAAACTCACAGGCAATCCTGCTTGAAGCTATTAACGCATGCGCGCTCGAGAATCACAAGCATTGTATTATGTATAAGAGAAGTGACATCACACTGTAAGAACAGACAGATTCTGAAAATGCCCTTTTCTATCGGATTCTGCCACAAAATGCGTATTCTGCTCCTAAAGCCCTATAAACTCCTACTCTGCTTGAAATTTTGCCAGCAGAATATGAACAAGCCTAGATAAAGAACACGGTAAAGAGAAGATTAAGGACATGTATAAGAAATATGATAACACAGAGAACGTGTAAGACGAGACATATGTTGCAGGCATATGTTGGAAATGCTTCACAAAATAAGTGAAAACAGTCATAATGACTTATGTTGGCAGGGAAGAACTTATCTTCAGTATCTGTAGCAGAAATGGAGCTATCACTACTCCCCCAGGATGGGACCCTTGGCCCTTTGCAGGATTACACACTTATATTTGGTTCTGTCTTGTGTGGAGAACTCATTGTAATGGCGATATTCGAATCTCCAACCTTCATTCAGAGAGGCTAATGCACTAAACACAAGGCCACAAAACCGCCACATACGTCATGTATCTTGTTGCTTTCTTAACAGGTCATGCTTGCAACATGCGTGTAGAATTTTTTGTAAGCACCCGGCCATAATTAGTTCTTATTAACCGAGCGGGAGGTCTGTATGGGAGAATCTTGACCGAGGTCGCCAGTACAGACCGAACGCAGTGAGGTCTGTATCAGCGACCGAGGTCAAGATTCTTCCATACAGACCGACCTAGCTCGGTTAATAAGATGTTTATTATATGGCCAAACAAGAAATCAAAAGGACAAAAAATAAACATTTATTTTTTTCCCTGCGCGGGCTCAAGCATTTAGCTGGCTTACTTCTGTCACTAGTCTCCAGTCTAAACGGGACAAAAGTCCAGCTTTGTACAAACTTCGTCAATGAACGAAGACAAAATAACCGTTCTTTTTCATATGGGCTCAATGAAAAAGCTTGTGGTTAAACAACAATTTATGGAAAGTGACCAAAGGTGCAACGAATTTTAATCGATCGATCAGCGATCAGTTCTCATTTAGCCTTGCGATCTTCGACTGATCACCGCAAAAAACGTTGCTGTTGAATGTGCAGCCTTCGAACTTGTCAATATGCGCTCCGGCAAAAATTGCCTGAGGCTGGATTTGTTGGACTGTGAAGACATTTTGATGTGTTGTAGTGGAAGCACTTACTTGGTTTTCTTTGGACTGAGCGGATGTACCTGGCCCACGATTCAAGACAGGAGACATTTATCGCTGTCGCTTCAGAGATGCTGAATGTAGCTGTCGAGGGTTTTCAAATTTTATCACCGCTAAGCTGTGCAACGAATTTTGGCTGAACGTCTGCTTCGAAGAGTCGTCCAACACTGGTCCTCCTAACGGAGTGATTAGAAACCTTCTTCTTGTTTGTGTCATCGAGTTTGGCTTAATGAATACACGGTTCCGTACTCGGTGTCATCTTGTTTTGCGAACGGAGATGAAAAATTTGAACAAAAGAAGGACGACCTCTTTGGCAGGTATGTTTACAATTGCTCTAGACTCTTTCAGTAACTCACAAAATTTCGTCCATGCGTTTAAGTCGCTCTTAGTTTTGTACTGAGTGTTTCTGGATTTTTGTGCTTGTAAAAGCTTCTCAATTTCGACTTCATCTTCGCGCGTAGCTTCCTCGGCTGAACTCAAATTTGCCAACGTTTGCTCATTCTCTTTACTTGCTAAATTTCCTCGCTGTCTACTGGTTCTTCCATTTAGTATTACTAACAGGAACAAGCCAATTTGTTTGTACTTTTTTGTTTGTAACTTTATGAGGGCAAATGTTAGAACAACATCGGTCTAGATGCCGGTCTAGATGGGAAAATCTAGACCGCGGTCAATATCGATTTTAGCCAATCAAATTCTTCTATTTGGTTGCTTCCAGTCCTTTTGAGACACGGCCATATAATAATGGGTATTACCACTGTCAAAATTCGGTCCTCTATCTAGAAATCATAAAATTTGTTTTTGAGGTGATTCCATAAATTGCATTTCGCGTCTTTGCTGCACATTCTCATCCTTGCTCCGAGAGGTTTTTCTCCGGGTGCCCCGGTTTTCCCCTCTCCTCAAAAACCAACACATCCAAATTCCAATTCGATCTTGGAGGTGTCCCCAATTAGCATTCTTTGCTAGATACCGTTGACACCTAAATAAAGTGATTTTATTTTTTATTTATTTATAAATTTTTGCGTTATTAGACAAAGCAGTAGTTACAAGTTCAGTATTTCTTATAAATAACAATTTTACCCGTTTCATTCTGAATCTCTGCGTGCATGCACACAAGGCATGCAGAACTACATCTTGTTAATCTATGCACCCTTTGCATGCATGCAGCTTTTCATTCATTCAGGCATGAAAACGCATACAGGCACAGTTAAAAAGGGATTTTTTTAATGAATTTAACTGTATATCACGACTGTTTTCACAATGGGATTTGATCTAATACCTTTCTCCCGTAGTATTCTATTTCAATCCCATTGCTCAAGACTTCATGCAAGTGGGGTTCATCAACACCAGCAGCATTCACATATAAAATGACCTACGACATGAAATCAACCAAAAGTGAGCACGAAAATATTAGCTTTCGAATGTTATCTATTGATAAAAAATGATACCGCTCACGTGATTATAACGCATACAACGCATTTACCTGCACTCCATTCTCGGTTATGCTAATCTCAGATTTCTTCTTTTTGGGAAGACCAGTCTGTAAATTTCAAAAAAAGAATTGCATACACTCTTTTTATTTTATAAGTACCGTTTTTACATGAGGTTGAGATTTCCCCCAAATTTAAGAAAATGTATGGACTAAAATTAGAACATCCTCAGGCTCAGCCAAATTGTACGCGTTCTTATATAAAAAAGAGTTTACTTAAAACATACAGTGCTATATGGTTACTAAACTGAAACTAGCTAATAGTCACATTTGCACAAGAATATGCATGCCCTAAGTTGGCCCGGGAAAGTTCCTATTTTCAATGGACTGTTCGGCCTTAAACCAGGCAAGGGTTTTCTTCGTAACTACTTTAGAATCTCTACCTATCCTACCTATCTACCTTTCACCTACTTTAGAATCTCTAATAGAGTAATTTTTCTATTTTTTTACCCTTAGTATCTCGTTCCTTTGATTCGAGGTTGGTAGTTAAAAGATAGCTGTTATACCACGTTTACAACCTAGCTACCTCGTTCACTTTGATGTAACAATGTAGCTGTTTCCCAAAAGAAAAACCTAGCTGGCTTGAGCTCTCAAAGGACGGTTTACATTCTTTCTAGCAGGTTGACTTGGATAGTGATCTTAAAATGAAATCAGGGTTAGCGAAGGAAAACAAAAATGCCGCCTAATTACGACGAACGGTACAAAACAAAGCGCTCATAATCTGGTACGGAAGTTACATTATTTAATGAATGATATCTTGAGAAAATTACATTTTAAATCATTTAACAAGAATTGTAAAAGTAAAAGTCACAATGACGTACATTGAGCCACGATTAAACGAGACGAGGAGTACGCTGTAAAGATGCAATACAAATCAGTATGTCAGTATATACGAAGTATGCTTACACTCAGTACTCTGGTTACTTCCTCTTCAACTAGCTGCAGTATTTGTTGCTTGTCTTTGGTGTCCAAAGAATCCAACTCCCCTTTGTAAAACAACTGAAATTGAAATTGCGTCTGTTGTTAGGTGGTTGAAGGAAGTACAAGGCACTTCGACGGCAAAACATATATGACAAGACTGGAAGTCAAACTCAGACTGCTGACTGAAAGGTATTAAAATATAATTAGGCTTTAGGAGGGTAAATAAACGAAAACGTTTATTTGGCGAGAAAATATGCATAGGTATTTGTTCGCGGACATTCAGGGAAGCGAAACTTCTTTTCCGGCACCGATTTATCGCCAGATATGTTGAACGAAGGCTTGTCTGTTACAACGACAAAACGCTCTTCGATCTTGAAGTTTTCAAATACCTCCTTTAAACTAAAACATATCACCCGATATGTCCCAGTATTGGCTGGGGCACATTGCGACATGTGTCGCATTTTGATCTATCGCGTGCGAGCAATTTTATTTCGTGAATTATAAGTCACCCTATCTGCTTAGAAGAAAGGCAGCGGCCTTATCTGAGGCGAGC
The DNA here is from genome assembly GCA_964017195.1 of Siderastrea radians. NCBI lineage: Eukaryota > Metazoa > Cnidaria > Anthozoa > Scleractinia > Rhizangiidae > Siderastrea > Siderastrea radians. Next base: position 51,963,061 of record OZ024888.1, read on the forward strand.
TTGGCTGCAAAGAACAGCCGCAACATACTGGACGTGCGTTCGCCGAAAAGCACTAATCACGCTTAAGAATTCCCCAGGTAAGGAATGTGCACTGTAGTACAGCACAAGAGGGTTAGCTTAAAACAACTGCCAGACAGTTTGTAAGGAGAAATAAAATTTCCAGCTTTTTCAATTGTACGATTTCGTAACGTGTCGTCGATTCGTGAGACACTTATAGTTGTTGTATTATCATCAAACTGCGGCTTAATAATTTTAAAACAATTACAAACAATAATTAAAACACAAATTTTAAAAAATTAAGATAATTAACTAGCGTTTTAAGATGTTGCTCGTTAGCCAAACCCTATATCGACTGATAGAAGAAAAATAAAACAGTTTTACCTTTAATTCAAGAATTCTCGAGGCAGATGGGTCTGTAGTTGGAATGTCACTTGGTGCTTCAATCTCTGCTGGTCGAATTAAAACAGAAATCAAGCCCCCAGCGAGATAACTGAGATAAGAATGGCCCCACAGATGACGCACAAAACAAGACTAACAGTGAACTGTGACTTAACGAAGTTTTTTTCGATGTACACGCGACTTCAAGTTTGTCCTATTCAAACTAATGATACAAAGGACAAGAGAGTCTTCGTTACCCAAAATGAAATGTTTCTAAGAATGCACAAATTTTACCTTTGGCATTTTATGATAGGGAATTAAGAAGCGGGAAAGAAGCCTCGAAAAAATAAATAAACCGTTCGTGAATGCGTGATCCGAGTCTCCTTCTTTCCAACCACCCAAAACAAAATGGATAAATGAGCATACTAATTTCAGCAGCCAATTCTGGACACGAAAAAACTAACAAATTCTAACTGATTTGTGAATAAAAGTAACGTGTTTGCTCAGTTCCGTATTTGTTATTGCTCAGTGTGAAGCCTCAGACTACAGGCGAATCATAATGAACCCAGAAAATATGACCAACGTGCCCAAGAGACTCTTAGCAGCTCAGCGTTTAGTGGGACTGACCTTATGAGCTAACCAGACAACCCTTAGCTTGTGGCCAGGGAAGTGTATTGTGGACTCATTGCGGACCTATGTTAGCTTAACCCATAATCCAGTCAAGACTAAGTTGTTGTTGTCAGCTAGCACATGGCGCCGAATAAACCAGACGTTGTTTTACGGAGTTGTTAAATTCGTTTAATCCGCATTTAATCCGAAGCTAGTCCGCTACAGCCAGTCATTAGCAAGCTTTCAAAATCCTCCTTCTTCACTGACAACTGACCTGTGCAGGAATGTCCATTTGAATCCAGGTTAAAACCAGGTTTACATCGACACAAATAGAAGCCTACAGTGTTAATACACTGGTAACTGCAGTTTCCGTTATTGGTGACACATTCGTTTATATCTGCAATGACGAACATAGTTAAGTTTATCAGTAATAAATGGTAATTGCACTTTGACAAAACTCACATTTGTTATAGCTCCTAATTACTTTTAAAATCGTGGCCTTTAAATTTTATTGATAGTACCAAAAACTGTGCAAATGTCTAATTGTTTTATTCCTTTTGAAACCGTAGATTTTCCATGATTTCACTGTTACTTGTCACCCTCAGTTTAATGGGTTTTTCATTCTGTTACAAGGACGAACGTAGTGGCTTCAGGGGTAAGTTGCCTAAAACTAAATGTCAGCGAGAGTAACTGCTAACGTCAGACGTTAAAGTAGTTACTTTGACTGGTGTGAAAGTCTGACGTTAGACGTTACTCAGGACGTTGAGATGTATACAAATCACCCTGGGAAGTAGTATGTAAAGATCAAATGCTGCTACAGCTATTGCCCACCAACTTACATTAGTGAGAATGGGAGAAAGGTGAACAAGCCATTGACTGGCTGTACTCAAAGGAGGCTTGCGAAGTAAATAACTTTCAAGAGTCCATATATCAACCAGCGGTAGAGTAAACTTACCTTCACACTGTTTTCCATCATACAGCAGACGAAATCCTTTGTTACAGCTGCAGGTGTAATTTCCAGGCGTGTTATTACACAGCTGATCGCATCCGGCGAGAATCACGGTCTTGTTTAAACTTTCCACATACGCAGGGTTACATTCATCCACGTCTGAAAAGTAACGCCACTGAATATTCACACATCTGCCCGTATTTCGAATGACTTAAGAAATAAAATTATCGCAAGAGAAGAAGATTGTGAGTTAAACCATTACGTGTGCACCAGATCACTGGCAGCCCAACATTGACAAGCAAGTCACATTAGAAAGTGACAATGACTCTGTCACCATAACATAAATGGAAAGGGCCTCACAACAACAAAAAACTCCGAAAGCAACGGCACCATTGAACGAAATGGTTTTGCGCAAATTACCCTACTATTATTACTACAAAAACACTGTGTGTAGAACCCAGGGGTAGGAGGGAAAATATCATCATACCTGAACACGTTTTGTTGTCTTTGTTCAGTACATAACCAGCATTGCACGAACAGAAAAAGCTTCCGTTCAAATTATTGCACTTGTGCTGGCATCCATGAAGGTTCTTTGCACATTCATCATGATCTTTTAAGAAGAAAAAACAGCGTGAGAATGCTTCCTCATCTTTTTTATGACTGTGAATACGGCTGTTTCTGTTTGGGAAGACCTTTTATAAATAACTGAATATTAGTGGGGCAAATGTTTGAATGTTGGGATAATTTAAAACAAAGTCACACCTCTCAAAGCCTCCCATTACATTTAAACTAGTGGTCACAACGAAAGGCGAATTTATAAGTTAATTTATTGAACACCTCGTTATACCTTTATCGAAGGCAGTTATGCTTGTGAAAAACTTCAAATTTGGTCCTTAAACACCGGACCGTTCTATATTTGACCTGTTTTTCATACCTATACAGCCACAGGACACATCATGCATTTCAGTAACGACTGAAACCAAATGGAACAGCAAGTTTTGTAAGACCATCAATACTCTCGTCTGGTTTGCCTTGGAGATCATTGAGGGCCCTAAGCCCGTCAAACAATGTTCTCTATTTCTCATGTGGCCAGTCATTACAGAGCTTTGAATAACCCCTTGCGAATTCTTTAATTACACCTAACCTGAGCAGGAATGTCCATTTGAATCCAGGATAAAACCAGGTTTACATCGACACAAATAGGAGCCTACAGTGTTAACACACTGGTGACTGCAGTTACCATTACTGGAGACACATTCGTTTACATCTGCAAGGATGAAAATTGGTAAGAAAACTCAAAAAAGTTGATTACACTTAAGAAATGAAATAAAATTTGTAATAGCTATAAAACCTTTTCAACTCGTGGCCTTAAAATCTTAATGATGGCACCATACATTCTGTCAACAACTGCATTTTTTTTACCTTAGGCCCGGTTCAAACGTCGAACTTGATACGTGCTCAGCCTAATGCAAATGAACCAAATCTATTGTTTTCGCTAATTTGCATTAGGTTCGGCACATGGAAAGTTTGACGTTTCAACCGGGCCTTAGTTCACTTTGAGGATCGTAGAGTTGTCGTGATGCATTATTGCGTTTCAGCCTCAGCCAAAAAAAAGTTTTTTTGTTATCAGGGTGAAGGTAGTGACTTCAAGACTGGCAGCACACGTATATAACGATCAAATGTTGCTGCTGCCCACCCATTTATATTTAAATTGGTGGGAATGGCGATAACTTCAACAAACAAATGACTGGACACAAATGGATTGATATAAGTAAGAACAGGTAAAGAAAGCTGGAAACTTACCTTGGCACTGTTTTCCACTATACAGCAGACGGTATCCTTTGTTACAGCTACAGGTGTAATTTCCAGGCGTGTTATTACACAGCTGATCGCATTCGGCGAGAATCATGGTCTTGTTTAAACTTTCCACATACACAGGGTTACATTCATCCACGTCTGAAAAGTAGCATCACTTAATATTCACGTGCAATGCCGTTGAACATTAACACATTTTTGTGTCTTTTGCACGACTTACAAATTTTAAGTTATCATAACAACAGCAATTTGTGAGTTCAAATATTAAATGTGCCCAGACTACTGGAAACGAACATGGACGAGACCTCACCACAGTAGCAAGTGGAAATGACTGACCATGACGTGAATAGAAATAGATTAAGGAAAAAAGCGCCGTTTAACTAAATGGTCATGAAATTTCTCTACCGTACGAAGAATGTGTAGTACATCCCAGGTAGGAAAAGGAATATCACACCTGAACACGTTTTGTTGTCTTTGTTCAATACGTAACCAGCATTGCACGAACAGAAAAAGCTTCCATTCAAATTGTTGCACTTGTGCTGGCATCCGTGAAGGTTCGTTGCACATTCATCATGATCTGTTAAGAAAAAAAGTATGAATATCTTTTCATCACAAAGTGAGTACAGCCTGTTTCTCTTTGAGGAGACTTTTTGATCAGCTAAAGATATTTGAATTTAAAAAAAGGGGAAAATTAAAAAAAAAAACTGGGAAAAACTTTGAAACCAATCATATGTACTAAAACGATCTATTCCATTTCAAGTCATGGTCACCACGAAAGGCGATTTTTTGAGTGAAGACAGTTATATGTTTCTTTAAAAAAAAAAACTCCAAATTTGGTCTTTTCACGTCGTCAACAAAATTCTCCTCTGATTTCCATCACAGATCACGGAGTGTCCTAAGCTCACAAAACACTGCTCTCTATTTCCCTTTTAGCCAGTCATTCGCGAGCTTTCAATATCTTCCTTCTTCACTAACAACTAACCTGAGCAGGAATGTCTATTTGAATCCAGGATAAAACCAGGCTTACATCGACACAAATAGGAGCCTACAGTATTAACACACTGGTGACTGCAGTTTCCATTACTGGAGACACATTCGTTTATATCTGCAATAATAAAGATTTGTAAGAAAAAACAGTAAAAGTAAATTACACTTTGAAAAAAATCGTTTTTGTTAAAGCATCCGGCGAGAATCACGGTCGTGTTTAAACTTTCCACATACACAGGGTTACATTCATCCACTTCTGAAAAGTAATGCCATTGAATATTCACCCATCAGCCTGTCTTTGCAAGACTTGTAAAATTTAAATTATCGTTAAAACAGTAGTTTGCGAATTCAAAATTAATATGCCCAAATGACTGGCGGCTGAACATTGACAGGAACTGGGTAGCAAGTGAAAATAATTGACCATGACATGAATGGAAATGGATTAAGAACAGGATTAGCAACACTGATAAATTGGGTTTGCGAAAATTCTTTGCGGTCAAACGCTGTGCGTAGATCCAGGGTAGGAGAAGGAATATCACACCTGAACACGTTCTGTTGTCTTTGCTCAGTACATAACCAGCATTGCATGAACAGAAAAAGTTTCCATTCAAATTATTGCAACTGTGCTGGCATCCATGAAGGCTCGTTGTACATTCATCATGATCTGCAAAGTACGAAAGCATGAACAAGCTTCCTCATTTTTACGACAATTATAGTACAGCCTGCTTTGGCCGTGGAGACAGACCTTAATATGGTCTAAATTAAGTTTTTACCATTTTGTAAACAGTGAATATCAATAGCGAAAAAAAGTGAAACAGTGTAATAATAACATTTGAAACAAATAATATATGTTGCAGGTGCCATTACCAATTTAAATTATAAAGGCGATTTTATAAAGTAAGGTTTATTTAAGAAAGTGTTAAAATACGTTTATTGAACACAGTCAAATCTTTATCAAAGACTCCAAAACTTGGTCTTTTCACGTCGCTGTATTGTAAGCGTCGTCCTCATACCCACTGCGCGTGCTACGGGACAAATTGGTAATTTATGACTCAGACAAAATGGAACAGCTAGTTTTGTAAGACCGTCAGTATTCTCCTGTGTTTGGCTCGGAGATCATTAAAGGCACTAAGCTCACTAAACACTGCTCTTTATTTCCCTTTTGCAATTGGCCAGTTATTACCGAGCGTTCAATATTCTTCTTCTTCACTGACAACTAACCTGAGCAGGAATGTCCATTTGAATCCAGGTTAAAACCAGGCTTACATCGACACAAATAGGAGCCAACAGTGTTGACACACTGGTGGCTGCAGTTTCCGTTGCTAGAGACACATTCGTTGATATCTGCAATAATGAAGATTAGTTAGAAAAATCAGTAAAAGTTAAATGCACTTCGAAACCATATTGTAGTTTTAAGAACATTCATCTACATTTAAGCTGCCACCTTCAAGTTTTTTGATGGCCCCAAATGAATGATGACTGACTCTAATAAAAGATGGTTTCAACAAAGTTAACAATTTAAAAATCCAGAGATAAAACCAGGGGGAAAGAAAAACTACCTTGGCACTGTTTTCCATCAGCGAAAAGACGAAATCCTTTGTTGCAGCTGCAGGTGTAATTTCCAGGCGTGTTATTACACAGCTGATCGCATCCGGCGAGAATCACAGTCTTGTTTAAACTTTCCACATACACTGGGTTACATTCATCCACGTCTGAAAAGTATGTACATCATTCAATTTTCACACATCTGCCTGTAATTTTAAGACTTTTTAAAATAAACATGCATTATTGTAAAAACAGCAGTTTGTGAGTTCATGCATTACGTCCATGTGCACCAGATCACTGACAGCCGAATATTGACAAGATCTCGTCAAGCGAAAATGACTGATCATGACATTAACGGACATGAGTTACTGAAAACAAAAAATTCCTAGAGTATAGGACCCGAGATAGGAGAAGGAATATCACACCTGAACACGTTTTGTTGTCTTTGTTCAGTACATAACCAGCATTGCATGAACAGAAAAAGCTTCCATTCAAATTATTGCACTTGTGCTGGCATCCATGAAGGCTCGTTGCACATTCGTCATGATCTGTAAAGAAAAAAAAATCCATAGACAAGCTTCTTCATGTTTTTATGGCAATGTGAGTACTACCTTGTTGTGGAGACCTCTTTATAATCCAAAGATTTTTGTATTTTCAAACATTGAATATCAAACGGGAAAAAAATGTGAAACAGTGGGGCAAAACTTGAAGCAAATCATATCTTTTAAAGATTCCCATTACATTCAAAATTGTGGTCACAGCGAAAGGCGATTTTTTTAACTTTAACTTTATATCTTTATCGAAGTCAATTAAATGTTTATGAAAAACTTCAGTGGTCTTTTGATGTCGTTTTATATTTAGCTTGGTTTTCATACCTATTGCTTCAGGACACATTTGGCTAGTAACCACTGAAACCAAACGAAACAGCGGCCCTTGTGAGACCATCAATATTATCCTGTGGATTGCCTTAAAGGTCATAAATTACCTAAGATCCCCAAAAACTGCTCTCTATTTCTCAAGTAGCCGATTGTTACTGAGCTTCATGCTGGTCAATTGTCGTCCTCCGTCACTGACAACTAACCTGAGCAGGAATGTCCATTTGAATCCAGAATAAAACCAGGCTTACATCGACACAAATAGGAGCCAACAGTGTTAACGCATTGGTGACTGCAATTTCCATTGCTCAGAAGACATTCGTTTATGTCTGCAATGGTGAACATTAGTAAGAGCTATCAGCCAGTTATTTGCACTTTGAAACAAATCACGTTTGTTACAGTCTCCCGCCAATAACTTTTAACTTCTTGCCGTTCAAGTTTACTTGCTGGCACCAAAAATTCTTCAAATATCTATTTTTTTTTATTTTGAGGACAGTGGAGGTTTCTTCATATCACTGTTACGTCTCACCCTCAGTTAAAAAGGTTTTTGATTTTGCTACGTTAAAGTACGAATGCAGTGCCTTCAGGTCAACTATTGCTGCTTTCCACTCACTTATTGGTGGGAATGGGAAAAATTTGAACAAATTAATGAATAGTAAGTAACTGATTCTATTAAAGAGAAGATTTGCAAAGTAAAAAAACCCTATACGAATCTGCATATGGTAAAAGCGTAAAGAAAACCTACCTCGGCACTGTTTGCCATCATACAGCAGACGGAATCCTTTGTTACAGCTGCAGGTGTAATTTCCAGGCGTGTTATTACAGAGCTGATCGCATCCGGCGAGAATCAAGGTCTTGTTTAAACTTTCCACATACCCAGGGTTACATTCATCCACGTCTGAAAAGTGACGTCATTTAGTATTCAAACACCTCGTAAAACAGTAGTTCGTGAATCCGCACATTAAATAATTATTCCCAGATCGCTGGCAACCAAATGTTGACGAAACCTCAGTATCAAGTGAAAATTACTGACCTTGAAATGAATGAAAGTAGATTAAGAACAAAACACTCTTAAATCAGTGCCGTTTAACCAAATTATTTTGAGAAAAATTCTACTGAGGAGGAACGCAGATCTGAGATGGGAGAAGGAATATCACACCTGAACACGTTTTGTTGTCTTTGTTCAGTACATAACCAGCATTGCACGAACAGAAAAAGCTTCCATTCAAATTATTACACTTGTGCTGGCATCCATGAAGGCTCGTTCCACATTCATCATGATCTGCCAACAAATATAAAGTATGGACACACTTTTTATCTTTTTCTATGACAATGTAACAACAGCGTATTTTCTTTGGGGATACTTTTGTACCATCTGAATTCAATTTTTATGTATTTTAACTTATTCAATATCAGTGGGGAAAGAAGTTGCAATCAGTTGACTAACATTTGAAACAAATCATATCTGTTAAAGGTTTCCATTACATTTCAAATCCAAGTCACAACGATAGGGAAGTTTTAAACTTAGATTTGCTTAACCACATGTTATATCTATATTTAACACAGTCAAATATTTGTTAAAAAACTCCAAATTTTGTCTTTTTACGTCGTTTTATAAATACTTTCGTTTTTAGACCAACTGATACAGGATACATTTTAGCTATTTAGTATGACTGAAATAAAATGAATCAGCGACCTTTGTAAGACCATTAATATTTACCTCTGGTTTGGCTTGGAGATCATTAAGGGCACTAAGCTCACTAAACACTGCTCTGTATTTCCCTTTTGGCCAGTTATTACCGAGCGTTCAATATTTTTCTTCTTCACTGACAACTAACCTGAGCAGGAATGTCCATTTGAATCCAGGACAAAACCAGGTTTGCATCGACACAAATAGGAGCCAACAGTGTTAACACACTGGTGACTGCAGTTTGCGTTCCTGAACAGACATTCGTTTATATCTGCAATAATAAAGATTAGTAAGAACAATCAGCCACAGTTATTTGCACTTTGAAATACCTCACCTTTGTTAAAGCTTCCAATTACTTTAAGGTTCGTGCCCTTAAAGTTTCCTTGATGTTTGCAAAAATTATGCAAATATCTAATTTTTTTGTCCATTTTGAGGACCGTAGATAATTCTTCAAATCACTACTACGCGTCACCCTCAGTTTAACAGGTTTTTTATTTTCCCGGCTGTGTTAAAGTACGAACGCAGTTCAGGAAGCATGCAGTTAATAGAGATCAAATGTTGCTGCTTCCAACTCACGTATTGGTGGGAATGGAAAAAATTTACAGAAATTGATGAATGATAACTGACTGTAAAAAAGGGAATATTTGCAAACTAAACAACCCTTTCAGAGTCCATATATCGAACGAAGGATAAAGAAAACTTACCTTGGCACTGTTTTCCATCAGACAGCAGACGAAATCCTTTGTTACAGCTGCAGGTGTAATTTCCAGGCGTGTTATTACAGAGTTGATCGCATCCGGCGATAATCAAGGTCTTGTTTAAACTTTCCACGTACACAGGGTTACATTCATCCACGTCTGAAACGTAACGCCACTGAATATTCACACAACTGCCTGTCTATTGTACGACTGTATGAAATTTAAATTATCTGAAAAACAGCAATTTGGAAGTTCTAGCATAAAATGTGCCCATATCAGCGGTACAACTCAGTAGAGAGTAAACAATCACTGTATGCGACATGAATGAAACGGGTAAAAACACGCACAACTCCAGCAGCAGCGCTGTTTAATTAAATGTTTTGCAAAAAATTGACACCAGTACGAACACTGTGGATAGATCCGGGGAAGGAGGAAGAATATGTGTCTACCTGAACACGTTTTGTTGTCTTTGCTTAATACAAAACCAGCATTGCATGAACAGAAAAAGCTTCCGTTCAAATTATTGCACTTGTGTTGGCATCCATGAAGGCTCGTTGCACATTCATCGTGATCTGTAAATAAAGGGTAGATATGCTTTCTTATGTTTTTATGACAATGTGGGTATGTACTGCCCGTTTTAAATGTCCTTCTTGCTCACTGACTACTAACCTGAGCAGGAATGTCTATTTGAATCCAGGATAAAACCAGGCTTACATCGACACAAATAGGAGCCTACTGTGTTAACACACTGGTGACTGCAGTTTCCGTTACTGGAGACACATTCGTTGATATCTGCAATGACGAACACTAGTTAACAAAAACAGTAAAGGTTCAGTGCACTTTGAAAGAAAATAAGTTTTGTTAGAGCATCCAGCTGCCTTGGTACTCCCCGCCTTCACGTTTTGTGGATGGCGCCAATATTTGCGCAAAAGTTTAAATTGTTTTATTCAATGAGAGGACGGTAGACTTTTCATGATTTCACAATCACGCGTAGGCAGCAGAAGAAAAGGTTTTTAGTTTCTTTCAAGGACAAACATGGTGACTTCAGGAAGCATTATATAAAGATGTTACTGTTGACTACTCACTTACAGTGCTGACAATGACAGAAATTTCAACAAAGAAATTCATGGACACAAAGGAATAATGATAAACTGTAATAAGAGAAGGTTTAAAAAAAGTGTATCATATCTTCCATATATCTAACCATGGGGAAAAACATACCTTGGCACTGTTTTCCATCGGACAGCAGACGAAATCCTTTGTTACAGCTGCAGGTGTAATTTCCAGGCGTGTTATTACACAGCTGATCGCATCCGGCGAGTATCACAGTCTTGTTTAAACTTTCCACATACACAGGGTTACATTCATCCACGTCTGAAACGTAACGCCAATAAATATTTACACAACTGCCTGTCTATTGTACGACTTCATGAAATTTATATTATCTGAAAAACAGCAATTTGGGAGTTCTAGCATAAAATGTGCCCATATCAGCGGTACAACTCAGTAGAGAGTAAACAATCACTGTATGCGACATGAATGAAACGGGTAAAAACACACAGAACTCCAACAGCAGCGCTGTTTAATTAAATGTTTTGCAAAAAATTGTCACCAGTACGAACACTGTGTATAGATCCGAGAAAGAAGGAAGAATATGTATCTACCTGAACACGTTTTGTTGTCTTTGTTCAATACAAAACCAGCATTGCATGAACAGAAAAAGCTTCCGTTCAAATTATTGCACTGGTGGGAATGGCGAAAACTTCAACAAACAAATGACTGGACACAAATGGATTGATATAAGTAAGAAAAGGTAAAGAAAGCTGGAAACTTACCTTGGCACTGTTTTCCATCAGACAGCAGACGAAATCCTTTGTTACAGCTGCAGGTGTAATTTCCAGGCGTGTTATTACAGAGCTGATCGCATCCGGCGAGAATCAAGGTCTTGTTTAAACTTTCCACATACACAGGGTTACATTCATCCACGTCTGAAAAGTAGCACCACTTAATATTCACTTGCAATGCCGTTGAACATTAACACATTTGTGTGTCTTTTGTACGACTTACAAATTTTAAGTTATCATAACAACAGCAATTTGTGAGTTCAAATATTAAATGTGCCCAGATTACTGGAAACGAACATGGACGAGACCTCACCACAGTAGCAAGTGGAAATGACTGACCATGACGTGAATAGAAATAGATTAAGGAAAAAAGCGCCGTTTAACGAAATGGTTTTGAAATTTCTCTACCGTACGAAGAATGTGTACTACAGCCCAGAGAGGAAAAGGAATATCACACCTGAACACGTTTTGTTGTCTTTGTTCACTACATATCCAGCATTGCATGAACACAAAAAGCTTCCATTCAAATTACTGCACTTGTGCTGGCATCCGTGAAGGCTCGTTGCACATTCATCATGATCTGTTAAGAAAACATAGGCCCGCAATGCGTGCAGAACCGACGAAGTGTTGGTTCGTCTCGAAAAGAAAGCAAGCGAGGCGTGCGTGACTGCAGGTTCAATAACATTCAAGCATCTGTAACAGCAAGTTGCAGCAAAAGTGCGTAACTGAAACTAACGCTGAAATTTGACCAACTGAAAAAGCGAACAATACCCTGGAAAGGAGGTCAACTGAATTATTCACCCTCTCCTCACCAAACATAGCCCCACAGACTACGCCCATGACCTCATGCATTCTTCACACAAGATCATTTTTCGCTGTCTTTTGGTCGGCCTTCCTCGAAACCCTGAACAAAAAAGCCATCACAATTCTCAAAACAGACGCATTTCAAAAAACGGGTGATAAATTTCCCAATATAAAAGTAACCACATCTTTACGATTGATCAGCATGGGCACTGTAACAGCCCAAAAGAATTGAACTTTTTGCCACGCCTGGGAACCACGCTTTGTGCACAGTTTCCTTTAATCATGCCATGGGCTCCTTAAGGCAAATTGTGAATGCAAATACGAAATAAATCATCGCTACGTACAGGATACAAGAAAGCGCATTATAGGCATTTACCAGTCGTTTTGACCCACTCCACCCTCGATAAATGCTTTTACTTGGCTCAACGTGCCGTGCTAACTGGCGTAACGAAAATTGTGACAGTATTTTGCTCTTTGCGTTACCGAATGACGTAATGTTTAAAATCTGATGACTCAGCTCATCTGTCTTATCGCTTTGTATATTTAATTGTGTTGAATGAAACTAAAAAATTAAATGTCGATACAAATTTATCCACAACTGAACATGCTTTTACCGAGAGTTGTGAGGGATATATTTATATACTGTTGTGAAAAGGGCACTATAAAACACAAACACGTCGTCAGAATCTCAACGTGCTAACCGGCGTGACGAAAATTGTGACAGTATTTTATCTTTTGCGTTACTGAATGACGTAATGTTTAAAATCTGATGACTCAGCTCATCTGTCTTATCACCTTGAATAATTTGTTGAATTAAAATTAAAATTTAAAGATAATTTTGTCCCCAACTGAACATGCCGTTACCGAGAGTTGTGAGCTATGTATTTATATACTGTTGTGAATCTGGCACTATAAAAACAGATTATCGATTAAGACAAACACACCGTCAGAATCAGGAGAAATTAGTAAAAAGGCAAAGTCGTCGGTTTATCTCAAACACGTTAAAGCATGTCTTATGACGTAATCGTTAAATCCGGTTTGCTCTTCCGGAGTCAGCAAGTCAGTGTCTCGAACTCTAAAATCGAACAAATCGGTTCAAAATCAAAACTAAAGCAGAAAAATTAAAAAGACTAACTGGTATATCCTTCTGTGCCGCTTATACTATCCAAGAAGATCCAGCCCCGTGTAGTAATTCATTTCCCACCTGCGAATAACCTTTCTTAACGTTGGCAGCTAGATACTTTCCAAGTATTAAACATAACCATAACAACATACACCAGAATTTTCCTCTCATAACATTTACTGTGAAAGATTCTATCCTTACGATGTCTCAGCAACACTTTGGTCCCACGAGCATCAACAGTGCCACTGGACTTCACCTCCTGTTATTATCAGTCCTCCTTGTTTTTTTTTTCACTAGTATTGCACAGATATTTCAGTCCGGCCAAAGCCAACACTGCCCGACGGACGTGTGCTTCTATACCCACGATACTTTTTATGTGGACCGTTGTCCTATCGTGCGTGTGTGTGTCTACTAATCGATGTCTGTGTACAACTTCTTCTCTATATGTTCAGCGTTCAGCACAAAATTATACTACAACACAGTCGAAGCAAATCTTCCACCAAGCCTCCGTCACCTTTCTTGACCTGCCAATTCAAAATGGCGACTCGTCCGCTCTTGTTCTCACGTCATCCCATCCCATCGGCCATAGCGAAATATACACCTTGTGGGCCTTACACGACGTATTTTGACCGACCAAACCAGTCGACCCTCTTGTCACGACTGCTCTAACTCGACTTCGTCGGTTAAAAAAGTATGAATATCTTTTCATCACAACGTGAGTACAGCCTGTCTCTCTTTGAGGAGACTTTTTGATCAGCTAAAGATATTTGAATTTAAAAAATAGGGGGGAAATTAAAAAAACTGGGAAAAGCTTTGAAACCAATCATATGTACTAAAACGATCTATTCCACTTCAAGTCGTGGTGACCACGAAAGGCGATTCTTTTTAGTGAAGCCAGTTATATGTTAATTTAAAAAAGACTCCAAAATTTGGTCTTTTGACGTCGTCATCAAAATTCTCCTCTGATTTCCATCACAGATCACGGAGTGTCCTAGGCTCACAAAACACTGCTCTCTATTTCCCTTTTGGCTAGTCATTAGCGAGCTTTCAATATCTTCCTTCTTCACTAACAACTAACCTGAGCAGGAATGTCCATTTGAATCCAGGATAAAACCAGGCTTACATCGACACAAATAGGAGCCTACAGTATTAACACACTGATGACTGCAGTTTCCATTACTGGAGACACATTCGTTTATATCTGCAATAATAAAGATTTGTAAGAAAAATCAGTAAAAGTAAATTGCACTTTGAAAAAAAATCGTTTTTGTTAGAGCATCCAGCGACAATCACGGTCGTGTTTAAACTTTCCACATACACAGGGTTACATTCATCCACTTCTGAAAAGCAATGCCATTGAATATTCACCCGTCAGCCTGTCTTTTGCAAGACTTTTAAAATCTAAATTATCGTTAAAACAGTAGTTTGCAAATTCAAAAATTAATATGCCCAAATGACTGGCGGCTGAACATTGACAAGAACTCCGTAGCAAGTCATTATAATTGACCATGACATGAATGGAAATGGATTAAGAACAGGATTAGCAACACTGATAAATTGGGTTTGCGAAAATTCTTTGCGGTCAAACGCTGTGCATAGATCCAGGGTAGGAGAAGGAATATCACACCTGAACACGTTCTGTTGTCTTTGCTCAGTACATAACCAGCATTGCATGAACAGAAAAAGCTTCCATTCAAATTATTGCAACTGTGCTGGCATCCATGAAGGCTCGTTGCACATTCATCATGATCTGCAAAGTACGAAAGCATGAACAAGCTTCCTCATTTTTACGACAATTATAGTACAGCCTGCTTTGGCCGTGGAGACCTTAATATGGTCTAAATTAAGTTTTTACCATTTTGTAAACAGTGAACATAGCGAAAAAAAGTGAAACAGTGTAATAATAACATTTGAAACAAAATAATATATGTTGCAGGTTTGCCATTACCAATTCAAATTATAAAGGCGATTTTATAAAGTAAGGTTTATTTAAGAACGTGTTAATATGCGTTTATTGAACACAGTCAAATCTTTATCAAAGACTCCAAAATTTGGTCTTTCCATGTCGCTGTATTATATATTATAAGTGTCGTCCTCATACCCACTGCGTGTGCTATGGGACAGATTGGCAATTTATGACTCAAACAAAATGGAACAGCTAGTTTTGTAAGACCATCAATATTCTCCTGTGGTTTGCCTCGGAGATCATTAAGGGCACTAAGCTCACTAAGCATTCCTCTTTATTTCCCTTTTGGCTAGTTATTGCCGAGCGTTCAATATTCTTCTTCTTCACTGACAACTAACCTGAGCAGGAATGTCCATTTGCATCCAGGTTAAAACCAGGCTTACATCGACACAAATAGGAGCCAACAGTGTTGACACACTGGTGGCTGCAGTTTCCGTTACTAGAGACACATTCGTTGATATCTGCAATAATGAAGATTAGTTGGAAGAATCAGTAAAAGTTAAATGCACTTCGAAACCATATTGCAGTTTTAAGAACATTCATCTACATTTAAGCTACCACCTTCAAGTTTTTTGATGGCACCAAAAAATTTCGCAACATATCTAATTTTTTTGTATGTATTGTAAGGACGATAGAGTTCTCATGATTTCACTATTACGTTTCAGCCTCAGTTAAAAAGGTTTTTAGTTTGTTGCAAGAACGAACGCGTGAATTCAAGAAGTAATATGTAAACATAATAGGAGAAAAGGGTAAAAACTTCAACAAGCGTTTGACTGGACACAAATGAATGATGACTGACTCTAATAAAAGATGGTTTCAACAAAGTTAACAATTTAAAAATCCATATATAAAACCAGGGGGAAAGAAAACTTACCTTGGCACTTTTTTCCATCAGAGAAAAGACGAAATCCTTTGTTACAGCTGCAGATGTAATTTCCAGGCGTGTTATTACAGAGCTGATCGCATCCGGCGAGAATCACAGTCTTGTTTAGACTTTCCACATACACAGGGTTACACTCATCCACGTCTGAAAAGTAACGTCATTCAACATTTACACATCTAACAAAATACAAAAAAAAAACATTTACACGTCTGCCTGTTATTTATACGACTTTACGAAATAAACATTATCGTTAAAACAGTTTGTGAGTTCAAGCATTACCAGAACACTGGCAGCCGAATATTGTCAATATTGACAAGATCTCGTTTGCAAGTAAAAATGACTGACCATGACATTAACGGACATGAGTTACTGAAAACAAAAAAGTCCTAGAGTATAGGACCCCAGATAGGAGGAGGAATATCATACCTGAACACGATTTGTTGTCTTTGTTCAGTACATAACCAGCATTGCATGAACAGAAGAAGCTACCATTCAAATTATTGCAACTGTGCTGACATCCATGAAGGCTCGTTGCACATTCATCATGATCTGCAAAGTAAGAAAGCATGAACAAGCTTCCTCATTTTTACGACAAAAAATTTTTCTGAATTAAGTTTTTAGCATTTTGTAAACAGTGAATATCAAAATAGCGACTAAAAGTGAAACAGTGATGTAACATTTGAAACAAATCATAGATGTATCACAATTCAAATTGTAATACAGTCACAACGAAAGGCGATTTTATGAACTTAGATTTATTTAAGAACGTGTTATATGTTTACTGTACACAGTCAAATCTTTATCAAAGACTCCAAAATTTGGTCTTTCCATGTCGCTGTATTATATTATAAGCGTCGTCCTCATACCCACTGCGTGTGCTACAGTTAGCGCGCGCACAAAGCTTTAAGAAAAACAAACATGGCGCCTGTAAAACGATATTTTCTTTTGTCCAGTGAAGATTGCGCAAGTGTTATTTTCCGTCTTAACAATCAAACAGTTACGTTTGTTTTTCAATATATTAAAGGTAATACTATTGGAAAATACCGTGCCTTTCTGGGATTGTTTGTATGGATCGAGAGCCCTGTCAAATGTAAGGCATGCGCAGTTAACTAGAAAATTGTGACTGCATGGTTTAGTGGAAATGCACATTCTCGTCCCCAGAGACCGCAATCCTTTTGGTCAGCACCAAGGATCGAGACCTCTGCCCGGAGCCGATTTTTTGAGCATGCGCAGAATACTTGCTTTGGATTTTCAGCCAATCAGTTTTGCCAGATTTGACAATTAGTCCGTGATTCACTGAAGTCTGGTCTTAGCACCGGCCAGAGGTCTCGATCCTTGGTGCTGACCAAAAGGATTGCGGCCGCTGGGGACGAGAATGTGGAAATGCACTGATTTCTACAGAGCCGCTCATTAGAATTTCATGAAACTAGGTAGAAAACTAGTTCAGAACACGCATAATTCGCCTAAAAACAAAAATTAAAAACTGACGGGGGGACAAGTTCAGAAAACGTTAAAATGCAAAGAACCAAATTTCAAAATTTCACTCAAGAGACCAGTGTCAATAGGCCAATATTTTTCTGAGTATTTTAAAGACAAATGATGGGAAAAAAATCTCATGACTGGAGTTTCTCAAAACAAATCAAACGCATTATTTAAGGACGTTCGCGTCCAAAATCTTCCCACGTTCAAAGTTTTTTTTTCAAACTTTTGCTGCAGATAGATAATGACCAACTCATGTCAGTTTTAGAAGGTTTGGTTATGTAAGGCGAAATCGGCTTTCTTGCTACAAGGAATAAAACAAGATACGTGGAGGACGCTAGATAATGCTGATTTATTGATTTCATCGCAAATAGGCCTGTTTAGTACATTTTTGCAGGTAATGTCGTTTCTTCAGGTAAAATTGGCCTCACAAGAAGGATAATTGTGAGGCATGTATACCTGCATTCGTAGAAAAACTCGATCGTATTTGAGTGGAAATAGCAATAAAATTAAAACTTCTCACGTTCAGAATTTTTTTTATTTTTGGACAATATGCAGAGAACCAGTAAAGGAAGTGATTTATCGAAAAAAATTAGGCCACCGTGCATTTAAGGACGTTCGCGCGAAAAGTTTCTACAACACAGATTTTTTTCATACTTTGGGTACAGTCAGATAATGAGTTACCTATGTCAGAAATGCAAAAAAATTGGGGGGGTCACCAACTTCGTTTTCGAAATAAAGCGCGTGGAAAACTACCCAAGTTTGGATAAATCGGCCCTCGTAACTCTACATGGCCTCAGTGCTTGTTAGTTGAAAAATATTTAAAATGATTCGCTGTAGACCCACTTTCTTAGTGAAATTTTATTTAAATGGGTCTGTCTAGTAAATAATTTGAACCGGTGTCATCCTTTTAGTTAAACTCAACTTCTAAGAAAGACTTTTGCGAACACCGTGCAGCTACAATAATAGCAGAATTCGATGATGCGAGGGCAGAAAAGTTGAAAAAAATCAAACTTCCACAATACAGATTTTCTTTAATTTTTCACAAAACGCAGGTAATCGGTAAAGAAAGTGATCTATCAAAAGAAAACATGGGGTCACCTAACATTTAAGAAAGTTAAACCCGTGCATGAATATTAAAGTGTCCACTAGCGCTATATATCTCCACATTTCTTCAACAGCGCGGGCGCTCAATGCATGACGTGGCATGACATCGCGAAATGAATTGCGTGCACAGTAAGGATGCGCACAAACAATTAGCGCGAACGTCCTTAACAGCACGTTTATAAATATAAAAATACCCTGACCACCACTGTATTTGCCTATATTTCTTAGCGCGCGCGCTCGATGCAGGACGTGGCGTGACATTGCGACATGAATTACGTGCGCAGTAAGGATGCGCACAAACAATCAGCGCGAACGTCCTTGATGCTGGTTTATTACCAGCCGTGTTGCCATGGCAACGGTACTTAGCCCAATAACACATGTAATCTTTTTTAGTTGAACTTGCGTCTTGCCAATTTTGACCGCCCAACTGCCGGTGGTTTGAAAGTAACGATGAATTACGCAAAGGTACAAGAAAACTGTGTTTGGCCACCTACTCAAAGACCAAAATTTGGCATTTTGACGTCGTTGTATAACAATCATCGTCCTCATACCCACTGCGCATCCTACAGGACAGATTTGCCAATTAATGACTGAATCCAAATGGAATAAAGTTGCTCAGTCTCTACTAGTGGCCCGTTATTACGGAACTTTTAACATCCTCCTTCTTCACTGACAACTAACCTGAGCAGGAATGTCCATTTGAATCCAGGATAAAACCAGGCTTACATCGACACAAATAGGAGCCTACAGTGTTAATGCACTGGTGATTGCAGTTTCCATTACTGTAGATACATTCGTTTATATCTGCAATAATGAACATTAGTGAAAAAAAATGAGTTAAAGTTAATTGTACTTTGAAACAAATCATAGCTGTAAGAGCATTTATCTAGATTTAAACTGCCACCAACAATTTTGCAACTAACCCTAAGAACGTCTGCGTGGGATGCTATCGTGAGGACGGTAGAGGTCTCATGATTTCACTATTACGTTTCAGCCTCAGATAAATTGTTTTCAGTTTGTTACAAGGACGAACGCATGAGGAAAGGAAGCAATATGTAAAGATCAAATGTTGCTCAGTGCTGCCGTCCCACTTACATAGGGGAGAAGGGTAAAAACTTGAACAAATAAATGATGACTGACTCTAATAAAAGATGGTTTCAACAAAGTTAACAATTTAAAAATCCATATATGAAACCAGGGATAAAGAAAACTTACCTTGGCACTGTTTTCCATCAGTCAGCAGACGAAATCCTTTGTTACAGCTGCAGGTGTAATTTCCAGGCGTGTTATTACAGAGCTGATCGCATCCAGCGAGAATCACGGTCTTGTTTAAACTTTCCACATACACAGGGTTACATTCATCCACGTCTGAAAAGTATGTACATCATTCAATTTTCACACATCTGCCTGTAATTTGTAAGACTTTATAAAATAAACATTATTGTAAAAACAGCAGTTTGTGAGTTCATGCATTACGTCCATGTGCACCAGATCACTGGCAGCCGAATATTGACAAGATCTCGTCAGCAAGTGAAAATGACTGATCATGACATTAACGGACATGAGTTACTGAAAACAAAAAATTCCTAGAGTATAGGACCCGAGATAGGAGAAGGAATATCACACCTGAACACGTTTTGTTGTCTTTGTTCAGTACATAACCAGCATTGCATGAACAGAAAAAGCTTCCATTCAAATTATTGCACTTGTGCTGGCATCCATGAAGGCTCGTTGCACATTCGTCATGATCTGTAAAGAAAAAATATCCATAGACATGTTTCTTCATGTTTTTATGGTAATGTGAGTACTACCTTGTTGTGGAGACCTCTTTATAATCTAAAGATTTTTGTATTTTCAAACATTGGATATCAAACGGAAAAAAAAATGTGAAACAGTGGGGCAAAACTTGAAGCAAATCATATCTTTTCAAGGTTCCCATTACATTCAAAATCGTGGTCACACCGAAAGGCGATTTTTTTAACTTCAACTTTATATCTTTATCGAAGTCAATTAAATGTTTATGAAAAACTTCACTGGCCTTTTGATGTCGCTTTCTATTTAGCTTGGTTTTCATGCCTATTGCTTCAGGACACATTTGGCTAGTAACCACTGAAACCAAACGAAACAGCGGGCCTTGTGAGACCATCAATATTATCCTGTGGATTGCCTTAAAGGTCATAAATTACCTAAGATCACCAAAAACTGCTCTCTATTTCTCAAGTGGCCGATTGTTACTGAGCTTCATGCTGGTCAATTGTCGTCCTCCGTCACTGACAACTAACCTGAGCAGGAATGTCCATTTGAATCCAGAATAAAACCAGGCTTACATCGACACAAATGGGAGCCAACAGTGTTAACGCATTGGTGACTGCAATTTCCATTGCTCAAAAGACATTCGTTTATGTCTGCAATGGTGAACATTAGTAAGAGCTATCAGCCAGTTATTTGCACTTTGAAACAAATCACGTTTGTTACAGTCTCCCGCCAATAACTTCTAAGTTCTTGCCGTTCAAGTTTACTTGCTGGCACCAAAAATTCTTCAAATATCTATTTTTTTATTTATTTTGAGGACAGTGGAGGTTTCTTCATATCACTGTTACGTGTCACCCTCAGTTAAAAAGGTTTTTGATTTTGCTGCGTTAAAGTGCAAACGCAGTGCCTTCAGGTCAACTATTGCTGCTTTCCACTCACTTATTGGTGGGAATGGGAAAAATTTGAACAAATTAATGAATAATAACTGATTCTATTAAAGAGAAGATTTGCAAAGTAAAAAACCCTTTACGAACCTGTATATGAGAAAAGGGTAAAGAAAACTTACCTCGGCACTGTTTGCCATCATACAGCAGACGGAATCCTTTGTTACAGCTGCAGGTGTAATTTCCAGGCGTGTTATTACAGAGCTGATCGCATCCGGCGAGAATCAAGGTCTTGTTTAAACTTTCCACATACACAGGGTTACATTCATCCACGTCTGAAAAATTACATCATTTACTATTCAAACATCTCGTAAAACAGTACGTAGTACGTAAATTCACTCATTAACTAAATATGCCCAGATTGCTGGCAACCAAATGTTGACGAAACCACAGTATCAAGTGAAAATGACTGACCTTGAAATCAATGAAAGCAGGTTAACAACAAAACACTTTTAAGTCAGTGCCGTTTAACCAAATTATTTTGAGAAAAATTCTATTGAGGAGGAACGCAGATCTGAGATGAGAGAAGGAATATCACACCTGAACACGTTTTGTTGTCTTTGTTCAGTACATAACCAGCATTGCACGAACAGAAAAAGCTTCCATTCAAATTATTACACTTGTGCTGGCATCCATGAAGGCTCGTTCCACATTCATCATGATCTGCCAACAAATATAAAGTATGGACATACTTTTTATATTTTTCTATGACAATGTAAGAACAGCTTATTTTCTTTGGGGATACTTTTGTACCATCTGAATTCAATTTTTATTTGTATTTTAACTTATTCAGTATCAGTGGGGAGAGAAGTTGGAAACAGCTGACTAACATAATATATAGATTTAGCCAAGCCTAAAAGCGGAGCCCCCCTTTTTGTCTGCTTTTTGCTTTTGTTTTTTGTTTTGTTTTTGCTGGCAGTTATTAATTTGTGAAAATACTCTTATCCAAGTCGTTTTATTAAAAAAAAAAAACAAAGAAAAAAAAACAAAGAAAAAATTTTTGTTCCCGCTGAGTGTCGAACCCGGCTCGTCGGCGTGAGATGCCGGTAACTAGTCCACTATGCCATGGGCGTTAGACATTGTTTTCGTAGTTAATTTTAATCCTTATTTCTTTCTTCGTGACAAGCTGCCTATCAGCATGAGAATGGTGGCGTTTTTCCTGGCAAAATGTGTTCGAAACGCCGTAAAAACCATGGTTGTGGACAGAAAAAACCAAAAAGCACTAGCTCTGCTATATTTGGCGTCCAAACCACTGCGAAAAGCTGCGAACTCAAGCGGTGTGCCGACCGAGTTTGAACAGAACCGACGCGGCAAATTTGAACTTTTTGCCTGAACTTTAACGCCGAATTTCTTTCGCCTAGATTGAACTTTTCCCCTTCCACCAAAAAGACAACTGAGTGTTCTTTTGAACTTTTTTTTTCCACTAACAAATTTGTTTTTGACTTTTGTTGTCTTTGCTTGTTTTCCTACAACGCGGGTCAACATGCGATTTCGCGCCGAAAACACACGGGATTCAGCACAGGATTCTATCCAGTGTAGGAAGTGTATTGGTAGCCCTGTGGTGCGGACGGACGGACGTACGGATGCACGGACGGACGGTCACGTGACTACTACGTCACTACCAAAATTTTTTGGCTTGATAGATTACCAAATTTCCTCAGCAATGGAGCTCCGCTGACGCGCTAGCGCGCTGCCTCCGCTACGAAACAAACCATATCTGTTAAAGGTTCCCATTACATTTCAAATCCAAGTCACAACGACAGGGAAGTTTTAAACTTAGATTTGCTTAACCACATGTTATATCTATATTTAACACATTCAACTATTTGTGAAAAAAAAATCCAAATTTGGTCTTTTTACGTCGTTTTATAAATACTTTCGTTTTCATACCAACTGATACAGGATACATTTTAGCTATTTACGACTGAAATAAAATGGATCAGTGACCTTGGTAAGACCATCAATATTCTCCTGTGGTTTGCCTTGGAGATCAATAAGGGCACTTAAAGCTCACTAAACACTGCTCTTTGTTTCCCTTTTGGCCAGTTATTGATGAGTGTTCAATATTCTTTTTCTTCACTGACAACTAACCTGAGCAGGAATGTCCATTTGAATCCAGCATAAACCCAGGTTTGCATCGACACAAATAGGAGCCAACAGTGTTAACACACTGGTGACTGCAGTTTGCGTTACTTGAAAGACATTCGTTTATATCTGCAATAATAAAGATTAGTAAGAAAAATCAGCCACAATTATTTGCACTTTGAAACAAGTCACATTTGTTACAGCTACCAATTACTTTTAAGTTCGTGCCCTTCATGTTTTCTTGATGTTGCCAAAAATTATGCAAATATCGAAATTTTTTTGTTCACTTTGAAGACCCTAGATATTTTTTCATATCACTATTACGTGTCACCCTCAGTTAAAAGGTTTTTTCGTTTTGCTGTGTTAAAGTGCGAACACAGTTCAGGACGCATGCAGTTAATAAAGGTCAAATGTTGCTGCTTCCCACTCATTGGTGGGAATGGGAAAAATTTAGAGAAATTAAGGAATGACAACTGACTGTAAAAAAAAGGCAATATTTGCAAAGTACTGTACTTATTGGTGGGAATGGGAAAAATTTATAGAAATTGATGAATGATAACTGACTGTAAAAAAGGGAATATTTGAAAAGTAAACTACCCTTTAAGAGTCCATATATCGGAAGAGGGATAACCAAAGCTTACCTCGGCACTTTTTTCCATCAGACAGCAGACGGTATCCTTTGTTACAGCTGCAGGTGTAATTTCCAGGCGTGTTATTACAGAGCTGATCGCATCCAGCGAGAATCAAGGTCTTGTTTAAACTTTCCACATACACAGGGTTACATTCATCCACGTCTGAAAAGTGACTTTATTTAGTATTAAACATCTCGTAAAAGAGCAGTTCGTGAATTCATACATTAAATAAATATGCCCAGATTGCGGGCAACCAAATGTTGAAGAAACCTCAGTATCAAGTGAAAATGACTGACCTTGAAATGAATGAAAGTAGGTTAAGAACAAAACACTTTTAAATCAGTGCCGTTTAACCAAATTATATTGAGAAAAATTCTATTGAGGAGGAACGCAGATCTGAGATGAGAGAAGGAATATCACACCTGAACACGTTTTGTTGTCTTTGTTCAGTAGATAACCGCCATTGCACGAACAGAAAAATCTTCCATTCAAATTATTACACTTGTGCTGGCATCCATGAAGGCTCGTTCCACATTCATCATGATCTGCCAACAAATATAAAGTATGGACATACTTTTTATCTTTTTCTATGACAATGTAAGAACAGCTTATTTTCTTTGGGGATACTTTTGTACCATCTGAATTCAATTTTTTATGTATTTTAACTTATTCGTCAAAATCAGTGGGGAAAGAAGTTGCAAACAGTTGACTATCATTTGAAGCAAATCATATCTGTTAAAGGTTTCCATTACATTTCAAATGCAAGTCACAACGATAAGGGAGTTTTTAATTTAGATTTGTTTAACCACATGTTATATCTATATTTAACACAGTCAAATATTTGTGAAAAAAGTCCAATTTTGTTCTTTTTACGTCGTTTTATGAAAAAACAAAATTTATACCTACTGATACAGCATACATTTTAGCTTTTTATGACTGAAATATAATGGATCAGTGACCTTTGTAAGACCATCAATTATCTCCTGTGGTTTGGCTTGGAGATCATTAACAGCACTAAGCTCACTAAACACTGCTCTTTATTTCCCTTTTGACCAGTTATCGCCGAGCGTTCAATATTCTTCTTCTTTTTCACTGGCAACTAACCTGAGCAGGAATGTCCATTTGAATCCAGGATAAAACCAGGTTTGCATCGACACAAATAGGAGCCAACAGTGTTAACACACTGGTGACTGCAGTTTGCGTTACTGGAAAGACATTCGTTTATATCTGCAATAATAAAGATTAGTAAGAAAAATCAGCCACAATTATTTGCACTTTGAAACAAGTCACATTTGTTACAGCTACCAATTACTTTTAAGTTCGTGCCCTTCATGTTTTCTTGATGTTGCCAAAAATTATGCAAATATCGAAATTTTTTTGTTCACTTTGAAGACCCTAGATATTTCTTCATATCACTATTACGTGTCACCCTCAGTTAAAAGGTTTTTTTTTATTTTGCTGTGTTAAAGTGCGAACACAGTTCAGGACGCATGCAGTTAATAAAGGTCAAATGTTGCTGCTTCCCACTCATTGGTGGGAATGGGAAAAATTTAGAGAAATTAAGGAATGACAACTGACTGTAAAAAAAAGGCAATATTTGCAAAGTACTGTACTTATTGGTGGGAATGGGAAAAATTTATAGAAATTGATGAATGATAACTGACTGTAAAAAAGGGAATATTTGAAAAGTAAACTACCCTTTAAGAGTCCATATATCGGAAGAGGGATAACCAAAGCTTACCTCGGCACTTTTTTCCATCAGACAGCAGACGGTATCCTTTGTTACAGCTGCAGGTGTAATTTCCAGGCGTGTTATTACAGAGCTGATCGCATCCAGCGAGAATCAAGGTCTTGTTTAAACTTTCCACATACACAGGGTTACATTCATCCACGTCTGAAAAGTGACTTTATTTAGTATTAAACATCTCGTAAAAGAGCAGTTCGTGAATTCATACATTAAAAAAATCAGTGCCCAGATTGCTGGCAACCAAATGTTGAAGAAACCTCAGTATCAAGTGAAAATGACTGACCTTGAAATGAATGAAAGTAGGTTAAGAACAAAACACTTTTAAATCAGTGCCGTGTAACCAAATTATATTGAGAAAAATTCTATTGAGGAGGAACGCAGATCTGAGATGAGAGAAGGAATATCACACCTGAACACGTTTTGTTGTCTTTGTTCAGTAGATAACCGCCATTGCACGAACAGAAAAAGCTTCCATTCAAATTATTACACTTGTGCTGGCATCCATGAAGGCTCGTTCCACATTCATCATGATCTGCCAACAAATATAAAGTATGGACGTACTTTTTATCTTTTTCTATGACAATGTAAGAACAGCTTATTTTCTTTGGGGATACTTTTGTACCATCTGAATTCAATTTTTTATGTATTTTAACTTATTCGTCAATATCAGTGGGGAAAGAAGTTGCAAACAGTTGACTATCATTTGAAGCAAATCATATCTGTTAAAGGTTTCCATTACATTTCAAATGCAAGTCACAACGATAAGGGAGTTTTTAATTTAGATTTGTTTAACCACATGTTATATCTATATTTAACACAGTCAAATATTTGTGAAAAAAGTCCAATTTTGTTCTTTTTACGTCGTTTTATGAAAAAACAAAATTTATACCTACTGATACAGGATACATTTTAGCTTTTTATGACTGAAATATAATGGATCAGTGACTTTTGTAAGACCATCAATATTCTCCTGTGGTTTGGCTTGGAGATCATTAACAGCACTAAGCTCACTAAACACTGCTCTTTATTTCCCTTTTGACCAGTTATTGCCGAGCGTTCAATATTCTTCTTCTTTTTCACTGGCAACTAACCTGAGCAGGAATGTCCATTTGAATCCAGGATAAAACCAGGTTTGCATCGACACAAATAGGAGCCAACAGTGTTAACACACTGGTGACTGCAGTTTGCGTTACTGGAAAGACATTCGTTTATATCTGCAATAATAAAGATTAGTAAGAACAATCAGCCACAATTATTTGCACTTTGAAACAAGTCACATTTGTTACAGCTACCAATTACTTTTAAGTTCGTGCCCTTCATGTTTTCTTGATGTTGCCAAAAATTATGCAAATATCGAAATTTTTTTGTTCACTTTGAAGACCCTAGATATTTCTTCATATCACTATTACGTGTCACCCTCAGTTAAAAGGTTTTTTTTTATTTTGCTGTGTTAAAGTGCGAACACAGTTCAGAACGCATGCAGTTAATAAAGGTCAAATGTTGCTGCTTCCCACTCATTGGTGGGAATGGGAAAAATTTAGAGAAATTAAGGAATGACAACTGACTGTAAAAAAAAGGCAATATTTGCAAAGTACTGTACTTATTGGTGGGAATGGGAAAAATTTATAGAAATTGATGAATGATAACTGACTGTAAAAAAGGGAATATTTGAAAAGTAAACTACCCTTTAAGAGTCCATATATCGGAAGAGGGATAACCAAAGCTTACCTCGGCACTTTTTTCCATCAGACAGCAGACGGTATCCTTTGTTACAGCTGCAGGTGTAATTTCCAGGCGTGTTATTACAGAGCTGATCGCATCCAGCGAGAATCAAGGTCTTGTTTAAACTTTCCACATACACAGGGTTACATTCATCCACGTCTGAAAAGTGACTTTATTTAGTATTAAACATCTCGTAAAAGAGCAGTTCGTGAATTCATACATTAAATAAATATTCCCAGATTGCGGGCAACCAAATGTTGAAGAAACCTCAGTATCAAGTGAAAATGACTGACCTTGAAATGAATGAAAGTAGGTTAAGAACAAAACACTTTGAAATCAGTGCCGTTTAACCAAATTATATTGAGAAAAATTCTATTGAGGAGGAACGCAGATCTGAGATGAGAGAAGGAATATCACACCTGAACACGTTTTGTTGTCTTTGTTCAGTAGATAACCGCCATTGCACGAACAGAAAAATCTTCCATTCAAATTATTACACTTGTGCTGGCATCCATGAAGGCTCGTTCCACATTCATCATGATCTGCCAACAAATATAAAGTATGGACGTACTTTTTATCTTTTTCTATGACAATGTAAGAACAGCTTATTTTCTTTGGGGATACTTTTGTACCATCTGAATTCAATTTTTTATGTATTTTAACTTATTCGTCAATATCAGTGGGGAAAGAAGTTGCAAACAGTTGACTATCATTTGAAGCAAATCATATCTGTTAAAGGTTTCCATTACATTTCAAATGCAAGTCACAACGATAAGGGAGTTTTTAATTTAGATTTGTTTAACCACATGTTATATCTATATTTAACACAGTCAAATATTTGTGAAAAAAGTCCAATTTTGTTCTTTTTACGTCGTTTTATGAAAAAACAAAATTTATACCTACTGATACAGGATACATTTTAGCTTTTTATGACTGAAATATAATGGATCAGTGACTTTTGTAAGACCATCAATATTCTCCTGTGGTTTGGCTTGGAGATCATTAACAGCACTAAGCTCACTAAACACTGCTCTTTCTTTCCCTTTTGACCAGTTATTGCCGAGCGTTCAATATTCTTCTTCTTTTTCACTGGCAACTAACCTGAGCAGGAATGTCCATTTGAATCCAGCATAAACCCAGGTTTGCATCGACACAAATAGGAGCCAACAGTGTTAACACACTGGTGACTGCAGTTTGCGTTACTGGAAAGACATTCGTTTATATCTGCAATAATAAAGATTAGTAAGAACAATCAGCCACAATTATTTGCACTTTGAAACAAGTCACATTTGTTACAGCTACCGATTACTTTTAAGTTCGTGCCCTTCATGTTTTCTTGATGTTGCCAAAAATTATGCAAATATCGAAATTTTTTTGTTCACTTTGAAGACCCTAGATATTTCTTCATATCACTATTACGTGTCACCCTCAGTTAAAAGGTTTTTTTTTATTTTGCTGTGTTAAAGTGCGAACACAGTTCAGGACGCATGCAGTTAATAAAGGTCAAATGTTGCTGCTTCCCACTCATTGGTGGGAATGGGAAAAATTTAGAGAAATTAAGGAATGACAACTGACTGTAAAAAAAAGGCAATATTTGCAAAGTACTGTACTTATTGGTGGGAATGGGAAAAATTTATAGAAATTGATGAATGATAACTGACTGTAAAAAAGGGAATATTTGAAAAGTAAACTACCCTTTAAGAGTCCATATATCGGAAGAGGGATAACCAAAGCTTACCTCGGCACTTTTTTCCATCAGACAGCAGACGGTATCCTTTGTTACAGCTGCAGGTGTAATTTCCAGGCGTGTTATTACAGAGCTGATCGCATCCAGCGAGAATCAAGGTCTTGTTTAAACTTTCCACATACACAGGGTTACATTCATCCACGTCTGAAAAGTGACTTTATTTAGTATTAAACATCTCGTAAAAGAGCAGTTCGTGAATTCATACATTAAATAAATATGCCCAGATTGCGGGCAACCAAATGTTGAAGAAACCTCAGTATCAAGTGAAAATGACTGACCTTGAAATGAATGAAAGTAGGTTAAGAACAAAACACTTTTAAATCAGTGCCGTTTAACCAAATTATATTGAGAAAAATTCTATTGAGGAGGAACGCAGATCTGAGATGAGAGAAGGAATATCACACCTGAACACGTTTTGTTGTCTTTGTTCAGTAGATAACCGCCATTGCACGAACAGAAAAAGCTTCCATTCAAATTATTACACTTGTGCTGGCATCCATGAAGGCTCGTTCCACATTCATCATGATCTGCCAACAAATATAAAGTATGGACGTACTTTTTATCTTTCTCTATGACAATGTAAGAACAGCTTATTTTCTTTGGGGATACTTTTGTACCATCTGAATTCAATTTTTTATGTATTTTAACTTATTCGTCAATATCAGTGGGGAAAGAAGTTGCAAACAGTTGACTATCATTTGAAACAAATCATATCTGTTAAAGGTTTCCATTACATTTCAAATGCAAGTCACAACGATAAGGGAGTTTTTAATTTAGATTTGTTTAACCACATGTTATATCTATATTTAACACAGTCAAATATTTGTGAAAAAAGTCCAATTTTGTTCTTTTTACGTCGTTTTATGAAAAAACAAAATTTATACCTACTGATACAGGATACATTTTAGCTTTTTATGACTGAAATATAATGGATCAGTGACCTTTGTAAGACCATCAATATTCTCCTGTGGTTTGGCTTGGAGATCATTAACAGCACTAAGCTCACTAAACACTGCTCTTTATTTCCCTTTTGACCAGTTATTGCCGAGCGTTCAATATTCTTCTTCTTTTTCACTGGCAACTAACCTGAGCAGGAATGTCCATTTGAATCCAGGATAAAACCAGGTTTGCATCGACACAAATAGGAGCCAACAGTGTTAACACACTGGTGACTGCAGTTTGCGTTACTGGAAAGACATTCGTTTATATCTGCAATAATAAAGATTAGTAAGAACAATCAGCCACAATTATTTGCACTTTGAAACAAGTCACATTTGTTACAGCTACCAATTACTTTTAAGTTCGTGCCCTTCATGTTTTCTTGATGTTGCCAAAAATTATGCAAATATCGAAATTTTTTTGTTCACTTTGAAGACCCTAGATATTTCTTCATATCACTATTACGTGTCACCCTCAGTTAAAAGGTTTTTTTTTATTTTGCTGTGTTAAAGTGCGAACACAGTTCAGAACGCATGCAGTTAATAAAGGTCAAATGTTGCTGCTTCCCACTCATTGGTGGGAATGGGAAAAATTTAGAGAAATTAAGGAATGACAACTGACTGTAAAAAAAAGGCAATATTTGCAAAGTACTGTACTTATTGGTGGGAATGGGAAAAATTTATAGAAATTGATGAATGATAACTGACTGTAAAAAAGGGAATATTTGAAAAGTAAACTACCCTTTAAGAGTCCATATATCGGAAGAGGGATAACCAAAGCTTACCTCGGCACTTTTTTCCATCAGACAGCAGACGGTATCCTTTGTTACAGCTGCAGGTGTAATTTCCAGGCGTGTTATTACAGAGCTGATCGCATCCAGCGAGAATCAAGGTCTTGTTTAAACTTTCCACATACACAGGGTTACATTCATCCACGTCTGAAAAGTGACTTTATTTAGTATTAAACATCTCGTAAAAGAGCAGTTCGTGAATTCATACATTAAATAAATATTCCCAGATTGCGGGCAACCAAATGTTGAAGAAACCTCAGTATCAAGTGAAAATGACTGACCTTGAAATGAATGAAAGTAGGTTAAGAACAAAACACTTTTAAATCAGTGCCGTTTAACCAAATTATATTGAGAAAAATTCTATTGAGGAGGAACGCAGATCTGAGATGAGAGAAGGAATATCACACCTGAACACGTTTTGTTGTCTTTGTTCAGTAGATAACCGCCATTGCACGAACAGAAAAAGCTTCCATTCAAATTATTACACTTGTGCTGGCATCCATGAAGGCTCGTTCCACATTCATCATGATCTGCCAACAAATATAAAGTATGGACGTACTTTTTATCTTTTTCTATGACAATGTAAGAACAGCTTATTTTCTTTGGGGATACTTTTGTACCATCTGAATTCAATTTTTTATGTATTTTAACTTATTCGTCAATATCAGTGGGGAAAGAAGTTGCAAACAGTTGACTATCATTTGAAGCAAATCATATCTGTTAAAGGTTTCCATTACATTTCAAATGCAAGTCACAACGATAAGGGAGTTTTTAATTTAGATTTGTTTAACCACATGTTATATCTATATTTAACACAGTCAAATATTTGTGAAAAAAGTCCAATTTTGTTCTTTTTACGTCGTTTTATGAAAAAACAAAATTTATACCTACTGATACAGGATACATTTTAGCTTTTTATGACTGAAATATAATGGATCAGTGACTTTTGTAAGACCATCAATATTCTCCTGTGGTTTGGCTTGGAGATCATTAACAGCACTAAGCTCACTAAACACTGCTCTTTCTTTCCCTTTTGACCAGTTATTGCCGAGCGTTCAATATTCTTCTTCTTTTTCACTGGCAACTAACCTGAGCAGGAATGTCCATTTGAATCCAGCATAAACCCAGGTTTGCATCGACACAAATAGGAGCCAACAGTGTTAACACACTGGTGACTGCAGTTTGCGTTACTGGAAAGACATTCGTTTATATCTGCAATAATAAAGATTAGTAAGAACAATCAGCCACAATTATTTGCACTTTGAAACAAGTCACATTTGTTACAGCTACCGATTACTTTTAAGTTCGTGCCCTTCATGTTTTCTTGATGTTGCCAAAAATTATGCAAATATCGAAATTTTTTTGTTCACTTTGAAGACCCTAGATATTTCTTCATATCACTATTACGTGTCACCCTCAGTTAAAAGGTTTTTTTTTATTTTGCTGTGTTAAAGTGCGAACACAGTTCAGGACGCATGCAGTTAATAAAGGTCAAATGTTGCTGCTTCCCACTCATTGGTGGGAATGGGAAAAATTTAGAGAAATTAAGGAATGACAACTGACTGTAAAAAAAAGGCAATATTTGCAAAGTACTGTACTTATTGGTGGGAATGGGAAAAATTTATAGAAATTGATGAATGATAACTGACTGTAAAAAAGGGAATATTTGAAAAGTAAACTACCCTTTAAGAGTCCATATATCGGAAGAGGGATAACCAAAGCTTACCTCGGCACTTTTTTCCATCAGACAGCAGACGGTATCCTTTGTTACAGCTGCAGGTGTAATTTCCAGGCGTGTTATTACAGAGCTGATCGCATCCAGCGAGAATCAAGGTCTTGTTTAAACTTTCCACATACACAGGGTTACATTCATCCACGTCTGAAAAGTGACTTTATTTAGTATTAAACATCTCGTAAAAGAGCAGTTCGTGAATTCATACATTAAATAAATATGCCCAGATTGCGGGCAACCAAATGTTGAAGAAACCTCAGTATCAAGTGAAAATGACTGACCTTGAAATGAATGAAAGTAGGTTAAGAACAAAACACTTTTAAATCAGTGCCGTTTAACCAAATTATATTGAGAAAAATTCTATTGAGGAGGAACGCAGATCTGAGATGAGAGAAGGAATATCACACCTGAACACGTTTTGTTGTCTTTGTTCAGTAGATAACCGCCATTGCACGAACAGAAAAAGCTTCCATTCAAATTATTACACTTGTGCTGGCATCCATGAAGGCTCGTTCCACATTCATCATGATCTGCCAACAAATATAAAGTATGGACGTACTTTTTATATTTTTCTATGACAATGTAAGAACAGCTTATTTTCTTTGGGGATACTTTTGTACCATCTGAATTCAATTTTTTATGTATTTTAACTTATTCGTCAATATCAGTGGGGAAAGAAGTTGCAAACAGTTGACTATCATTTGAAACAAATCATATCTGTTAAAGGTTTCCATTACATTTCAAATGCAAGTCACAACGATAAGGGAGTTTTTAATTTAGATTTGTTTAACCACATGTTATATCTATATTTAACACAGTCAAATATTTGTGAAAAAAGTCCAATTTTGTTCTTTTTACGTCGTTTTATGAAAAAACAAAATTTATACCTACTGATACAGGATACATTTTAGCTTTTTATGACTGAAATATAATGGATCAGTGACTTTTGTAAGACCATCAATATTCTCCTGTGGTTTGGCTTGGAGATCATTAACAGCACTAAGCTCACTAAACACTGCTCTTTCTTTCCCTTTTGACCAGTTATTGCCGAGCGCTCAATATTCTTCTTCTTTTTCACTGGCAACTAACCTGAGCAGGAATGTCCATTTGAATCCAGCATAAACCCAGGTTTGCATCGACACAAATAGGAGCCAACAGTGTTAAAACACTGGTGACTGCAGTTTGCGTTACTGGAAAGACATTCGTTTATATCTGCAATAATAAAGATTAGTAAGAACAATCAGCCACAATTATTTGCACTTTGAAACAAGTCACATTTGTTACAGCTACCGATTACTTTTAAGTTCGTGCCCTTCATGTTTTCTTGATGTTGCCAAAAATTATGCAAATATCGAAATTTTTTTGTTCACTTTGAAGACCCTAGATATTTCTTCATATCACTATTACGTGTCACCCTCAGTTAAAAGGTTTTTTTTTATTTTGCTGTGTTAAAGTGCGAACACAGTTCAGGACGCATGCAGTTAATAAAGGTCAAATGTTGCTGCTTCCCACTCATTGGTGGGAATGGGAAAAATTTAGAGAAATTAAGGAATGACAACTGACTGTAAAAAAAAGGCAATATTTGCAAAGTACTGTACTTATTGGTGGGAATGGGAAAAATTTATAGAAATTGATGAATGATAACTGACTGTAAAAAAGGGAATATTTGAAAAGTAAACTACCCTTTAAGAGTCCATATATCGGAAGAGGGATAACCAAAGCTTACCTCGGCACTTTTTTCCATCAGACAGCAGACGGTATCCTTTGTTACAGCTGCAGGTGTAATTTCCAGGCGTGTTATTACAGAGCTGATCGCATCCAGCGAGAATCAAGGTCTTGTTTAAACTTTCCACATACACAGGGTTACATTCATCCACGTCTGAAAAGTGACTTTATTTAGTATTAAACATCTCGTAAAAGAGCAGTTCGTGAATTCATACATTAAATAAATATGCCCAGATTGCGGGCAACCAAATGTTGAAGAAACCTCAGTATCAAGTGAAAATGACTGACCTTGAAATGAATGAAAGTAGGTTAAGAACAAAACACTTTTAAATCAGTGCCGTTTAACCAAATTATATTGAGAAAAATTCTATTGAGGAGGAACGCAGATCTGAGATGAGAGAAGGAATATCACACCTGAACACGTTTTGTTGTCTTTGTTCAGTAGATAACCGCCATTGCACGAACAGAAAAAGCTTCCATTCAAATTATTACACTTGTGCTGGCATCCATGAAGGCTCGTTCCACATTCATCATGATCTGCCAACAAATATAAAGTATGGACATACTTTTTATCTTTTTCTATGACAATGTAAGAACAGCTTATTTTCTTTGGGGATACTTTTGTACCATCTGAATTCAATTTTTTATGTATTTTAACTTA
The DNA here is from genome assembly GCA_964017195.1 of Siderastrea radians. Classification (NCBI taxonomy): domain Eukaryota; kingdom Metazoa; phylum Cnidaria; class Anthozoa; order Scleractinia; family Rhizangiidae; genus Siderastrea; species Siderastrea radians. Next base: position 51,998,289 of record OZ024888.1, read on the forward strand.
TTCGTCAATATCAGTGGGGAAAGAAGATGCAAACAGTTGACTATCATTTGAAACAAATCATATCTGTTAAAGGTTTCCATTACATTTCAAATGCAAGTCACAACGATAAGGGAGTTTTTAATTTAGATTTGTTTAACCACATGTTATATCTATATTTAACACAGTCAAATATTTGTGAAAAAAGTCCAATTTTGTTCTTTTTACGTCGTTTTATGAAAAAACAAAATTTATACCTACTGATACAGGATACATTTTAGCTTTTTATGACTGAAATATAATGGATCAGTGACCTTTGTAAGACCATCAATATTCTCCTGTGGTTTGGCTTGGAGATCATTAACAGCACTAAGCTCACTAAACGCTGCTCTTTATTTCCCTTTTGACCAGTTATTGCCGAGCGTTCAATATTCTTCTTCTTTTTCACTGGCAACTAACCTGAGCAGGAATGTCCATTTGAATCCAGGATAAAACCAGGTTTGCATCGACACAAATAGGAGCCAACAGTGTTAACACACTGGTGACTGCAGTTTGCGTTACTGGAAAGACATTCGTTTATATCTGCAATAATAAAGATTAGTAAGAACAATCAGCCACAATTATTTGCACTTTGAAACAAGTCACATTTGTTACAGCTACCAATTACTTTTAAGTTCGTGCCCTTCATGTTTTCTTGATGTTGCCAAAAATTATGCAAATATCGAAATTTTTTTGTTCACTTTGAAGACCCTAGATATTTCTTCATATCACTATTACGTGTCACCCTCAGTTAAAAGGGTTTTTTTATTTTGCTGTGTTAAAGTGCGAACACAGATCAGGACGCATGCAGTTAATAAAGGTCAAATGTTGCTGCTTCCCACTCATTGGTGGGAAAGGGAAAAATTTAGAGAAATTAAGGAATGACAACTGACTGTAAAAGAAAGGCAATATTTGCAAAGTACTGTACTTATTGGTGGGAATGGGAAAAATTTATAGAAATTGATGAATGATAACTGACTGTAAAAAAGGGAATATTTGAAAAGTAAACTACCCTTTAAGAGTCCATATATCGGAAGAGGGATAACCAAAGCTTACCTCGGCACTTTTTTCCATCAGACAGCAGACGGTATCCTTTGTTACAGCTGCAGGTGTAATTTCCAGGCGTGTTATTACAGAGCTGATCGCATCCAGCGAGAATCAAGGTCTTGTTTAAACTTTCCACATACACAGGGTTACATTCATCCACGTCTGAAAAGTGACTTTATTTAGTATTAAACATCCCGTAAAAGAGCAGTTCGTGAATTCATACATTAAATAAATATGCCCAGATTGCGGGCAACCAAATGTTGAAGAAACCTCAGTATCAAGTGAAAATGACTGACCTTGAAATGAATGAAAGTAGGTTAAGAACAAAACACTTTTAAATCAGTGCCGTTTAACCAAATTATATTGAGAAAAATTCTATTGAGGAGGAACGCAGATCTGAGATGAGAGAAGGAATATCACACCTGAACACGTTTTGTTGTCTTTGTTCAGTAGATAACCGCCATTGCACGAACAGAAAAAGCTTCCATTCAAATTATTACACTTGTGCTGGCATCCATGAAGGCTCGTTCCACATTCATCATGATCTGCCAACAAATATAAAGTATGGACATACTTTTTATATTTTTCTATGACAATGTAAGAACAGCTTATTTTCTTTGGGGATACTTTTGTACCATCTGAATTCAATTTTTTATGTATTTTAACTTATTCGTCAATATCAGTGGGGAAAGAAGTTGCAAACAGTTGACTATCATTTGAAACAAATCATATCTGTTAAAGGTTTCCATTACATTTCAAATGCAAGTCACAACGATAAGGGAGTTTTTAATTTAGATTTGTTTAACCACATGTTATATCTATATTTAACACAGTCAAATATTTGTGAAAAAAGTCCAATTTTGTTCTTTTTACGTCGTTTTATGAAAAAACAAAATTTATACCTACTGATACAGGATACATTTTAGCTTTTTATGACTGAAATATAATGGATCAGTGACTTTTGTAAGACCATCAATATTCTCCTGTGGTTTGGCTTGGAGATCATTAACAGCACTAAGCTCACTAAACACTGCTCTTTCTTTCCCTTTTGACCAGTTATTGCCGAGCGTTCAATATTCTTCTTCTTTTTCACTGGCAACTAACCTGAGCAGGAATGTCCATTTGAATCCAGCATAAACCCAGGTTTGCATCGACACAAATAGGAGCCAACAGTGTTAAAACACTGGTGACTGCAGTTTGCGTTACTGGAAAGACATTCGTTTATATCTGCAATAATAAAGATTAGTAAGAACAATCAGCCACAATTATTTGCACTTTGAAACAAGTCACATTTGTTACAGCTACCGATTACTTTTAAGTTCGTGCCCTTCATGTTTTCTTGATGTTGCCAAAAATTATGCAAATATCGAAATTTTTTTGTTCACTTTGAAGACCCTAGATATTTCTTCATATCACTATTACGTGTCACCCTCAGTTAAAAGGTTTTTTTTTATTTTGCTGTGTTAAAGTGCGAACACAGTTCAGGACGCATGCAGTTAATAAAGGTCAAATGTTGCTGCTTCCCACTCATTGGTGGGAATGGGAAAAATTTAGAGAAATTAAGGAATGACAACTGACTGTAAAAAAAAGGCAATATTTGCAAAGTACTGTACTTATTGGTGGGAATGGGAAAAATTTATAGAAATTGATGAATGATAACTGACTGTAAAAAAGGGAATATTTGAAAAGTAAACTACCCTTTAAGAGTCCATATATCGGAAGAGGGATAACCAAAGCTTACCTCGGCACTTTTTTCCATCAGACAGCAGACGGTATCCTTTGTTACAGCTGCAGGTGTAATTTCCAGGCGTGTTATTACAGAGCTGATCGCATCCAGCGAGAATCAAGGTCTTGTTTAAACTTTCCACATACACAGGGTTACATTCATCCACGTCTGAAAAGTGACTTTATTTAGTATTAAACATCTCGTAAAAGAGCAGTTCGTGAATTCATACATTAAATAAATATGCCCAGATTGCGGGCAACCAAATGTTGAAGAAACCTCAGTATCAAGTGAAAATGACTGACCTTGAAATGAATGAAAGTAGGTTAAGAACAAAACACTTTTAAATCAGTGCCGTTTAACCAAATTATATTGAGAAAAATTCTATTGAGGAGGAACGCAGATCTGAGATGAGAGAAGGAATATCACACCTGAACACGTTTTGTTGTCTTTGTTCAGTAGATAACCGCCATTGCACGAACAGAAAAAGCTTCCATTCAAATTATTACACTTGTGCTGGCATCCATGAAGGCTCGTTCCACATTCATCATGATCTGCCAACAAATATAAAGTATGGACATACTTTTTATCTTTCTCTATGACAATGTAAGAACAGCTTATTTTCTTTGGGGATACTTTTGTACCATCTGAATTCAATTTTTTATGTATTTTAACTTATTCGTCAATATCAGTGGGGAAAGAAGTTGCAAACAGTTGACTATCATTTGAAACAAATCATATCTGTTAAAGGTTTCCATTACATTTCAAATGCAAGTCACAACGATAAGGGAGTTTTTAATTTAGATTTGTTTAACCACATGTTATATCTATATTTAACACAGTCAAATATTTGTGAAAAAAGTCCAATTTTGTTCTTTTTACGTCGTTTTATGAAAAAACAAAATTTATACCTACTGATACAGGATACATTTTAGCTTTTTATGACTGAAATATAATGGATCAGTGACCTTTGTAAGACCATCAATATTCTCCTGTGGTTTGGCTTGGAGATCATTAACAGCACTAAGCTCACTAAACACTGCTCTTTATTTCCCTTTTGACCAGTTATTGCCGAGCGTTCAATATTCTTCTTCTTTTTCACTGGCAACTAACCTGAGCAGGAATGTCCATTTGAATCCAGGATAAAACCAGGTTTGCATCGACACAAATAGGAGCCAACAGTGTTAACACACTGGTGACTGCAGTTTGCGTTACTGGAAAGACATTCGTTTATATCTGCAATAATAAAGATTAGTAAGAACAATCAGCCACAATTATTTGCACTTTGAAACAAGTCACATTTGTTACAGCTACCAATTACTTTTAAGTTCGTGCCCTTCATGTTTTCTTGATGTTGCCAAAAATTATGCAAATATCGAAATTTTTTTGTTCACTTTGAAGACCCTAGATATTTCTTCATATCACTATTACGTGTCACCCTCAGTTAAAAGGTTTTTTTTTATTTTGCTGTGTTAAAGTGCGAACACAGTTCAGGACGCATGCAGTTAATAAAGGTCAAATGTTGCTGCTTCCCACTCATTGGTGGGAATGGGAAAAATTTAGAGAAATTAAGGAATGACAACTGACTGTAAAAAAAAGGCAATATTTGCAAAGTACTGTACTTATTGGTGGGAATGGGAAAAATTTATAGAAATTGATGAATGATAACTGACTGTAAAAAAGGGAATATTTGAAAAGTAAACTACCCTTTAAGAGTCCATATATCGGAAGAGGGATAACCAAAGCTTACCTCGGCACTTTTTTCCATCAGACAGCAGACGGTATCCTTTGTTACAGCTGCAGGTGTAATTTCCAGGCGTGTTATTACAGAGCTGATCGCATCCAGCGAGAATCAAGGTCTTGTTTAAACTTTCCACATACACAGGGTTACATTCATCCACGTCTGAAAAGTGACTTTATTTAGTATTAAACATCTCGTAAAAGAGCAGTTCGTGAATTCATACATTAAATAAATATGCCCAGATTGCGGGCAACCAAATGTTGAAGAAACCTCAGTATCAAGTGAAAATGACTGACCTTGAAATGAATGAAAGTAGGTTAAGAACAAAACACTTTTAAATCAGTGCCGTTTAACCAAATTATATTGAGAAAAATTCTATTGAGGAGGAACGCAGATCTGAGATGAGAGAAGGAATATCACACCTGAACACGTTTTGTTGTCTTTGTTCAGTAGATAACCGCCATTGCACGAACAGAAAAAGCTTCCATTCAAATTATTACACTTGTGCTGGCATCCATGAAGGCTCGTTCCACATTCATCATGATCTGCCAACAAATATAAAGTATGGACATACTTTTTATCTTTCTCTATGACAATGTAAGAACAGCTTATTTTCTTTGGGGATACTTTTGTACCATCTGAATTCAATTTTTTATGTATTTTAACTTATTCGTCAATATCAGTGGGGAAAGAAGTTGCAAACAGTTGACTATCATTTGAAACAAATCATATCTGTTAAAGGTTTCCATTACATTTCAAATGCAAGTCACAACGATAAGGGAGTTTTTAATTTAGATTTGTTTAACCACATGTTATATCTATATTTAACACAGTCAAATATTTGTGAAAAAAGTCCAATTTTGTTCTTTTTACGTCGTTTTATGAAAAAACAAAATTTATACCTACTGATACAGGATACATTTTAGCTTTTTATGACTGAAATATAATGGATCAGTGACCTTTGTAAGACCATCAATATTCTCCTGTGGTTTGGCTTGGAGATCATTAACAGCACTAAGCTCACTAAACACTGCTCTTTATTTCCCTTTTGACCAGTTATTGCCGAGCGTTCAATATTCTTCTTCTTTTTCACTGGCAACTAACCTGAGCAGGAATGTCCATTTGAATCCAGGATAAAACCAGGTTTGCATCGACACAAATAGGAGCCAACAGTGTTAACACACTGGTGACTGCAGTTTGCGTTACTGGAAAGACATTCGTTTATATCTGCAATAATAAAGATTAGTAAGAACAATCAGCCACAATTATTTGCACTTTGAAACAAGTCACATTTGTTACAGCTACCAATTACTTTTAAGTTCGTGCCCTTCATGTTTTCTTGATGTTGCCAAAAATTATGCAAATATCGAAATTTTTTTGTTCACTTTGAAGACCCTAGATATTTCTTCATATCACTATTACGTGTCACCCTCAGTTAAAAGGTTTTTTTTTATTTTGCTGTGTTAAAGTGCGAACACAGTTCAGGACGCATGCAGTTAATAAAGGTCAAATGTTGCTGCTTCCCACTCATTGGTGGGAATGGGAAAAATTTAGAGAAATTAAGGAATGACAACTGACTGTAAAAAAAAGGCAATATTTGCAAAGTACTGTACTTATTGGTGGGAATGGGAAAAATTTATAGAAATTGATGAATGATAACTGACTGTAAAAAAGGGAATATTTGAAAAGTAAACTACCCTTTAAGAGTCCATATATCGGAAGAGGGATAACCAAAGCTTACCTCGGCACTTTTTTCCATCAGACAGCAGACGGTATCCTTTGTTACAGCTGCAGGTGTAATTTCCAGGCGTGTTATTACAGAGCTGATCGCATCCAGCGAGAATCAAGGTCTTTTTTAAACTTTCCACATACACAGGGTTACATTCATCCACGTCTGAAAAGTGACTTTATTTAGTATTAAACATCTCGTAAAAGAGCAGTTCGTGAATTCATACATTAAATAAATATGCCCAGATTGCGGGCAACCAAATGTTGAAGAAACCTCAGTATCAAGTGAAAATGACTGACCTTGAAATGAATGAAAGTAGGTTAAGAACAAAACACTTTTAAATCAGTGCCGTTTAACCAAATTATATTGAGAAAAATTCTATTGAGGAGGAACGCAGATCTGAGATGAGAGAAGGAATATCACACCTGAACACGTTTTGTTGTCTTTGTTCAGTAGATAACCGCCATTGCACGAACAGGAAAAGCTTCCATTCAAATTATTACACTTGTGCTGGCATCCATGAAGGCTCGTTCCACATTCATCATGATCTGCCAACAAATATAAAGTATGGACATACTTTTTATCTTTTTCTATGACAATGTAAGAACAGCTTATTTTCTTTGGGGATACTTTTGTACCATCTGAATTCAATTTTTTATGTATTTTAACTTATTCGTCAATATCAGTGGGGAAAGAAGTTGCAAACAGTTGACTATCATTTGAAACAAATCATATCTGTTAAAGGTTTCCATTACATTTCAAATGCAAGTCACAACGATAAGGGAGTTTTTAATTTAGATTTGTTTAACCACATGTTATATCTATATTTAACACAGTCAAATATTTGTGAAAAAAGTCCAATTTTGTTCTTTTTACGTCGTTTTATGAAAAAACAAAATTTATACCTACTGATACAGGATACATTTTAGCTTTTTATGACTGAAATATAATGGATCAGTGACCTTTGTAAGACCATCAATATTCTCCTGTGGTTTGGCTTGGAGATCATTAACAGCACTAAGCTCACTAAACACTGCTCTTTATTTCCCTTTTGACCAGTTATTGCCGAGCGTTCAATATTCTTCTTCTTTTTCACTGGCAACTAACCTGAGCAGGAATGTCCATTTGAATCCAGGATAAAACCAGGTTTGCATCGACACAAATAGGAGCCAACAGTGTTAACACACTGGTGACTGCAGTTTGCGTTACTGGAAAGACATTCGTTTATATCTGCAATAATAAAGATTAGTAAGAACAATCAGCCACAATTATTTGCACTTTGAAACAAGTCACATTTGTTACAGCTACCAATTACTTTTAAGTTCGTGCCCTTCATGTTTTCTTGATGTTGCCAAAAATTATGCAAATATCGAAATTTTTTTGTTCACTTTGAAGACCCTAGATATTTCTTCATATCACTATTACGTGTCACCCTCAGTTAAAAGGGTTTTTTTTATTTTGCTGTGTTAAAGTGCGAACACAGTTCAGGACGCATGCAGTTAATAAAGGTCAAATGTTGCTGCTTCCCACTCATTGGTGGGAATGGGAAAAATTTAGAGAAATTAAGGAATGACAACTGACTGTAAAAAAAAGGCAATATTTGCAAAGTACTGTACTTATTGGTGGGAATGGGAAAAATTTATAGAAATTGATGAATGATAACTGACTGTAAAAAAGGGAATATTTGAAAAGTAAACTACCCTTTAAGAGTCCATATATCGGAAGAGGGATAACCAAAGCTTACCTCGGCACTTTTTTCCATCAGACAGCAGACGGTATCCTTTGTTACAGCTGCAGGTGTAATTTCCAGGCGTGTTATTACAGAGCTGATCGCATCCAGCGAGAATCAAGGTCTTGTTTAAACTTTCCACATACACAGGGTTACATTCATCCACGTCTGAAAAGTGACTTTATTTAGTATTAAACATCTCGTAAAAGAGCAGTTCGTGAATTCATACATTAAATAAATATGCCCAGATTGCGGGCAACCAAATGTTGAAGAAACCTCAGTATCAAGTGAAAATGACTGACCTTGAAATGAATGAAAGTAGGTTAAGAACAAAACACTTTTAAATCAGTGCCGTTTAACCAAATTATATTGAGAAAAATTCTATTGAGGAGGAACGCAGATCTGAGATGAGAGAAGGAATATCACACCTGAACACGTTTTGTTGTCTTTGTTCAGTAGATAACCGCCATTGCACGAACAGAAAAAGCTTCCATTCAAATTATTACACTTGTGCTGGCATCCATGAAGGCTCGTTCCACATTCATCATGATCTGCCAACAAATATAAAGTATGGACATACTTTTTATCTTTCTCTATGACAATGTAAGAACAGCTTATTTTCTTTGGGGATACTTTTGTACCATCTGAATTCAATTTTTTATGTATTTTAACTTATTCGTCAATATCAGTGGGGAAAGAAGTTGCAAACAGTTGACTATCATTTGAAACAAATCATATCTGTTAAAGGTTTCCATTACATTTCAAATGCAAGTCACAACGATAAGGGAGTTTTTAATTTAGATTTGTTTAACCACATGTTATATCTATATTTAACACAGTCAAATATTTGTGAAAAAAGTCCAATTTTGTTCTTTTTACGTCGTTTTATGAAAAAACAAAATTTATACCTACTGATACAGGATACATTTTAGCTTTTTATGACTGAAATATAATGGATCAGTGACCTTTGTAAGACCATCAATATTCTCCTGTGGTTTGGCTTGGAGATCATTAACAGCACTAAGCTCACTAAACACTGCTCTTTATTTCCCTTTTGACCAGTTATTGCCGAGCGTTCAATATTCTTCTTCTTTTTCACTGGCAACTAACCTGAGCAGGAATGTCCATTTGAATCCAGGATAAAACCAGGTTTGCATCGACACAAATAGGAGCCAACAGTGTTAACACACTGGTGACTGCAGTTTGCGTTACTGGAAAGACATTCGTTTATATCTGCAATAATAAAGATTAGTAAGAACAATCAGCCACAATTATTTGCACTTTGAAACAAGTCACATTTGTTACAGCTACCAATTACTTTTAAGTTCGTGCCCTTCATGTTTTCTTGATGTTGCCAAAAATTATGCAAATATCGAAATTTTTTTGTTCACTTTGAAGACCCTAGATATTTCTTCATATCACTATTACGTGTCACCCTCAGTTAAAAGGTTTTTTTTTATTTTGCTGTGTTAAAGTGCGAACACAGTTCAGGACGCATGCAGTTAATAAAGGTCAAATGTTGCTGCTTCCCACTCATTGGTGGGAATGGGAAAAATTTAGAGAAATTAAGGAATGACAACTGACTGTAAAAAAAAGGCAATATTTGCAAAGTACTGTACTTATTGGTGGGAATGGGAAAAATTTATAGAAATTGATGAATGATAACTGACTGTAAAAAAGGGAATATTTGAAAAGTAAACTACCCTTTAAGAGTCCATATATCGGAAGAGGGATAACCAAAGCTTACCTCGGCACTTTTTTCCATCAGACAGCAGACGGTATCCTTTGTTACAGCTGCAGGTGTAATTTCCAGGCGTGTTATTACAGAGCTGATCGCATCCAGCGAGAATCAAGGTCTTGTTTAAACTTTCCACATACACAGGGTTACATTCATCCACGTCTGAAAAGTGACTTTATTTAGTATTAAACATCTCGTAAAAGAGCAGTTCGTGAATTCATACATTAAATAAATATGCCCAGATTGCGGGCAACCAAATGTTGAAGAAACCTCAGTATCAAGTGAAAATGACTGACCTTGAAATGAATGAAAGTAGGTTAAGAACAAAACACTTTTAAATCAGTGCCGTTTAACCAAATTATATTGAGAAAAATTCTATTGAGGAGGAACGCAGATCTGAGATGAGAGAAGGAATATCACACCTGAACACGTTTTGTTGTCTTTGTTCAGTAGATAACCGCCATTGCACGAACAGGAAAAGCTTCCATTCAAATTATTACACTTGTGCTGGCATCCATGAAGGCTCGTTCCACATTCATCATGATCTGCCAACAAATATAAAGTATGGACATACTTTTTATCTTTTTCTATGACAATGTAAGAACAGCTTATTTTCTTTGGGGATACTTTTGTACCATCTGAATTCAATTTTTTATGTATTTTAACTTATTCGTCAATATCAGTGGGGAAAGAAGTTGCAAACAGTTGACTATCATTTGAAGCAAATCATATCTGTTAAAGGTTTCCATTACATTTCAAATGCAAGTCACAACGATAAGGGAGTTTTTAATTTAGATTTGTTTAACCACATGTTATATCTATATTTAACACTGTCAAATATTTGTGAAAAAAGTCCAATTTTGTTCTTTTTACGTCGTTTTATGAAAAAACAAAACTTATACCTACTGATACAGGATACATTTTAGCTTTTTATGACTGAAATATAATGGATCAGTGACCTTTGTAAGACCATCAATATTCTCCTGTGGTTTGGCTTGGAGATCATTAACAGCACTAAGCTCACTAAACACTGCTCTTTATTTCCCTTTTGACCAGTTATTGCCGAGCGTTCAATATTCTTCTTCTTTTTCACTGGCAACTAACCTGAGCAGGAATGTCCATTTGAATCCAGGATAAAACCAGGTTTGCATCGACACAAATAGGAGCCAACAGTGTTAACACACTGGTGACTGCAGTTTGCGTTACTGGAAAGACATTCGTTTATATCTGCAATAATAAAGATTAGTAAGAACAATCAGCCACAATTATTTGCACTTTGAAACAAGTCACATTTGTTACAGCTACCAATTACTTTTAAGTTCGTGCCCTTCATGTTTTCTTGATGTTGCCAAAAATTATGCAAATATCGAAATTTTTTTGTTCACTTTGAAGACCCTAGATATTTCTTCATATCACTATTACGTGTCACCCTCAGTTAAAAGGTTTTTTTTTATTTTGCTGTGTTAAAGTGCGAACACAGTTCAGGACGCATGCAGTTAATAAAGGTCAAATGTTGCTGCTTCCCACTCATTGGTGGGAATGGGAAAAATTTAGAGAAATTAAGGAATGACAACTGACTGTAAAAAAAAGGCAATATTTGCAAAGTACTGTACTTATTGGTGGGAATGGGAAAAATTTATAGAAATTGATGAATGATAACTGACTGTAAAAAAGGGAATATTTGAAAAGTAAACTACCCTTTAAGAGTCCATATATCGGAAGAGGGATAACCAAAGCTTACCTCGGCACTTTTTTCCATCAGACAGCAGACGGTATCCTTTGTTACAGCTGCAGGTGTAATTTCCAGGCGTGTTATTACAGAGCTGATCGCATCCAGCGAGAATCAAGGTCTTGTTTAAACTTTCCACATACACAGGGTTACATTCATCCACGTCTGAAAAGTGACTTTATTTAGTATTAAACATCTCGTAAAAGAGCAGTTCGTGAATTCATACATTAAATAAATATGCCCAGATTGCGGGCAACCAAATGTTGAAGAAACCTCAGTATCAAGTGAAAATGACTGACCTTGAAATGAATGAAAGTAGGTTAAGAACAAAACACTTTTAAATCAGTGCCGTTTAACCAAATTATATTGAGAAAAATTCTATTGAGGAGGAACGCAGATCTGAGATGAGAGAAGGAATATCACACCTGAACACGTTTTGTTGTCTTTGTTCAGTAGATAACCGCCATTGCACGAACAGGAAAAGCTTCCATTCAAATTATTACACTTGTGCTGGCATCCATGAAGGCTCGTTCCACATTCATCATGATCTGCCAACAAATATAAAGTATGGACATACTTTTTATCTTTTTCTATGACAATGTAAGAACAGCTTATTTTCTTTGGGGATACTTTTGTACCATCTGAATTCAATTTTTTATGTATTTTAACTTATTCGTCAATATCAGTGGGGAAAGAAGTTGCAAACAGTTGACTATCATTTGAAGCAAATCATATCTGTTAAAGGTTTCCATTACATTTCAAATGCAAGTCACAACGATAAGGGAGTTTTTAATTTAGATTTGTTTAACCACATGTTATATCTATATTTAACACTGTCAAATATTTGTGAAAAAAGTCCAATTTTGTTCTTTTTACGTCGTTTTATGAAAAAACAAAACTTATACCTACTGATACAGGATACATTTTAGCTTTTTATGACTGAAATATAATGGATCAGTGACCTTTGTAAGACCATCAATATTCTCCTGTGGTTTGGCTTGGAGATCATTAACAGCACTAAGCTCACTAAACACTGCTCTTTATTTCCCTTTTGACCAGTTATTGCCGAGCGTTCAATATTCTTCTTCTTTTTCACTGGCAACTAACCTGAGCAGGAATGTCCATTTGAATCCAGGATAAAACCAGGTTTGCATCGACACAAATAGGAGCCAACAGTGTTAACACACTGGTGACTGCAGTTTGCGTTACTGGAAAGACATTCGTTTATATCTGCAATAATAAAGATTAGTAAGAACAATCAGCCACAATTATTTGCACTTTGAAACAAGTCACATTTGTTACAGCTACCAATTACTTTTAAGTTCGTGCCCTTCATGTTTTCTTGATGTTGCCAAAAATTATGCAAATATCGAAATTTTTTTGTTCACTTTGAAGACCCTAGATATTTCTTCATATCACTATTACGTGTCACCCTCAGTTAAAAGGTTTTTTTTTATTTTGCTGTGTTAAAGTGCGAACACAGTTCAGGACGCATGCAGTTAATAAAGGTCAAATGTTGCTGCTTCCCACTCATTGGTGGGAATGGGAAAAATTTAGAGAAATTAAGGAATGACAACTGACTGTAAAAAAAAGGCAATATTTGCAAAGTACTGTACTTATTGGTGGGAATGGGAAAAATTTATAGAAATTGATGAATGATAACTGACTGTAAAAAAGGGAATATTTGAAAAGTAAACTACCCTTTAAGAGTCCATATATCGGAAGAGGGATAACCAAAGCTTACCTCGGCACTTTTTTCCATCAGACAGCAGACGGTATCCTTTGTTACAGCTGCAGGTGTAATTTCCAGGCGTGTTATTACAGAGCTGATCGCATCCAGCGAGAATCAAGGTCTTGTTTAAACTTTCCACATACACAGGGTTACATTCATCCACGTCTGAAAAGTGACTTTATTTAGTATTAAACATCTCGTAAAAGAGCAGTTCGTGAATTCATACATTAAATAAATATGCCCAGATTGCGGGCAACCAAATGTTGAAGAAACCTCAGTATCAAGTGAAAATGACTGACCTTGAAATGAATGAAAGTAGGTTAAGAACAAAACACTTTTAAATCAGTGCCGTTTAACCAAATTATATTGAGAAAAATTCTATTGAGGAGGAACGCAGATCTGAGATGAGAGAAGGAATATCACACCTGAACACGTTTTGTTGTCTTTGTTCAGTAGATAACCGCCATTGCACGAACAGAAAAAGCTTCCATTCAAATTATTACACTTGTGCTGGCATCCATGAAGGCTCGTTCCACATTCATCATGATCTGCCAACAAATATAAAGTATGGACATACTTTTTATATTTTTCTATGACAATGTAAGAACAGCTTATTTTCTTTGGGGATACTTTTGTACCATCTGAATTCAATTTTTTATGTATTTTAACTTATTCGTCAATATCAGTGGGGAAAGAAGTTGCAAACAGTTGACTATCATTTGAAACAAATCATATCTGTTAAAGGTTTCCGTTACATTTCAAATGCAAGTCACAACGATAAGGGAGTTTTTAATTTAGATTTGTTTAACCACATGTTATATCTATATTTAACACAGTCAAATATTTGTGAAAAAAGTCCAATTTTGTTCTTTTTACGTCGTTTTATGAAAAAACAAAATTTATACCTACTGATACAGGATACATTTTAGCTTTTTATGACTGAAATATAATGGATCAGTGACCTTTGTAAGACCATCAATATTCTCCTGTGGTTTGGCTTGGAGATCATTAACAGCACTAAGCTCACTAAACACTGCTCTTTATTTCCCTTTTGACCAGTTATTGCCGAGCGTTCAATATTCTTCTTCTTTTTCACTGGCAACTAACCTGAGCAGGAATGTCCATTTGAATCCAGGATAAAACCAGGTTTGCATCGACACAAATAGGAGCCAACAGTGTTAACACACTGGTGACTGCAGTTTGCGTTACCGGAAAGACATTCGTTTATATCTGCAATAATAAAGATTAGTAAGAACAATCAGCCACAATTATTTGCACTTTGAAACAAGTCACATTTGTTACAGCTACCAATTACTTTTAAGTTCGTGCCCTTCATGTTTTCTTGATGTTGCCAAAAATTATGCAAATATCGAAATTTTTTTGTTCACTTTGAAGACCCTAGATATTTCTTCATATCACTATTACGTGTCACCCTCAGTTAAAAGGGTTTTTTTATTTTGCTGTGTTAAAGTGCGAACACAGATCAGGACGCATGCAGTTAATAAAGGTCAAATGTTGCTGCTTCCCACTCATTGGTGGGAATGGGAAAAATTTAGAGAAATTAAGGAATGACAACTGACTGTAAAAGAAAGGCAATATTTGCAAAGTACTGTACTTATTGGTGGGAATGGGAAAAATTTATAGAAATTGATGAATGATAACTGACTGTAAAAAAGGGAATATTTGAAAAGTAAACTACCCTTTAAGAGTCCATATATCGGAAGAGGGATAACCAAAGCTTACCTCGGCACTTTTTTCCATCAGACAGCAGACGGTATCCTTTGTTACAGCTGCAGGTGTAATTTCCAGGCGTGTTATTACAGAGCTGATCGCATCCAGCGAGAATCAAGGTCTTGTTTAAACTTTCCACATACACAGGGTTACATTCATCCACGTCTGAAAAGTGACTTTATTTAGTATTAAACATCTCGTAAAAGAGCAGTTCGTGAATTCATACATTAAATAAATATGCCCAGATTGCGGGCAACCAAATGTTGAAGAAACCTCAGTATCAAGTGAAAATGACTGACCTTGAAATGAATGAAAGTAGGTTAAGAACAAAACACTTTTAAATCAGTGCCGTTTAACCAAATTATATTGAGAAAAATTCTATTGAGGAGGAACGCAGATCTGAGATGAGAGAAGGAATATCACACCTGAACACGTTTTGTTGTCTTTGTTCAGTAGATAACCGCCATTGCACGAACAGAAAAAGCTTCCATTCAAATTATTACACTTGTGCTGGCATCCATGAAGGCTCGTTCCACATTCATCATGATCTGCCAACAAATATAAAGTATGGACATACTTTTTATCTTTTTCTATGACAATGTAAGAACAGCTTATTTTCTTTGGGGATACTTTTGTACCATCTGAATTCAATTTTTTATGTATTTTAACTTATTCGTCAATATCAGTGGGGAAAGAAGTTGCAAACAGTTGACTATCATTTGAAACAAATCATATCTGTTAAAGGTTTCCATTACATTTCAAATGCAAGTCACAACGATAAGGGAGTTTTTAATTTAGATTTGTTTAACCACATGTTATATCTATATTTAACACAGTCAAATATTTGTGAAAAAAGTCCAATTTTGTTCTTTTTACGTCGTTTTATGAAAAAACAAAATTTATACCTACTGATACAGGATACATTTTAGCTTTTTATGACTGAAATATAATGGATCAGTGACCTTTGTAAGACCATCAATATTCTCCTGTGGTTTGGCTTGGAGATCATTAACAGCACTAAGCTCACTAAACACTGCTCTTTATTTCCCTTTTGACCAGTTATTGCCGAGCGTTCAATATTCTTCTTCTTTTTCACTGGCAACTAACCTGAGCAGGAATGTCCATTTGAATCCAGGATAAAACCAGGTTTGCATCGACACAAATAGGAGCCAACAGTGTTAACACACTGGTGACTGCAGTTTGCGTTACCGGAAAGACATTCGTTTATATCTGCAATAATAAAGATTAGTAAGAACAATCAGCCACAATTATTTGCACTTTGAAACAAGTCACATTTGTTACAGCTACCAATTACTTTTAAGTTCGTGCCCTTCATGTTTTCTTGATGTTGCCAAAAATTATGCAAATATCGAAATTTTTTTGTTCACTTTGAAGACCCTAGATATTTCTTCATATCACTATTACGTGTCACCCTCAGTTAAAAGGGTTTTTTTATTTTGCTGTGTTAAAGTGCGAACACAGATCAGGACGCATGCAGTTAATAAAGGTCAAATGTTGCTGCTTCCCACTCATTGGTGGGAAAGGGAAAAATTTAGAGAAATTAAGGAATGACAACTGACTGTAAAAGAAAGGCAATATTTGCAAAGTACTGTACTTATTGGTGGGAATGGGAAAAATTTATAGAAATTGATGAATGATAACTGACTGTAAAAAAGGGAATATTTGAAAAGTAAACTACCCTTTAAGAGTCCATATATCGGAAGAGGGATAACCAAAGCTTACCTCGGCACTTTTTTCCATCAGACAGCAGACGGTATCCTTTGTTACAGCTGCAGGTGTAATTTCCAGGCGTGTTATTACAGAGCTGATCGCATCCAGCGAGAATCAAGGTCTTGTTTAAACTTTCCACATACACAGGGTTACATTCATCCACGTCTGAAAAGTGACTTTATTTAGTATTAAACATCTCGTAAAAGAGCAGTTCGTGAATTCATACATTAAATAAATATGCCCAGATTGCGGGCAACCAAATGTTGAAGAAACCTCAGTATCAAGTGAAAATGACTGACCTTGAAATGAATGAAAGTAGGTTAAGAACAAAACACTTTTAAATCAGTGCCGTTTAACCAAATTATATTGAGAAAAATTCTATTGAGGAGGAACGCAGATCTGAGATGAGAGAAGGAATATCACACCTGAACACGTTTTGTTGTCTTTGTTCAGTAGATAACCGCCATTGCACGAACAGAAAAAGCTTCCATTCAAATTATTACACTTGTGCTGGCATCCATGAAGGCTCGTTCCACATTCATCATGATCTGCCAACAAATATAAAGTATGGACATACTTTTTATATTTTTCTATGACAATGTAAGAACAGCTTATTTTCTTTGGGGATACTTTTGTACCATCTGAATTCAATTTTTTATGTATTTTAACTTATTCGTCAATATCAGTGGGGAAAGAAGTTGCAAACAGTTGACTATCATTTGAAACAAATCATATCTGTTAAAGGTTTCCGTTACATTTCAAATGCAAGTCACAACGATAAGGGAGTTTTTAATTTAGATTTGTTTAACCACATGTTATATCTATATTTAACACAGTCAAATATTTGTGAAAAAAGTCCAATTTTGTTCTTTTTACGTCGTTTTATGAAAAAACAAAATTTATACCTACTGATACAGGATACATTTTAGCTTTTTATGACTGAAATATAATGGATCAGTGACCTTTGTAAGACCATCAATATTCTCCTGTGGTTTGGCTTGGAGATCATTAACAGCACTAAGCTCACTAAACACTGCTCTTTATTTCCCTTTTGACCAGTTATTGCCGAGCGTTCAATATTCTTCTTCTTTTTCACTGGCAACTAACCTGAGCAGGAATGTCCATTTGAATCCAGGATAAAACCAGGTTTGCATCGACACAAATAGGAGCCAACAGTGTTAACACACTGGTGACTGCAGTTTGCGTTACTGGAAAGACATTCGTTTATATCTGCAATAATAAAGATTAGTAAGAACAATCAGCCACAATTATTTGCACTTTGAAACAAGTCACATTTGTTACAGCTACCAATTACTTTTAAGTTCGTGCCCTTCATGTTTTCTTGATGTTGCCAAAAATTATGCAAATATCGAAATTTTTTTGTTCACTTTGAAGACCCTAGATATTTCTTCATATCACTATTACGTGTCACCCTCAGTTAAAAGGGTTTTTTTATTTTGCTGTGTTAAAGTGCGAACACAGATCAGGACGCATGCAGTTAATAAAGGTCAAATGTTGCTGCTTCCCACTCATTGGTGGGAATGGGAAAAATTTAGAGAAATTAAGGAATGACAACTGACTGTAAAAAAAGGCAATATTTGCAAAGTACTGTACTTATTGGTGGGAATGGGAAAAATTTATACAAATTGATGAATGATAACTGACTGTAAAAAAGGGAATATTTGAAAAGTAAACTACCCTTTAAGAGTCCATATATCGGAAGAGGGATAACCAAAGCTTACCTCGGCACTTTTTTCCATCAGACAGCAGACGGTATCCTTTGTTACAGCTGCAGGTGTAATTTCCAGGCGTGTTATTACAGAGCTGATCGCATCCAGCGAGAATCAAGGTCTTGTTTAAACTTTCCACATACACAGGGTTACATTCATCCACGTCTGAAAAGTGACTTTATTTAGTATTAAACATCTCGTAAAAGAGCAGTTCGTGAATTCATACATTAAATAAATATTCCCAGATTGCGGGCAACCAAATGTTGAAGAAACCTCAGTATCAAGTGAAATTGACTGACCTTGAAATGAATGAAAGTAGGTTAAGAACAAAACACTTTTAAATCAGTGCCGTTTAACCAAATTATATTGAGAAAAATTCTATTGAGGAGGAACGCAGATCTGAGATGAGAGAAGGAATATCACACCTGAACACGTTTTGTTGTCTTTGTTCAGTAGATAACCGCCATTGCACGAACAGAAAAAGCTTCCATTCAAATTATTACACTTGTGCTGGCATCCATGAAGGCTCGTTCCACATTCATCATGATCTGCCAACAAATATAAAGTATGGACATACTTTTTATATTTTTCTATGACAATGTAAGAACAGCTTATTTTCTTTGGGGATACTTTTGTACCATCTGAATTCAATTTTTTATGTATTTTAACTTATTCGTCAATGTCAGTGGGGAAAGAAGTTGCAAACAGTTGACTATCATTTGAAACAAATCATATCTGTTAAAGGTTTCCATTACATTTCAAATGCAAGTCACAACGATAAGGGAGTTTTTAATTTAGATTTGTTTAACCACATGTTATATCTATATTTAACACAGTCAAATATTTGTGAAAAAAGTCCAATTTTGTTCTTTTTACGTCGTTTTATGAAAAAACAAAATTTATACCTACTGATACAGGATACATTTTAGCTTTTTATGACTGAAATATAATGGATCAGTGACCTTTGTAAGACCATCAATATTCTCCTGTGGTTTGGCTTGGAGATCATTGACAGCACTAAGCTCACTAAACACTGCTCTTTATTTCCCTTTTGACCAGTTATTGCCGAGCGTTCAATATTCTTCTTCTTTTTCACTGGCAACTAACCTGAGCAGGAATGTCCATTTGAATCCAGGATAAAACCAGGTTTGCATCGACACAAATAGGAGCCAACAGTGTTAACACACTGGTGACTGCAGTTTGCGTTACTGGAAAGACATTCGTTTATATCTGCAATAATAAAGATTAGTAAGAACAATCAGCCACAATTATTTGCACTTTGAAACAAGTCACATTTGTTACAGCTACCAATTACTTTTAAGTTCGTGCCCTTCATGTTTTCTTGATGTTGCCAAAAATTATGCAAATATCGAAATTTTTTTGTTCACTTTGAAGACCCTAGATATTTCTTCATATCACTATTACGTGTCACCCTCAGTTAAAAGGTTTTTTTTTATTTTGCTGTGTTAAAGTGCGAACACAGTTCAGGACGCATGCAGTTAAAAAAGGTCAAATGTTGCTGCTTCCCACTCATTGGTGGGAATGGGAAAAATTTAGAGAAATTAAGGAATGACAACTGACTGTAAAAAAAAGGCAATATTTGCAAAGTACTGTACTTATTGGTGGGAATGGGAAAAATTTATAGAAATTGATGAATGATAACTGACTGTAAAAAAGGGAATATTTGAAAAGTAAACTACCCTTTAAGAGTCCATATATCGCAAGAGGGATAACCAAAGCTTACCTCGGCACGTTTTTCCATCAGACAGCAGACGGTATCCTTTGTTACAGCTGCAGGTGTAATTTCCAGGCGTGTTATTACAGAGCTGATCGCATCCAGCGAGAATCAAGGTCTTGTTTAAACTTTCCACATACACAGGGTTACATTCATCCACGTCTGAAAAGTGACTTTATTTAGTATTAAACATCTCGTAAAAGAGCAGTTCGTGAATTCATACATTAAATAAATATTCCCAGATTGCGGGCAACCAAATGTTGAAGAAACCTCAGTATCAAGTGAAAATGACTGACCTTGAAATGAATGAAAGTAGGTTAAGAACAAAACACTTTTAAATCAGTGCCGTTTAACCAAATTATATTGAGAAAAATTCTATTGAGGAGGAACGCAGATCTGAGATGAGAGAAGGAATATCACACCTGAACACGTTTTGTTGTCTTTGTTCAGTAGATAACCGCCATTGCACGAACAGAAAAAGCTTCCATTCAAATTATTACACTTGTGCTGGCATCCATGAAGGCTCGTTCCACATTCATCATGATCTGCCAACAAATATAAAGTATGGACATACTTTTTATCTTTTTCTATGACAATGTAAGAACAGCTTATTTTCTTTGGGGATACTTTTGTACCATCTGAATTCAATTTTTTATGTATTTTAACTTATTCGTCAATATCAGTGGGGAAAGAAGTTGCAAACAGTTGACTATCATTTGAAACAAATCATATCTGTTAAAGGTTTCCATTACATTTCAAATGCAAGTCACAACGATAAGGGAGTTTTTAATTTAGATTTGTTTAACCACATGTTATATCTATATTTAACACAGTCAAATATTTGTGAAAAAAGTCCAATTTTGTTCTTTTTACGTCGTTTTATGAAAAAACAAAATTTATACCTACTGATACAGGATACATTTTAGCTTTTTATGACTGAAATATAATGGATCAGTGACCTTTGTAAGACCATCAATATTCTCCTGTGGTTTGGCTTGGAGATCATTAACAGCACTAAGCTCACTAAACACTGCTCTTTATTTCCCTTTTGACCAGTTATTGCCGAGCGTTCAATATTCTTCTTCTTTTTCACTGGCAACTAACCTGAGCAGGAATGTCCATTTGAATCCAGGATAAAACCAGGTTTGCATCGACACAAATAGGAGCCAACAGTGTTAACACACTGGTGACTGCAGTTTGCGTTACTGGAAAGACATTCGTTTATATCTGCAATAATAAAGATTAGTAAGAACAATCAGCCACAATTATTTGCACTTTGAAACAAGTCACATTTGTTACAGCTACCAATTACTTTTAAGTTCGTGCCCTTCATGTTTTCTTGATGTTGCCAAAAATTATGCAAATATCGAAATTTTTTTGTTCACTTTGAAGACCCTAGATATTTCTTCATATCACTATTACGTGTCACCCTCAGTTAAAAGGTTTTTTTTTATTTTGCTGTGTTAAAGTGCGAACACAGTTCAGAACGCATGCAGTTAATAAAGGTCAAATGTTGCTGCTTCCCACTCATTGGTGGGAATGGGAAAAATTTAGAGAAATTAAGGAATGACAACTGACTGTAAAAAAAAGGCAATATTTGCAAAGTACTGTACTTATTGGTGGGAATGGGAAAAATTTATAGAAATTGATGAATGATAACTGACTGTAAAAAAGGGGAATATTTGAAAAGTAAACTACCCTTTAAGAGTCCATATATCGGAAGAGGGATAACCAAAGCTTACCTCGGCACTTTTTTCCATCAGACAGCAGACGGTATCCTTTGTTACAGCTGCAGGTGTAATCTCCAGGCGTGTTATTACAGAGCTGATCGCATCCAGCGAGAATCAAGGTCTTGTTTAAACTTTCCACATACACAGGGTTACATTCATCCACGTCTGAAAAGTGACTTTATTTAGTATTAAACATCTCGTAAAAGAGCAGTTCGTGAATTCATACATTAAATAAATATTCCCAGATTGCGGGCAACCAAATGTTGAAGAAACCTCAGTATCAAGTGAAAATGACTGACCTTGAAATGAATGAAAGTAGGTTAAGAACAAAACACTTTTAAATCAGTGCCGTTTAACCAAATTATATTGAGAAAAATTCTATTGAGGAGGAACGCAGATCTGAGATGAGAGAAGGAATATCACACCTGAACACGTTTTGTTGTCTTTGTTCAGTAGATAACCGCCATTGCACGAACAGAAAAAGCTTCCATTCAAATTATTACACTTGTGCTGGCATCCATGAAGGCTCGTTCCACATTCATCATGATCTGCCAACAAATATAAAGTATGGACATACTTTTTATCTTTTTCTATGACAATGTAAGAACAGCTTATTTTCTTTGGGGATACTTTTGTACCATCTGAATTCAATTTTTTATGTATTTTAACTTATTCGTCAATATCAGTGGGGAAAGAAGTTGCAAACAGTTGACTATCATTTGAAGCAAATCATATCTGTTAAAGGTTTCCATTACATTTCAAATGCAAGTCACAACGATAAGGGAGTTTTTAATTTAGATTTGTTTAACCACATGTTATATCTATATTTAACACTGTCAAATATTTGTGAAAAAAGTCCAATTTTGTTCTTTTTACGTCGTTTTATGAAAAAACAAAATTTATACCTACTGATACAGGATACATTTTAGCTTTTTATGACTGAAATATAATGGATCAGTGACCTTTGTAAGACCATCAATATTCTCCTGTGGTTTGGCTTGGAGATCATTAACAGCACTAAGCTCACTAAACACTGCTCTTTATTTCCCTTTTGACCAGTTATTGCCGAGCGTTCAATATTCTTCTTCTTTTTCACTGGCAACTAACCTGAGCAGGAATGTCCATTTGAATCCAGGATAAAACCAGGTTTGCATCGACACAAATAGGAGCCAACAGTGTTAACACACTGGTGACTGCAGTTTGCGTTACTGGAAAGACATTCGTTTATATCTGCAATAATAAAGATTAGTAAGAACAATCAGCCACAATTATTTGCACTTTGAAACAAGTCACATTTGTTACAGCTACCAATTACTTTTAAGTTCGTGCCCTTCATGTTTTCTTGATGTTGCCAAAAATTATGCAAATATCGAAATTTTTTTGTTCACTTTGAAGACCCTAGATATTTCTTCATATCACTATTACGTGTCACCCTCAGTTAAAAGGTTTTTTTTTATTTTGCTGTGTTAAAGTGCGAACACAGTTCAGAACGCATGCAGTTAATAAAGGTCAAATGTTGCTGCTTCCCACTCATTGGTGGGAATGGGAAAAATTTAGAGAAATTAAGGAATGACAACTGACTGTAAAAAAAAGGCAATATTTGCAAAGTACTGTACTTATTGGTGGGAATGGGAAAAATTTATAGAAATTGATGAATGATAACTGACTGTAAAAAAGGGGAATATTTGAAAAGTAAACTACCCTTTAAGAGTCCATATATCGGAAGAGGGATAACCAAAGCTTACCTCGGCACTTTTTTCCATCAGACAGCAGACGGTATCCTTTGTTACAGCTGCAGGTGTAATCTCCAGGCGTGTTATTACAGAGCTGATCGCATCCAGCGAGAATCAAGGTCTTGTTTAAACTTTCCACATACACAGGGTTACATTCATCCACGTCTGAAAAGTGACTTTATTTAGTATTAAACATCTCGTAAAAGAGCAGTTCGTGAATTCATACATTAAATAAATATTCCCAGATTGCGGGCAACCAAATGTTGAAGAAACCTCAGTATCAAGTGAAAATGACTGACCTTGAAATGAATGAAAGTAGGTTAAGAACAAAACACTTTTAAATCAGTGCCGTTTAACCAAATTATATTGAGAAAAATTCTATTGAGGAGGAACGCAGATCTGAGATGAGAGAAGGAATATCACACCTGAACACGTTTTGTTGTCTTTGTTCAGTAGATAACCGCCATTGCACGAACAGAAAAAGCTTCCATTCAAATTATTACACTTGTGCTGGCATCCATGAAGGCTCGTTCCACATTCATCATGATCTGCCAACAAATATAAAGTATGGACATACTTTTTATCTTTTTCTATGACAATGTAAGAACAGCTTATTTTCTTTGGGGATACTTTTGTACCATCTGAATTCAATTTTTTATGTATTTTAACTTATTCGTCAATATCAGTGGGGAAAGAAGTTGCAAACAGTTGACTATCATTTGAAGCAAATCATATCTGTTAAAGGTTTCCATTACATTTCAAATGCAAGTCACAACGATAAGGGAGTTTTTAATTTAGATTTGTTTAACCACATGTTATATCTATATTTAACACTGTCAAATATTTGTGAAAAAAGTCCAATTTTGTTCTTTTTACGTCGTTTTATGAAAAAACAAAATTTATACCTACTGATACAGGATACATTTTAGCTTTTTATGACTGAAATATAATGGATCAGTGACCTTTGTAAGACCATCAATATTCTCCTGTGGTTTGGCTTGGAGATCATTAACAGCACTAAGCTCACTAAACACTGCTCTTTATTTCCCTTTTGACCAGTTATTGCCGAGCGTTCAATATTCTTCTTCTTTTTCACTGGCAACTAACCTGAGCAGGAATGTCCATTTGAATCCAGGATAAAACCAGGTTTGCATCGACACAAATAGGAGCCAACAGTGTTAACACACTGGTGACTGCAGTTTGCGTTACTGGAAAGACATTCGTTTATATCTGCAATAATAAAGATTAGTAAGAACAATCAACCACAATTATTTGCACTTTGAAACAAGTCACATTTGTTACAGCTACCAATTACTTTTAAGTTCGTGCCCTTCATGTTTTCTTGATGTTGCCAAAAATTATGCAAATATCGAAATTTTTTTGTTCACTTTGAAGACCCTAGATATTTCTTCATATCACTATTACGTGTCACCCTCAGTTAAAAGGTTTTTTTTTATTTTGCTGTGTTAAAGTGCGAACACAGTTCAGGACGCATGCAGTTAATAAAGGTCAAATGTTGCTGCTTCCCACTCATTGGTGGGAATGGGAAAAATTTAGAGAAATTATGGAATGACAACTGACTGTAAAAAAAAGGCAATATTTGCAAAGTACTGTACTTATTGGTGGGAATGGGAAAAATTTATAGAAATTGATGAATGATAACTGACTGTAAAAAAGGGAATATTTGAAAAGTAAACTACCCTTTAAGAGTCCATATATCGGAAGAGGGATAACCAAAGCTTACCTCGGCACTTTTTTCCATCAGACAGCAGACGGTATCCTTTGTTACAGCTGCAGGTGTAATTTCCAGGCGTGTTATTACAGAGCTGATCGCATCCAGCGAGAATCAAGGTCTTGTTTAAACTTTCCACATACACAGGGTTACATTCATCCACGTCTGAAAAGTGACTTTATTTAGTATTAAACATCTCGTAAAAGAGCAGTTCGTGAATTCATACATTAAATAAATATGCCCAGATTGCGGGCAACCAAATGTTGAAGAAACCTCAGTATCAAGTGAAAATGACTGACCTTGAAATGAATGAAAGTAGGTTAAGAACAAAACACTTTTAAATCAGTGCCGTTTAACCAAATTATATTGAGAAAAATTCTATTGAGGAGGAACGCAGATCTGAGATGAGAGAAGGAATATCACACCTGAACACGTTTTGTTGTCTTTGTTCAGTAGATAACCGCCATTGCACGAACAGAAAAAGCTTCCATTCAAATTATTACACTTGTGCTGGCATCCATGAAGGCTCGTTCCACATTCATCATGATCTGCCAACAAATATAAAGTATGGACATACTTTTTATCTTTTTCTATGACAATGTAAGAACAGCTTATTTTCTTTGGGGATACTTTTGTACCATCTGAATTCAATTTTTTATGTATTTTAACTTATTCGTCAATATCAGTGGGGAAAGAAGTTGCAAACAGTTGACTATCATTTGAAACAAATCATATCTGTTAAAGGTTTCCATTACATTTCAAATGCAAGTCACAACGATAAGGGAGTTTTTAATTTAGATTTGTTTAACCACATGTTATATCTATATTTAACACAGTCAAATATTTGTGAAAAAAGTCCAATTTTGTTCTTTTTACGTCGTTTTATGAAAAAACAAAATTTATACCTACTGATACAGGATACATTTTAGCTTTTTATGACTGAAATATAATGGATCAGTGACCTTTGTAAGACCATCAATATTCTCCTGTGGTTTGCCTTGGAGATCATTAACAGCACTAAGCTCACTAAACACTGCTCTTTATTTCCCTTTGACCAGTTATTGCCGAGCGTTCAATATTCTTCTTCTTTTTCACTGGCAACTAACCTGAGCAGGAATGTCCATTTGAATCCAGGATAAAACCAGGTTTGCATCGACACAAATAGGAGCCAACAGTGTTAACACACTGGTGACTGCAGTTTGCGTTACTGGAAAGACATTCGTTTATATCTGCAATAATAAAGATTAGTAAGAACAATCAGCCACAATTACTTGCACTTTGAAACAAGTCACATTTGTTACAGCTACCAATTACTTTTAAGTTTGTGCCCTTCATGTTTTCTTGATGTTGCCAAAAATTATGCAAATATCGAAATTTTTTTTGTTCACTTTGAAGACCCTAGATATTTCTTCATATCACTATTACGTGTCACCCTCAGTTAAAAGGTTTTTTTTATTTTGCTGTGTTAAAGTGCGAACACTGTTCAGGACGCATGCAGTTAGTAAAGGTCAAATGTTGCTGCTTCCCACTCATTGGTGGGAATGGGAAAAATTTATAGAAATTGATGAATGATAACTGACTGTAAAAAAAAGGGAATATTTGCAAAGTACTGTACTTATTATTGCTGGGAATGGGAAAAATTTATAGAAATTGATGAATGATAACTGACTGTAAAAAAGGGAATATTTGAAAAGTAAACTACCCTTTAAGAGTCCATATATCGGAAGAGGGATAACCAAAGCTTACCTCGACACTTTTTTCCATCAGACAGCAGACGGTATCCTTTGCTACAGCTGCAGGTGTAATTTCCAGGCGTGTTATTACAGAGCTGATCGCATCCGGCGAGAATCACGGTCTTGTTTAAAGTTTCCACATACACAGGGTTACATTCATCCACGTCTGAAAAGTAACGTCACTTAATATTCACTTGTAAATTTAAATTATCGTTAAAACAGTGGCTTGTGAACTAAACATTAAAGGTGGCCTAAGAAAGCAAACGACTTTTTGCGCTTGCCACAACCAGTCCTCCCGCGAAAAACGTCTGAGCAACGAATGCAATTAAATGCTATACTGATGAGGCAACAATACCGAGATCTCGGTGGCCCTTCTGATTGGTCGAACCAACTCTCATTCACACCGCAACAATTACGAGTTTTTCAACTTTGTGGATCAACAGTTTCGTAAAAATAACTTTTTTCTGCCTTTCATGTCAACTAATTTTGTAGCTTAATACACCGTTTAAAAGCTAAGAGACGGAAGTTTTCAGTATGGCAGTTTTGCGTTCACTGCTCAGAAGTCTTTTTGAAGGAGGACTGTTCCTGGCGATCGTGAAAAAGTTTGCTGCCTTCTAAGGCTACCAGATTGCTACCAGAAGGCAGTAGCCTTCTAAGGCTACCAGTTGCTACTGGCAACTGAATATCGACCCAGGTCAGTAGCAGGTTAAAATTACGAACCACGAAATAAGAAAAATGGTATAAGAACAAAAACTATCCAAAGCAGTGCAGTTTAACTAAATGGTTGTGCGAAAAGTCAAGACTTCGAACAAAGAAAACTTTGTCTTAAGCATCCAAGAAAGAAGTACCACGTTCGTTAACTGAATATCAAAAACTAAAATTCTCTCATAGATCGCGAGTAGGAGGAGGAAAATCATACCTGAACACGTTCTGTTGTCTTTGTTCAATACAAATCCAGCGTTGCATGAACAGAAAAAGCTTCCATTCAAGTTATTGCACTTGTGCTGGCATCGATGAAGGCTCGTTGCACATTCATCACGATCTGTAACGAAAACAAAGCATCAACTGAGCATGCTTCCTTATTTTTTTATGACAATGTGAGTACAGCCTGTTCCTCTTTGCGAGTAGACCACGAGCAGTCTCTCTTTTCGCTGAGGGATGGTCGCGCAGGAAGAATTGCGATCTGAGCGAGCGCAAATAGCGCCTGCTGCGTAGAAACGTAATGCGCGTGTGATAACCCGTTAGTGTACTACACTAACAGCTCACATTCATTGACGTCTAAAGAAACAAAAAGAGGAGATATTAAGGTTTGAGACGTCATTTTTTCTGCACAATATGTGTAGCCTGAGTATGAGTAGAATGTACCTTGGCATTTTTTCCCACTTGAGATGAATCCTTGATTACAGCTGCATAGATATGAACCAGGATTATTAGTACATATTTGATCACATCCACCATTGCTTGAAGCGCATTCATCCACGTCTGAAGAAACAAAGAGCGGAGATATTAGGTAAGCGTTTGGAAACGGGCAGATTGAAATCTGTAACGTCAAATGCATATGTCTGCAAATCCACAGATGTCAAACCAAAGTAGTTGCGACCTGATTTAATTAAGCATTGGTTTTAAACTGCATTTATTGCGTTCCCACTATGAGCATGCGCCTAACAGGTCAAACAAACTATGACACCTTAACGTGTTTTTACTCCCGTATTAACTTTTCCTTATTACTACTGGTGTCGAGCATCCACTGAGCTTTGTCTCTTCTTTTCAGGTCAAACATGTGCCGATCTCGTACCTTCACAGTGGTCAAACGCACGACGCGTGCGCAGTTCCAGCCATAATTTTACAACGGAAAATAGAGGCAAGTGTCGAAAGTTTCACTTTAACCGCAAAACTTAACGCTGTTTCTGAAAACGTTAGCTTTTTACGTCGAGTGTGTGTTCAAAATGAAGTAACTGACATCCACAATTTTTTTCGGCAAGAAATTCGGTTTGTCAAGACTTTTTCTGCGCCTTTTTATACGAGCTTCACGCTCGTAACCGCTTGAACTGATTCAAAAAGACCGGAAGGTGACATTACTTTTTGCGTTTGATCGCTGTGAATCTCGTACCCATAGTCCTCAGGCTTTTTGGTCAGCGGGTGGTCGCCCGGAAAGACTCTGGGTGATGGAAAAAATTTGATTCGTTGTCTATTGGCTGTTCACTGTAACAAAACTAAGAGCCGTTAACCGCACGATTCCTGCGGTAACAAGTTCATTACTCCCGGTTCATTCCCCCACACAGCGGTCAAACGCACGACGCGTGCGCAGTCCCCGCCACAATTTTACAAAGGGAAATACAGACAAATGTCAAAAGTCTCACTTTAACCGCAAAACTTAAAACTTAAGCTTTTCTCTTCGAGCATGTGTTCAGAATGAAGTAACTGGTATCGATATCCACAAGTCTTATCGGCGCGAAGTTTGCTTTATCGGGACATTTTATGCATCGTTTTCATTCGAACTTCGCGCTCGTACAAGTCTGAACTGATTCAAACTTGAAGGCTCTGAAGGCTCTGTGTATTTGTGTCATCGGTTTACGGTCGTTCCGCTAAAGAAAACTTAGGCTTTTGAACTAAGATATAGACTGACTAAAACAAAACCAAAACTTCCTTAAAACTTCAATCTTTTTAATTGACAACATTTTTTCAAAAATCTATTTACAAAATGTACTTAGCACCATAATATAGTCACAAAATTTACCGAGAAATTTACAATTTTTTTAACACAAAATCTTTTGAAAAAACGAGTTTAGCCCTATTCAAACTTTTTAATTGACAACATTTTTTTCAAAAATCTTTTTGCAAAATGAACTTAGCACCATAATGTAGTCACATAACGTAGTTACAGAGAAATTTACAATTTTTTTTTTTACACAACATCTTTTGAAAAAACGAGTTTGGCCTTAATCTATTTACAATATTTATTGTGCACGAGCTGGGCCGTTAAGATGTGAGTATAGTTTTAGCAATTGTGCGGCGGTTTTTTCTCGATTGTCGTATTTATCCCAGCAGTCAAACAGCTTTCTTTGAATGTTTCGGTAACATTTACGTTGAATCCTTGACAGTTTACCATTTGAAACAAGCCTAATTGTTATGGCAGTCAGTCTGGCTTCTCTCTCCAAAAGGATGGAGTCTCTCAGTAATCATTTCATTCTGCACTTTTAGCGTCTCGCGAAGATAGGTGAAAAAATTCTCGTGTATGATTTTGTTTCAGCTTTGTACGCGCGCAGTTGTAAACAACTTAATAAAAAGTTGCGTGAAGTCTGGATCAAACTACACGCGAGGTACTGGAGAAGAAGTTTTTGAATGACTTGATGGATCGAAATCGCAGCCATTTGACTGGTGAATGCTAATGTTGTTTACTATCCTTTGTTAATTGAAGGACTTGATACCCATCATTGACATTATTAAACAATGTGCTTTCGAATTATATAATTAATGCAAAAAGTCTCACCTCTTTCACTAAAAGCCGCGCGAGCGACGCTGAGTCACAAGTGTAAATTTTAAAGCGCATTTAATTGACTTTTAGCGTCTTGGAGAAATTGATAAATTGCGACACGAGCGAACCTTGTCAAAGAGGGTTTATAGAATAAAAGTTTTTACCAACCTCTTCCGATTTCGCGTAATAATTTAGCAAAGCCTTGCGCACACGCGTAGTCTGGAGCGAGTTCCAAAACACATGTCACATCACTCGGACGTATACTGACGTATACTGAAGTACATCGCACACATGAAGTACGTAAAATAACTTTTATTCAACTGTTTCTTACAAGGTTTGTAGGAAAACATAAAAACATGAAGTACGTAAAATAACTTTTAGTCAACTGTTTCTTACAAGGTTTGTAGAAAGTATTTCCGAACAACACGTTAGCGAAACGACCTATAAGACGTTAGCGATCTGACCTAATACGTTAGCGAAAAGACTTTAGACGTTAGCGAACTGGACGTTAGCGAAACGACTCGTTAGCGAAACGACCGGTTACCGTGTCATCCACCGACTGAGCTTACGCGCGAATGTGGTAATTTTGTAAGACGCACTGCATGCTACGCTTCGTGTTGCAGAATTCGCGAAACTTCTAAAGTTTTTCGGTGGATTCTGAACAGCAGTTTGTTCTTCAAACAAGTGTGAAAACAATAATAAATGAACAAAAGAAGAGAATTTATTAAAAAGAGAAAATAAAAAGTGGGTCAAGACAGATTCGAACCAGCGACTATCAGGAGTGCATAGCCGCCGCATTAACTGACTGAGCTAGCTCGACATTTTTCGGACCTCAAGAAGATTTTTAGTTTATATAGTCAAAATACACTGCATACCCCGCTTCCTGTTGGGGAAGTCGTCCACCGACTAAACATTTTCAGTGGATTTTGATCAGTGGTTTTTTTAAAACAAGATCGACAGCGGCAGATATGGTAGGAATCAACTTAGTTGCGATGGCGATTGAAACGTATGTTTAAATCATGGTTGATTCTCGGTATCCTCTTGGTTTTTTTTTTCGCCGCTCCGCCGCGATATGAAGTTTGTATCGCCCGGCACATGCCTGTGATACCGCTTTATTTCCTGTCATATAGGACAGGAAAGGGCTTATTTGCGAGGAACCTGCGCTGCTCAACAAACGTTTATACGCAAAGATCAGTGATTGAATTAGATAATCACTCGAAAAGCAGCTTTCTTGCCCCGTCGTTGCGTTCATTTCATTGTCTACAGAAACACAGAGCTCTGGTTTCTTTTGTTTCTGTTGTTTTACAAACGACGCCGACTTGACTTTTTGGCCTCGTTTTTCTCGAAAACGAAGCGAAAATCGGTGAAAAAATTATCTGGGCAATGTTCTATGAATGAAGAGAAGGTCACATGCTAAAATTCAGGCAGTTTTGAGCAAAATGGAAAAACGGCCTAAAATTCGACATAAGACGGTTACGCTCTCAGCCCCTCAATTGTGAGCCAGAATCTCGTAGACAATTTACTTCCGTTGACAGCTCTATTGTTAAAGGGCCAATCAGACTGCGAGATTCACGCGACCAAAATTTGGCCTCCGGTACAAGGTTCTGTGAGAGATTGTATCAACCCAATTTTAGCGAGCGACCAACGTAAGAGAATATGAGAGCGATGCTAAAATTCGGCTTGATCGCAGGTTAACTATAAAGATGCATTGGGATTTGTGGCACTGGGAATGGGATTTGTAGTGAAAATTCGACTGGGAACTGGGATTTGGGCAGACGATAAGGAAGATGTACCTCGGCATCTTTTCCCATTTGAGGTGTATCCCTTATTACAGCTGCATTGATATGAACCATGGGTCTCGCCATGGGTATGAACCATGGCCTCGCCATGGGTATTTTGGCTCGACTGCGTCTCGCCAAAATAGAACCATGGCTCGAACAAACTTGCCTGATATGCTGCCGAAGCGTACCAAAAAGGTACAATTAGGTATAAATACTGTGCTCTGAAACCAGTGAAAACTGATTGTCACTTGCTCTTCCGTAAAAGGTTCACTTAATATGACTTCCCTTTGGTGGTATTAGAAACAGTGCATGTTTGGGAAAGGTTCTTAGGTAAAACTTTGGTAAATTTCTGACCAAAAAAGAAAGAGAACAAAAAGGTAACACCAAGAGTCATAAAGCTTGGTGGGACAATATCGGAAAAAAATTCAAGCTACTTTAATGAGAGATAGTTTGCTTGATTTCTTTACGAGTACCATTTGAGTTGACAGGATATGGGAAAGAACTTGACAAAGTGTCGACAGTACTTTTTTTCAAATTGTAATCCATTTCCATCTTGGCCATTCGTACCACAACACATTTATTTGTAGTTTTCTCGTGCTAGAATGACCATTTTCAACAACCCAGAATATCAACTGTTTTATAAGTCTTTCATTAGTGTGTATATATTGTTTTAAATTTATACTTAAACCTGACGACATATTTTAAAAATCGCTTTAACAAATGAAAAATAAATACTTGATTAGTGAAAGTTTTTGTCAAGTGTTGGTAAGTGTATCTCACAGTTCTGCGGAAAAGTGACGTCAGCACGTCAGCTAAGAGGCAACTCCCATATTTCGGTCGACCCGTTTGGCTATGCTTAATGTACAACTTGATTGCACGAATAATCATAAAATAAGCTGCAGTTCAGCGTGCAACACAAAATGCTGAGCCGAGTAGAAGAGTAAAATATCACTGGCAGAATAAAGAAATGACATGTAAAAAACCTTCAAGTGGCAAGATTTCCGGGGTTCCTGTCATGTTTCTTTTTAAATAAATAACTGGTGACAATTAGCAAGGAGAGTGTATGTTGGCGGTCTTGAAGGGGTAAAATGGGAGCTGCGATTTGACTATTTTAGGACTGGGAAAATGGGATTTGAGGCACTGGGGCTGGGATTTGGTGACTGCGAATGGGAAAAAAGTACCATATAATGGGAATGGGAAAGATGTCCTATAGAGTCTACAAATCATTTGAAACTCTTGTTCAGGTCCCTCAATGCACAAAAATGCAACAAAATAGTCCTCAACTGCTTAAGAAATCCTTAAAATGCCTGCAAATCAACAGATGTCAAACCAATGTGGCTGCGACCTGATTTTAGCGTTGATTTTAAACTGCATTTACTGAAATCAGCAATTTGGTTGCACAACGGGTAGACATTCCCACTATGAGCATGCGCCTAACGTAACTTTTGGCGTTTGACCGCTGTGAATCTCGTACCCAGAGTCCTCAGGCTTTTTGGTCAGCGGGTGGTTGCCGGGAGAGACTCTGGGTGATGAAAAAAAATTTGATTGGTTGTCTATTAGCTGTTCACTGTGACAAAACTAAGAGCCGTTAACCGCACGATTCCTGGGGCAACAAGTTAATTACTCCTGGTTCATTACCCCAGAGTCTCTCCCAGCGACCACCCGCTGACCAAGAAGCCTGAGGACTCTGGGGACCATGTGCTCGATTTAGCTTAAATTTAAAATGGAAGAAACGATTGCCGCTGCTATTTGGACTGTAATTGTCCGAGTTTCTGTAGTCCAGCAGGTGAAGTTGTTGCAGTTAAAAAACTTCTATATTGATTATTTTATTTATCTTACTTCCATTAGAACAAAAGTAAAGATATTTGGTTAATTATTTTCATTTCGACCACTTTTAAGTAACCTGCGATCAGGCTCTATTTTCGTTTCGCTCGTTGAAACATTCAGGCGGGAAGGGCGAAACGAAAAATAGAGCCTGCTACAACTCTTCTACCGCCCACTTTTTTGATTGATTGACATTCAACAAAACAGCCAATCAAAATTTCTTCTGCTGCACGATACTCGGTATGCAAATTTTCCATAACGGCAATTTGCATAACTCGGTCCCGCAAATGTCGGCAAAAAGAAGAAAATCATAGGCTACGATATATCTTCTAGGCACTAGTCCTCAAAGTTACTAGATTGCTAACTTGAAGATACTTGTTCCGATATTGTACATGGTTGCTCTGTCTGAGCCGAAAGTGAACACGACGAGGTGGCCATGCTGCACGCTAGAATCCTTTCTCATTTCAGGTGGTTTCCGGAAATACTCTCTACGCATTTGTCACAGATTTTCTGCGTAAAAAACCTTGGAAAATTAAGAAAAATACCGTCAGTTTCATTCTTTAGAATAAAGATATAAATAAAACCGTTTATAAACAAACTAGTTTAGTTCCAGAAGGCGATAAATACATGTCTTTGAGATTAGCAGCGAATTTTATCTCTAAACAGCAGCGAATTTTAAAACAAAGAACATCGTTTATTATAAAACTAGTCAGATACTTTGATATCAATGTCAGCGATCAATAAAGCGACATTCGTAACACTGAATTAATAAATTGAAAATCTTTATTACTTTAATAGGTAAAAACAAGTACAGTATCACGCTGATTGCGGCTCTCGCGAAACATCAGTTTACCGTTAAGTTTACCGAATTATCGGTTGACTTGGCGAAAGATACTAGTCCCTCTGCTGTTCCTTTTGTTTCGTCAAAACGCGGAAAAAACCACTAGCCTGTTATTTTCAATACTAGCTGAAAGCCTTCAAATGAAAATTTCAAGACACGATGCGATAAAACGGAATACATACTTCACTGTCGCTGTACTTCTCTGCTCCAAGTGAGAGACAGCTTGCGTCAAACCGAACACCATTTTCAGGAGAGAAAGAAATGATGACAATTCTCCTAGAACGACGAAAATATCTTAGAGCGACACAGTTACATCGGCAGACCTGTACCTTGGCGATGGCGGTCGGATCAAAATTGTGAGCGAGAATCTCGTAGACAATTTACTTCCGTTGACAGCTCTATTGTTAAAGGGCCAATCAGATTGCGAGATTCACGCGGCCAAAATTTGGCCGCCGGCACAAGGTTCTGTGAGAGATTGTATATCAGGCCCAATTTTAGCGAGCGACCAATGTAAGAGAATATGAGAGCGATGCTAAAATTCGTCTTAACTATAAAGATGCATTGGGATTTGTGGCACTGGGAATGGGATTTGTGGTAAAAATTGGACTGGGAAATGGGATTTGGGCAAAATCTTGGCTGGGAAATGGGATTTGAACCCCCTTTTAGGACCCTCTATGTTTCAAGAAGGAGAGAATGAGGCGAGAGAGATATATCATTCTCTTTTGACGATATATTTACATTGATATAGGCAGAGGATAAGGAAGATGTACCTCGGCATCTTTTCCCATTTGAGGTGTATCCCTTATTACAGCTGCACTGATATGAACCAGGTTTATTTTTGCATTTTTGATCACATCCACCATTGCTTGAAGCGCATTCATCCACATATGGCAAAGAAAGGGGAGGACATTATACTCAGAAGGTTTTTTTCAATCCGCTTATTAAAATTTGCACTAGCGTGCTCTAACACTTTTAGCTCATATTCGTAACGAAATAACCCTACATATCAGAGGAAATTAATGCTCTTGTTGGCAAGAGAATTTTCTCTTGATACGTATGTAAATATCCTCACAATCCACGACACATTCATTGTCTGTATAGTAAAAAATTTCGAATTCTTTGAGCTTTTTATACACGAGTTTAAATTCAACTCTTTAATATGTGCCATACTAGCCATGAAATTATGTAGGATTCGATTTTAATGAAATAATGCGTGGTTCAATTTTACCTGTTACCATCCCCCCCCCCCCCGGGCAACCCCAGGGACAAGTCCAGCCCTTCGGTCCTGGGGGTAAGAAATTGTTTGAAGCCGTCTTGTCCCGGGGGGAGGGGGGTGAGGCAAATCGAATATAACTTCTTGTTGTTCTTCTGAAGTACGTCACTTCTCGGTTGACGCCGGACCGCGTGGACAAGACTGCCTATTTCCAGTGAGAATCTCTAGAATTTGCAGCAGATTGGTTAGAGAACAATAATCTCTCAAACTTAAAATCTGTATTCGAAGGTACTTTTATTTTAAATTGTTAAACGAATGTGCGTTTGCTACGTATTCGAATGGATGGCGTTCATCACAAACAAAATAAATATTTCTTCAGCGTATTTATGTATATACTAAGATGACTTAAATAGGCTTTATATGCGGATGCACGGCTTTATATTAAACAGAGGTCTCAGCCCAGTGTTCATTCTTATGAAACAAGCTAAGAAAAACGCCTTTAAAATGCCGCCATCAATTTTTGTTCACGGACCTCTTGTGCGTATGTGCTATATAAATCACGTGGCGAAGACCCTTTCTTT
Source organism: Siderastrea radians (assembly GCA_964017195.1). NCBI lineage: Eukaryota > Metazoa > Cnidaria > Anthozoa > Scleractinia > Rhizangiidae > Siderastrea > Siderastrea radians. The sequence goes on from OZ024888.1 coordinate 52,035,042, forward strand.
ACTCGCTAGCCGTATGCCACTGCGGTTAGAGGTTTTTCTTCAGTTTTCTTTTTCAAATATAGACATTATACATGTAGTGTCCTTCGTTCAAGAAACTCTAGAAAAGCGTTTAAGTTCTTATCAATACGTCTGATTTTGCTATTGTACGGAAATCAATATCGTATTAAAAATCTATGCTTTGTACACAAAACAACGTGGCTCACAAATTAATTCCAGCTTGTAAGGGCCCTCTTTGAAAAACCACAGGTTTTCTTGTTATATTTATAATAGCGCAATTAACGGTAACCATGGTAAACACTCATACACATCCAACGCTAATATTTTATCTGTTTCATGCTGATCATTCAGTATGTCAGGAAAGGTCAGTGAAAAGGCTTATTAATTACCTGTAGCACAGTTATTAGCGGTCCATCCGGCATTACACTGGCAAGTGTCTGGTGTTGTACAACTTCCATGAGTGCATCCTTGAGAGCATATTGCTGAAAAATAGGTAAATCAAACATACAATGATGACATAGCTAGAGCGGTTCTCAACTGAGTGTCGGGCATGCATAAATAACGCATTGAACTAATCAGAACTCGAAGCAAACACATGTAACTGGTGTTAAGCGCGGAAAAGTGCGTGCGAGCAAGTCACGATTGGTTTTGGTTTTACTTCTGATTGGTTGGGAAAGTGGCGAGAGATTTTTTGACCAATCACAGAGCGAAGTAAAGCAAAACCAAACCTAAAGCAAATTACTTTCGATACTCAACTGAGAACCTCTCTATACAACAAACAAAGTTAACAAATCAATCGATAAATCTACTTGGTCAACAAACATAGTTAATCGTTAAAGCAAAAATCAGTGAGTCAGCGGTGGATGCCCCCAGGGGGGTACTCCGAGTTTCAAGTGACGGGGATGATCGAATGGGGGCACAAATCAAAACCCAAAAAAATTCCTAGGGCTTCCAACAAAACCCAGAAAAATCCCTGGACCAAAAATTAACCCCCAAAAATCCCATGCCGAATTTCCGAGCCTTAAAAATTTCTAGAAAGGATTAAATGATAAACACGAAAAAAATAAACACTAGAATTTGAATGTTTGTGTTTGTTTGTTTATATAAACCAGCTGATTTTATCTTTTCTTCATCTAGTAGTCATTCTAACAACATTAGGGACGCCCAAGAACATCTTCTGTTTCAACAATAACATTATGAACGGCAACTCAAAACAAGACCACCCGGGAAAGAACAAGTTTGGTTGTACCTCATTCGCAGAACTACGCGGCCGGGAAACGCGGGCACTACCACGGATCTTCACATTGTTTTGAATACCCAAAAAAATCCCTACTTAAATCAAGAAACCCAAAAAATACTTGCCAAATTTTCCTACCCAAAAAAATCCCGGAATGGAAAATTTCAAACCCAAAAAAATCCTTCGATCATCCCCGTCTCTTGAAATCCGGAGAACCCCCCCTGGGTGGATGTCCGATAATTATTTTTTGATTTCGATTTTCCTTCCTCGCGCTTAAAGACGTGAATTTTAATTCCGGACATGTCAAAAACTGCGAAAGGGAGAACTGGGCGAAAGGGAGACAAGTTGTGACGTCATACCAGGAACGGAGTAGGATGCCAAAACAAACTACGTGGGACGTATCGCGAAAATCTAATATATTTTATTTTTCTTTATTCTGCAACCGCCAAATTAAGCACGAAATTATGTGAAACTGCTGATGTTATAAGTAATCCGGGCAGTGATTTGGAGCTTTTAGAGTCTATCGAATGCGAATCCCCAACTTCTGAAGTTGAAAGCGAAACAGAACTCGAGATCGAGAAAGAAGCTACATGTATTCAGAACCAAAATGTCCTTATATAGACAATCCGGCGCGGTTTTTGACATGAACGGAAGCAAAATTTCGAGGTTTTAAAGGGCAAAAGCGCGGGGAAGGAAAATCGAAAGCGCGGAAAAATAATTTTTGATATTCATATCAGGATGCCATTTAGATTCGATCAGGCAAATTTAAAAAAATCTCCATATACACTGTAAGTGATCCAAATTTGTATATAGTATGTTTGTGATAGTAACATCACTGACAACAACATAAAATACAAGTTTCAGTTTTAAAAATCATGTGATAAACTTGTTAGGGAGAGTATGAAAACCATGACAAAGAAACTTCGAAAGTACATAGTACGTCGAAAAGTGTTTCCTTTGAGGTCTGAACATGGACTGATGACGTCACATGGCCTCCGAAAACCACCAATATTGGCCAAAAACTGAACACTCAAATGATTTAGCGCATTAAAATTAGCGCATAACACAAATTTAGCACATCAAAATGAACAGTTTTTTATTTAAACAAAACAACACGTCAGCTAAGAGGCAACTCCCATATATCGGTCGACCCGTTTGGCTATGCATAATGTACAACTTGATTGCACGAATAATCATAAAATAAGCTGCAGTTGAGCGTGCAACACAAAATGCTGAGCCGAGTAGAAGAGTAAAATATCACTGGCAGAATAAAGAAATGACATGTAAAAAATCTTCAAGATTTCTGGGGTTCCTGTCATGTTTCCTTTTAAATAAATAACTGGTGACAATTAGCAAGGAGAGTGTATGTTGGCGGTCCTGAAGGGGTAAAATGGGAGCTGCGATTTGACTATTTAGGACTGGGAAAATGGGATTTGAGGCACTGGGGCTGGGATTTGGTGACTGGGACTGGGAAAAAGTATCATATAATGGGAATGGGAAAGATGTCCTATAGAGTCTACAAATCATTTGAAACTCTTGTTCAGGTCCCTCAATGGACAAAAATGCAACAAAATAGTCCTCAGCTGCTTAAGAAATCCTTAAAATGCCTGCAAATCAACAGATGTCAAACCAATGTGGCTGCGACCTGATTTTAGCGTTGATTTTAAACTGCATTTACTGAAATCAGCAATTTGGTTGCACAACGGGTAGACATTCCCACTATGAGCATGCGCCTAACGTAACTTTTTGCGTTTGACCGCTGTGAATCTCGTACCCAGAGTCCTCAGGCTTTTTGGACAGTGGGTGGTTGCCGGGAGAGACTCTGGGTGATGAAAAAAAATTTGATTGGTTGTCTATTAGCTGTTCACTGTGACAAAACTAAGAGCCGTTAACCGCACGATTCCTGGGGCAACAAGTTAATTACTCCTGGTTCATTACCCCAGAGTCTCTCCCAGCGACCACCCGCTGACCAAGAAGCCTGAGGACTCTGGGGACCATGTGCTCGATTTAGCTTAAATTTAAAATGGAAGAAACGATTGCCGCTGCTATTTGGACTGTAATTGTCCGAGTTTCTGTAGTCCAGCAGGTGAAGTTGTTGCAGTTAAAAAACTTCTATATTGATTATTTTATTTATCTTACTTCCATTAGAACAAAAGTAAAGATATTTGGTTAATTATTTTCATTTTGACCACTTTTAAGTAACCTGCGATCAGGCTCTATTTTCGTTTCGCTCGTTGAAACATTCAGGCGGGAAGGGCGAAACGAAAAATAGAGCCTGCTACAACTCTTCTACCGCCCACTTTTTTGATTGATTGACATTCAACAAAACAGCCAATCAAAATTTCTTCTGCTGCACGATACTCGGTATGCAAATTTTCCATAACGGCAATTTGCATAACTCGGTCCCGCAAATGTCGGCAAAAAGAAGAAAATCATAGGCTACGATATATCTTCTAGGCACTAGTCCTCAACGTTACTAGATTGCTAACTTGAAGATACTTGTTCCGATATTGTACATGGTTGCTCTGTCTGAGCCGAAAGTGAACACGACCAGGTGGCCATGTACCAAAACATGCTGCACGCTAGAGTCCTTTCTCATTTCAGGTGGTTTCTGGATATACTCTCTACGCATTTGTCACAGATTTTCTGCGTAAAAAACCTTGGAAAATTAAGAAAAATACCGTCACTTTCATTCTTTAGAATAAAGATATAAATAAAACCGTTTATAAACAAACTAGTTTAGTTCCAGAAGGCGATAAATACATGTATTTGAGATTAGCAGCGAATTTTATCTCTAAACAGCAGCGAATTTTCAAACAAAGAACATCGTTTACTATAAAAACTAGTCAGATACTTTGATATCAATGTCAGCGATCAATAAAGCGACATTCGTAACACTGAATTAATAAATTGAAAATCTTTATTACTTTAATAGGAGAAAACAAGTACAGCATCACGCTGATTGCGGCTCTCGCGAAACATCAGTTTACCGTTAAGTTTACCGAATTATCGGTTGACTTGGCGAAAGACACTAGTCCCTCTGCTGTTCCTTTTGTTTCGTCAAAACGCGGAAACAACCACTAGCCTGTTATTTTCAATACTAGCTGAAAGCCTTCAAATGAAAATTTCAAGACACGATGCGATAAAACGGAATACATACTTCACTGTCGCTGTACTTCTCTGCTCCAAGTGAGAGACAGCTTGCGTCAAACCGAACACCATTTTCAGGAGAGAAAGAAATGATGACAATTCTCCTAGAACGACGAAAATATCTTAGAGCGACACAGTTACATCGGCAGACCTGTACCTTGGCGATGGCGGTCGGATCAAAATTGTGAGCGAGAATCTCGTAGACAATTTACTTCCGTTGACAGCTCTATTGTTAAAGGGCCAATCAGATTGCGAGATTCACGCGGCCAAAATTTGGCCGCCGGCACAAGGTTCTGTGAGAGATTGTATATCAGGCCCAATTTTAGCGAGCGACCAATGTAAGAGAATATGAGAGCGATGCTAAAATTCGTCTTAACTATAAAAATGCATTGGGATTTGTGGCACTGGGAATGGGATTTGTGGTAAAAATTGGACTGGGAAATGGGATTTGGGCAAAATCTTGGCTGGGAAATGGGATTTGAACCCCCTTTTAGGACCCTCTATGTTTCAAGAAGGAGAGAATGAGACGAGAGAGATATCATTCTCTTTTGACGATATATTTACATTGATTTAGGCAGAGGATAAGGAAGATGTACCTCGGCATCTTTTCCCATTTGAGGTGTATCCCTTATTACAGCTGCACTGATATGAACCAGGTTTATTTTTGCATTTTTGATCACATCCACCAGTGCTTGAAGCGCATTCATCCACATATGGCAACGGAAAGGGGAGGACATTATACTCAGAAGGTTTTTTTCAATCCGCTTATTAAAATTTGCACTAGCGCGCTCTAACACTTTTAGCTCATATTCGTAACGAAATAACCCTACATATCAGAGGAAATTAATGCTCTTGTTGGCAAGAGAATTTTCTCTTGATACGTATGTAAATATCCTCACAATCCACGACACATTCATTGTCTGTATAGTAAAAAATTTCGAATTCTTTGAGCTTTTTATACACGAGTTTAAATTCAACTCTTTAATATGTGCCATACTAGCCATGAAATTATGTAGGATTCGATTTTAATGAAATAATGCGTGGTTCAATTTTACCTGTTACCATCCCCCCCCCGGGCAACCCCAGGGACAAGTCCAGCCCTTCGGTCCTGGGGGTAAGAAATTGTTTGAAGCCGTCTTGTCCCGGGGGGAGGGGGGGTGAGGCAAATCGAATATAACTTCTTGTTGTTCTTCTGAAGTACGTCACTTCTCGGTTGACGCCGGACCGCGTGGACAAGACTGCCTATTTCCAGTGAGAATCTCTAGAATTTGCAGCAGATTGGTTAGAGAACAATAATCTCTCAAACTTAAAATCTGTATTCGAAGGTACTTTTATTTTAAATTGTTAAGCGAATGTGCGTTTGCTACGTATTCGAATGGATTGCGTTCATCACAAACAAAATAAATATTTCTTCAGCGTATTTATGTATATACTAAGATGACTTAAATAGGCTTTATATGCGGATGCACGGCTTTATATTAAACAGAGGTCTCAGCCCAGTGTTCATTCTTATGAAACAAGCTAAGAAAAACGCCTTTAAAATGCCGCCATCAATTTTTGTTCACGGACCTCTTGTGCGTATGTGCTATATAAATCACGTGGCGAAGACCCTTTCTTTACTCGCTAGCCGTATGCCACTGCGGTTAGAGGTTTTTCTTCAGTTTTCTTTTTCAAATATAGACATTATACATGTAGTGTCCTTCGTTCAAGAAACTCTAGAAAAGCGTTTTAAGTTCTTATCAATACGTCTGATTTTGCTATTGTACGGAAATCAATATCGTATTAAAAATCTATGCTTTGTACACAAAACAACGTGGCTCACAAATTAATTCCAGCTTGTAAGGGCCCTCTTTGAAAAACCACAGGTTTTCTTGTTATATTTATAATAGCGCACTTAACGGTAACCATGGTAAACACTCATACACATCCAACGCTAATATTTTATCTGTTTCATGCTGATCATTCAGTATGTCAGGAAAGGTCAGTGAAAAGGCTTATTAATTACCTGTAGCACAGTTATTACCGGTCCATCCGGCATTACACTGGCAAGTGTCTGGTGCTGTACAACTTCCATGAGTGCATCCTTGAAAGCATATTGCTGAAAAATAGGTAAATCAAACATACAATGATGACATAGCTAGAGCGGTTCTCAACTGAGTGTCGGGCATGCATAAATAACGCATTGAACTAATCAGAACTCGAAGCAAACACATGTAACTGGTGTTAAGCGCGGAAAAGTGCGTGCGAGCAAGTCACGATTGGTTTTGGTTTTACTTCTGATTGGTTGGGAAAGTGGCGAGAGATTTTTTGACCAATCACAGAGCGAAGTAAAGCAAAACCAAACCTAAAGCAAATTACTTTCGATACTCAACTGAGAACCTCTCTATACAACAAACAAAGTTAACAAATCAATCGATAAATCTACTTGGTCAACAAACATAGTTAATCGTTAAAGCAAAAATCAGTGAGTCAGCGGTGGATGCCCCCAGGGGGGTACTCCGAGTTTCAAGTGACGGGGATGATCGAATGGGGGCACAAATCAAAACCCAAAAAAATTCCTAGGGCTTCCAACAAAACCCAGAAAAATCCCTGGACCAAAAATTAACCCCCAAAAATCCCATGCCGAATTTCCGAGCCTTAAAAATTTCTAGAAAGGATTAAATGATAAACACGAAAAAAATAAACACTAGAATTTGAATTTTGTGTTTGTTTGTTTAAATATACCAGCTGATTTTATCTTTTCAGTCTTCATCTAGTAGTCATTCTAACAACATTAGGGACACCCAAGAACATCTTCTGTTTCAACAATAACATTCTGAACGGCAACTCAAAACAAGACCACCCGGGAAAGAACAAGTTTGGTTGTACCTCATTCGCAGAACTACGCGGCCGGGAAACGCGGGCACTACCACGGATCTTCACATTGTTTTGAATACCCAAAAAAATCCCTACTTAAATCAAGAAACCCAAAAAATACTTGCCAAATTTTCCTACCCAAAAAAATCCCGGAATGGAAAATTTCAAACCCAAAAAAATCCTTCGATCATCCCCGTCTCTTGAAATCCGGAGAAACCCCCTGGGTGGATGTCCGATAATTATTTTTTGATTTCGATTTTCCTTCCTCGCGCTTAAAGACGTGAATTTTAATTCCGGACATGTCAAAAACCGCGAAAGGGAGAACTGGGCGAAAGGGAAACAAGTTGTGACGTCATACCAGGAACGGAGTCGGATGCCAAAACAAACTACGTGGGCCGTATCGCGAAAATCTAACATATTTTATTTTTCTTTATTCTGCAACCGCCAAATTAAGCACGAAATTATGTGAAACTGCTGATGTTATAAGTAATCTGGGCAGTGATTTGGAGCTTTTAGAGTCTATCGAATGCGAATCGCCAACTTCTGAAGTTGAAAGCGAAACAGAACTCGAGATCGAGAAAGAAGCTACATGTATTCAGAACCAAAAGGTCCTTATATAGACAATCCGGCGCGGTTTTTGACATGACCGGAAGCAAAATTTCGAGGTTTTAAAGGGCAAAAGCGCGGGGAAGGAAAATCGAAAGCGCGGAAAAATAATTTTTGATATTCATGTCAGGATGTCATTTAGATTCGATCAGGCAAATTTAAAAAAATCTCCATATACACTGTAAGTGATCCAAATTTGCATATAGTATGTTTGTGATAGTAACATCACTGACAACAACATAAAATACAAGTTTCAGTTTTAAAAATCATGTGATAAACTTGTTAGGGAGAGTATGAAAACCATGACAAAGAAACTTCGAAAGTACATAGTACGTCGAAAAGTGTTTCCTTTGAGGTCTGAACATGGACTGATGACGTCACATGGCCTTCGAAAACCACCAAAATTGGCCAAAAACTGAACACTCAAATGAATTAGCGCATTAAAATTAGCGCATAACACAAATTTAGCACATCAAAATGAACAATTTTTTATTTAAACAAAACAGCACGTCAGCTAAGAGGCAACTCCCATATATCGGTCGACCCGTTTGGCTATGCATAATGTACAACTTGATTGCACGAATAATCATAAAATAAGCTGCAGTTGAACGTGCAACACAAAATGCTGAGCCGAGTAGAAGAGTAAAATATCACTGGCAGAATAAAGAAATGACATGTAAAAAACCTTCAAGTGGCAAGATTTCCGGGGTTCCTGTCATGTTTCTTTTTAAATAAATAACTGGTGACAATTAGCAAGGAGAGTGTATGTTGGCGGTCTTGAAGGGGTAAAATGGGAGCTGCGATTTGACTATTTTAGGACTGGGAAAATGGGATTTGAGGCACTGGGGCTGGGATTTGGTGACTGCGAATGGGAAAAAAGTACCATATAATGGGAATGGGAAAGATGTCCTATAGAGTCTACAAATCATTTGAAACTCTTGTTCAGGTCCCTCAATGCACAAAAATGCAACAAAATAGTCCTCAACTGCTTAAGAAATCCTTAAAATGCCTGCAAATCAACAGATGTCAAACCAATGTGGCTGCGACCTGATTTTACCGTTGATTTAAACTGCATTTACTGAAATCAGCAATTTGGATGCACAACGGGTAGACATTCCCACTATGAGCATGCGGCTAACGTAACTTTTTGCGTTTGACCGCTGTGAATCTCGTACCCAGAGTCCTCAGGCTTTTTGGACAGCGGCTGGTTGCCGGGAGAGACTCTGGGTGATGAAAAAAAATTTGACTGGTTGTCTATTAGCTGTTCACTGTGACAAAACTAAGAGCCGTTAACCGCACGATTCCTGGGGCAACAAGTTAATTACTCCTTGTTCATTACCCCAGAGTCTCACTCAGCGACCACCCGCTGACCAAGAAGCCTGAAGACTCTGCGGACCATGTGCTCGATTTAGCTTAAATTTAAAATGGAAGAAACGAATGCCGCTGCTATTTGGACTGTAATTGTCCGAGTTTCTGTAGTCCAGCAGGTGAAGTCGTTGCAGTTAAAAAACTTCTATATTGATTATTTTATTTATCTTACTTCCATTAGAACAAAAGTAAAGATATTTGGTTAATTATTTTCATTTTGAACCACTTTTAAGTAACCTGCGATCAGGCTCTTTTTCGTTTCGCTCGTTGAAACATTCAGGCGGGAAGGGCGAAACGAAAAATAGAGCCTGCTACAACTCTTCTACCGCCCACTTTTTTGATTGATTGACATTCAACAAAACAGCCAATCAAAATTTCTTCTGCTGCACGATACTCGGTATGCAAATTTTCCATAACGGCAATTTGCATAACTCGGTCCCGCAAATGTCGGCAAAAAGAAGAAAATCATAGGCTACGATATATCTTCTAGGCACTAGTCCTCAAAGTTACTAGATTGCTAACTTGAAGATACTTGTTCCGATATTGTGCATGGTTGCTCTGTCTGAGCCGAAAGTGAACACGGCGAGGTGGCCATGTACCAAAACATGCTGCACGCTAGAATCCTTTCTCGTTTCAGGTGGTTTCCGGAAATACTCTCTACGCATTTGTCACAGATTTTCTGCGTAAAAAACCTTGGAAAATTAAGAAAAATACCGTCACTTTCATTCTTTAGAATAAAGATATAAATAAAACCGTTTATAAACAAACTAGTTTAGTTCCAGAAGGCGGTAAATACATGTATTTGAGATTAGCAGCGAATTTTATCTCTAAACAGCAGCGAATTTTAAAACAAAGAACATCGTTTATTAGAAAACTAGTCAGATACTTTGATATCAATGTCAGCGATCAATAAAGCAACATGGATGGCGTTCGTCACAAACAAAATAAATATTTCTTCAGCGTATTTATGTATATACTAAGATGACTTAAATAGGCTTTATATGCGGATGCACGGCTTTATATTAAACAGAGGTCTCAGCCCAGTGTTCATTCTTATGAAACAAGCTAAGAAAAACGCCTTTAAAATGCCGCCATCAATTTTTGTTCACGGACCTCTTGTGCGTATGTGCTCACGTGGCGAAGACCCTTTCTTTACTCGCTAGCCGTATGCCACTGCGGTTAGAGGTTTTTCTTCAGTTTTCTTTTTCAAATATAGACATTATACATGTAGTGTCCTTCGTTCAAGAAACTCTAGAAAAGCGTTTAAGTTCTTATCAATACGTCTGATTTTGCTATTGTACGGAAATCAATATCGTATTAAAAATCTATGCTTTGTACACAAAACAACGTGGCTCACAAATTAATTCCAGCTTGTAAGGGCCCTCTTTGAAAAACCACAGGTTTTCTTGTTATATTTATAATAGCGCACTTAACGGTAACCATGGTAAACACTCATACACATCCAACGCTAATATTTTATCTGTTTCATGCTGATCATTCAGTAGGTCAGGAAAGGTCAGTGAAAAGGCTTATATATTACCTGTCGCACAGTCATTACCGGTCCATCCGGCATTACACTGGCAAGTGTCTGGTGCTGTACAACTTCCATGAGTGCATCCTTGAGAGCATATTGCTGAAAAATAGGTAAATCAAACATACAATGATGACATAGCTAGAGCGGTTCTCAACTGAGTGTCGGGCATGCATAAATAACGCATTGAACTAATCAGAACTCGAAGCAAACACATGTAACTGGTGTTAAGCGCGGAAAAGTGCGTGCGAGCAAGTCACGATTGGTTTTGGTTTACTTCTGATTGGTTGGGAAAGTGGCGAGAGATTTTTTGACCAATCACAGAGCGAAGTAAAGCAAAACCAAACCTAAAGCAAATTACTTTCGATACTCAACTGAGAACCTCTCTATACAACAAACAAAGTTAACAAATCAATCGATAAATCTACTTGGTCAACAAACATAGTTAATCGTTAAAGCAAAAATCAGTGAGTCAGCGGTGGATGCCCCCAGGGGGGTACTCCGAGTTTCAAGTGACGGGGATGATCGAATGGGGGCACAAATCAAAACCCAAAAAAATTCCTAGGGCTTCCAACAAAACCCAGAAAAATCCCTGGACCAAAAATTAACCCCCAAAAATCCCATGCCGAATTTCCGAGCCTTAAAAATTTCTAGAAAGGATTAAATGATAAACACGAAAAAAATAAACACTAGAATTTGAATGTTTGTGTTTGTTTGTTTATATAAACCAGCTGATTTTATCTTTTCTTCATCTAGTAGTCATTCTAACAACATTAGGGACACCCAAGAACATCTTCTGTTTCAACAATAACATTATGAACGGCAACTCAAAACAAGACCACCCGGGAAAGAACAAGTTTGGTTGTACCTCATTCGCAGGACTACGCGGCCGGGAAACGCGGGCACTACCACGGATCTTCACATTGTTTTGAATACCCAAAAACATCCCTACTTAAATCAAGAAACCCAAAAAATACTTACCAAATTTTCCTACCCAAAAAAATCCCGGAATGGAAAATTTCAAACCCAAAAAAATCCTTCGATCATCCCCGTCTCTTGAAATCCGGAGAACCCCCCCTGGGTGGATGTCCGATAATTATTTTTTGATTTCGATTTTCCTTCCTCGCGCTTAAAGACGTGAATTTTAATTCCGGACATGTCAAAAACTGCGAAAGGGAGAACTGGGCGAAAGGGAAACAAGTTGTGACGTCATACCAGGAACGGAGTCGGATGCCAAAACAAACTACGTGGGCCGTATCGCGAAAATCTAATATATTTTATTTTTCTTTATTCTGCAACCGCCAAATTAAGCACGAAATTATGTGAAACTGCTGATGTTATAAGTAATCTGGGCAGTGATTTGGAGCTTTTAGAGTCTATCGAATGCGAATCGCCAACTTCTGAAGTTGAAAGCGAAACAGAACTCGAGATCGAGAAAGAAGCTACATGTATTCAGAACCAAAATGTCCTTATATAGACAATCCGGCGCGGTTTTTGACATGACCGGAAGCAAAATTTCGAGGTTTTAAAGGGCAAAAGCGCGGGGAAGGAAAATCGAAAGCGCGGAAAAATAATTTTTCATATTCATATCAGGATGCCATTTAGATTCGATCAGGCAAATTTAAAAAAATCTCCATATACACTGTAAGTGATCCAAATTTGCATATAGTATGTTTGTGATAGTAACATCACTGACAACAACATAAAATACAAGTTTCAGTTTTAAAAATCATGTGATAAACTTGTTAGGGAGAGTATGAAAACCATGACAAAGAAACTTCGAAAGTACATAGTACGTCGAAAAGTGTTTCCTTTGAGGTCTGAACATGGACTGATGACGTCACATGGCCTCCGAAAACCACCAATATTGGCCAAAAACCGAACACTCAAATGATTTAGCGCATTAAAATTAGCGCATAACACAAATTTAGCACATCAAAATGAACAATTTTTTATTTAAACAAAACAGCACGTCAGCTAAGAGGCAACTCCCATATATCGGTCGACCCGTTTGGCTATGCATAATGTACAACTTGATTGCACGAATAATCATAAAATAAGCTGCAGTTCAGCGTGCAACACAAAATGCTGAGCCGAGTAGAAGAGTAAAATATCACTGGCAGAATAAAGAAATGACATGTAAAAAATCTTCAAGTGGCAAGATTTCCGGGGTTCCTGTCATGTTTCTTTTTAAATAAATAACTGGTGACAATTAGCAAGGAGAGTGTATGTTGGCGGTCCTGAAGGGATAAAATGGGAGCTGCGATTTGACTATTTAGGACTGGGAAAATGGGATTTGAGGCACTGGGGCTGGGATTTGGTGACTGGGACTGGGAAAAAAGTATCATATAATGGGAATGGGAAAGATGTCCTATAGAGTCTACAAATCATTTGAAACTCTTGTTCAGGTCCCTCAATGCACAAAAATGCAACAAAATAGTCCTCAGCTGCTTAAGAAATCCTTAAAATGCCTGCAAATCAACAGATGTCAAACCAATGTGGCTGCGACCTGATTTTAGCGTTGATTTTAAACTGCATTTACTGAAATCAGCAATTTGGTTGCACAACGGGTAGACATTCCCACTATGAGCATGCGCCTAACGTAACTTTTTGCGTTTGACCGCTGTGAATCTCGTACCCAGAGTCCTCAGGCTTTTTGGACAGCGGCTGGTTGCCGGGAGAGACTCTGGGTGATGAAAAAAAATTTGATTGGTTGTCTATTAGCTGTTCACTGTGACAAAACTAAGAGCCGTTAACCGCACGATTCCTGGGGCAACAAGTTAATTACTCCTGGTTCATTACCCCAGAGTCTCTCCCAGCGACCACCCGCTGACCAAGAAGCCTGAGGACTCTGGGGACCATGTGCTCGATTTAGCTTAAATTTAAAATGGAAGAAACGATTGCCGCTGCTATTTGGACTGTAATTGTCCGAGTTTCTGTAGTCCAGCAGGTGAAGTTGTTGCAGTTAAAAAACTTCTATATTGATTATTTTATTTATCTTACTTCCATTAGAACAAAAGTAAAGATATTTGGTTAATTATTTTCATTTTGACCACTTTTAAGTAACCTGCGATCAGGCTCTATTTTCGTTTCGCTCGTTGAAACATTCAGGCGGGAAGGGCGAAACGAAAAATAGAGCCTGCTACAACTCTTCTACCGCCCACTTTTTTGATTGATTGACATTCAACAAAACAGCCAATCAAAATTTCTTCTGCTGCACGATACTCGGTATGCAAATTTTCCATAACGGCAATTTGCATAACTCGGTCCCGCAAATGTCGGCAAAAAGAAGAAAATCATAGGCTACGATATATCTTCTAGGCACTAGTCCTCAAAGTTACTAGATTGCTAACTTGAAGATACTTGTTCCGATATTGTACATGGTTGCTCTGTCTGAGCCGAAAGTGAACACGACGAGGTGGCCATGTACCAAAACATGCTGCACGCTGGAGTCCTTTCTCATTTCAGGTGGTTTCTGGATATACTCTCTACGCATTTGTCACAGATTTTCTGCGTAAAAAACCTTGGAAAATTAAGAAAAATACCGTCACTTTCATTCTTTAGAATAAAGATATAAATAAAACCGTTTATAAACAAACTAGTTTAGTTCCAGAAGGCGATAAATACATGTCTTTGAGATTAGCAGCGAATTTTATCTCTAAACAGCAGCGAATTTTAAAACAAAGAACATCGTTTATTATAAAACTAGTCAGATACTTTGATATCAATGTCAGCGATCAATAAAGCGACATTCGTAACACTGAATTAATAAATTGAAAATCTTTATTACTTTAATAGGTAAAAACAAGTACAGCATCACGCTGATTGCGGCTCTCGCGAAACATCAGTTTACCGTTAAGTTTACCGAATTATCGGTTGACTTGGCGAAAGATACTAGTCCCTCTGCTGTTCCTTTTGTTTCGTCAAAACGCGGAAACAACCACTAGCCTGTTATTTTCAATACTAGCTGAAAGCCTTCAAATGAAAATTTCAAGACACGATGCGATAAAACGGAATACATACTTCACTGTCGCTGTACTTCTCTGCTCCAAGTGAGAGACAGCTTGCGTCAAACCGAACACCATTTTCAGGAGAGAAAGAAATGATGACAATTCTCCTAGAACGACGAAAATATCTTAGAGCGACACAGTTACATCGGCAGACCTGTACCTTGGCGATGGCGGTCGGATCAAAATTGTGAGCGAGAATCTCGTAGACAATTTACTTCCGTTGACAGCTCTATTGTTAAAGGGCCAATCAGATTGCGAGATTCACGCGGCCAAAATTTGGCCGCCGGCACAAGGTTCTGTGAGAGATTGTCTATCAGGCCCAATTTTAGCGAGCGACCAATGTAAGAGAATATGAGAGCGATGCTAAAATTCGGCTTGACCGCAGCTTAACTATAAAGATACATTGGGATTTGTGGCACTGGGAATGGGATTTGTGGTAAAAATTGGACTGGGAAATGGGATTTGGGCAAAATCTTGGCTGGGAAATGGGATTTGAACCCCCTTTTAGGACCCTCTATGTTTCAAGAAGGAGAGAATGAGGCGAGAGAGATATATCATTCTCTTTTGACGATATATTTACATTGATATAGGCAGAGGATAAGGAAGATGTACCTCGGCATCTTTTCCCATTTGAGGTGTATCCCTTATTACAGCTGCACTGATATGAACCAGGTTTATTTTTGCATTTTTGATCACATCCACCATTGCTTGAAGCGCATTCATCCACATATGGCAAAGAAAGGGGAGGACATTATACTCAGAAGGTTTTTTTCAATCCGCTTATTAAAATTTGCACTAGCGTGCTCTAACACTTTTAGCTCATATTCGTAACGAAATAACCCTACATATCAGAGGAAATTAATGCTCTTGTTGGCAAGAGAATTTTCTCTTGATACGTATGTAAATATCCTCACAATCCACGACACATTCATTGTCTGTATAGTAAAAAATTTCGAATTCTTTGAGCTTTTTATACACGAGTTTAAATTCAACTCTTTAATATGTGCCATACTAGCCATGAAATTATGTAGGATTCGATTTTAATGAAATAATGCGTGGTTCAATTTTACCTGTTACCATCCCCCCCCGGGCAACCCCGGCGATAAGTCCAGCCCTTCAGTCCCGGGGGTGGGAAATTGTTTGAAGCCGTCTTGTCCCGGGGGGAGGGGGGTGAGGCAAATCGAATATAACTTCTTGTTGTTCTTCTGAAGTACGTCACTTCTCGGTTGACGCCGGACCGCGTGGACAAGACTGCCTATTTCCAGTGAGAATCTCTAGAATTTGCAGCAGATTGGTTAGAGAAGAATAATCTCTCAAAATTAAAATCTGTATTCGAAGGTACTATTATTTTAAATTGTTAAACGAATGTGCGTTTGATGCGTATTCGAATGGATGGCGTTCGTCACAAACAAAATAAATATTTCTTCAGCGTATTTATGTATATACTAAGATGACTTAAATAGGCTTTATATGCGGATGCACGGCTTTATATTAAACAGAGGTCTCAGCCCAGTGTTCATTCTTATGAAACAAGCTAAGAAAAACGCCTTTAAAATGCCGCCATCAATTTTTGTTCACGGACCTCTTGTGCGTATGTGCTATATAAATCACGTGGCGAAGACCCTTTCTTTACTCGCTAGCCGTATGCCACTGCGGTTAGAGGTTTTTCTTCAGTTTTCTTTTTCAAATATAGACATTATACATGTAGTGTCCTTCGTTCAAGAAACTCTAGAAAAGCATTTAAGTTCTTATCAATACGTCTGATTTTGCTATTGTACGGAAATCAATATCGTATTAAAAATCTATGCTTTGTACACAAAACAACGTGGCTCACAAATTAATTCCAGCTTGTAAGGGCCCTCTTTGAAAAACCACAGGTTTTCTTGTTATATTTATAATAGCGCACTTAACGGTAACCATGGTAAACACTCATACACATCCAACGCTAATATTTTATCTGTTTCATGCTGATCATTCAGTATGTCAGGAAAGGTCAGTGAAAAGGCTTATTAATTACCTGTAGCACAGTTATTACCGGTCCATCCGGCATTACACTGGCAAGTGTCTGGTGCTGTACAACTTCCATGAGTGCATCCTTGAGAGCATATTGCTGAAAAATAGGTAAATCAAACATACAATGATGACATAGCTAGAGCGGTTCTCAACTGAGTGTCGGGCATGCATAAATAACGCATTGAACTAATCAGAACTCGAAGCAAACACATGTAACTGGTGTTAAGCGCGGAAAAGTGCGTGCGAGCAAGTCACGATTGGTTTTGGTTTTACTTCTGATTGGTTGGGAGAGTGGCGAGAGATTTTTTGACCAATCACAGAGCGAAGTAAAGCAAAACCAAACCTAAAACAAATTACTTTCGATACTCAACTGAGAACCTCTCTATACAACAAACAAAGTTAACAAATCAATCGATAAATCTACTTGGTCAACAAACATAGTTAATCGTTAAAGCAAAAATCAGTGAGTCAGCGGTGGATGCCCCCAGGGGGGTACTCCGAGTTTCAAGTGACGGGGATGATCGAATGGGGGCACAAATCAAAACCCAAAAAAATTCCTAGGGCTTCCAACAAAACCCAGAAAAATCCCTGGACCAAAAATTAACCCCCAAAAATCCCATGCCGAATTTCCGAGCCTTAAAAATTTCTAGAAAGGATTAAATGATAAACACGAAAAAAATAAACACTAGAATTTGAATGTTTGTGTTTGTTTGTTTATATAAACCAGCTGATTTTATCTTTTCTTCATCTAGTAGTCATTCTAACAACATTAGGGACACCCAAGAACATCTTCTGTTTCAACAATAACATTATGAACGTCAACTCAAAACAAGACCACCCGGGAAAGAACAAGTTTGGTTGTACCTCATTCGCAGCACTACGCGGCCGGGAAACGCGGGCACTACCACGGATCTTCAGATTGTTTTGAATACCCAAAAAAATCCCTACTTAAATCAAGAAACCCAAAAAATACTTGCCAAATTTTCCTACCCAAAAAAATCCTGGAATGGAAAATTTCAAACCCAAAAAATCCTTCGTTCATCCCCGTCTCTTGAAATCCGGAGAAACCCCCCTGGGTGGATGTCCGATAATTATTTTTTGATTTCGATTTTCCTTCCTCGCGCTTAAAGACGTGAATTTTAATTCCGGACATGTCAAAAACTGCGAAAGGGAGAACTGGGCGAAAGGGAGACAAGTTGTGACGTCATACCAGGAACGGAGTCGGATGCCAAAACAAACTACGTGGGCCGTATCGCGAAAATCTAATATATTTTATTTTTCTTTATTCTGCAACCGCCAAATTAAGCACGAAATTATGTGAAACTGCTGATGTTATAAGTAATCTGGGCAGTGATTTGGAGCTTTTAGAGTCTATCGAATGCGAATCGCCAACTTCTGAAGTTGAAAGCGAAACAGAACTCGAGATCGAGAAAGAAGCTACATGTATTCAGAACCAAAAGGTCCTTATATAGACAATCCGGCGCGGTTTTTGACATGACCGGAAGCAAAATTTTGAGGTTTTAAAGGGCAAAAGCGCGGGGAAGGAAAATCGAAAGCGCGGAAAAATAATTTTTGATATTCATATCAGGATGCCATTTAGATTCAATCAGGGAAATTAAAAAAATCTCCATATACACTGTAAGTGATCCAAATTTGCATATAGTATGTTTGTGATAGTAACATCACTGCCAACAACATAAAATTCAAGTTTCAGTTTTAAAAATCATGTGATAAACTTGTTAGGGAGAGTATGAAAACCATGACAAAGAAACTTCGAAAGTACATAGTACGTCGAAAAGTGTTTCCTTTGAGGTCTGAACATGGACTGATGACGTCACATGGCCTCCGAAAACCACCAAAATTGGCCAAAAACCGAACACTCAAATGATTTAGCGCATTAAAATTAGCGCATAACACAAATTTAGCACATCAAAATGAACAATTTTTTATTTAAACAAAACAGCACGTCAGCTAAGAGGCAACTCCCATATATCGTTCGACCCGTTTGGCTATGCATAATGTACAACTTGATTGCACGAATAATCATAAAATAAGCTGCAGTTCAGCGTGCAACACAAAATGCTGAGCCGAGTAGAAGAGTAAAATATCACTGGCAGAATAAAGAAATGACATGTAAAAAATCTTCAAGTGGCAAGATTTCCGGGGTTCCTGTCATGTATCTTTTTAAATAAATAACTGGCGACAATTAGCAAGGAGAGTGTATGTTGGCGGTCCTGAAGGGATAAAATGGGAGCTGCGATTTGACTATTTAGGACTGGGAAAATGGGATTTGAGGCACTGGGGCTGGGATTTGGTGACTGGGACTGGGAAAAAAGTATCATATAATGGGAATGGGAAAGATGTCCTATAGAGTCTACAAATCATTTGAAACTCTTGTTCAGGTCCCTCAATGCACAAAAATGCAACAAAATAGTCCTCAACTGCTTAAGAAATCCTTAAAATGCCTGCAAATCAACAGATGTCAAACCAATGTGGCTGCGACCTGATTTTAGCGTTGATTTTAAACTGCATTTACTGAAATCAGCAATTTGGTTGCACAACGGGTAGACATTCCCACTATGAGCATGCGCCTAACGTAACTTTTCGCGTTTGACCGCTGTGAATCTCGTACCCAGAGTCCTCAGGCTTTTTGGACAGCGGGTGGTTACCGGGAGAGACTCTGGGAGATGAAAAAAAATTTGATTGGTTGTCTATTAGCTGTTCACTGTGACAAAACTAAGAGCCGTTAACCGCACGATTCCTGGGGCAACAAGTTAATTACTCCTGGTTCATTACCCCAGAGTCTCTCCCAGCGACCACCCGCTGACCAAGAAGCCTGAGGACTCTGGGGACCATGTGCTCGATTTAGCTTAAATTTAAAATGGAAGAAACGATTGCCGCTGCTATTTGGACTGTAATTGTCCGAGTTTCTGTAGTCCAGCAGGTGAAGTTGTTGCAGTTAAAAAACTTCTATATTGATTATTTTATTTATCTTACTTCCATTAGAACAAAAGTAAAGATATTTGGTTAATTATTTTCATTTTGACCACTTTTAAGTAACCTGCGATCAGGCTCTATTTTCGTTTCGCTCGTTGAAACATTCAGGCGGGAAGGGCGAAACGAAAAATAGAGCCTGCTACAACTCTTCTACCGCCCACTTTTTTGATTGATTGACATTCAACAAAACAGCCAATCAAAATTTCTTCTGCTGCACGATACTCGGTATGCAAATTTTCCATAACGGCAATTTGCATAACTCGGTCCCGCAAATGTCGGCAAAAAGAAGAAAATCATAGGCTACGATATATCTTCTAGGCACTAGTCCTCAAAGTTACTAGATTGCTAACTTGAAGATACTTGTTCCGATATTGTACATGGTTGCTCTGTCTGAGCCGAAAGTGAACACGACGAGGTGGCCATGTACCAAAACATGCTGCACGCTAGAATCCTTTTTCATTTCAGGTGGTTTCCGGAAATACTCTCTACGCATTTGTCACAGATTTTCTGCGTAAAAAACCTTGGAAAATTAAGAAAAATACCGTCACTTTCATTCTTTAGAATAAAGATATAAATAAAACCGTTTATAAACAAACTAGTTTAGTTCCAGAAGGCGATAAATACATGTCTTTGAGATTAGCAGCGAATTTTATCTCTAAACAGCAGCGAATTTTAAAACAAAGAACATCGTTTATTATAAAACTAGTCAGATACTTTGATATCAATGTCAGCGATCAATAAAGCGACATTCGTAACACTGAATTAATAAATTGAAAATTTTTATTACTTTAATAGGTAAAAACAAGTACAGCATCACGCTGATTGCGGCTCTCGCGAAACATCAGTTTACCGTTAAGTTTACCGAATTATCGGTTGACTTGGCGAAAGATACTAGTCCCTCTGCTGTTCCTTTTGTTTCGTAAAACGCGGAAACAACCACTAGCCTATTATTTTCAATACTAGCTGAAAGCCTTCAAATGAAAATTTCAAGACACGATGCGATAAAACGGAATACATACTTCACTGTCGCTGTACTTCTCTGCTCCAAGTGAGAGACAGCTTGCGTCAAACCGAACACCATTTTCAGGAGAGAAAGAAATGATGACAATTCTCCTAGAACGACGAAAATATCTTAGAGCGACACAGTTACATCGGCAGACCTGTACCTTGGCGATGGCGGTCGGATCAAAATTGTGAGCGAGAATCTCGTAGACAATTTACTTCCGTTGACAGCTCTATTGTTAAAAGGCCAATCAGATTGCGAGATTCCCACGGCCAAAATTTGGCCGCCGGCACAAGGTTCTGTGAGAGATTGTATATCAGGCCCAATTTTAGCGAGCGACCAATGTAAGAGAATATGAGAGCGATGCTAAAATTCGTCTTAACTATAAAGATGCATTGGGATTTGTGGCACTGGGAATGGGATTTGTGGTAAAAATTGGACTGGGAAATGGGATTTGGGCAAAATCTTGGCTGGGAAATGGGATTTGAACCCCCTCTTAGGACCCTCTATGTTTCAAGAAGGAGAGAATGAGGCGGGAGAGATATCATTAATTCTCTTTTGACGATATATTTACATTGATTTAGGCAGAGGATAAGGAAGATGTACCTCGGCATCTTTTCCCATTTGAGGTGTATCCCTTATTACAGCTGCACTGATATGAACCAGGTTTATTTTTGCATTTTTGATCACATCCACCATTGCTTGAAGCGCATTCATCCACATATGGCAAAGAAAGGGGAGGACATTATACTCAGAAGGTTTTTATCAATCCGCTTATTAAAATTTGCACTAGCGCGCTCTAACACTTTTAGCTCATATTCGTAACGAAATAACCCAACATATCAGAGGAAATTAATGCTCTTGTTGGCAAGAGAATTTTCTCTTGATACGTATGTAAATATCCTCACAATCCACGACACATTCATTGTCTGTATAGTAAAAAATTTCGAATTCTTTGAGCTTTTTATACACGAGTTTAAATTCAACTCTTTAATATGTGCCATACTAGCCATGAAATTATGTAGGATTCGATTTTAATGAAATAATGCGTGGTTCAATTTTACCTGTTACCATCCCCCCCCCGGGCAACCCCGGGGACAAGTCCAGCCCTTCGGTCCCGGGGGTGGGAAATTGTTTGAAGCCGTCTTGTCCCGGGGGGAGGGGGGGTGAGGCAAATCGAATATAACTTCTTGTTGTTCTTCTGAAGTACGTCACTTCTCGGTTGACGCCGGACCGCGTGGAGAAGACTGCCTGTTTCCAGTGAGAATCTCTAGAATTTGCAGCAGATTGGTTGGAGAAGAATAATCTCTCAAAATTAAAATCTGTATTCGAAGGTACTTTTATTTTAAATTGTTAAACGAATGTGCGATTGATGCGTATTCGAATGGATGGCGTTCGTCACAAACAAAATAAATATTTCTTCAGCGTATTTATGTATATACTAAGATGACTTAAATAGGCTTTATATGCGAATGCACGGCCTTATGTTAAACAGAGGTCTCAGCCCAGTGTTCATTCTTATGAAACAAGCTAAGAAAAACGCCTTTAAAATGCCGCCATCAATTTTTTGTTCACGGACCTCTTGTGCGTATGTGCTATATAAATCACGTGGCGAAGACCATTTCTTTACTCGCTAGCCGTATGCCACTGCGGTTAGAGGTTTTCTTCAGTTTTCTTTTTCAAATATAGACATTATA
Source organism: Siderastrea radians (assembly GCA_964017195.1). Classification (NCBI taxonomy): domain Eukaryota; kingdom Metazoa; phylum Cnidaria; class Anthozoa; order Scleractinia; family Rhizangiidae; genus Siderastrea; species Siderastrea radians. The sequence continues at coordinate 52,057,507 of OZ024888.1, forward strand.
CATGTAGTGTCCTTCGTTCAAGAAACTCTAGAAAAGCGTTTAAGTTCTTATCAATACGTCTGATTTTGCTATTGTACGGAAATCAATATCGTATTAAAAATCTATGCTTTGTACACAAAACAACGTGGCTCACAAATTAATTCCAGCTTGTAAGGGCCCTCTTTGAAAAACCACAGGTTTTCTTGTTATATTTATAATAGCGCACTTAACGGTAACCATGGTAAACACTCATACACATCCAACGCTAATATTTTATCTGTTTCATGCTGATCATTCAGTATGTCAGGAAAGGTCAGTGAAAAGGCTTATTAATTACCTGTCGCACAGTCATTACCGGTCCATCCGGCATTACACTGGCAAGTGTCTGGTGCTGTACAACTTCCATGAGTGCATCCTTGAGAGCATATTGCTGAAAAATAGGTAAATCAAACATACAATTATGACATAGCTAGAGCGGTTCTCAACTGAGTGTCGGGCATGCATAAATAACGCATTGAACTAATCAGAACTCGAAGCAAACACATGTAACTGGTGTTAAGCGCGGAAAAGTGCGTGCGAGCAAGTCACGATTGGTTTTGGTTTTACTTCTGATTGGTTGGGAAAGTGGCGAGAGATTTTTTGACCAATCACAAAGCGAAGTAAAGCAAAACCAAACCTAAAGCAAATTACTTTCGATACTCAACTGAGAACCTCTCTATACAACAAACAAAGTTAACAAATCAATCGATAAATCTAATTGGTCAACAAACATAGTTAATCGTTAAAGCAAAAATCAGTGAGTCAGCGGTGGATGCCCCCAGGGGGGGCAAAAAAATCCTTCGATCATCCCCGTCTCTTGAAATCCGGAGAACACCCCCTGGGTGGATGTCCGATAATTATTTTTTGATTTCGATTTTCCTTCCTCGCGCTTAAAGACGTGAATTTTAGTTCCGGATATGTCAAAAACCGCGAAAGGGAGAACTGGGCGAAAGGGAAACAAGTTGTGACGTCATACCAGGAACGGAGTCGGATGCCAAAACAAACTACGTGGGCCGTATCGCGAAAATCTAATATATTTTATTTTTCTTTATTCTGCAACCGCCAAATTAAGCACGAAATTATGTGAAACTGCTGATGTTATAAGTAATCTGGGCAGTGATTTGGAGCTTTTAGAGTCTATCGAATGCGAATCGCCAACTTCTGAAGTTGAAAGCGAAACAGAACTCGAGATCGAGAAAGAAGCTACATGTATTCAGAACCAAAAGGTCCTTATATAGACAATCCGGCGCGGTTTTTGACATGACCGGAAGCAAAATTTCGAGGTTTTAAAGGGCAAAAGCGCGGGGAAGGAAAATCGAAAGCGCGGAAAAATAATGTTTGATATTCATATCAGGATGCCATTTAGATTCGATCAGGCAAATTTAAAAAAATCTCCATATACACTGTAAGTGATCCAAATTTGCATATAGTATGTTTGTGATAGTAACATCACTGACAACAACATAAAATACAAGTTTCAGTTTTAAAAATCATGTGATAAACTTGTTAGGGAGAGTATGAAAACCATGACAAAGAAACTTCGAAAGTACATAGTACGTCGAAAAGTGTTTCCTTTGAGGTCTGAACATGGACTGATGACGTCACATGACCTCCGAAAACCACCAAAATTGGCCAAAAACCGAACACTCAAATGATTTAGCGCATTAAAATTAGCGCATAACACAAATTTAGCACATCAAAATGAACAATTTTTTATTTAAAAAAAAAACAGCACGTCAGCTAAGAGGCAACTCCCATATATCGTTCGACCCGTTTGGCTATGCATAATGTACAACTTGATTGCACGAATAATCATAAAATAAGCTGCAGTTCAGCGTGCAACACAAAATGCTGAGCCGAGTAGAAGAGTAAAATATCACTGGCAGAATAAAGAAATGACATGTAAAAAACCTTCAAGTGGCAAGATTTCCGGGGTTCCTGTCATGTTTCTTTTTAAATAAATAACTGGTGACAATTAGCAAGGAGAGTGTATGTTGGCGGTCCTGAAGGGATAAAATGGGAGCTGCGATTTGACTATTTAGGACTGGGAAAATGGGATTTGAGGCACTGGGGCTGGGATTTGGTGACTGGGACTGGGAAAAAAGTATCATATAATGGGAATGGGAAAGATGTCCTATAGAGTCTACAAATCATTTGAAACTCTTGTTCAGGTCCCTCAATGCACAAAAATGCAACAAAATAGTCCTCAACTGCTTAAGAAATCCTTAAAATGCCTGCAAATCAACAGATGTCAAACCAATGTGGCTGCGACCTGATTTTAGCGTTGATTTTAAACTGCATTTACTGAAATCAGCAATTTGGTTGCACAACGGGTAGACATTCCCACTATGAGCATGCGCCTAACGTAACTTTTTACGTTTGACCGCTGTGAATCTCATACCCAGAGTCCTCAGGCTTTTTGGACAGCGGGTGGTTGCCGGGAGAGACTCTGGGAGATGAAAAAAAATTTGATTGGTTGTCTATTAGCTGTTCACTGTGACAAAACTAAGAGCCGTTAACCACACGATTCCTGGGGCAACAAGTTAATTACTCCTGGTTCATTACCCCAGAGTCTCTCCCAGCGACCACCCGCTGACCAAGAAGCCTGAGGACTCTGGGGACCATGTGCTCGATTTAGCTTAAATTTAAAATGGAAGAAACGAATGCCGCTGCTATTTGGACTGTAATTGTGCGAGTTTCTGTAGTCCAGCGGGTGAAGTTGTTGCAGTTAAAAAACTTCTATATTGATTATTTTATTTATCTTACTTCCATTAGAACAAAAGTAAAGATATTTGGTTAATTATTTTCATTTTGACCACTTTTAAGTAACCTGCGATCAGGCTCTATTTTCGTTTCGCTCGTTGAAACATTCAGGCGGGAAGGGCGAAACGAAAAATAGAGCCTGCTACAACTCTTCTACCGCCCACTTTTTTGATTGATTGACATTCAACAAAACAGCCAATCAAAATTTCTTCTGCTGCACGATACTCGGTATGCAAATTTTCCATAACGGCAATTTGCATAACTCGGTCCCGCAAATGTCGGCAAAAAGAAGAAAATCATAGGCTACGATATATCTTCTAGGCACTAGTCCTCAAAGTTACTAGATTGCTAACTTGAAGATACTTGTTCCGATATTGTACATGGTTGCTCTGTCTGAGCCGAAAGTGAACACGACGAGGTGGCCATGTACCAAAACATGCTGCACGCTAGAATCCTTTCTCATTTCAGGTGGTTTCCGGAAATACTCTCTACGCATTTGTCACAGATTTTCTGCGTAAAAAACCTTGGAAAATTAAGAAAAATACCGTCACTTTCATTCTTTAGAATAAAGATATAAATAAAACCGTTTCTAAACAAACTAGTTTAGTTCCAGAAGGCGATAAATACATATCTTTGAGATTAGCAGCGAATTTTATCTCTAAACAGCAGCGAATTTTAAAACAAAGAACATCGTTTATTATAAAACTAGTCAGATACTTTGATATCAATGTCAGCGATCAATAAAGCGACATTCGTAACACTGAATTAATAAATTGAAAATCTTTATTACTTTAATAGGTAAAAACAAGTACAGCATCACGCTGATTGCGGCTCTCGCGAAACATCAGTTTACCGTTAAGTTTACAGAATTATTGGTTGACTTGGCGAAAGATACTAGTCCCTCTGCTGTTCCTTTTGTTTCGTCAAAACGCGGAAAAAACCACTAGCCTGTTATTTTCAATACTAGCTGAAAGCCTTCAAATGAAAATTTCAAGACACGATGCGATAAAACGGAATACATACTTCACTGTCGCTGTACTTCTCTGCTCCAAGTGAGAGACAGCTTGCGTCAAACCGAACACCATTTTCAGGAGAGAAAGAAATGATGACAATTCTCCTAGAACGATGAAAATATCGTAGAGCGACACAGTTACATCGGCAGACCTGTACCTTGGCGATGGCGGTCGGATCAAAATTGTGAGCGAGAATCTCGTAGACAATTTACTTCCGTTGACAGCTCTATTGTTAAAGGGCCAATCAGATTGCGAGATTCACGCCGCGAAAATTTGGCCGCCGGCACAAGGTTCTGTGAGAGATTGTATATCAGGCCCAATTTTAGCGAGCGACCAATGTAAGAGAATATGAGAGCGATGCTAAAATTCGGCTTGACCGCAGCTTAACTATAAAGATGCATTGGGATTTGTGGCACTGGGAATGGGATTTGTGGTAAAAATTGGACTGGGAAATGGGATTTGGGCAAAATCTTGGCTGGGAAATGGGATTTGAACCCCCTCTTAGGACCCTCTATGTTTCAAGAAGGAGAGAATGAGGCGAGAGAGATATCATTCTCTTTTGACGATATATTTACATTGATTTAGGCAGAGGATAAGGAAGATGTACCTCGGCATCTTTTCCCATTTGAGGTGTATCCCTTATTACAGCTGCACTGATATGAACCAGGTTTATTTTTGCATTTTTGATCACATCCACCATTGCTTGAAGCGCATTCATCCACATATGGCAAAGAAAGGGGAGGACATTATACTCAGAAGGTTTTTTTCAATCCGCTTATTAAAATTTGCACTAGCGTGCTCTAACACTTTTAGCTCATATTCGTAACGAAATAACCCTACATATCAGAGGACATTAATGCTCTTGTTGGCAAGAGAATTTTCTCTTGATACGTATGTAAATATCCTCACAATCCACGACACATTCATTGTCTGTATAGTAAAAAATTTCGAATTCTTTGAGCTTTTTATACACGAGTTTAAATTCAACTCTTTAATATGTGCCATACTAGCCATGAAATTATGTAGGATTCGATTTTAATGAAATAATGCGTGGTTCAATTTTATCTGTTACCGTCCCCCCCCCCGGGCAACCCCGGGGACAAGTCCAGCCCTTCGGTCCCGGGGGTGGGAAATTGTTTGAAGCCGTCTTGTCCCGGGGGGAGGGGGGAGTGAGGCAAATCGAATATAACTTCTTGTTGTTCTTCTGAAGTACGTCACTTCTCGGTTGACGCCGGACCGCGTGGAGAAGACTGCCTATTTCCAGTGAGAATCTCTAGAATTTGCAGCAGATTGGTTAGAGAAGAATAATCTCTCAAAATTAAAATCTGTATTCGAAGGTACTTTTATTTTAAATTGTTAAACGAATGTGCGTTTGATGCGTATTCAAATGGATGGCGTTCGTCACAAACAAAATAAATATTTCTTCAGCGTATTTATGTATATACTAAGATGACTTAAATAGGCTTTATATGCGGATGCACGGCTTTATATTAAACAGAGGTCTCAGCCCAGTGTTCATTCTTATGAAACAAGATAAGAAAAACGCCTTTAAAATGCCGCCATCAATTTTTGTTCACGGACCTCTTGTGCGTATGTGCTATATAAATCACGTGGCGAAGACCCTTTCTTTACTCGCTAGCCGTATGCCACTGCGGTTAGAGGTTTTTCTTCAGTTTTCTTTTTCAAATATAGACATTATACATGTAGTGTCCTTCGTTCAAGAAACTCTAGAAAAGCGTTTAAGTTCTTATCAATACGTCTGATTTTGCTATTGTACGGAAATCAATATCGTATTAAAAATCTATGCTTTGTACCCAAAACAACGTGGCTCACAAATTAATTCCAGCTTGTAAGGGCCCTCTTTGAAAAACCACAGGTTTTCTTGTTATATTTATAATAGCGCACTTAACGGTAACCATGGTAAACACTCATACACATCCAACGCTAATATTTTATCTGTTTCATGCTGATCATTCAGTAGGTCAGGAAAGGTCAGTGAAAAGGCTTATTAATTACCTGTCGCACAGTCATTACCGGTCCATCCGGCATTACACTGGCAAGTGTCTGGTGCTGTACAACTTCCATGAGTGCATCCTTGAGAGCATATTGCTGAAAAATAGGTAAATCAAACATACAATGATGACATAGCTAGAGCGGTTCTCAACTGAGTGTCGGGCATGCATAAATAACGCATTGAACTAATCAGAACTCGAAGCAAACACATGTAACTGGTGTTAAGCGCGGAAAAGTGCGTGCGAGCAAGTCACGATTGGTTTTGGTTTTACTTCTGATTGGTTGGGAAAGTGGCGAGAGATTTTTTGACCAATCACAGAGCGAAGTAAAGCAAAACCAAACCTAAAGCAAATTACTTTCGATACTCAACTGAGAACCTCTCTATACAACAAACAAAGTTAACAAATCAATCGATAAATCTAATTGGTCAACAAACATAGTTAATCGTTAAAGCAAAAATCAGTGAGTCAGCGGTGGATGCCCCCAGGGGGGTACTGCGAGTTTCAAGTGACGGGGATGATCGAATGGGGGCACAAATCAAAACCCAAAAAAATTCCTAGGGCTTCCAACAAAACCCAGAAAAATCCCTGGACCAAAAATTAACCCCCAAAAATCCCATGCCGAATTTCCGAGCCTTAAATATTTCTAGAAAGGATTAAATGATAAACACGAAAAAAATAAACACTAGAATTTGAATGTTTGTGTTTGTTTGTTTATATAAACCAGCTGATTTTATCTTTTCTTCATCTAGTAGTCATTCTAACAACATTAGGGACACCCAAGAACATCTTCTGTTTCAACAATAACATTATGAACGGCAACTCAAAAGAAGACCACCCGGGAAGAACAAGTTTGGTTGTACCTCATTTGCAGAACTACGCGGCCGGGAAACGCGGGCACTACCACGGATCTTCAGATTGTTTTGAATACCCCAAAAAATCCCTACTTAAATCAAGAAACCCAAAAAATACTTGCCAAATTTTCCTACCCAAAAAAATCCCTAAATGGAAAATTTCAAACCCAAAAAAATCCTTCGATCATCCCCGTCTCTTGAAGTCCGGAGAACCCCCCCTGGGTGGATGTCCGATAATTATTTTTTGATTTCGATTTTCCTTCCTCGCGCTTAAAGACGTGAATTTTAATTCCGGACATGTCAAAAACCGCGAAAGGGAGAACTGGGCGAAAGGGAGACAAGTTGTGACGTCATACCAGGAACGGAGTCGGATGCCAAAACAAACTACGTGGGCCGTATCGCGAAAATCTAATTATTTTATTTTTCTTTATTCTGCAACCGCCAAATTAAGCACGAAATTATGTGAAACTGCTGATGTTATAAGTAATCTGGGCAGTGATTTGGAGCTTTTAGAGTCTATCGAATGCGAATCGCCAACTTCTGAAGTTGAAAGCGAAACAGAACTCGAGATCGAGAAAGAAGCTACATGTATTCAGAACCAAAAGGTCCTTATATAGACAATCCGGCGCGGTTTTTGACATGACCGGAAGCAAAATTTCGAGGTTTTAAAGGGCAAAAGCGCGGAGAAGGAAAATCGAAAGCGCGGAAAAATAATTTTTGATATTCATATCAGGATGCCATTTAGATTCGATCAGGCAAATTTAAAAAAATCTCCATATACATTGTAAGTGATCCAAATTTGCATATAGTATGTTTGTGATAGTAACATCACTGACAAAATCATAAAATACAAGTTTCAGTTTTAAAAATCATGTGATAAACTTGTTAGGGAGAGTATGAAAACCATGACAAAGAAACTTCGAAAGTACATAGTACGTCGAAAAGTGTTTCCTTTGAGGTCTGAACATGGACTGATGACGTCACATGACCTCCGAAAACCACCAAAATTGGCCAAAAACCGAACACTCAAATGATTTAGCGCATTAAAATTAGCGCATAACACAAATTTAGCACATCAAAATGAACAATTTTTTATTTAAACAAAGAAAATTCGACATTCAGAAAAAATGCCTGTCAAAATATAGGGTAAATCAATGTGATGTTAATAAAACTGTACCCTTTTTACAGTCCGTGGACCAGGAGTCAGCTTTCTGCCATCCGCTGCAGCAAAGGATAACTTTCACTCTGAGAGCTCTTGTTGCAGTGACATAAAGGATCTTTGTTACCGTTCTTTTAAGCCATAAATAGAACAAAACATGGATTCAGGTTAATGATACTGAAGTTGGAAATTAAAGTAAATAGAACGAGAAAGACCTATTCTTGCTGTCTTCACTGACTTTTTTTTGTTTCCTGTCAGTATAACTTATCAATAAACTCTTGTTCTTAGGCCATCGTAGCTTGATTAAGAATAAAACACAAGCAGCAGTGATAAACATGGTAAATAAATGCATTTTGATAATAAACTTGACGTTTAGTATGCTAAGCAACATAACAATAGGGGTCTGGAACCGAGATTACGAAAAACGATCTTAACAGTAGTTTAATAGTTCGGTCTGTCTGTTCTGAGAAGCTATAGCTAATAAAGCATCAGCTTCTCACTGCTGACGTTAACATTTAAAGATGGCTGTAGTTCTTGAATGAGCGAAGTCTCCTTTATTTTACAATGACAGTCCGTTTTGCCGGGCGCTAAAATGTCAAACTGGTCCCAATTAATGTGGTGACCATTGGTTTTTATATGATCAGCATTGGCTGATGTATGGTCACTTTTAGTGAGGGCCTTGAAATGTTCAGTTTTTCTGTCGTGAACTCTTCATTGCAAGAAAGATATCATGATGCTTATTAGCTATAGCTTCTCGGGACAGAAAGTCCGAGCTATTAAATTACCATCAAAATCGTTTTTCTTAATCTCGGTTCCAGACCCCTTTTGTTAACTATATAAACAGTTTTCAAACACTGTAACGGTTACTTTTAAAAATGTATGTTGCTTAGCATACGAAACGTCGAGTGTACTATCAAAACGCGTTTGCTTACCATGTTTATCAGCGCTGTTTGTGTTTTATTCTTAAAGGGGTTACGTCACGCTATTTTAGTATCTTTTTAAAAAGCTCAAAAGTGTCTTCGCGTCAGTTAAATTCCAAAAATAATGGTCCAACTTTGTTATTAAAGACTATTTTGCGGTACTGAAACTGTTTCCTGTCGTCTGTCGCTACCGATGGCAAGGATGGAAATGGATTGAAACTTGAAAAAATTGGCCCAATTTTTTCAAGTTTTGATGCTATGTTTTCAAATATTACCCAAAAAATTATTATGGTTAGCTCTCCCTGATAAAATTCATTTGATATTTTTCCTCATAGTTTTACAGGAGTATTTTGTGTCTGAGTAAAGGCACTTAGTAATGATTTTAGCACAGAGTTGACCTAAAGTAGCAAAATCCTCGTGACGTAGCCCCTTTAACTGATAACTGTTCAATCTAATTCCCTAAACAAACGTCTTAATAAACCATTACCCGTTGTTGTTTTGTTACATGCTTACAAGTTACCAGAGACTTGCGCATGCAATTCGAGAATAGTTCTAAATTGCGGGTGAATTTGTGGTTGGCTGAGCATTGCACTTAGTTAGAATTGACGAAACGTGGGTGAAGGTATGCATGTACCGACTGTACCATTCATGAGCAGAAATTTTGCTTGCCTGTTTGACACTGGCTTTATATTTCCGCCTCGATTGCTCATTTGTTCATTAAGTTGTTGTCTTTTCTTGTGATTAACCAGATGTCATTACTTTGTAAACCCACCGGAGTAACTGAAGATTATTTTATCTCAGGTTGCCGAAACATCGATTGATGTTGCCAACAACAGACCATTACAGAACAACTCTCAATTGTACTGCAAACCTTGGGTTCAGACTATTTACCTTGATAAACATGATTAGTAAATGGTTATTTATCTGTGAGCTGGTGGCCATTACAATATAACTGAGTGCTCAAACAACATGTCGCTTACCTTGATGTAAGGCAAGTATCCCACCAACCGCAACTTGTATAATAGTAATAGGTTGTATAGCCTGTCTTGGATTTTTTGTACTGCTGATTTTCGTACGTTGTCCTGGAGCAGACGTGGAGTCTGCAAAAGAAATTTCAAAGGTTAAGGTCAAGAACAACTCGGCCTCGCCTGATGCTATATGCCGACTCCATTTCACCGATGAACCTAACAACAATTATGATGTCAAACAATTCCTGTGTACAAGCTGCGATCAGGCCGACTGTCTGGTGAGGCCTTGAGCAGGGGGGGTGTCAGGGAGATGGTGGGGGAGGGGTTATCCAAACTTCGGGAAATATTGCAGGTTCGCGGGTGACTTCATTCCTACATCGGTTGCGAAGTAAGGTAAACTAAATCATGCAGTCGATACGAAAAGTCTTAAGCAGTTTAGTGTTTCCTTTTTAGAATCACTTGAAGTTATAAATTCCGTTGTTAATTGGTCAATTAAAGCCTTACGGCCCTCTGCTCTTAAAAACTAAGGAGTGCTGTCCTAGAAATCTGTGAAATGAGGGAAAGGGGAAACATGTGGATATCTCCAAAAGGCGAAAAACAAGATCAGGAGGAATCCGACTCTTAAAGGACGAATCTTTCAAAACGGAATCTCTTAAAGGCGAACGTTTTTAGATAAACACTATCAGAAAAATTGGTAATTTCTTAAGAGCTGAATGCGTCTAAAACGTTGAATCATAGGTAATCCCTTCAGAAAGACATCTACAAATCAAAACTAGCCAAAGTTGTCAAGATTTCAAAAATGAACGTCTGCAAAAATATCTCTTTTTCTGTATCTGTTGCTTTTAAAAGTGATCCTTATAATTCTCATATAGTTGATGCTAAATGTTGCTACCTCTCATAAGTCTTTTATATGTATAGAAACTGCTCAGTAGCAATGTAACATGTACCCGTTGTTTTGATTATGTAATTTGGTCTTAATAAAAACTAAATAAAAAAGGTAAATTAACCTTCTTTTGAAACGCGATCTAAAGTGTTGCTGTCAGCTAAAACCTGTCCGCAATTTATAGCTGTTTACTGTTATTTCCGATCAGTCTAAAATTGACGCTGTACTGGTGGTTCCTTGGCCTAGTTAACTGTACCCGCTGAAATAGCATTTACATTGTGTGAAAAATTCAGCGAACGTATGATGTCTTACACTAGACTTTTTAACTAGGTTGGTAGGTAAGTAAGGCCCAGTTCAGACGCCGTACCTCTCATGTGCCGTACCAAGTAGTAAGTAGTTATTTGGCAGTGGTACGGTGTCCAAATCTGTTTTTTTCGACAGATTTCAATAATGCACAACAAAATCTCAGGGTGAGGCAAGGCTTGCCGCTAAATACTACCTCGGAGCGAAAATGTATTTGGTACGGCACATGTACCCGTCTGAATTGGGCCTTAGACGCCGATACAGCTGATACCTTCCTTAAACAACAACATTAACTTACCCATTCTGGTTCAGACCCGAAGGGTTTTTGACCTTATCATAGGACTGAGACAAGGTGGTTTGAATCGCTCCTTGTAAGCAGAAAATGAACAAGAACACAACAAACGACATGACGAAGCGGGAACACCTCGAGTCGTGCCAAACGTACCATTTAGTACCATGTACCAAGTCATGCCACAACGTATCACTTTGAAATTTGTCTCTGATTTATCCCTCTTTGATTCACGTTTGGACTTGTACATGATACGGCGCTAAAACGCCACTTTTCTTTCACCATCAAAATTATAGCACCACGTGGCATATAATGCCATAAATAGGATCAATATTTAGTGCGGATTTTCAGATGTATTTTTGCTACCATAACCTAGCCTGTGTACAGCCGCCCGCCCTCCTCAAGAAAAAATCGGATTTTTTTCTTGAGGAGGGCGGGCGGCTGTACACAGGCTACCATAACCCTCCGTTAGCGGTGTACCCATTACTCGTATAACATTGTGACTGCCCTTTTCTCATGTTTTCTGTATAACTGATGTGGTTGTCCTTTCCCGCAACTTTAAATCATTGCTTTGACACATTGATCTATGAATTGGGAGCTGCAAGATGAGATATAGGTAATGGGTAAGACAGTACACCTGAAAATAATAACCTTTTGTTTTCTCACATTTGAAACCACCTTTCTAGCAAAGTCAAAACTTCCTTCAATTAAGTTGATGTGATATACGAAATACACTCATCAAAAACTTTTAAATGGTGTATCATACATGGGCTTAATATTTTTTAATTTGGTAAGAAGAGCATTCGTGGCAAAAGCGAAAGGGCCTGGCGAGGGCCAGGGGCGCTCTCTATAGTGGGCCATACGGGGAGGCTCCGCTCGAAATGGGCCTTATTTGCTTCAAGTCTTCAAAAGGGTGGATAAAGTATGTCAGCTAAATCTAAGTATTAAAAATGTTTGCAAAATTCTGGCAGAAATCACAACACAAAATATACGAAAGCCTTCAAGCGAATGGAATCACGCGATGATCTACTGCTTTTGGCTTACCCTTGAGGTGAAAAGGTGGAATTTGTGTTGTAGGTATATGGAAGGGGTACCATTTAAAGGGTATATTAAAGAGGAAGCATCAGGGCGAAGCCCCCCAAAACAAAACTTAAGTTAGTACCCCCCCCCCCCCCCACTCCAACGTGGCGAAAGGGTTGAGCTATCTAATCTTACATAGTAAATACCCTAACTTGAATTCCATAAGTAGCGGTCCCCCTTACTTCCGGAATGAACAGGCCTGAGTGAAAATAGCAGTTACTTTCTGAACTTTCTGATTGCCGTTACGTGGGTAATTGAAGACGAAAAAACTCAGAGTCCCGCTCACAAAGAATCTCAAGTTTAATATTTCTGTTTTGGGGATTCTTTCCAAGCTAAAACCAGAAAATTGCTTTAGTGAAATACATGTAAGTTCTTATATCCTAATAAGCCGTGTTCTGGCCGAGCTCAAAAAAAAAAATATAATAAAACCCTTAAATAAGCTAAAACGAAAAATCTACTTGACCCCGATAAAATGATACACAAAGAATGGTTGTCTTTGTATTCAAATGGGTTTAGACTAGTCACGTCCAGTGCGAGTTAAGTTTGGATTAAGGGAATTAGACAGATATGGTGTACACGTCCGCTACCTTGAACATGCAAGTTAAACCGAAAATTGCGGTTCAAGATAACGGAACTGAGTTCGTTATAGCAAATTCGTTATGGCAGAGAGCAACACCGACCAATTGAAACGAGTTACAATTCGAGATAGCTGGCGTTTGAGATACTGGGGGTACATTGAAGTCCTTGTATTAAAGTTTTGTTATTTTAGCTTGCCTTTCACAATGTTGGTGTATTCTTGAAGATCATGTTATTTGTTTATTTTTCTCTTTTACGAAATTATTTAGTTTCGTCATTCTCCCTCAACCCGACTAAGCCGATCATTCTGGATGAATATCACTCAGCTTGATTAGCCTTTCCTGTTTTGAGTAGTATTTGGTTGTGTTGTTTCGTTTTGTTTTGTTTTCTGTATAATTCCTGTGTATATTTTTGCAATTGTCAACATGCCGTCAATAAATGACTGGTTGTTGTTGTTAAATGTAGCTTTTGAGACAATTTGACGGCAGACATAGGAGGTAATAAAAGCCGGTTCGTGCGATGAATACCAACAGGCAATTAAAATATTTACTTCCCTTCGCTAAATGTCATGTCAGCCATTTTCCTGGGGAAAAAGTGCAGACATCTGACAGTAGTGCGAGGCACCTTAGCGACATTGGTATGAGTTTCAGCAGGTACCTATAACTTTACATTCGGGTAAAATAGAGGATCTAGAAAGGTTCATGATTTCTGTCTTATTCAGACTTAAGACGAAAAAAAAACAAAAAGGGGAATCAGTTCGATGGCCTGGAACAGGGAAAACAGAAAAGTTGAACGCCGAAAGAAAGAGTAACGGCACCATCTTCCTGCTCCTAACCGAACTGCTGCGTTGTTAGCAACTTATTGTCTCGCTTCTTCTGCAATAAATTTTCGTGCACAGTTTTAAGGTCATGGCACACCTAAGTCCTCGTGAAGCCGCGGCAAAACGTTTCAACATTGTTGTACAACACTTTGTTGTATAACAATGTTGCACGCGCGGCTAAGCGTCATTTAACAGCACAGCAACATCCACGTAACAAAAGATTTTCGTCAAACATCACCTGACATGGGGTGCTAAACGTTCTGATATTGTCAAACTACCACATGTTGTACAACAACGTTGGAACGTTTGGCCGCGGTTTAACCCATGGAGTCAAGTGCGATTCGCGTCCGGCAAGTCGTTACACGTCTTTTGTTTTTGCCAAAAAAAACGCATTTATTAGGACTTTTTTAGTCTTAAAGATTTAGTTTTATTATCCTATTTAGAGTTATGGTCAGTAAAACTAACACAATACTAATAGAAGTCCAGTGCATGCAAGCCTCGAGGATCCTGTAGTTAGGACTTCCGCAACAGATATATTTGAATTGTATTTTTTGGTGGCCATGGCAGGAACCATACCTATTCGAAACAACATTGTATAAAAAGCGACACTGTTAAAAATGCTAAATTAAAAAAACGTGCAAAAAGAAAACGAAAGAAGGAAGTAAAAGAGAACAAAGTGGAAGGAACAGGGAAAAAAGATAACGAGAGCAAGAGATTCCATATTGGAAAGGATGCAAGACTGGAAGCGTGTTTCTTTCAGGTAGATCCCTGAATGAAAAAGAAAGAAGAATTAGTTACACAGCTCCCTCGGCGCCGGCCGCCAGCAACTGCTTGGCTGCCGTCTCCGTCCCCTGGAATGTTATGCGAAAAGTCCCATAGTGCAATGTTTACTTTCGTGCCGCGATGACGCAAAGAAGTCCATCTATTTTGTTGAAAACCAACGCTTGCATTGTAAGTGTTATCGCTTAGTGACGTGCAGGAAAATGGTAAATACAATAAATCTAAATGGTCTGCAATAATTGTGAAGAGAGCAAAGTGCGTCTTATCGGTACAAACAACCTATTCTGACGAGTTTAACCTTCTTTTAGCTTAAGTGTTATTTATGCTCATTTTGTTTTTCTTTAATCTCTTTTGAAGACGCGGGCGACAGATATGTTCAATACGTGACTTGGATGAATTCTTTAAACACTCAGCCTGCCTTAACTAAACAAACCTTTTTTGTTGCTTTAACGGAACGGTCAAGTGCCGCAAATTTTGAAGACAAAGAAAGCTGGATAATTGCACGGCTAATGAAACAAGCTTTGCTCAACGGAAGATTTCAAGGGATTAACTTCACACCTAGTATAGACAGTTTACGCTAGTTTCTAAACACTCCGCGTAAATACTTCATAAAGCAGCAATTTTGCGAGGACAGCAACGAAAACAATAATTGTAGCATAAAAGTGTACCTAAATACCTTGTTTAGTCTGAAGATGCTTCATTAGGAACAAATGCAATCAACGAAGAAAGAAGCTTAAACTTTTATACTTTATTCTCCTCACTTGATTGCTTAGTAGTGCATTGATATTGCAAGAAGAAATTGGATGTTGATCACTTGGGAATTGAACCTAATCACCTTCCAGCGAAATTAAACGGATTAGGAATAACACATGACCATACAGCGTCAATTGTGAAAGCACACGAACAACTCACACATAACAGCTAAATTAGGAAAAAACAACTCAAAAAGACAACAAACTTACAGCATTCATGAAGCATCTGTGAAACAGAGCTTAAGAGCATTAAATAATGGGGCAAACTGTCAAAGCAAGCCGTTTATTGTGCTTTTGGACGATAATTTTGTTAATAATGCTATCACGAAAACTTCTTTATACTCCTTCTATTCCTGAATTCCCAAAGGTACCTCTTTTTTATGAAATTGCCTGAAGCCAAGTTCAAACGATTCAACCATTGCATAAGACGTGAGCTTCGTTCTGTTATGACTTGCTTTCGCACGCTCCACGTCATGTTTAACTTGAAAATGGAACCTAGATGGAATTCTGAGATTGGGCAGGTGCTACAAAGTAACGCGAAGGAAGACAAGAAGCTCAAACTTGAGACCAGCCGGATAAACACAGCTAGGAAAGAACAACTGGGAAAAATCGATCTGGAAATGATGTCTTTAAGGAAGCAACTTCTCGAGGATTGTATACTTTTTGGCACTCGAAGCGACATTAAAAAACGCGAGGACAGAAACGCGAACATTCTTGAGGACACCAGTGAGGAGAGGCAGGTTCGCAACGGCGTGCAGCCAAAGTTAGTGGGATTGGAAAAACCTGAGGTTATTGATCGCAAATCGTTTAAACCCTTTCAAGAGCGCGCGCGCCATAAACTGGCAGTGGAACAACATGGACACAAGTTAAGTCCGTCTAGGCTTTTCTCTGCTGTTCATGAGGGGAGTGGCACCTTTAGAAGAAACGTTGCTGAGATGGGAAAGCTATCACCTTCGTGTTCAACGCCTGCAAATCGACATCGTTCACGTCGACACTCAACTGCAGAGATAAATTTCACGGACACGCTACGGAAGCTCAGTCCACCGCACACAAACTCAGGTACAGCACCAAACAACGTGAATTTATCAAGCGGGATGATGGGAGGCAAAGTTGATCATCCTCTTTTACGGCAGAGAAGAGCAAGCCTTCCTAACGCCATGAAACAAGACCGAGCGGTAGACTTGCCGAAACTAAAACCTATAAAGCTTGCGCCGGAGGAAAGTCTGTCGGTGGAGGAGAGCAGAGGAAACCATAACGCAAAACTGGGCAACTTTAGCAGGCACGTTGATAACGACTTGAGATGGAAAAGAATAAACTCGCTGCCAAACTTCGACAACTTTCCCTCGAACAAAGACAGCTCGATGGCTTGTAAAGAGCGCCTGACCGCAAGGCTTGTGTCCAGAGCAAAGCCAGGAAGTGCTAGCAACAGAAATAGGCCACTAAATAAACGCGCGTCGATTTTCGGAAGGACCTTTAAGAAAAATCCGACACCGGTAACTGAGCGATCAAATGAAGGAGACTGGAATGAACAGGACAATAGCGATTCACTGGATAGGATATCCCTGGTGGAGGACAACGACGACAAAGAACAAGATCCCGCAACTGAGCAACAACTCTCGAGTGAGCAAGAACTCAGTTTTATTCCCAAAGCTACACTGCAAGAAAAAATAAATAAATTTTTCCTGGACTGGGTGGAGGGTTCCGACGAGGAACCAAGAACAGATATCGAGGAACTTTTACAGGAGTTTAGGAAAGAGAAAAAGAAGGAAAGGAGAGAATTTAACGAACAAATCGGCGAGGAAGGTAACACTGTTCAAGAGACTTCTATTCTACAAGATGAACCAAACCAGTAAATTTGTCTTGAATCTTGAAATTATATTTACATTGGAGAGTCGCGGAAATGTCGTACATGTAAAGATCATGACGAACTGGTAAAATCGCAGGGCCGTAAAGGAATAAAGATATTTTGAACTGCAGAAATTCTTACAAAACATGACCACGTAACATGTCTCAGTAAAGATAGTTGCGTGTACTGTGTCTTTTTAAAGAAAAACTAAGAAAAATTGCCAATGATGTTTATTTTGAATGCTTAGTTAAACTTTGCGCTGACCGTATAATATATGTTCATAACAAAATATTGAAAATAAAAGCAAATTTCCCACTGAACGTGAATGTAGCTTTCCGCTTTTAGTCACCATAGATACAAATGCTACCGCTGAAAAGGGGGAAAAGTCAGGATTGTCCGGGCCACTGGATATTTCTGTTTTCGTCGCTCTGAAAAACTTTCTTTTCCACATTCTTCACATCTTGTTGTCCCCCCCCCCCCCTCACAAAATAGTTTTACCAACGTTTGTTTACAGATTGTTTTCAATATGTTCAAATCCACTTCATACTATGGTGCTAAGCCTTTTTAGCCCCCCAACCGAGACGAAATATTGAAAACAACGTCGAATGATACCATTTTGGAAACAAAGGATAAAAGCTTTTGATCCAGTCGATGAAGAATTTAACAGTTTGAGAGCAAACTCTGTTACACAAGCGGTGGATAAATACGTACAGTAAACAACGTTATTAACCTCGGGCATTGAAATTAATTTTTCTCCAAGTTCACTGAGATTTGTGTCTCAACATCTCCGATTAACTTCACGTACGAAATGTTAACACAGACGCTCATAATCCATCTTTTTTAGATTAGTGAGTGATGAAAAAGGGAATTAATTTTGAAGGGTGGCGATATTGATGTTGAGAATACCAATTACAGAAAAGAAACTTGCAATCGTGAATACCACAATGAAACAGGGTTTCTTCACTCATAAGCTATCAGACGAAAAACAACGTCAAACGAGTTTTTCAATTTCCCAGACCTTGATGGAACCTTTTAGCTATTTCCAGTGAACTGGAGGAATAAAAGGAGGGGGAGGTTTGCATTGCTACAATGTTTGCAGAGGGGTGGGGTGGTGACAATTTTTTGTCTGGTCCTTGGACAAGCTCAAATTTTTCAACAGCTTTCCTCAAAGTTTACACTTTCCCGATTCGTTTTTCAAATATTTATTTTTCCTGTTTCAAAACTTCAAAACGCAACTAGCGCAATCGTTTTCTCCTTGCAAGCTCGCGTTGCAAAACTGATAAAGCAAATACTCTCTCCCCCCGGTTTTTCTAATTTAACTGCAAATGACTAAGTTATGTAACAACGAAGTTAATTACAGCACGTATAAATAGAACTACTTTGATCCTTTAGAGTCTGGTTTCTTTTTTTGGGGAAATCCCAAAGGGTCTGAGTGTATATTAGAACTAACAGACGTGATATTAATAGCGGTGTTCTTGTCTTTAAAAAAATTTCACACGCAACTATAATTCTGGTTGGTTTGATGAAATAGACGAAAACACCAAGGTGTTTATTACACGATAACGACCGATATTAAAGAAGGTCAGGAAGAAATACGAACGAAAACAGTTGTTGCTTCAGATATCAGCTATTTACTAAGTTGATTCTTGTCCAAATTTAATAGCTTCTTTGTTTAGCCTACCGTAAATAAACCCGTTCTGCATCTATTAAAGGACAAAAAACAGCATTCGGTTAAACCAGGTACAACTTGTTTTATTAGTTCCGTAGAAAGGACTTTGCAGTGCAGTTATCTGCCGTCTTACGATTACCCCGTTAGTACAGCCACCTCGGTATTACG
Organism: Siderastrea radians; assembly: GCA_964017195.1. Lineage (NCBI taxonomy): Eukaryota > Metazoa > Cnidaria > Anthozoa > Scleractinia > Rhizangiidae > Siderastrea > Siderastrea radians. The sequence goes on from OZ024888.1 coordinate 52,076,380, forward strand.
ACTGCCTTTTGTCGGCCTGAACTAACCTCCGTGCAGTCAATTTCTTACGTAAAAATCCCGTTAATCCGACAGCCCGATTCAGTGCTCAAAAGGTACCGTTGCTATGCACTTGCACGCAACAATGCAGTAAGAAAGGGGCAATTTTTTCAGCCCAGTGAACCAAAAGTCACTGCAAACGAGACAAAACAAACAAATAAAACAGTCAGGGCAGACAATTGAACACTGCTTCAAAAGGCTTTTTTCTAATTTGTAACAAACAAGTCCAAGAACTTAATACAAATCACTTTAAATTTTAAACAACAAACACGACAAAACTGCCGCAGCAAAATATCGCAGTTTACGTTACGTATAAGAGAAGAGAAAATGGGGCAAAAGACATGAACTTGAACACGAAATTCATCACTATACTGTTAAAATAAGAATTTTGCAACTTTCAAGATATCTAAATTTATGATTAAGATCTTTTTTAACAGAAACTTTCATTTTCCCCAATTACACGGAAGACTCTACAGAGTCGTGATTTACTTCAGCTGACGTCACTTCTGAGTGAGACGAGGCCTGTTCAAGATCACGTGTTTGGTCACGTGACTGGTTTCCAGTCGTTGTCGTTTCTGTTGAGCTCTCATTTTCAATGCTCACGGCAGAGCTGCCGAGTTTTACATGCGCTCCGTCTAACTGATCACAGTTCTTTGAAGATTGATCCTCGCTCTTCGTTGAAATCGCCGAAGGTGTCAAAAGCTTCTGTTTATTAACAAGAGCAGGAGCAAAGCTTGCTTTAGGAGAGAGAATTTTCTCTAGCAGCTCCGCAGACTTGGAACTTTTAGATTCCCCGCTTGTCTCTGATGCTTCCGAAGTTAAACTAAGTTCTGTTTCTCTAAACTCCAGTGTATTCCTCTCAGATTCACAACTTTCTTCGTCATGGTTGTCCGACTCTTTGTTTCTCACCTTTTCGTAATCCGAACACTTTGCGAGACCTTCCTGGGCTAGCATTTGTCCAATCGATACTTCTTCGGTTCTGCCATCGCTACTCGTTTTGTGTTCGTACAATATTACGCTTGCTGGCGGACCAGTAAACTAGAAATTGACAGTGAAACATTCGTCACGCGACTTTAGTTACTTCGGGTCATATAGCATGAAATTTTAGCTCACGCCCACAAAGTTCTATTATGGTTCATAATAAAAATAAAAATAAATGTCCTTTATTTACCCTCGGCAAGAAATTATAACAAGGTGCTAGTGGGGTCGAGCATTTATACCTTAGAAACAAATATTTCAAGCTGAACATAACAACTTAAAATCCCAACTGACAGGAGCCAGTTGGCTATTTACAAGCGTGGCCGAGGAGTTGAACCCAGGTCTCCAGATAGCGGTCAGAGCGGGACTAGAACCCGGGACCTCCGGATTCCAAGTCCGGCGCACTAACCACTCGGCCACACTGCCTCCACGGTTCTCAATTTTGCGTCTGTGGATGAATTCCTAAGGTGTGCAAGCCATACAAATGAAACTACTGATCGGTACTATCTAGTGGTGCTATTTATTATGCTGCACAAGGTGGTTGTAGCTTTGAGTCTGTGGATGAAATCCTAGCCTGCGTAGCAAGCGTTTCCGTAGGTTTTTCCGCCCGTTCCAGGCATTTTTCGCTTGTTGGCGGCGCGAAAATTTGCGCTCGACCCAAGTTTCGCGTGTTCAAAAAGCGAAAAATGCTTCAAACCTGCGGAAAGCCAAAAGGAAACCCCTATGGAAACGCTTGCTACGCAGGCTAATGAAATCCTAAAGTCTGACTATTGAAATGGAAGACACTGAGCAATACCTTCCTACTGTACTGTTCAGTACACTGTATTAAATTGTTGTTCTTTCCCATGCTGTTTATTGTGCTGGAAAAGGTGGCCCTAATTTTTATTCTGTAGATGAAATCTCGAAAAAGTGAAGATAATGATTTGTGTTTAAAATAAATTTAAGAAAACAAAAAATGACGAAAAATCATTTCCTTTGTTAGAGCTGTTTGTTTTTCAACTTTTTTTTTTTCACAAAATTCAGTTTTGGGTTTAAGCATTCTTGGGAGTTAAATATTTCGAGTAAAGAAGAAATTGCATGAAAAGAAAGACATCATTCTTACCACAGTTTTAGCCACAAGCTTCTTGCCGGCTACAAACTTTATAAGCACTTCCATGGTGGCCACAGGCCAGCAGCCATCGTCCATTATTGGTCCATCTGTGGTGTCTGGAGGCCTGACGTCCGCAAGAAAGCAGCGTGTGGACTGGATCGGCAATTCCAGCAATTCGGAAGGAAAACCACGCAACCTGAATACAAATGTCTCACTCAACATATTGCTGTTCTATTTTTTCCCTTACGTAAGCCTGAATAAGATAGTTAAAGCTGTATTGTTCAACAAACAGACGCTAAACAATAAGAATAGCAACAGTAAAGGTTCACATTAGGTTAAAATGCAATTATCTTACTGGAGCATTTATGGGAAAAGGGACACTTAAGCGGTTCATGCCCAATTTAGTATAGGGCGCTCTTTCACGGCGTTAAATGGAATCGTTATGATTAGTTAACTGTAGTTAAAAGACTTCTAACTGAATGGCCCTCGACTTCAGCGGTTGCAAAAGTAAGCCTAGCCAGTACAGAATAAAACCTAGCGTACCCGCTCTCGACCACGCCTTTCTCCCGTGTTTTCTAAACTGATTAGTCGATGGAATTCATTGGTATTTACCTGTCTGACTTGACCACTTCCGTTGTGCCATAATCTACGTACACAACGCGTACTTCCAGAGGCTGTTCATTTTCAACTGACTTGACCTGAGCTCTGTACCACATGTCATCTTCAGTGTACCGTGCACAACATAACATGCCTGGAACACAAAATCACACTCAAAGCTGTTTTAGAGGGTTTTCAATTCAGTGTCGTAAAACCAAATCCACAACTATTACTCCGACCGATCTAAGCCAATCACAAAACATACAAACAAGACAATGAGCCAATCGAAGGAAACACAAGTAAACAGCGCCAAGCGCGGGAAAACGCGTGCGAGGAAGTCACGACTGGTTTTAAAATTATTTCTGATTGGCTGTAAAAATGACGCGAGCTGCGAATGAAGCGAACCGAGCGCGGACTGGAAAGGGAAACCTCGCACTGTTGAAGGAGAACTGAAGTCAAAAATCAAGTATTTTTTTCTTAAAGCTTAGGCCATAAATATTAATGTTTGAAACTTTTTTTCTGTCTACTGGCTTACTGTCGGTCTCAGAAAAATAGTTTTACTGCGAGTTTGGGCCACCAGCATTGCGGCGCAGAATGGGTGTGTCAGCGGTCATTTTGGTAGCCTATGACGTAAGTGATGGGCAACGAATGCAAGATTTTACAAAGAGAAGTACTGATTTGACCCATTTAGAACTTGTACTTTGAGAGTATATTAGTACAAATGCGACGGAAATGCCGGAGAAATACCCGTTTAGAACGTTCTTCTCTTCTGCTATCTCTACTGGAATATTTCCACTTGTCCTTAAAGCCCATGCAGCTTCAAATAATATTATATCCCTTTGTGTTGACATGTCATGTTTTCATTACACTGTGAATTACCTTGAGTTCAAAATTTTTCAACTGAAAGCACAGGTAACCAAAGCGTAATATGAGAGTTTGTATGGAGCTGAAATTCGATCGAAAATAATCGGCGGTTTTCCGCCGAAAATACATTAAAATCGAAATAAAGTTTAAAAAACCTTACCTGTTGTGTGTTTGCTGTGTTTTTATCGCTTTTCCGAGCTTCTAGAGGCCGTTTTGGGCGATTTTCTGCTTAACGGTCGATGCGACGGCATGTCACGTACTAAAGAGAGCTAAAGGTAGGAAAACGGGAGTTCAAAATTGCCAACCGACACTCGAGGTCCCGATCAAAATACCCGCTAAAAATCGATTCAATCTAAAGTCAGCGCTTTAAAACCACAACACATTTCAAAAAGGATAAATCTCCTACCTTTCTATGTGATTCAATCGTCAATTAGTTTATCTCTCGAAGTACAGCCCTGCATTAAAAACGAACTAACTTTTCGAAATCGCCGCCATCACAGGCTTGTAAGGAAAAGAGGGTCAAAACTAACGGTCAAGCCTGGGACAAAGCGCCAAATTTCGCTCCACCGGGGGACGACATGAGTGACTTCTGTGTCGCCAAGTACCAAACTTACCCCCTCTCCAGTAAATCAAGTGTTGTACGGCTCAAATTTCGGCGGGAAATCGCGCGCGGGTCGCATTCAGGTATAAAACTTGACTTACCGGAGAGAGGATGAGTTTGGCATTTGGTGACATAGAAGTCACTCAAGTCGTCCCCGGTGGAGCGAAATTTGGCGCTTTGTCCCAGGCTTGACCGTTAGTTTTGACCCTCTTTTCCTTACAAGCCTGTGATGGCGGCGATTTCGAAAAGTTGGTTCGTTTTTAATGCAGGGCTGTACTTCGAGAGATAAACTAATTGACGATTGAATCACATAGAAAGGTAGGAGATTTATCCTTTTTGAAATGTGTTGTGGTTTTAAAGCGCTGACTTTAGATTGAATCGATTTTTAGCGGGTATTTTGATCGGGACCTCGAGTGTCGGTTGGCAATTTTGAATTCCCGTTTTCCTACCTTTAGCTCTCTTAAGTACGTGACATGCCGTCGCGTCCACCGTTAAGCAGAAAATCGCCCAAAACGGCCTCCAGAAGCTCGGAAAAACGATAAAAACACAGCAAACACACAACAGGTAAGGTTTTTTAAACTTTATTTCGATTTTAATGTATTTTCGGCGGAAAACCGCCGATTATTTTCGATCGAATTTCAGCTCCATACAAACTCTCATATTACGCTTTGGTTACCTGTGCTGAAAGCGGCAGAATTTTGCGTTCTTGCATCAGGTAATTGAACAGATAGGCTATACAACAGATTCATAAAAATAAAGCTACAACATGTACCTTGCTTTCGGCGCACTCAGAGACTATTATAATTAATTAACGATTTTTGTACTGTTTTGTCATACCACTTTTCTCCTTAACTGAGTTCGTTTCAAAATATCTTCACAATCAGCGCTGGAGTTATTCACCACTTTATTCTACCCGGCACGATGTTCTAAATGCTATATTGTAGAAAAGCTGGAAGCCAGGCGAAAATATCGCAATAACAGGAAAAAATTACGGAACATGAAACGAAATACGCAATGAGCGGCTGTTGTATGACCTTGGTGTCAAAACATGGCCGGATCTGTTGGGATAGATTATTTATTTGCCGCACAGGAACGGTTAGAGAAGAATTCTTAATAACTTAGCATGCTCAGTGGTAGTTATTCTGCTCCACAAAGGAGAAGAAATTCGCATGCAAACATAAACATTTACCCCGGCTTTACTCACAACTGATAGCCGGGCGTATGGCTTGGAGCACGGGATCGAGCGATTCTAAATACAACTCACTAACTACCAAAATAATGGAACTACCACATGAATGGAAACAAACCTGATTGATCACACTTTTAATTGAGCTCTTCAACTTCTTGATAAATTAATTGTCGGCCCTCCACATAGCTTGAATTATCCTCGTCTACATAGTCTTTGCAATTGAGCGCAAATCGTTGCTAATTCAGCGTTCCCGATTCTCTCAAGATTTGGGTCACAGACTCCTTCTTCCGAGCCAATTAGTTATTCACAAGGAAAATATACTATTCCAAACTGGAAAGGGTGTACACAGTTCATGATGGGAAGCAATATTTGTGAAATAACAAAGCCTTGCATTTGAAGCAGCTAGTAGCACTCTTTGGACAAACGGAGTATCTTTCCCCATCACTTCTGTCACAACATACCTCTGACATCTGTAGCGAGCCCACAATGACAAAGCCCCAAAAGCGGGAAAATCCCAATTTCAAACGCAATTTTTTCGAAAATTACAAGTCGCAAGTGAAAATAATTGCCAAAACTTGATTTTATATGTCCAAAGCTTCCAAATAAAATAATAAAAACAAACATGACTTTTGGACTTCAGTTCTCCTTTAACTCCGTTCAGCAATTTTTCCCGCGCTACGAAGCCTTAGCTCCACTTAAGAGCCTGTTCACAGAGTAAAGAAAAAAAGGGCACACCCACTTTATTCATCTCTAACTCCACAGTTCATTTATCTCTTACTTTTACTCACCTTCGGTTGCAGTGGTAAGTGGAGGGTACTTCTTAAAGAATTCTGGTTCATTGATTTTTGCCATTATCTCCTCCAACGCCTGCAGCTCCTCAGAGGCACTTTCTAGGGTAGGGTCAGGATCGTCAGAGAAACCCTCGTCTTCGTCTGTAGGTGGAACCCGCTGGATAAACAGACAGTCAGGCCGTTCTATATGGGTGATGGTGACGTCAAACCGGATGTCATCTACGGGGAGCTCAGTGTGAGCCAGCACGCATTCAGCTTCCCGTGAGCTGATTTTCTGAGCATGCGCTCTGCGATAAACAAGTAAGAATTTTGTTTTGTCAAAGACTACCCAGAAAAATGCTGGACTGTGTAAATAACTTATTGTTCGACTTTTCTAGTCATTTTCAATCCAAACAGAACAAAGTTATATTTTCCCAAGAATGAAATAATGAACCGTTCTTCGAAACCATCGAACAAAAACAAAATCAATCAATACAGCGACAACATATAGACTGGTTTTCATATGATCGCTACGATCACTGGAAAAACGTTCAGCAGTCGTTGCGATCACAAGAAAATCACACTTCAGCGATCGTAGCGATCACAGCATTTCACAACGATCGCTGAAGAGTGGTTTCCATATGACTGCAACGATTGCTGAACGTTTTTTCCAGCGGTCCTAGCCATCATATAGAAACCAGCCTTATCAAGACAATTAAAACAAACTGTTTGAAATGGTGAGTCACCAAAAAGGTCTGCAATTTATGTTGACTCGCTACTTAAATTATGCTTGCCATTTCATATTCACACCTCACTGCATATAGTTTTCATCATTTTAATACAGAATTGAGCTCTCTTGGTCATTATAAATAGCCTCACTAACTATTTATTTCAGGTCCACAGATTTTACAGTATTTTGCTGTTACGTGTTCCCCTTGACAAAAAAGTTGCTTACCTTACCTGCCCTGATGTTGAAACGTCGCAGGTTACAAGAACTGAAATACGCTCTTTCTGATATTGGTATTAATTGTCCACTTAGGTTAATTCAGTTCAACTTTGAATTTTCGAATCAGATTGAATTTGGATAAACATTTAAGGATAAAAATTAGCGACAAGAGTTTAACACAACGTTTCGATGTCTCCATGACATCATTATCAAGTGAGAAAATAAAATATAGATTAGTTAATATATACAGGATGAGGTGTTAAAAAAGTAAACAATAAGCAACATATTTGGCGTGTAATTGTGTGTGCATGATAAGTATGTCTAAATAAATAGTTTTGCGCGGATAGAGTCCGATTGCGTGTTCAGTTTTGGTTTCTTCTTCTTTATAAACAACATTTCGTAAATTAGACAGTCCAATTTTCCGCCGCATTTCTTGAGGACGGAAAAGTTGCTATTGAGGTCGCCGATGGTTTTAATGCCGTGGTCGTTCTTTAGATGCTTGCCGATTGCGGAAGAACGGTGTTCGTCAATACGTTGGTGTAAATGCCGGCTAGTATAGCCGACATACTCTGCATCGCACAGATCACATTGATAATTGTACACCACGCATTGTTGGTTAACTAAGGCTGGTTTGGGCTCACGCATCTTAAGGTCTTCACCAATTTTGCGGCTCCTAAAAACTGGTTGAAGAGTGTGATCGATTCTCTTGCTCAGGTCGGATAGTTGTCTTTTCACCGCATCAGCCGACTTTTGATCTTTAAATGGCAGTACTACGCGGTGAACAGTATTTTCGTTGACAGGTTGTTGAGCTGGCACATCGGGATCTCCAGACATCACTGAGGTAACATAGTGAGAGATAGTAGAGTCTACTATCCTCATCAACTCTACTATCTCTCACTATGTTACCTCAGTGATGTCTGATGTCTTATTTTCTCACTTGATAATGATGTCATGGAGACATCGAAACGTTGTGTTAAACTCTTGTCGCTAATTTTTATCCTTAAACTTTGAATTTGTGGCAGAAATTGTGAAGGGGAAGCCGACACTTACCTTGTTTCGGTAATTGAACGTGAAGAATTGATCGGCTTGGCTTTCCCAGGCCCTCTCTTCCTCGGGTAGAACTGGGGAGACTCTTCTTCTCCTTCAAGTAAAATAGATTTCTGCACCAGGCCCCTACTCAACAGAGTATGCGCCACGTCGGAGCCATCAGGAAGAAACAATCTCACCACCAGTGGGTAGCCAGGCAGTTTGTCACCCTAGAATCCGTGTCATGTATCAGTCAAATAGCAGCTGAAAGACTCCGAGACCTTCACACAGCATGTTGCTTGAAAGCCGTTTACCACTCATCCAACAAACATATTACGCAACATTTAACGCCCTACGCAAACGTTTTTCGTGTTTTCAAAGATAACTTAACAAAACAGTGGAGGAACATCTACTTCAAAACGGAAGGAAAAACACCCTGGGTGCCACATGGGTTTCTCGAGCGCGTCATTACGCACGAACTTAGTGTCTCGTATTTTCTTACAAAAAGGCGCAGCTCACGACGGTAGTTGATCAACTTCCGGCCGACGACAAATCTCGTAACAATTTCGTTTTTCTCTTGTCCAATGTACGACAAGCAGAACAGGAAGAGGTGAGCGACAAAACCAAAGGATTTCTGTGAAGGAAACCACAACCTACCTTGATAGTTGCTACACAGTCTTGGCCAACAATCGCCTGAGACAGTGCTCGGATGGTCTCAGCAGGCCAGTGGCCATCACTGGTTTTCTGACAAGCAAAAGCAAGTCACATAAGCACGAATCATAAAGCGCTTTTCAATTAAGTGTCGTAAAACCAAAGTCAATCACAACAAGCACAAACATTTGTCCACAAACACGTCAAAATTCAACGGCAAATACACGTAATGTCTAGCGTCAAGAACGAGAAAAACGCGTGCAACAAAGACGCAATTGGGTTCGTTTTTACTTCTGATTGGTTGAGAAAGTGGCAAGACCTTTTTAAGCCAATCACAGAGCGATGTAAAGCACAATCAAAGCAAAACGTGAATTACTGTCGACAATCGTTCTATCACATATAAAGTCCTATCCCCCTCCCTCACAAAGAACAGCATGTCAGTATTACAGCTACCACACCACTTCGCGCGTTTACCAAAATTAAACTAGTCTACTACGAAGCCGTTTTTTTTTTCTGTGACGGAGCGTTGCGTGACGAGCCAAAACACGGCTGTGTTGGAGACTTTTGGTAAATATGTCATTTCCAATATGCATTTTGTCTCGGCTTTACAACGAGACCAAGTGAAACAATATTTCAGATTTCAATCTCATAAATATAACACTCCTCATGGTATCGAAAGTTTTGAATTAGTTCTTCCTTTGGAAAAGAGGATTAAGACGATTTCCGCTCAACTTTCGAGCAGTAAGTGCAAAAATTAAGTTACCAAAAAAATACTTGCAGCACTGTCACATTTTGAGAACAGATAAGAAGAACTTATCGTTACTTTTGCTCCCAAGCTGACCCCGCGAGAGAGAATTGGATTTGAAGTTATCCATATTTCAATTAAAAAGACGCTTCATGTCAGTTCAAAACAAAATGGCGCCCGTTTTATCATACTTTTACGATATTTGAAATTATTTTTCTTGAGAATGCTTGAGAATTTCATCGCGGGGTCACTTGGGCAAGTGAACTAGAGTGAGATGTTTCAAATAGCATTTAAAATGTTACCGTGCTATGAGTAGTTTTTTAGTAAATATTTTTTGCACTTATTGCTCAAACGTTGAGCGGAATCCGTCTTAAAACAACTTGGAAACGAGTAATACAAAGTTTAGCTACCACAAAGATAATGCGTAAGTCTTACCGGCTCTACGCCACGCAACACCAGTTGAAGACACTGTTGAGGCACTTCCATAAAAGGCATTTCTTGTCTTATAGCTGACAGGGCCACCACTTCAGAATTGCCGAAGTCAACATAGTTCACCTGCGGAAACCAACAACAGCCAAAGATTTTCTGTCCATCATTCGCTGAAAAACAGTGAACTACATACCAGACAAAGGAAAAACTGAACTACTAACAAACAACGGGGATTTCCAAGACTCATGCACAAATTGCACTAACCTTATTTCTGACTGTTCAACACTAATCAATGTCAACATTTTTCGCAAATTATTTCACAAGAAAGTGCGAATAACAATAGTGTGAATATTTCTACTTAATTTGTACACTTTCGTGGAGATTGACTGTTCACTAGAATGGTCAGAACTCGACTATAACCTCTGGAAACCAACTTTTTATAAAAGTATGCAATGCAAATTAAAGAGCAGCCATACTTTGACGCTTTTTGCCAAATTTAGAAAGTTAGTTTCTTTGCATTATCTTAAAGGGGCATAGTCACGAGGATTTCGCAGATTTCTGGTCAAAACTGTGCTAAAATTATCGGTAGCTAACTTTATCCATGCCCAACATGTGTTTGAACATTCAGAGGAACATATTAACGTAATTTCGTTAAGAGAAAACAAACCATGACCATTTAATATCGATTTAATGTCAACATGCCAGTGAAAGAGTTTGAAAAGTTTAGCCTAATTTTTTCAAATTGCAATCCATTTCCATCTGTGCCATCCGTAGCAACAGACGACAGAAAATAGTTTCAGTGAAGTAATGTAGTCTTTGGTAACAAAACTAGCCCATTATTTGTGGGCGTTCATTGATCTGAGGACATATTTTTGATTTTGAAAGTAAACTAAAATAGCGTGACTATGCCCCTTTAAGATCGCCGCAGAAGCAAAACCTGGTTAAACAGGTCCAGTTAATTAGGCTACGGAGACAACCAAGGACAGGGGTACCAACAGTCAGAGAATTACTACGTCCTTCCGGGCCCTATGACAGGTCCTACTATTACCTCACAGGGATAATCGAGTTAGAAGCCAAGCAGGCGCGTGGAGCCAACGCGTGTTTACATGCGGCGGTGACTTAATGTGCGTGCGTTTGCTTTTTCCTCATGTATCTCCCTAGATGAAAAAACGCACTGCTGATATTCTACCGGCATTACCTCGACTTTATCTTCGTCCACAAATTTCACAACCCTTGCACGGTACCACATGCCATCTTCAGTGAACTGAGCACAGCAGGGGAGGCCTAGGGTCACTGATGTCGCATCAGAGGGGGCCGCACTCATATCTTCACCTTTGCCGTATCTCTCCAGTAGGGTACCCATGATGTTTATTAACGTACGGTCACCTAAAGAAAGGAAAAATAAACCACGAACAACAACTGATTCTCAAGCCTGATGCGATGTTACAAGTAATTTTCGTAACATCAAACTTCTGCGTTTTTCGTGCTTTTTTTGTTAGAAATTTTAAAAAATTGACATCATGAAAAAAGTCGAAATTTGAAACAATTAAGTGTGGGAAAGTAATGCCTTTCCAAAGTAGCGAAAAGAAGTTATCGTGAAATTTATCATCAGGTGCACTTAACGCTAAAGAAGGATCGCTAAAGAACTAAAGTAAAGTAGGGACTTATTCTAAGAGTGAAACTAAAAAACGGAAGCACGGAAAGACCTACAAAGCAGTGACTTAGTTGGATACAGGACGATGAAATAAAATAGCTGTGAGTCTGAAACAAGTGTCCAGGCTGAAATATTATAAATTTGTGAGGATTTGCAAGAACGTTTTAATTTTCAGGGTTGGTACTCTTTTCCAATAAGATTTCTGGGACTATTTCAGGACTTTCCATGACTTGTGCAGAGTTTACAGGGCTGAAACTAGTCGACAAGTGCGTACAATTTATATGGAAAACTCTTCAAAAAATTAGACTGTTTGACACACGCCATAATTTCGGTCACTTGAATGCATTTATCTACACATTTCCACAACCTTCCTGGACCTTAATCACTTAAATTCTCCATGGCCTGCCAGTCCTGGAAAATGTGACAACAAAGTTCTAAGAGTTTCTAGAATTTCTAAGATCCATACGAACCTGTTTTAATAATGTTACCCCTTACTGTTACCCCTTGTCGACCAGCATAAACAACTATACATACCGTCCAGATACCATAATCCCTCCGGCTATTTTAACCCCAATTTATCCCCCTCCCCCTTTCAGGCAGAATATATAAATAATCCCCCATTCCCCCTCTCTCCTTATCCCGCCACCAACAGTGTCAATTAAGTGATAATACAGGTTGACCTCACCTTCCTTGACCTCTTGAGCATAAATGTAACCTTGTGAATCCACAAAAGTGATGCCTGCTTGAAATCTGTTCCTCTCTGGTACGGGGGCTGGTTTGTATTGGAACTCGTGATAAGCAGCAGAACTGTCTGCCTTAACACGAGCTTCTTCCAGCGCCACTTTCCCTTCGGATACAGCTTTCTCCTCTTCCGTGAGCGAACTACATTGACTTGACTGATCGCCTTGAATTTCACTGCCAGTGAAATTATCGTCTTGACTGTCAGTTTCCACTGTCTGTTCCTGTTGGTTTTGCTCTGACTTATCCTCAGTGTTCTTCTCTGTTTGATCTTGTTTTGCCGTCAGTTCATCTCGGCTTTTCACAATGCTGCAAGAACGCTTGAATGAGCAAGCGAGTGCCCTGGGCATGCAACGTTTTCTGTTCACTTTTCCTGTTTCTATCTTTTCTGTTATTTCTCTCTTTTCCTTTACATAACTGAAATGCAAATATTACCTCTCCACGGAATCAGAACCAGACTTGGTTTTCATGAACCCTTTTAGCCCCAATAGTGGTCATTACCTAGCTTCTCCCTGCAATACCACTACATGACCAGACATACAGGTCATGAGATGGACCGATGTTTAATAAAACAAATTCTCCCAAGTTATATCATAAAAAAAAACAAACGAAGGTCGTTGACGATAATATGCACATTAATACTGGGACTTGAAGGTTTAAACAAACAAGGGACAACAGCTGACATAACAAACTAATCTACCGCCACTGTGTTCAAGACAATGATTTTGGTAGTTTTGATATCAGGAAAACCAAGGGGTGCGTTCATTTTTTCCCCAGGGTGTTAAGAAGCGTTTCCAAAGGGTAATGAAATGTGCGCAAACGCAGAGGTTTTTCGCAGCTTTGCCGCTCGTTGATCGGCCTTCAGCCAAAAGATACAAGAAACCAGAGAACACAGCGAAGTTTTTTTGGAATAATTTGAAGACATGAAGAAGTGGAGTAGAGCGTAACCTTTGGACTTAACAGGATAGTCTTCCATTCATTCTCCTCTCACCGGCATAAACACAAACACACATACGTGCGATTGTTTACTTTAACTGTCTAAAATGGTGCTAGACTTGAGCCTAGACCACGAACAGTCCCTCATTTCTCGCAAGACAAAAATTGTGAGTGAAGGTAGAAATCACTTATCCCGTGGAAACGATAGTCGAGTGCATTCACGTGTCCCTTGATCATCCATGAAGGTAGCCTCGCAGGCTACCATGAAGGGACATTCCAACGGCAAACTAGAAGTCTCAAGACTCGTTTTGGCAAGCGACAAAACGTTTGCAAAGTCGTGTTTCACTCGACAAACTTCACAAACATAACCTTGTTGCTTTCTCATAACCTTCTGTTTGGCTCCTTATTGAAGTCTTATTTGACAAACGTTCGCACGTCAAATGCAAGCTTGCGAACACAAAAACGTTGTTGAAAAAGTTGGAACGAATACCACCTGATCCATTTCTCGAGAACGGTGTTTCAACTGGAAGTATATATGAAATTATATGTGAACGGCGGATGAAAGTTTATACAGAAAAGACCATTCAGCAGCTGCAAAAAGAAAGACTGAAAAAATAGCCTTACACGGGAATCGCACCCAGCCATGACCGTGCGGTACTGGTGCAGTGAGGTGGCTATTTGTGAGTTCGTAATATACTCGTGGCCGATGAAAAGACGGAAGTGAAATAAATGGAATATCGTACATGTGAACTGCGGTTGACAGATTTAATAAGTGAAACGTCCACATACGCCAACCTTTTATTTAGCAGCACGAGCCGCAAACTTCAGTATAACATGAAGAAGGAGCGTTACTCAATACAGGAACGGAAAGGAATGGTACCGAAATGAACCGACACAGGAATGATCCCGAACGACCACGGAAGTGTGCAGCAATGTACCGAAATGACACGGCACAACGCCTACTCGAAATGTACTGAACCATTCCAGTTAATTCTGATCTTTTCTGTGCTATTCCAGTACATTCCGGTACATGCTTTGTTTAGCTATGTCCCATGTAGAAGCACTTTTAGAGAAAAGGGGGCCTGCTCCTAGTTACTTGAGCGCCAATCTCTCATCACCTTGATTGAGAGCTATCCTTTCACTTTATCATACATGCTTACCCTAATCCAGCCGTTTGGCAGTAGTCATTGAGGACGAGAAACTCGTTGATACACACATCCTGCGCTCCAGTGGTGTCGTACAGCAAAACAGACATCTTATCATCGGAGACTCCTAACAACGTTTAAACATTACAAACAAACAGAGGTATAAAATGTTCCCTAAGCAATGACCTGTGATTGTCCTTTACTCGTTGATGAAGATTTCATTCATTGTACTTTTCAAGTTTGCATCTCATAGACAAGAATTATAATTACCTTTGACATCAACAACCAGAGATCTGTTCACCAGCAAGCTGGTAACATTTTCTACATCCTGGTTTGAAGAAAAAAGTAGAACAAAACTTTAGAAGCATGCATAAGTAAAACAAGAGTTTGAAAACATTTGATGCCAGAAAAAGAATACTGAGTCTCAGTTCTTGTCAGAGGGGTTGACAATGAATACGTCACACCCTCATCGCCCCATACAAAACACACAATGTAAAAGCTACATTTTTTTCGCAGTTGAAGAGCAAACAGTTAGAGCAAAAGAAAAATGGGTTTTCCTGCAGATCAATGTTTAAACCATCCAACCAGTGTGCCGTCTGATTGGTATGCGGAGGGTGATTTGTTCGGTTCCCGTTGGGGATATACCTGCCCCCTCTCTCCTCTGGCAAGTCTGTGGTAGCCTGATTTAGAGACTGAGATACAAAACGCCCTCTCTTTTTGTAACCTGTCAATGAGCTCCTAATGCTAAATGCACTTTCCAGTTGAATGAAAATACAACGAAGGGATGGAATTTTTTCCACACACCTCCTTTTGCCATTCAGTATTATCTCCGTTTGGTTTTATGTCCACAAGACAAACAGATATTGCCTAAAAGAAAGAAAAAATGCTTTGAAAAGTTACAATTCACTTAGCTTAACCAGCTAGTTAAACGGTTATAGCTGACTCTTTTGCTTTGTGTAGACATGGGTTTCAGAAAATCAGACTGGACAATGAACACGTACCTCATATTCGCGTAAACTACACGTGTAAAAGTTTTATTATATTCGCGTAAACAACATTGTGTAAAAGTTTTATTAAATTGACCCCTGCTCAGCAACTTTCCCTTTCGGGATTCAAATTAAGTTTGAGTTTTTCATGTGTAGAAACTAATACATTTATTCTAGAATTACAGTGGAACCCGATATAACGAAGTGCTAAGCGACTGGAAAAATATGTTCCTTATAACGGGGGTTGGTCATAAACGAAATGCCGTTATAACGAGTTTGTGGGAAACGACCAAAATCTTCGTTATATCGGCCCGGGGTTTGGGTAAAAGTTACTTTGCCATAAATATTAAAAATGGTGTGTTGCACCAACGAATAAATAAACTTCGTGACTTAGGTTCTGTATGCATCTCCGTTGATCTGTGACGCATTCAGCTTCAGTTGCGTGCTGACATTTATTCGTTATATCAGGGTAAATTTTAAGTTTGGGCTCCAGGATTGTGTTCGTTATATCGGAGAATTCGTTATACCAGGGTTCGTTATATCGGGGTTCTGTTCCGTACACTTTACTGTAACTTTGGCCGGGCTAATGAGTTTTTTCGTTACAACGGGGACTTTAATTCGCTATGTCGGGGTCCCACTGTACAACTTCAATGAATGTACCAGTTTCATTCACACTGGGGTAGAAAAGGTAAACTGAGGACTTTTTTCAGTTGAAACGTTACAATTTCACTACAATAATGACATATTACCTGCTTTGCCAATCTCAAAAACATATCGGGCAGTTTCCTGATGTCAGAAAAAGGTAACTTTTCAGAGTTTCCAAAATCTACGTAAGTCACATCGACAGTCTCATCACTGTTCACTCCTATAAAGCAATTGAAAAATATTTTAGCTTGGTAATAGCGCCTACAAAAAGCCACCAAAAATTGACGCACTACGCCCTTTTCAGGACTTACAGAAAGGCCACAATTTTTTCAATAAAACGCTAGGGTTAATAATGGTCAACAGGGTAGGACCGCGTCGTGCAGAGATATACGCACAGGGCGCTAGAAGGGTAATCCTCATGGGACAGTCAGTTGTTCACAACAGCTTAGGAAAATGACTCAAAATCATCGTCAAGCTCATACCTTCGACCATATTCAGAATACCATTTTTGTATTTGTTTTTCAACGTAATCTTAAATAGCTTCTAGGTATCCATAATTTATTTGAAAAATACAATTGCATAACGACAGATTTGGAATGACGAAACTAAGTTGTTGCTGCTGTCTTCTAAAGAACGTACATCCGATAGCTGGAAGTTTACCTACGGGACAGTTTAGTTGCTCTCACCTGTCACCAAAGCACGGTACCAGACTTTGTCTTCTGTAAATCTTGCAGCACAAACCAGACCTGCAAAGAAAGTCCAATATCGAACAAAATTTACAAGACAATAATCGAAGGGCTTAACGTGAAAGGGGCTGATAAGCTTTGCACACAAAAAACTCTCCAATTTTTGCACGCACTGCGGGTTTTGTGTTCTAATCTCTGGTTAGTTTTCATCTTTTTACCTGAAGGCAAAATCGACAACAGTCTCGCTATAGTAATAGTCCTAGTTTTTCACTGGCCGTTTGCCACAGTGAAAACTTTATAACGTTAGATTTTAAGGACAGTATTTTACCACACATCTGCAATGCTTGGAAAAAATGGACCAGTCTGGAGAGTTTTTTTTTTTTTTGGCTTGCCTGCTTGCCTGTTTGTTTGTTTGTTTGTTTGTTTATGGAAAATGTTTTCAATTTTTTCTGCAAGTAAAGTTTTGTATTTTATTTCAGCAAACTTTTTTCTCTTTCTGTTAATCAACGATGAAGTTTGATCTGAATCTAAACTTTTTTTTCTCTTCTCACGACATGCTAAGGTAACTCTCTTGTGTAGACTTCTTAATATCATGGACGCTGCCTTTAATAAGTGCTTCAAATTCTATAAACGTTACTCTTCTGTGGATAACGTTCGATTAATCACATTTAGCAAGCGTCTGCGTATTACATCAAAGTAGAATGCTATTTTCCCCGATTAGGTGTCCTCGATTACATGTAGCCAGCTAGAAGACGTGACACGTTAATAAAGTTGTTCAGTTCATTTCATTAAAACGTTTCTTTTCATCTCTTCTTATTCTATTCGTATTTCCTGTCTTCACTTGTAAAACAATCCTTTCTATGTATCTCTTGAATAACAATCGCCAATGGACAGAAGACGCACCTTTGTAAGGCCAAGGTATGCTCCACTCTGTGCCGCGCCTTCGCCCACCAAACATTTTGCCCATTTCCTCCATAATGTGCTGTAACTCCACTGTCTCCTCGCTCCGCAGCTGGTGAAAAAACAACAGCAACAACAAAAAACAAACAATAAATGCATTACATACAGTCACGTAATAATGGTGCCAAGGAAAGCAGTTACTTTCGTTTTACTTACATTTTCAATCCTATTTAGGAAACAAATTGAAATTAGCTAGTTTCCAGAGAGTTGCACTTTCTCTTCGACTCAGAAAAATAAGGTTTCAAAAATTCATTTATTATCATTCTGACCAATATCACATACACAAACAGAAATTTGTTGCAGTTTCAAGATGTGTGACCTGATCATGTTTGCGTCCAACGTTTACGTTTCCCGTTTACACACGGTTTTGTTGACTTGGGGAGTTATTCTGCTTTGAGGCATGTAAGATCTAACTTCATATTTAATGTGAAAACATTGCTATCAAACACATATTGAAGAACAATTACCTGCAAAATTACTGACCTTCTGTACGTAAATTTCCTCAGGTGAAACCACATGTGTAATCAGCACATCAACAAACGCTCCTTCTCCAATAGGCACTGGTTCTTTGTAGGTCTTCTTGGGAAAGAAAAGGCCTGTAATAACACAAACAAAAAACTACTCTTAATGCAACTGTTCCAACACTACACAGGTTTGTTTATTGCTCTTCTCAAGATTGCAGGTCTCAATTTTCAGTGGTGACCACTTTTCGTTGTACCATCTTTCCTGTTCACGACAATTCTGGCTTCAAACCCAAAGACCTGTCAATTTGCCACACATTAGAATTCATCCTCGTTCAGTAATCCTCACATCTGTCTATCCTCGTGAAGACTGGGCTAAAGTAACTCAAAAAGAAATGGCAGTGTATACATTTTAAGACTAGGGAAGAATTAAATGGACTGAATCTCAACAACACCATCGGTCAGTGACTTGTCATATTACTTCTGTTCTCAGTTGGCTAGCTTAATTTACTGTATTTCATTTTAAGAATTCGCGTCAACCAAAGCTTAACGCCATTTTTGTATGAAGTCACACACAGCCACTGGAAGTCCCACCCCTACAACCCAGAGCTTAACTGCACTTTTGTAACATGAAGCAAAAAAAAGTATCACTCTACCCCCCTTACACAGGGTTACTGCAAGCATTTAGCCAAGCTTGTCTCAGGAACTAACAAAACAAGAGATCAGGCTTTCGCCATGGACCATCACTTTGAAAGCCAAACATCCTAGTCAGTAGACAATTGTGACTCCACGCACGCTATTATTTTATGGTTTACGCCACAGCGTATACCTTCAGGTTTCGACGCAGGTGAAGAGAATCTAGCGACTTCCAAGAAAACAAGAGCATCACGTACAGACGCTGGTCTGTCATCATCTTGAGTCGGCTCGTCATCTTCAGGGCGGCGTAAATCAACAATCAATTTGCTTCCTTTCTTCTCAATGACCTGTCAAGGTATAGCTCTATAATGAAACACTGAAACACAGTGTACTGTATGGCATGAAATTTTTCCAGGTTTTAATTTTGAAGTTGTCTACAGTTTCTTACAGGGGCTAAAACGCGGGATTTGCACGTTTTCGGGTGAAACCTGTACTGAAATTGAAACTAAGCACCTTTTCTCCCATACGAAATGATCCTCAAACTCGAAGGGTAAAATAAGAAGTCCTTTTCTCACAGAGAGAACAAACTATGATAATGGTTTTATAACTTTTCCCCAAGATACAAGGGAAGAACTTGAAAAAAAAAATGGCCCAACTTTTCCAAGCTGCATGGTATCTTGGCCATCCAAAGCAAAAGGCACATATTTACAGTTTCAAAGAGTATTGACCCTTCAAGCCCCAATATCAACATACGTATTCTCCCCAGTGTTGCCCAAATGTTTCTTATGGCACCAGTTGGGAGAATTTGCATAAACATCGAGACATTTTATGTTTGGTTATCATTTCCTTTATTCTCCCGTCCTGTATGTTTGAACAAGTTGTGATATCATAAGGAGAAATTAGATGCTTGTCACTATTGGGGCTTAACGAGTTAAACAAAATTGAACCATTACTTTTGGGTCTTCTTTGATTCCATTTTGTCTTTTAGCTTTTAAAGTAATGCTAAAAAGTTGCGACATAGCCCCGCTAATAGCCACCATTAAAACTAACGCTGTCCGACGTTTCGATGGTACTACCATCATTATCAAGGCAAAGTGACTGTTTCATCATGGTTTGAATATAAGTGAGTGAAAACAATAGTAGACATTTTGTTTCTTTGTGATCATGTAAATAGCTTAGCGCGGATAGAGTCAGTTTGCACGTTCAAAGTTGGTTTAAGATCTTGGATAATCAGCATTTCGTGAATAAAGCAGTCGAATTTATTCCAGCATTTTTTCATTACCGAAAAGTTGTTACTTAAATTCGGTTTTGAATTGGTCAAGTTGGTCGTTTTATCATAAATAAAACGACCAACTTGAAAAAAAAAATAAGAAGAAAAAAATGGAATATTCAACATGCCACGAGCGTGGGAGAAAGAAAAAATCTGAGTCCCCGACACGACCTTCTGTACACGGGTTGGGCGCCCTACACTGAGCTACTACGAGACTCGTGGCGAGTGAGGTTATATTTGCTAGGTTCGTGGTGACATCCGTCCTGCATACTGCTAAGATCAACAATGTCCAAAGTGCCTTAAAGAAAGATGAGAAATAACTTCTGGAAACAACTAACTCTAGCACCACTATACAAAAAATACAGACAAAAAAAACAAAAACGGAACGTGACTGAAAAAAATATTGTTCTGCAACAGTCACTAACGTCATTTGCTGCTGCTTTGAAATAAGAGAGTTTAGATGCTAGAATAACTGAAACTGCAAAAATTGAAGCTCTCTACCCGAATATAATTTTATTGCTCCAAATCATAAAATTTAAATCCTGCAAAACACCTCTTCCCTCACAGCGCTTTAATGTTCAGAACTTTTTCATATGACGTGTTGATACCCTAAAATGAAAACAGTTTTAACTTACAGTCATCAACAGAGGTTTATCTCCCGTAAGACTTCCAAATGCTCTTGTTGCCTTTGAAGGCCACTTCTCCTCCTATAAGAATAAACAAAACAAAATAATGTTTTCATGAGCCAACTCATGAATGAAAAGGATTTGGCAAATACTTCAAATGGAAAAATCGCGCAAAAAACGCTGCAGGTATAAACTACTTTGATGTAAGTCCTTATACATTTAACTAACGATGGA
Organism: Siderastrea radians; assembly: GCA_964017195.1. Taxonomy (NCBI): domain Eukaryota; kingdom Metazoa; phylum Cnidaria; class Anthozoa; order Scleractinia; family Rhizangiidae; genus Siderastrea; species Siderastrea radians. Next base: position 52,097,279 of record OZ024888.1, read on the forward strand.
AAGTTTACAGCCAAGAAAGCAGGCAGATCTGCGTGATCTGCACTTACTGAACAAAAACTCTGTACTCTTCTAACAAAAAGAAAGTTCCTGGAATACTATTTCTTCAGCACATAGTGACATACCCAAAATGTGGCGAGGAAGCATATGATAAAAACTCTACATTGTGTACATTTAGAAGTCAACAAACCTGAAATGGAGGTACAATGTCAGCCAGGGAACAACACTGAGCAAGTTCAGGAACATCCAGAAATTCACTCTTCATCTTTCTCAGTCTGCAATATTACAAGGACAGGGAGGTGATTTTAAAGAAAAACACTTCATTGCAAATTATTATTTGGATGAAAACATCTACTAATCAGTGAACTCAACCAACCGCATCTTATCCTTAACTTGTCTAAATCTCTCACTCAAATGGTGTGTAAGCAGATTTTTCAAAAAAGGTCAATGAATTTAACAAGAAGTAAACAAACAAAAAGTCACTGTGAAAATTAGTGTCTGTTCCTCCTAAATAGTATCTAGCCATCATATTTTTTGGATTTCAAGTAGCTAAATAAATTTACAACAAACCAACAAAGGAACGTACAGCTACCCAAGAACACTCTTCAAAAGTGGGGGGGGGGGGACAGGGGGGCGGGAGACCGGAGAAAAGGGGGCGGGAGGTGTACGGGAGGCGGGAGAAGAGGGGGCGGGAAGCGGGATTCCCAAGGTGGCGGGAAGCGGGAGAAAAAGGGGAAAATTATGCAACATTGCGCAATATTTCGCAATCGAAAAAATGCAAAGGGGCGGGAGCCAAAAAATACAGGGCGGGAACCGGGATTAAAGGGTACGGGAAGCGGGAGGTTTAAACCCCCCTGTCCCCCCCCCCCACTCAAAAAGTAATGAATAAAACTACACAACTGACCAAGAAAGGTTTTCCAACCTAACAGGTGAGTGCACACAGTACAGATTGTGAAATGCATATAACTGAACAAAGAACACAAAGCTGACTACAAAAACTTGCTAACCAATAAAAACAAATGCTCAACTGTCTGAGAAATGGAAGATCTAAAGAGGAATAAAGAGCTGAGCATTTGATCATTGCGACAACATTGTTTACCTGCTTAGGGGCAGCCACTCACTATTGCCATAATCAATATATTGCACTTCAACACACAGACCATTCTCCAAGGTTGGTACAACATTGGGATTGGCTGGTGAATATGCGGTTTTGATGCATGCTCTGTACCACTGATTATCAGTAGTGAACTGTGCACAACACATGTCACCTGGGAACAAAGTAAGGTTGCATATATTTATCACAAGGCATTATTAGCATTATTTTAAAGTAAAACACAAAAAGAGCAAACAAAGCAGCCATAAAAAAGAAAGCCAACCAAATGCTACATGACATCATGCCCGCCATTATATAACCTCACTAAAATGGCTATTCAACCAGTCATTTCATAAGTTGTTAATGCATGTTATAAGACTACCGTTTTAAACTGCAGGGTTTGATTTTTTTTTTCTCAGAAACACAAAGTCTGTCAAACACACAAGCTAGTTTACAGGTGTGTCACAAGAAAACTACTAAACCTAAATTAAGAAATACATGTGTGAATTGTAAAATTCTGGAACTATACAATTATTACAAAAGATAATATGAATAATTACAAGCAAAGTAGAATTAATTTTGTTAATGAGTTAATGAGTTAAAATTAAGATATTAGGGCTCTACCTCGCCTCTGTGATTGATTTTGTTATAACACAAAAAAGATAATCCATGAAAAGGCCAGCTACTACTTGGTACAGAACCCTGAAACATGTTCCCATCAGAAGTGTCAGATGTAATGGCCATTTTAGCTTTTGAGCAATTCTCATACTGGCATACTATCAGAAATTATAGTAAAACGCTAAATTTTGGCGTGTTCTCATTAGTTGAAATCGATCACATGACGCGATAGTGTCTCCCCTCAGTGGGCGCCTCTCAGTGCATAGTGCACATTTTTTGGCAATTTTCGCTCAAAATTTAGCGTTGTATGATAAAAAAACAATAGAGTTCTTCTGTCCCAGGCCCTATGTGTGATAGGTTCCCTTGGAAATTTGATGTTCAAACTTCATATAAGCCCTCGAACTACGTTCTCGGGTTGACATTTGTTGTGAACATCAAATTTCCTCAGGCAACCTATCACACGATAGTGCCTTCGACAGAAACACTCTATTATTTAAACAATAAATGTGGTGCCCCTTAGATTAAACAGTAGAATGAACATACCAACTTTGACATCATAGAGGAGATCATGAACATTCTCTGTGCTGTCACAGTAAATATTGATTATGTTCATCATGATCTGGAGTTGTTCCATATCTGCTACTCTTTGAATCATAAACTGACAGGGATCTCGAATGTGTGTCACCAACACCATTTCATGACGATCTGAATAACAATGTTTATTGAACACAAATTAAACACCAGAATAACAAATCACCCTTGCCATGTGCTAATTCCAAGTGTCAAGCAAGTGTCAAGCAAGCTTTTTAAACATTTCAGATCAAATGGGCCAAGAAGATCACATAAATCAGATGCATGTTTAGACCCTAGAGGTACCTGGTTTTTCTTCCTTGTGATTTCATGTTTGTTACTATCACACATTTTTGGGTGGAGGAGGCATTTAACAAACTGTTATCTAAGAGATCAGTACGACAGTGAAAAAGTAAATTCCCCTTATTCCCCTGTGACCACTGATTTTGCAGTTGCTGTCATCTTGAATTTAATATGCAGCAAGAAAAGTGTGAGGGGAAATGTATGAGGTCTGGAAAATAACACGAAATTTCTGTAGGATTTAACTTCTCAAAGAAACATGTCATAAGTTGCCATCTGCTAACTGCCAACTCTTTCTGAAGATGAAACTAACAGGCAAGATTTGCTTTGAGAATCTTGGAAGCTGTGATGGTTCTTGCTGTTCCAGCGTGTGGTATTTTCTCATCGGGCTGATCTGTATTTTCCTCCTGCTGACTCTCTGAAGCCTCAATGACTTCAGTTCCAGTATCATTATTGAATTCCTTCAAGTCCTCCTCAGACATTTCACTGATCGTTTTCAATTCAAACCTGATTGAAAAAGAACACATGAGTTGTAACATCAAAGAAGGTATGTGATTCAAGTTTTTATGCTCTTGTCTCATGTTGTTTAATAGGTAAAGATAAACTCCAGCATCTCAAAACACAGGAGGGGGAAGGATGGGAATTCTACATGTAGTTGCCCACATTGAGTTCTTGTTTTGGCACCACACCCAACTACCTTCTATGTCTCTATGTCTCAAAATTAACTCACTTTAAATTGCCTGAATGAATAATTTGAAGCCAATGAGAACTTTACCTTGCACATCCATCTGTTGACACTGAACCATACTCTGAGATGATGTCGCACAACTGTTTACCAGCTTCAAACCTGTGGATAAAGGTCAACACACCTCACTTGGTGACAGTCCATGGCATGTTACTTTGTGCTTACTGAGTTCTGTTTAGCTTTTGCTCAGATTTCTTTGACATTTTGCATATGGCCTTAAATTCTCTGACTAGTGCAAAAGCAGTTCTTTGGTTAACACTAATAATTTTGCTGTTGGAGACAAAATAGAAGCAATGCTTTCTGTACATTGCACGTGTTCAGAGTCAATTCAACATATACAGCTGTACAAAAATTTAGTCAAATATAAAACAAAGCTTCAGCTAGTTACTCATCCTAAATGGCTTTCTGACTTAATTTTTCTAGTTAAAATGTTGAGTCTTTGCAAAGGGAAGAAAATCATAGCAAACATCATTACCAAGTTTAGGTTGCTGTAACAACAAGACACCTAATTACTTCAATAAAACCTGAAATTATAATTTTCTTCAAAATATACTTTTTACCTGAAAAGGTTCTTGGGATAATTTGAGAGGAACCTTCAACTGTATTTTTCCTTTGCTGATGTGCTGATATACACATATGATTTCCTTATTATAGGAAATTAACACTCCATGAAATTAATGCAAATTGTAAAAATTCGCATTAATTTAAGTCGCGTTAATTTTTGTGAGCATAAATTTCCACGTTGTTAATTAAATGGAGCGTTAATTTCCACAACCTTAATTTCCATCATTTTAATCCCATATTCTGGATACAGTCTAGACATTCTTGACACCCACAAAACAATAGGTTTTCTACATTTAGGCAGAATTTAATGCACATTGTCTGTAAAGAAATTGCCTCACAGGCTTGTAGACCTGCTTTGTTCATGATTTTTAAAGTCAGTTAGGAATAAAATTGTTTCAGTTGTGACCACAAGGTTTTTCTTCGTGTTAATCACATTAATTTCCCTCATTTTGAAATTTAATTTACCCCCTCTTTTGCATTAACTTCCTTTATTGGGGAGTAATTTTCCCTTCAATTTGCGTTAATTTAAGTCACTGTAATTTCAAATACCTTAATTAACACAAGCATAAATTTCCTATAAGGTATTTCATTATTCACTCTCAAAAATGAATACAACTTACTTCACTTCACCACTGTCTGCTGAGACAGCAACTGCACAGCAAGGTATTTCTTGAAAACTTTCCAGATCACTCTTAAGCTGAATACAAAGATATATTTTGAAAAATAAAAACAGTTCATGGTTAGCAAAAAATTCTCAATGCAAACATTTAAATTAAGAAAGCAGCAATCACCTTCTTTGCATTGTCAATCAGTTTCTGTGGTTGACCAATCATAGTCTCTAAATCTGCAAAACAGTAACAAGTTAATAAATGGTATGTAAAGAATCAATGTATGACTGTCTCATAATTAGAGGCATTGTTGATGCAGTGGAGAGACCACGCATGAACCAATACAATGTATTTTCCAGATAATTTGAATCCCACCCTTGGCACTACATTTATGTAGAGTTTGTTATTGGTTCTTTCTGCACTTTGAGTTGTTCCCCTCATCAAAATCATCATTTCCAAATTTCAATTCAATCTAAATATGGAAGTTTATGACTTACAGGTGTATCAAATATTATTTCTTTATTATCACAGCAAGTGTCACAACGGTTGCCATTTTTTAGGTTATTACATTTGTTTTGTTACCTTGAATATAATTCTTTGCTTTTCGTAAATTTTCTGCAACTTCTTCTCGCTGTTTGCAGGAAACAAAGACATCCATATGTTAACAAATTGAACTGAGCAGTGATTTTGTGATGCCATTGGAGGAAACTGCCTTTTAAAGCCATCCATGGACTGGCTCCTAAGTACATTTCTGATCTTATATCTGTAAAGTCGAACTACAGCCTGAGATCGAACTGCTTCTGTTACCATCCGCTGTAAAGACTCTAGTTACCTTCAGTTGGTGACAGAGCTTTTGCAGCTGGAACCAGCTAACATCAGAACTCAGGAGATTTAGTGTTGTAAACCATTTTAACCCTACTCAGACCAGGGCGGGCGGAGGGGATTCTTCCCGTATGGACTTTGGACGTCAATAACTTTTTTTAAGAAGCAAGCTTAACCCACTGACGCCCAATGCGCCCCTATGCGCCCTAGAATGAGCGGGCGTCTTGTTCCACTTGTGACGTCATCAGTTAAAGTGACGCTAAAAACCTCTGATAATCAGTCGATGCAACGCAAAAAGATCTTGTAAATGATGCCTGAACGACAATGATCGGATCAAGTAAACCTGAATAACAGCCAGAAAACCACGGAACTTTTACCTGAAAAACACAAGAAAATCATGGCCTTCCCACTGACTGCTACATTTGGCCAACTCTTTCCTTTTCAAACGAGCTTTGAGGCCAAACTTTTCTCATCGCCGGAAACCGTGGTCGTATGGCTAACTTGACAGCAAAAAGCAAAAACCGAAATGAGAACGAAAGCAACGGGCTTGTGCGCTAACTCTCGAAGAGCCGTAGACGGTGGAGTTTTTCGCGTAAAAAAACTATCTCAAAATTTTGAATTGTGCGCATGCCTGAACTCAAAATGCTAGAAAACGTCCTCAAACCGAAAGAAACAGCAACTGTCCATGCTAGAAAGCACTTTTCATGAGGATTGGGACGAAATTGGATCAAAGAGGGCCAAAAAAGGCCATTTGCTGCTTAAAAGTACCATTTTTTCGAAGCTTGCCGGGTGTCAGTGGGTTAAAAGCCACCAAACTTGGTGACTTTTCCTGAAATTTATGTGGGAACAATTTGGTATAGCAAGTCCTTGTTTGTTAAGTTTGACGTCACCATGACAACCACTTTTCGACAAGCGGTTTTTTCAGAATTTCGATTTTCTGTCTTTTTAATAAAAGATCATTACTTTTTTGAAGTACATTTTACATTTTACTTTTTAATCCAAAATCATTACTTTTTTGAAGTACATTTTACATTTTAAGATCATTTCCGTGTTGATTTATTGATTTTGATCACTTCTTGATCAATTTTGGCGGTTTTTGAATGTTTCAGAGAAATCAAGAAATCCAAGATGGCAGAACCAAGATGGCCGCCATTTGAGAACAAAACATTATTGTGATGTCATATGACATCATCAGCTGATGTTTGCAGACCTCAATGGAAACGTTTTTGGGTGTACTATCTGTCATTTACGTTTCGTTGTCATAGCTGTAATATTCTCGGAGTTATGAGGTGGGGGCAGAATCTGCCCCACCCACCCCCCCCGGCAGTTCCAGAAGACCAACAAACCCGGTCTGAATAGGGTTAAGTGAGCACTTGTGACTCACTTTTTTTAAACAAGCCTTTTATTAGTGTACTTAATATTTTATTTCTGCAGATATTAAGGATTGTATTTTATTAATAATTCATTTGTGTAGTGCTGTTAGTTTATTTTAATAATACGTTTGTAACGTGCATTTGAAAACTTATGTTGAATTTGCACAATATAAATAAAAATAATTATTATCATTAACTATAACATATTGTGTATCCACAGGTGACCTGAGAACCCAGGCAGATTTCTGGTCATATGTTTCACAGTTGTTGTTGCATAGTGTGAAGCAAAGACCAGTAATCCATCTACATTTACAGGCTAAAAAAAGCTTGAGAAAACTGCGATATAAACAAGAACATAGCTCATTCACACTAGTTTCTCCACGTAATTAATTTTGGAAATCAAGGGTCCATTATTTTTTCGGCACTTTAGACAAAATAAGGACTCGAATTGTTTGCTAAAATAGCCTTTTGTTGTGAAATCAAGAAGCAATAAGGTCATCGGTTATTTTCGGTGTTCATCATTCTAAATACAGGCATCATAAAAAATCAACTCTTACCAGTTTTTCTAGAATCGTTTCACCATCATGATGCAGTTCAACGTCTTTGATCAGTATCCGCTCTCTGCAAAAAATACAAAAGAAATACAGATTGAGATAAAGGTAGGTAAAGTAACAGACAAGCCAAGAAGGCCCACACAGCCAGAGCTAGTAATCTGGGATTCTGTAACATGAAGCAACTGAGAGTATTGCTACTCCCCCCTGGAAGGGATGCTAGTCCATCGCAGGGTTACCCCCAGTGGTATCTCACCACTACCCATCTTTCACACCTGGGTGGAGAGAGACAATGTGGGCTAAAGTTTCCTGTCCAAAGAAACAAAATGATGGCAGGGACTTTGGCCTCCAACCACCGACCTTTAGATCTGAAGTCCAATGTGCACTACACCACCCTGCCCCCAAAAGACTGAGATGAAACTGGGTGATAAATTGCTGGATAAAAGTCGTGAGACAATTCTGCTTTTTTCTCATCTCTTTACCTACTTTGAAGAACAAGCAAACCCCTTTATCCAGAACACAACTTGCTTGTCAACACTCATCTGGGGCAACAGGGGAAGAAAGACTTGTCGGAAACCACATAAGATCATTTTATTTGAAGAAAACTAGTATTTCCAGATTGCCCACAATAAATTGACTTTTTAATTTGTATGTATGAACTGCAGTACCGTGTCTGCAAAGCAGCGTATAAGATCCGAAAGTGTTCCCTTATGTCATTCACAATGCTGTTCTTTTCAGCCTTGACATCAGGAAGTACTCCGCAGATTTTCTACAATGCAAGAATTTAAACAAAACATGTACACTCTTTTCAGTGGGTAAACAGTAACAGATTAAAGAAAAGGGCAAGCTTGAAAGCTTACATAGAACTAGGTTAAAATAGAGATGCAGACAGACATGGAAGCATATAAGTCACTGAGCCACACATACCAGTAAAACAATCAAGTGAAAAATTAAAGAAGCTAGCTATTTGTGCTCTTTAAGTGACAAATTTAAAATTCAACATAAACAAATAATTTAAACTTTAATTTAAAGTCTCATTGCTGACCTTGGGTCTTACTTTACAGTGAAATTTTGCAATTTTCAGCATGCCAGATGAAGAAGACACACCGTTGTCTCGCTTGGACCAAACATTTTTTATAAGCCTGACATGCACATCACTTGTTGACAACTAACTTAACCTCACAGGGCTTCTTACGTTACCATTCTCCCTCTCTCTCCTATGCAGTCATGCATATCCTACGTAGTGCTTCAACAAGTGATATGACCACACTTGAAGGTTTACTATGACACTTGTACACGTACATGTAAGCTTCATTAAAGGTTTTTGTACTACTGACAGATCTCAGGAAACAGCATCCCTTCAGCTCGTTCTTTGACTACCGGTTCTTCCCTCCATGTTGGATTCTGCAATAGTAATCTTCGGGCAGACTTCAAGATGACATGTGGGCAGTGTGCCCAAATACATTACACCTTATTCGGCATTTTGGTAGATAAAATATTTTATTGGAACTGGAATTGGACTAAATTGGAATTTTGCAGTGGCATCTCCACAGAGTGGCTTTTTGTCCACTGATTCCAGATCGAATTTGGAAATGCAGGTCTCTGTGGAGAGAAGAAAACTGGAGAACCCAGAGAAAAACCCTCGCAGCAAGGATGAGAACCAACAACAAACTCAGCCCACATGTGACACAGGGACTGGGAATCAAACCTGGGCCACACTGGTGGGAGGCGAGTGCTCTCACCACTGTGCCATCCCTGCTCCCATCCCTGCTCCGCAGATAATTTATGCAGGGGTATTTTACCGAATTGCACAGTATTTTTGGGAGCCCCACAGGGGCACGCAAAAATGTGAGCAACAAGTAAAATGTCTGCACATATTATCAACCAAACCACCGAATAAGAGGTTTGTTATTCCACTGCATTTTGTTTTTGCTTCGTCCTCCTTCAGCATAAAAACGGTCAAAATGGGATTGCAGAGTGTAATACCCTAGCATATTTTGCGCATGCTCTTGCCCTTATAATTATGGTAAAATGACACAAAAGTGGAATAATAAATCTCATGACATTGTTATAGATCTGCACGTAGGGCAACAACACTGTACCATGATTGGCAATCTGTCACACTTTTTTATCCTACCTGTGCAGACTTGTCCAGGTGTGTGACTATAGTGGATACCTCATCAATTGATGCTTTAAACTGGTCCTGGACTTCTTTGGCCTTCAGAATTTCACAGTCATAAGAATTCAAAAAAGCAGAGAAGATGATATTTAAATAAATGGTAATAATGTCCAAGCCCTGGGAGCTCAAGGCACACATATGATAACCACGGATTAGCATCAACACTGGATTCTTTTTACAACTTTGAATTAATTTTGTAACTTTTTGGCAATTTTTGTAATGTTCAAATTTCCCGTCCACTTGTAAGATGGCCAAAACCATTCATGCAAGAATCACAAATCCGAGTAAGGATTTACAAGTTAATTACAATAAAACAAAAACAGAAACAAAAGAATAAAAAATGGGAACAAGTAACACAAGGGTTATTGAGAACTAAACATAAGGACCAGACTTGTTCTTGACTTTATATACAACTCTTTGCTGTAGCTCAGACTGTCCAACTAAACCAACTGAATTTACTGACTAAATGCAGCCAATTTATAAGGAGCACAAGGAACATTACTCTAAACCAAATAAGGTTGGGGAGTGGAACTACTGCCTACAAATACGGGATTTACCTACAGGAAATAGGTGTATAAAATGTAATGTTCTTACAGTAGCAGGATTTGTGAAAAGGAAACAGATATTTACCATTCCTAAACATCAGGAATTAGGTAAAAGAAATATGTGGGAATAATACAACTACACATGGTAAATCAAGGTGTGTAAGGAAATAGAGAAATAATATTTAGGCAGACAACCAAATTATAAATTGTTAGAAGAATAAAAACAACTTGAAAGTAATTTGGAATTTAGAAAATAAAAATTTACTTAAGTGACTTGACCTACAACCGCAGACAAAAATCTTGAGACACCTTGAAGTGTTCTCCCCCTCTACCCCTTTGCAGTGTTGAAAAAACTACAAAATTTGGTTTTAACTGCATGAAACTGTGGATTTTTTTGCAACGTTGAAAGGGGGAAGGGGTAGCGACCTGCAAAGCACTTAAGTGTCTCGAGAATTTATGTCTGGGGCTGTGGTCGCACTTTGTTTTTCACTTTTACCTTGGGCTATAAAACATGAGTTTTAAATTTAATTGGAAAATGCTTTTTAATAAGGGAACCAAATTAAACTTAAGGCCTGGTTCAGTATCAACCAACTTGTAAACAAAAATATTAATGGGCCCAGAGAGGTTAGTGAGGTTAAAGGTATAAGGATCAATCAATTTCCATCAGTAGAAATACCGATTAGAGTATCCATGTGGTGGCTTTTTATCTGTTCCTACCGTAGCTAAAAATACCGAATATTTACACATAAAATAAAAAATTAACTAACGGTTAAATGACTATAGAGGACAGAAATATTTATAATAAAATGACTACAAATACTGCTTAAAATTAAATGTTTGTTTGCAATACTGGCACAGAATGAATACAAACTACAATAAACTATAATTGTAGGCAGTGAATGACTTGATCTAATTATATATTACTACGATTATAGGCGTGTTAGTCCCAATTCTTTAAATAATCCCCTAGAGATGTGAAGAGTATATGTACTCACCACATCATCAATGGGAACGATGGCATGTGTTTGCCTGTCACCTATAACCACACAGTGTGAACACACAGGCTGGCCATCATCTTTGTCGTAAAACTCCAGGGGCCTGTTGTTGTGCTCAGGACAGCCAACTGGTGTATCACCGCTAAAAATATTGAATAGAACCACACCAAGTTAAGTAGTGTACAACTGCATATTCAATAAGACTTTTTTTCCAAAATTAAAAAGGGTTAGTTTATAGTGTAAGCTAGATAACAAGACACGTTAATAACTAATTTATTATTATTATTATTATTATGATTGTTATTGTTATTATTATCATTATTATTAATAGGGATAGCTGCAGAATAAAAATAGAGCAAATAACTTTTTGTTGTTATAAACTTGAGAACATGTGTTGCTGCTGCTACTACTCCATTGGCATCTTAAGTTAGGTACTCAGTGAGGTCAGTGCCTAAAATTGCAATCCCCTACACAGCAAACCAAACTTCAACACTGTCTATTTCTGCCCTCTTTTCATCGTACAGTGCAAGATTTAATTTGACTTCTCTAAAGTAACATTTTAACAGCACCACTAAAAAAGACACATTTCAAAACTCCGTACACTAAAGGATTTCCTCCAAGAGGGATAAAGGGTTCTATACATGGGCAAACCATGCGGGTTAATTATTTTATTACTTTCTGTGGTCATGCAGTGTACCTAGAACAGACATGTGCCACCCCAGTTTAGGGCTGTCCTTAAGTTTTGAGTCACCTGTTACCTTGATCATCACACCCGTAACAAACCTGCTCCTTTGTGAGTAAATTATACCAACAAGAGCCAAGTTCACCCATAACATCAAAGGTGCCATCAAGAATACTTAGCTGTAACAGGTGTTACGGGTTACAGCCCTTAATGATAGCCCTGCTGGTCAACAATTTTATACCTGATTTACTGCACGCTTGTAACAGCTTGCTGTTGCAGCTCATTGGATGAAGGCACACACATTACTAAAGTTTCACATGGTACATTCCATATGGCATGACCACCAGTTCAAATTCCAGTTTTCCTGTTGTCCCTTTCTTTGTTTATATTTTCCTTCAGTGTTCTCCTTATCAGGCGGTAACCGGTAAAATTTTACCGCTTGTAGGACCGCTTGTTACCGGTTAGCCGGAACAACAATAGAAACATCCAACAGTTTGGGATCGTGAAAGATTTATTATCGGATTGAATTATGAAAAGATTTATGTCAGTCGTACTACGTACTACGTAACTTTTCTAATTGCCCATGCGTTTGTACAATATTAGACGAAGCCTTATCATCCCGACATTTCAAGTTCGTTAGATAATGGTCTCATCTTCTCTACGTTTCTCCACAAGTTTCTACCTCAGTACGATGTTAGTCGTATCTTTTTAACATTTCTCCGTACGCTAGTACATTCCTAGGGTATAAGTCTTCTCGACATTTTCCGTGTGATAGTATACAATTCTCTGTACTTTAGAATATTCAAGAAATATTATTGTTATCTTCTCGACGTTTGTCTGTGTGCTAATGTATTCGTAATTAAAATGCTGTTAGTTGTATCTCCTTAACATTTCTCCATACGTTAGCATTGTCGTAAGATATTAGTGTTATCTTCATGACGTCTATATCTGCATGCTGGTTTGTTCGTAAGGTCCTCTTAGTATTGTCTTCTCCTCGACGTTCTTCGTTTACGCCTTTGTAAGGAGTACAATGTATGCCTTAATCTTTTAGGCGTTTCTCCGTACGTTTTTTATGTTGCTGTAAGCTTTTCCTTCTCGAGTACATTTATTTGTACGTTAATATGTTCCTTGTAACAGGAATCGCAAACGTCAACCGTTTTGAAGGGTTTTTCGAGACGTGTGTGAGCCTAGTGTCATGCCGGCAACATTACGGGTCTCATGACGACAATTCCACACCAGGGTAGAAAAAGATTCTCAACAGAGCTGCTTTACCGGTCTAAAAAACTGACTTACCTGTTACCCTGAAAACTAGGGAGAACACTGTCCTTTTATTTTTCTTTTCTTTTTCTTTGGATATACAGGTTTGTATATGTACAGTGACATATGTGGGTCTTGCTCTGAGATGCCAATCAACAATCTCTTGCCTACCTCTCCCACTGACAAAATCACTTGGCAAAGATTTGTTTTTATGTGTTATATTGAGCAAAATATATCAAACATTGCACAACTCTTCTACCAGTCCAACACTGATAAGTCCAGTCCAACTTTGTTATAATTATATAGACTCCCAGTCCAGCTTTGTTGTTTTCCTCACCTGGTCTGTTTAACAGGCATGGGGACATGTTTTCGCAAGGCATTGGAGTATGAATGAACCTGTGAATACGAACATGAATCATTACAAATGTGTTCAAGATGTAACATTCAATTGTTACACTTTCTATTTTGGGCTTTGCTTTATTGGACACAGACAGAGGGAACAGTTTCTCATCCAAGTACAGTAATTTGGATTGACATGCATCACTCACTGATGACCATCTGCTCAGAAGTGGTGACGTACAACCAGTTGACCTCAATGCCTCATGAAGACTAGCAGTAATCATTCAAAAGATCACGATTTGTATCGCAACTTCCCACATTGTGAGACAAATAATTACATTATTTTATTTTTCTGAAAATTTTGGGTGAAAGGGTGTAACTAATAAGGTGATTTAAAGGAAGCTATATGTACCACGCCATGGTTACATTTTGAAGGAAAACGAAACAAGTATTAGCAATTACTGATGCATGCATACCCTCTCAAAACAAGCACTGCAGTAAGCAGTCTCACACTTATTACAGCTACATGTTGCTGTTCCTCTGGAGCACTCTTCACATTTCACACCTGGAAAAAAATAGGCACTCAAGGAGTGCATATGGCTTACTGAAACGGTTGAAAGACAAAGAAACAAGGAAAGCAAGCTGATAAAACCGGAGAAAATGGCATTATTAGTACGATTCGCATTTCTTTCAAATAAAGATGGCAAAGTTGACACAAAATGCATCTCACCTATGTCCTAAATATGCCAACCTACGATTTAATTTGTAGCATAGAATTTGTTGCTTCAATCAGGGTCCTTAAATTCAATGAATCTGCCACAGCTTGTATAATAGAGTGGTCAGCCCATGTTCCTTGGATAAACCTATTAGATAAATATTGTACCCATGATCTATTTAGATTGCTTTCTATAATTCGTTCAGGATTGTCCCTTTAATTCTGGACAGCTGCTGTTCTAATTTCTAGGTGATGGCTTGAATCACCATATACTGTAACTGATGTGACACAGTGACTCTCTTGCCCCCCTCCACCAACTTCTACTGGTCTTAATCCATGTCTAAGTAGCCTGTAGTTAAAGAATTCAATGCTGCCATTTGCTACCAATGTAAATGAAGTATTCTTGTTTATTTATACAAACAAAAAATATGTGCGGGCAATACTTTTCATTTTAGCCCCCTTTATTGTGCGAAAAAGCACCTTTCTTGGTCGAACAATTTTTTCCTTGTGTTTATTTTGACAATGCACTCCTTGTCATCCTCGTGGAAAATTTGAGCCCGTGATATTAGCTGTCATGTCATTTGCCAATTGCCAGAAACAGCTTCATACAAGCTTAAGTACTGCACTCAAAGGAATAATAATCTCGGAAATTACATGTATGAGATGTCTTCAATATATAAACTATTCCCCAACAGCGCTTAAACAAAATAAATAAAGGCTCACGGCAGTAAAGAATATTAGCGGGTTTGATAAGACTTTTTGTTTCGGAGAAAACCCGACTGTCATGTTTGCATGCCTTTAAACATGTCCCTGTTTAATACTGTAGTGTGTATGCGAATGGCATTCATGCGAACTGTTGTCGCCGCTATACAATAATGTAGCTTCTCTTTCAACATTGTATCGTTTGAGTTTGTAAGCCAATGTAACGGAACTGGCTACGAGCCAAACTAGAGACTTGAATATTCTTCGACTTACTGTAGTGTATTCTGATTGACAATGTGCAAGAGATCTACGGTAGCCATCACCGTTCAATGGACGACGCAATGGTGATGAAATGGTGTCCCTGTACTCTTTTCTCCGATACACTGAAAGTCGCATTGATGGTCGCGTGAAAGGTTAATGAAGCGCTGAGCTCTTTGTTTCCAGTCTCGAAACTCGAAGTTCAAGAATCAATCCTCAAAGTTTTCACGATCATCAAAAGCTGTGCCTGATCAGTTTTGTAAAACAGTGTGAAATCATTGCACAGAAAGCCCACTTAACCAATAGTGAAACTCCAACCAAAGTACGCCACAACAGCATGTGGAAATACGTTAACTGAACGTGTCATCACTCTTTCATCAAGTCGATAACTCACGAAAGATTACGGCAGTTGTCTACGATTTTAGGCTCGCTTCTTTTCTTCTTTTGCCTTGCATTCCGTGGCCGGTGATGGAGATACTTGCAAGCATCCTGACTGAGATGGCGAAGACTATTGCGAGTGGAAAGTGGATTTGAAGAATTTTTTAAACGAAGATACAATTTAAATACGCGGGACGAGAGAACAACAATTTCAGCAAGAGGATGCAAACATGTGCACCACCTGTGTCAATAATTAACTTTAAGGTGGCTCCCTATAGCTTTATGACCCCACGCGCACGCTGATGTTGTGAGCTGTAGTAATCTGCGGGCGCTCACATCAAATCGTAAGGTTTTCCTGGCATTTTATGACGTCAGTGTAGGCAAGAAAAGCAAAGTTAACAGTGGATTTTCTCGCGTTTCCTTCGGTGAATTTTTAAAAATTTTGCACATGTTGAGATACTAACGCTACCTCCCACATATTATTTTTTCAAAAAATGCTGTCGGAGCAATTTAGTTTAATGGTTAAAAATAAGAAATCACGTGATATCAGTGAAACTGTCCGAACGACCCCATATTTTTTCCCTGCAAAATGTTAGTAAAAATCATTTTCACAAGATTGGACAGTTTAAAAAAAATTCACCGAGGGAAAATCAAAATATTAAAGAATAAAGATGAATTAATGGTAAATATCCATCATTCTTTAGACATTTTGTTGCCATGACAATGGCCTATGCCTAAGAAACAAGAACTGAAAAATAAGGGTAATTATGTTGGTAATCTTATTGGCAAATCTCAGGAACAAAGATTGTAAGACAACAGAATTAGGGTTTCTTTTGTAACCCTTGCCAGTTCGAATACTTGCTTTTGTAGAAACTCTAGGGAGCCACCTTAAGTCTCTATTGTTGTTACACAATCCAAGATGGTGGCACGATGCAAAGAGCCTGGGGACGATGTAGTCCATAATCCAGGATGCCGTCTGCCACGAGTCTTACGGACAGACAAACTTACAGACGGACTTGCGTGCTCGAGGGCAATATGGCCTACTGGCATTATGCCAGTAAGCCATAAAAATGAAAACTGATAAATAAAAAATACACAAAACCAAACAAAACTATTAAAATAAACTGAACAGAATTATACCTACTGCCAGAAACACTGATAACCAAAATAATACAATTTACAAAGGAAGAGGACTGACTTAGCCTATCATTAACCCTATATCAAAGTTGAACAAACTTTGATAAAACTTCACACTTGATCAAATCTATTTTTATTAAATTAACATAAGGAAAATTTAATACTCCATGCAAACCTGAACATTGTGCTTTGAAAACGTTAATGCTGTCAAAAGAAAATTTAAAAAGGAAATACCAACAAGCCAATTCAAAGAGGAATTTGGCTCACAAATGAAATGTTGTTTATACTTACAGCTGTAAAAATTAGCACAGTTTTATGGATGTATACTGCAGGCAAGTAGACTGTTTCTAATTGTTGATGTGGTATATGCGTGAAAAACGACGTGGTACATAGACTTTGAATAGTGTTAATTATAAATGAAGTCCTTAACATAGCCATTTTAAGGTGGTAAAACTGGTCATTTTGAAAATCGGGCAAATGTGGCACAAAATAGTCTTTCAGTGGGAACAATTGAAATCCATTGTGTAATAATTTAACTTATAATTGCTGAATGAGAAATCTCAAAAAATTTCAATTTTTATTCTGTTCAAATTTGAGGGATGAAACTGACGTAGAAAGCATTCAAAATTAATAAGTTTTAAATTGATCAATACAATTGTTAGTCAATTTTCCAACAATGTTTGGTCTTGTGCATAATTTTACAAGTGTGATCTCCACAAACCTCAAAACAGGCAATGACATTGAACAGATAAATCTGAGTAAAAAACTACATTAACTAATAAACAAAATATTCTTTTCAGCTGCACTTGCTTTGATTTGTAAGCTGATATTTCTCTTTATTTCACAAACAATATTGCATTAACTAAGATTTGCTACAGTATGACTAGTATACTGTATGTATCATATGACATCCTGTTATTTCTAACAGTGAAAGCTTTAACAGGATGTGGCCATGGAGTTCCTACATATAATGTACGTTTACTAGCCACTGTTGATATTATTATAATTATAATTATTATTATTATTATTATTAAATATATCTTATTAGAAGGTTTAGTGTGTAGTATCGTGGGATATTTTTATGAGTCATGCCATATTTTGGCAAGCCCGTAGGGCGAGTCAAATTACAAGAGACGACAACAATTGTGCGTTTGTTGAAGACAGGTCCTGAGAAAAGATGGGTTCCATTTCCTGACTTTGACAAACAAATGACATAAAAGACTGTTAAGTTCCTCAGCAGGAATTTCTTCAAAGGCCCTTGTTTCTTAACGGACTCGCACCATCGTTTCCATAAGCATTGAGGCCAGTTTTTGTCTTTTTTGTTGTATTCACGTTTCGATTTTGTTCAATAAATAAAGAAATTTCACTGTCGTCTAGATCATTGCTTGTCTCTAGGAACTCGTTATCGTTAAAAACCTCAAAATTTGGTAAGCATTCATTGTTTTCTTCCGGAAAAAATGAGTGTTTCGGCCATTTTTTCATCGCTCACACTGTAAGCCTAATCCTTGACGTGACGTTTGTAGAAAACCTGTCAAACCGGTCTTCTGAAGTACAAATACCGTGGGATATTTGTACTCGTTTTAGGTGTTATTTGTACTCTACTGAATGCAGTTGAATAATAAGAATTATTATTATTATTATTTTGCTAACTGGAAGTGTTGCAATCAGACATCATTGTAACAATATTCAAAATATTAAAAATAAACTGTTTAATCTCAGAAATAACAGAGAAATGGCGTATAAACCTGCAAGCTATTTGAGACTACATTTGAAACTTTATGCCCTTAGAAACCAACTTTCAGTTTGAAATCAACCAGCAAAAATTAAAGGCCACCGTCCGCAAAATGAGTTTCTGTTAGTTTAAAAAGTAACAGGAACTCATAATTGCAGATGGTGACCTTTATTTTTTGCTGGTCGATTTCATACTGAAAGTCGATAGGTCTCAGTTTATTAATAGTTTTAATACCAAATAATTTGTGGAGTTTGGGTGGATCAGATCACCCAAAAGACACAAGAGACTAAGTTATCCAAATCAAGCAGAGAAAAACAGTACTATTTTCCTCTTCTGCCTTTTGAGTCTGAGTATGAAATCCTAATTTGTGAGCATTCAAATGAAAGGTACTGAGCAGTACTTTCCTGTGGTGCTGTTTATTATGCTGTACAAGGTGGTTCTAACTTTTGAGTCTGTGGATGAAATCCTAAAGTGTGGGCATTCAAATGAAAGCTACTGAGCAGTACTTTCCTGTGGTGCTGTTTATTATGCTGTACAAGGTGGTTCTAACTTTTGATTCTGTGATGTAATCATTAAGTGTGACCACTCAATGAAAGCTACTGAGAAGTACTTTCCCATGGTATGGATGTTATGTTGTACAAGCTGGTTCAAACTTCTGAGTCTTTGGACCATATCTTGAAATGTGACCATTCAAATGGTAATATTATTTAAATGAAGCATTTCTTCATCACAAATTCCATATAGCATTATTTTATAAAAAGTTTTTATGTGGTGCTGTTTGTTATGCTTTAGAATGTCTTTGCAACTTCTGAGTCTGCGAATAAAACTGTCAAGACTGACCTGCATCTAAAATGAACCCAAATTATATTTTGCTACACCCTTTTTATTCTCCATTCATTTTAATTTCAATACCTTTGTTAAAAGGCTTTCTGGGAGCCAAAGGGTCAAATGTGGGATCTAATGATTCATGAATAGCTTCTCAAAAAACACCCACAAACCATCCCACAGGACAATGACCAAATTGTTTTGTTTTGTGTTCTGTGTTGACTTTTCTAACTAGACTGAATGGTTTAAATTCACAAAAGACTGAATACACCTGCCCTGACTAAACAGTACAATGAGCTTCTATAAATACAAAAATCAACCTACAGTGTATTGTCTGATGTCTACTGTTTGAATAGCAAAACAAACTGCAAATGGACACCCATGCATTAATTGAGAACAGAATTTGAATTTTGTAAAGAAACTACACTTATAATCACTACCAACAGAGATTCTGCAAGTTCCTCTCAAAACCTGATACAGTGTAAATATTTTAGAGCAACCAAGATCCCTGTTAAAGGAAGGAAAAAGAAGTGCTTCCTTTTATGGCTTTTGTCAAATAAAGAAGATCCTTTTTCACTTTATGCAACAAAACACGCAGGAAAACCGCCAAGTGCTTTTAATTCAGTACATAATGTATTTCTTTAATTTACAAAAAGATCAGCAAATACTGGCCCAGCACCTGAAAGATGATATATTTGTACTATTAAAATATGGCTCAGTTTAGTAAAGGCTCTTTATTCACTCTGGATTTATACTTTCAGCCACCACCAAACCCTAAAGGTAAGACAGGGAACATTATTTCAGAAAAAAATGAAAATAGATTGGGCAAGGGACTTCACGTTGTCTGGATGTAATCAATGAAATAAGCTCTTTACTCTTAAGCAATGAGTTTCCAATAAACTTGGAAATTTTCAAATAAATTTTTAATGTTGTATTTCAAAATTAATTTGATGAAGGAAATAAGAATGTTTTCAGCAACAACTGATCTGAGCAAGGGACTTCATTTTGTCTGAATATAATCAAAAGAAATTAGCTCTTTACTCTTTAGCAATGAGTTTCCAATAAATTTAGAAATTTTCAAATAAATTTTTGATGTTGTATTTCAAAATCAATTTGATGAAGGAAATAATGTTTTCAGCAACAACTGATCTGACAAGTACACTAGGCAAGATTTGTTGATCTGTTAGAGCAGTGTTGTTAAATAGCACTTCTCCACAAATAGAATTGACAAAATAGAGAGACAGATAATTTACAGTTAGAGTTTTCAACACTGGCTTTGCTCTTGTACAGTTGTTATCAGCAGTCTACAATGCCTACTAAAATGCCACACTACCTACAGGGTACAATTATGTTGAGAAATAGTGTGATAAATTGTTTACTAATGTTCCCATTTTAGACTAAAATTAATAACAGAAATAACCTTCTGTCCTCAATTCATATAAGTCACAATAGTATTTAAACTACTGGATCTATGGATCAAATTCTACAATTTGAAGTGGTTGGTTAAATCATTTCACATTTTTATTTCAGTAAGGTATTTTCACCAATTATGACCAGTGTGATGTATTTTCCCAGGCACGGAAGGACGGGAGGGAGGTTTTTGGGGTGGAGAATGTGCCGCTGGAAGTCTAAGAACCTTACTCTATTCCAGACCATATTCAGCTGCCAAACAAGGGGGTTAGTTTCTAAAGAAACTGTGGTGCTGCATTGGTGGGGACATGAAACACAAAAATTTTGGATTTAGCAACTGAGTTGATAAGGTAAATTGCCCACCGTAAAGAGATCGAAAACTGACGTTTTGAATGAATCGCTCCAACGCTCGAACCGTCAGCTTTCAATCTCTTTACGGTGGCCAATTTACCTTATCAGCTCAGTTGATAAATCCAAAATTTTCATATTCAGCTGCATTCTGCAACCCTATTTTACACTAGAAACCAAAATCGCTACCCAGTCTCAGACTCCCCTAGTGTCTATTCTGCCCCAGAACTCTCTGATTTCAAATCTGTACCTTATCCCACACTAAACTGGCTAACGGCCATACCCTTCAAAGCGGCACATACCCATATAGTATCCCCTCCCCAGTAAATTTTATTTAAACTCTGGTAACTATGGAAAAATGGCACCATTGTGAAAATATTCAAATTTCTATTTTCCGCAGATGAAAGCTGTCGTTTTGTTCCTCGCTTGTTCCGTCATGTTCTTCTCTACTTCCATGGCTGCAAGAAACCTCAAACAGTGTATGGCTAAATGCGAGCAGGATTCGAACATCTTGCTATGTATAGATTTTATGTGCCCTGGTATTCACTGCGATCATTGTTATGGTGCACTACATCAATGCAAAACATGTTGCCGAAGACCTTGGCCAAATAACAAGAATTGTAACAAGCTTGCCAACCCATTTGACTGAACACATATTTAACAGATAGTGATAAATGTACCATCTCAAGAGTGATACAAATAATTTGCCAATTATCGTACAAGGAGCATTTATGAATGCAACGAACTCATATTTAAAGGAAACTAAAAACTACTGGTCAAAATTCTTCATGTAGTAACATTTAACTTGTGTAGAAACCATTGTAGTGAAATAATCAACTTCCAGCTGTAAGACAATGGAAAGCTCTTAAAGTGTTAAAAATACTTGTCTTTAGAAAGAAACTGTAATAAAGAAAGCTGAAAGCTAAACACATTTATCCAGAACTTGCATGGAGAAAAATGGAGAGAACCAGTAAAGGAAGTGATCTATTGAAAGAAAAACTGGGGTACGGTGCATTTAACAGAGTTAAATCCATGTATAAATATTACAATGCCCATCAGCCCTATAGTCGTCTGCATTTCTACCTCAGCACGCGGGCTCAAAGCATGATGTGGCGAGGTGTTGCAAGGTGAAATGTGTGCGCAGTAAGGATGCACATTAACAAGTAGCGCGACATCCTTAATGGAGTAAGGACACTCATTTACAAAAACACATTCTAAGGAGGGCCCTTACGGGAGACAAAAAAATGTACATGCTATACAATGAGAAGTACCCTAACCAAATGTGCAGCGTTTTTTGACCAAATTTTTCCGTGGAGTTTTTGGTCGATCGACCAGCTCGACGGTCCTTTGCATATCTGTCTTGAGTTTTGTCATGTTGTGTTCTTCCAGTTGTGTTGCGTTGTGTTTTTGTGTTGCGATTCATGTTGTGTTCTTGTCTTTTCCCCGTTGTGTTGCGTTGTGTTGTGTTGCGATTTGCTGTGTGTATCGTTCTTGTCTTTTCCCTGTTGTGTTGCGTTGTGTTGTGTTGCGATTTGCTACTGTATCCGCTTGACATTTTTCTATTATCATTTACCTTCGTTCCACCACAGGACGGAACAACTCGACCGACAGACAATGGCTTCACCAGCGCGACCAGCTCGACTAGCTCGACCAGCTCGACCAACGCCACAACTTTAAGCACGACTTCCAGCGTGTGTTCTCCGAATCCAAACACCTTATTTTTCTGTTTAGTTTTCGCAATGCCGACTGTATTATAAATCTCTCCCTGTTTGTTGGATCTGACTATCCGCCATCTTTGACAAAACTCCCCCTCACCTACTCCTCCCCAGTAATGAACCCCCTCACCTACTCTTCCCCAGTAATGAACCAGCTCGCTTCCCCTTGATGTTACAAAAACTTGACAGGCCAAACACGACTCCTGTTGGTCAAGATCGATAAAACGTTGACCTTCAAAGCTTTGCCCTAACGAGTACGGCTTTAAATTATCTCGGTCTTTTGACCAATTTTGCTTCTTGTGTTTTTGTGTGGATTTAGTTTGGAGGATTTTTCTGTGGTGACTGAATTGAGCCGTTACAACTTAGGCGTCGCATTTTTTAAAACTTTGATCTCTAGGTCATATCTGATCAATTTTCTAGTAACCGGTGAATTCTTGTGGCTCAAGCGCACTGTTTGTTATTCTCAGTTAAATTTGACTTCTGATCGTTTGTTAAGCGACTAAATGTGGTTTCTATGCCGCTTTCGGCATATTAGGTACGTTGAATCTGGCTCGTTTAGGAACTTGATAGAGTTTTTCAGCCTTTCATCTTTGTATTTGTGACAATAAAGGATCTGAAATATTATCTTCAACGCGATCAGTTAATTTCCCTGCTGATGTTTGTAACGCCGGGCCCGGTTTATTTGTATAATTATGTTGCAGGATGTTGTCTTTCGCATCACGGAGTGTGACCTATAGACCCTTTTCGTCATGAATCTGAAGTTGTAGCTTCTTTGTAGCTATGCAACATGTAGTAGGTGGCTGAACTCTGCTTCAGTCAAGCCCCTCTTGAAACTGAGAGTTTCGTATCTAGGAGCTTTATATCTTTCCTCCTGTTCTTAGCAAGTCTGACGACCGCGTGTTTGTGTATGCCAATATGGACAGGCAAATTGATCCGTCTTGATTTAAGATGCTTTTTTCCTCCATGGTTTGTCTCAAGCAAGACTGTAGTTTCGATTCTTTCAGTGAATCTCTTCAGTTTCTACTATGTTAAGGTTTTGAGGAATGGTAGTGGAAGCTGTTCTCATTTCGTTGAAAATGAGGTATGCTACCGTAAAGTACTCGTGGAGCGGATCGAAAATGAAGGATTTCTATTCGCTAATTCAAATTAGCCAATCTGGTTATTGCATTTTCGATCCTAAGTGAAGTTGTGTATTTTAAGAAGGTCTAGTAACGATTTTTCTAGCAAGTGAGATTTTCATTTCTGCCACGAGGGCCTCTTGTTGATTAGCACCGATGTTTTCTTTACTTTGTTGAACGCAGGAGCGTTTTCTATGCGTATTTGCCGTGCTTTTTTCAGTTTATCACTTGCGTTTTTCTATGCACATGTATTGTGTTATTCAAAACCTCAAAATAATTTCCTGGCATTTGGGAAGCACTTCCTGTACTGGCAGACAAACATATCACACTTTCGTACACCAAAATGGGAACAGCTTTAGTCGCCACCCTTTTTTCATGTACCTTAAGTTGGAACTGAAGTTGGCTAAAAGATCATGTCTTTAACATTTCGATATGCTAACAAAAGCCTAACTTCTTAAAGAACAATGTGAGAAATTTCGGGGCTTGATATAAGAAGCTAGAAGAAATTAGGCTAATGTGTGAAAATTCACTTGTCCTTACTTTAGTGCAAACAATGACCCTGAAAAACTGGGCTAATGTTTGAAATTCACTTATTCGTAAAAAAAAAAAAAATGACCCAGAAAAACTGACAACGTTTTGTTCTCCCTTAAAGAAAATCAATTGGCCTCCTTTATGTTAATGTTATAGAAGAAGGGATCCCTGTCATAATTAGTGTATATCAACTACATACACTAGTTATACATCATCGAGGGTTGTTGCGTTGGTCAAGTCGCGTCGAGCTGTAGAGATGTTGTCTGGCAGTGGGTGAGGTTAGTTGGGATGATCTATATAGCTGTCGCAAAATCGGATGCACTTCCGTACCGCGGTACGCTGCTACTCTTGCCTTATACATACTTATCACCCAAGCATGCAATGATTTCTATAGCTTTTCGTCACTCAGTTACCATGGTAACATAACTTATAATAAAAGTGTTCCCTATAAATTGAATGAAACGTCTGAGAAAACGCGGGGAAGGTAACACTAACACCTTGCCAATGTATACTAACGTTTGGATAACCTGTGCACTTTGAAACTATTACGATACAAACATGATCAGTGTACGGAGATGTACTGAGGTATAGAAGAGGAAACTGGTCATTGTAAAAATCAAAACTATTACGTTACAAACACGTTCAATGAAGAAAAATTAAACTAGCCGTGAAATCTTGTGCCTTTCTTAACTTTAACAGGTGAAAATAAATAATAAATGCAAGTAAAATTAATCGCCGGATTGTGCTCTCTTGTTCGCACGTTACGGTACGATGCTAATGAGAAAAAACTATAAGATGAAAGAAGGATGTAATGCTCGCCTAGTTTGCTATGATGCCAGTGGAGAAACATAGGACATGTCGTTCAATATTTGTCGATGTAGTCGCTCTGTACCGTGCAGGGTTACGGGGCTACCACGGTACGCTGCTATAACTTGTCGTTCTTACTGTGTGGGGGTACTATTATTTCCTACGTCACTCTGCATAAGTCGATCATTCCTTGTGGGTGTACGGGGCTATGACGGTACGCTGTTCCTTCATTACTTAATTGATTGTAAATACTTTGTCATAAATTCTTAAAGTGGTTTTCACAGATGTTCTGGATGAAATCGCAATACTAAAGCCACTATACCCGTACGAAACAGATTACGTTCACGCAGTGCTGCTTTAGCGGCTATCAATGCCTGCAGTGAGCACAACGGAAAGATTGCACGAACGCTGTTTTCATTGCGCTGCAGCAGTGACAAAAAATGACTGCATGAGTGCTGCAGAGGCGACATTGGGAGCTGCTGGAACGCTGTAAGAGAGCTACTGCAAAATAGCAACATGAAGCTTTATGGTAGATTAGCAGCGAATCGCTATAACGCACAGAGAAACGTTGAGAAGATAAGACAAATAATGAAGACAAATACTGTACAAACGAACTAACGTACAGAGAAACGCTGAGAAAATAAGACAAATACTGTACAAACGAACTAACGTATGGAGAAACGTTGAGAAGATAAGATAAATACTGTGCAAACGAACTAACGTACGGAGAAGCGTTGAGAAGATAAGACAAATACTGTAAAAACGACCTAACGTACGGAGAAACGCTGAGAAAATAACTCAAATACTGCACAAACGAACTAACGTACGGAGAAACGTTGAGAAGATAAGATAAATACTGTACAAACGAACTCATGTAACGTACAGAGAAACGTTGAGAAGGTAAGACAAATACTGTACAAACGAACGAACTTACGGAGAAACGCTGAGAAGACAAATACTGTTCAAACGAACTAACGTACAGAGAAAAGTTGAGAAGATAAGACAAATACTGTACAAACGAACTAACGTACGGAGAAACGTTGAGAAGATAAGACAAATACTGTACAAACGAACTAATGTACGGAGAAACGTTGAGAAGATAAGACATACTGTGCAAACGAACTAATGTGCGGAGAAACGTTGAGTAAGGTAAGACAAATACTGTACAAACGAACGAACTTACGGAGAAACGCTGAGAAGACAAATACTGTTCAAACGAACTAACGTACAGAGAAAAGTTGAGAAGATAAGACAAATACTGTACAAACGAACTAGCGTACGGAGAAACGTTGAGAAGATAAGACAAATACTGTACAAACGAACTAATGTACGGAGAAACGTTGAGAAGATAAGACATACTGTGCAAACGAACTAATGTGCGGAGAAACGTTGAGAAGGTAAGACAAATACTGTACAAACGAACGAACTTACGGAGAAACGCTGAGAAGACAAATACTGTTCAAACGAACTAACGTACAGAGAAAAGTTGAGAAGATAAGACAAATACTGTACAAACGAACTAACGTACGGAGAAACGTTGAGAAGATAAGACAAATACTGTACAAACGAACTAATGTACGGAGAAACGTGAGAAGATAAGACATACTGTGCAAACGAACTAATGTGCGGAGAAACGTTGAGTAAGGTAAGACAAATACTGTACAAACGAACGAACTTACGGAGAAACGCTGAGAAGACAAATACTGTTCAAACGAACTAACGTACAGAGAAAAGTTGAGAAGATAAGACAAATACTGTACAAACGAACTAGCGTACGGAGAAACGTTGAGAAGATAAGACAAATACTGTACAAACGAACTAATGTACGGAGAAACGTTGAGAAGATAAGACATACTGTGCAAACGAACTAATGTGCGGAGAAACGTTGAGAAGGTAAGACAAATACTGTACAAACGAACGAACTTACGGAGAAACGCTGAGAAGACAAATACTGTTCAAACGAACTAACGTACAGAGAAAAGTTGAGAAGATAAGACAAATACTGTACAAACGAACTAACGTACGGAGAAACGTTGAGAAGATAAGACAAATACTGTACAAACGAACTAATGTACGGAGAAACGTTGAGAAGATAAGACAAATACTATGCAAACGAACTAATGTGCGGAGAAACGTTGAGAAGATAAGACAAATACTGTACAAACGAACTAACGTACGGAGAAACGTCGAGAAGATAAGACAAATATTGTACAAACGAACGCGTGTATGTAGTGATATATACCGAGCCAAACGCGGCCGTTATCCCATTACTTAACGGCCTTGTTTCGCTTGGTATATAGTGATATATACCGAGCCAAACGCGGCCGTTATCCCATGACTTCATGGGGTAACGGCCGCGTCTGGAGTTTTTCTCTATGCCGAGTGAAACGAGGCCGTTAAGTCATGGGATAACGGCCACGTTTGGAGTTCTTCTCTATTTCGAACGAAACGAGGCTGTTAAATGATGGGATAACGGCCGCGTTTGGAGTCGGCTTCTCTGTACTGAAGATTGCCTCGAAAGCCCTTGTCTTGCGCTCAGGAAAAAAGTCACCAAAGATTATAGATGGTGACCAGTATGCTTATGTCAAAGGCAGAACAACATTTGACGCTGTACCCTAAATACTGGATTTGTGATTAGAGGAACTATCAGAATCGACCAAGGATAACATCAGAAGTAGGGTAGCTTCTGCTATACAATCAGCCTCTCTACCTGACAGTAACTTGACTAAAGCTGAACGACAAGCACTGAAACGACTGAAAACCGACGAAAACATTGTCATACTCTCCGCTTACAAAGAGCGATTGACTGTTGTCATGGACAAATTAAGACAGACTATTATGACAAAATGGACGCACTTGTTAACGACAAACAGACCAGTTTTTTTATTTTTTATTTTTAAAGAACAACTAGTGAGCAGCACACAGCAACATATCTCATTTTTTTCCAGCTGTTAATCTCGAGTATATGATTTAACTAAAAATACAATGTTATTTGTTGTAAAAGCTATTCTTTGAAGTAACAAGGCCACTTCTGAAATTTTTGAATACTGCACTATTTTTTTACACTAAAACTAAATTTGGGGATCTGTTCTGTGAATCTGAGCTCGAAAGGTCATTCCAGAGCACAGCTTTATTTATTTATTGTTTTTTTTTTCGGGCTTCAACCTGTGCACATATTTGGTTTTGCAATGTTTCCATGTCCTGTCATTTAACTGTCAAGGCTTGTCAATCTCGTCGGATTATTGGCTGTTCGCTTGAATGAGCTTTGGCCCTAGCCTCCCATAGAAAGGCTTCTTTAGTCCCCTTTTGTCCTAGTTGTTTTGAGGAACGTTCAACCAATCAGAATTCACCTACTGCGCATATATTTGAAGGATAGAAGGAAAGACTTCTTGTCACTCTCCGAGAAGATCACATTTCATTCAAAATGGCTGCCGTGTTGTTTACGCGTGAATTTTCAAAATGGCAATAGCTCACTCTCGGAACGAAGGATTACCTTTTAAAACTAAAAAAACGAAAGAAGAAGCTCTAACAAACACTCGACAAGTTAAGCCATGGAATTTAGAGCTTTTAGAGCGAAGAAAACATCTTTCGAGGACGAAGTGCCGTTTGTCACAGCAAAGGAAAATCTTCTATCTCCAAAGACTGTTCGAGCTGCGGACTTTCTGGGAAATGCTCTAGCACTTCTACGAGTCTACGGTGGAGTAAATTACACGTATTATTGTAAATTTGCACCAAAATAGCTTTTTAAGCTTAATTAATTGAGGGATTCTTCGTATTCCTTACAGTTTTCGCAAAAGTTTTGAAAAACATACTCAGTTTGCATCAGTAAGTGCTCTTCAAAACAACTTGCACATGGAGCGAAATCGCTTGCGCGAAGCTTCCATCGAAGAAAGAATTGAAGGCGTTTGGTTTTTCAGAAACGAAAGAGACGGCCCAATGGGCATTTTCACCAGCCGTTCTGACCCACTCCACCCCCCAGGTTTAACAAATGTTAGCGCGATCCCGTATTTATACCAACCGGCGAGACAAAAAGTGTGACTGTGTGACACAATGTTTTGACTATAGCGTTACTGGATGACGTAATGTTTAAACTCTGATGACTCAGCTTATCTTTCTTATCGCTCTTACTTATTCTGCTGAAGATGCAAATTCAACTCAAACGTTGCATGTCGGTATAAATTCGCCCACAACTGAGAATGCTTTCACAGAGACGACGAAATATTTACTGTTTTTCCTAGACCGTGAATACAAACAGCGAGCATAGCAGTAGATGCTTGATAAACACGAACTCGAGCAGACCGTCAGAGTCTGGGGCACGTTAGGGACGGTTCATTATTTGTGGGGATGACCGAGTCGGGTAAAGAGTGACAGGGCCATAAAAAAATTATGGTCCTGAAACGGCGTACTTCAATTTTTTTTAAGCAAAAGACCGGGTTCTGAAAAAAAAAACCTGTCCTTTATGAAAACAGTAGGCCACTTAAAAGTCTGAATACTGATTAATGTACCATCCTGCAGCAGTGCTGGAAGTAACAGTCGGTGATCAGACATTGTCCCACCAAATTTCGAAATTTTCCGACCAATTTTGTCATATGGTCTGACGTGATATCCGAACACGAAAAACGTCGTAGCTTTTTCCCTTGAAGATCTCGTTCAGCAATTCGATTTGCTTCGAACCATATTCAAATGACAACTGATACAGCTCGACATGTTTTGTTTAGCTGCAATACACTCCACATATACATAGCCTCAGACAAACTTTTCAGATAGAATTGAAAACGAATGTACAAGTGTGCTTTGACAATCGCCCAGTGATGCATTGTGAAGCTAAGCAGTGTTAGAATTGCGTGTATGCCCACAGACTGGGTCTCAACATGAAAAATTTTAAAAATTCAACCAGCTCTCGACCTTGGCGGTGGTCAACTAGCCAAATACTCGTGAATTTTCAGTTTTAGCTCGTGGAATTCTCCTAGTTAGTGATAATTTCGTTGCCTAACAGCTACACTCTCTCAAAGTTTCTCTAGTTCTGAATGTTAGTTCGTACACTATTAGTGTTGTCGTACGTTAGTCCGTTCGTATGGTATATTAGTCACGTCTCATGTTTCTCCATATCGTAGTACGTTCGCACGATGTTACTGTCGTCACATTAATTGTTCTCGGTGTGTTAGGTCGTTTGTACAGTATTAGTCTTACCTTCTCAACGTTTCTCCGTACTTCAGTCCGTTCGTACGTTAGTCCGTTCGTATGGTACATTAGTCTCGTCTCATGTTTCTTCATATCGTAGTACGTTCACACGATATTACTGTCGTCACATTAATCGTTCTCGGTGCGTTAGTTCGTTTGTACAGTATTAGTCTAACCTTCTCAACGTTTCTCCGTACTTCAGTTTGTCTGTACAGAACTATTAGTCTTGTCTTTTTCACGTTTCTCCGTACGTTGGTTCGTTTGTACGTATTTGTCTTATCTTCTCAACGTTTCTCCGTACGTTAGTTCGTTTAATTTGTACAGTATTTGTCTTATCTTCTCGACGTTTCTCCATACGTTAGTTTGTTTGTACAGTATTTGTCTTATCTTCTCAGCTTTTCTCCGTACGTTAGTTCGTTTGTACAGTATTTGTCTTATCTTCTCAACGTTTCTCCGTATGTTAGTTCGTTTGTACAGTATTTGTCTTGTCTTCTCAGCGTTTTTCCATATGTTAGTTCGTTTGTGCAGTATTTGTCTTATCTTCTCAACGTTTCTCCATACGTTAGTTCGTTTGTACAGTATTTGTCTTATCTTCTCAACGTTTCTTTGTACGTTATAGTGATGCGCTGCTAATCTACCATAAAGCTTCATGTTGCTATTTTGCAATAGCTCTCTTGCAGCGTTCCAGCAGCTCCCAATGTCGCCTCTGCAGCACTCATGCAGTCATTTTTTGTCACTGCTGCAGCGCAATGAAAACAGCGTTCGTGCAATCTTTCCATTGTGCTCACTGCAGGCATTGATAGCCGCTAAAGCAGCACTGCGTGAACGTAATCTGTTTCGTACGGTTATAGTAGCTTTAGTATTGCGATTCATCCAGAACATCTCTAAAAACCACTTTAGGAATTTATGACAAAGTATTTACAATCAATTAAGTAATGAAGGAACAGCGTACCGTCGTAGCCCCGTACCCCCACAAGGAACGATCGACTTATGCAGTGACGTAGGAAATAATGGCAGCGTAGCGTGGTAGCGCCGTACGCCCACACAGTAAGAGCGACAAGTTATAGCCGCGTAACCGTGGTAGCCCCGTAACCCCGCACGGTACAGAGCGACTACATCGACAAATATTGAACGACATGTCCTATGTTTCTCCACTGGCATCATAGCAAACTAGGCGAGCATTACATCCTTCTTTTGTCTCATAGTTTTTTTCTCACTACCATCGTACCGTAACGTGCGAACAAGAGAGCACAATCCGGCGATTAATTTTACTTGTATTTATTATTTATTTTCACCTGTAAAAGTTACGAAAGGCACAAGATTTCACGGCTAGTTTAATTTTTCTTCATTGAGCTTAGTTTTGATTTGTATAATGACCAGTTTCCTCTTCTATACCTCAGTACATTTCATGTTTGTAGCGTAATAGTTTCAATGTGCACAGGCTATCCAAACATTAGTATACGTTGGCAAGGTGTTAGTGATACCTTCTCCACGTTTTCTCAGAAGTTTCATTCAATTTATAGCGAACACTTTTATTATTAGTTATGTTACCATGATAACTGAGCGGGGAAAAGTTACAGAAATCATTGCATGTTTGGGTGATAAGTATGTATAAGGCAAAAGTAGCAGCGTACCGCGGTACGTTCTGTGCTATACGGTTTGAGGTACATCCGTTTGCGACACACTTGGGATGATCTACTTGATAAATAAGCCGGTTGTTGAGTTGGTCGAGTCGCGTCGAGCTGTCGAGATGTTGTGTGGCAGTGAGTGAGGTTAGTTGGGTTGATCTACTTGATAAATAAGCCGGTTGTTGCGTTGGTCGAGTCGCGTCGAGCTGTCGAGATGTTGTGTGGCAGTGAGTGAGGTTAGTTGGGTTGATCTACTTGATAAATAAGCCGGTTGTTGCGTTGGTCGAGTCGCGTCGAGCTGTCGAGATGTTGTGTGGCAGTGAGTGAGGTTAGTTGGGTTGATCTACTTGATAAATAAGCCGGTTGTTGCGTTGGTCGAGTCGCGTCGAGCTGTCGAGATGTTGTGTGGCAGCGAGTGAGGTTAGTTGGGTTGATCTACTTGATAAATAAGCCGGTTGTTGCGTTGGTCGAGTCGCGTCGAGCTGTCGAGATGCTGTGTGGCAGTGAGTGAGGTTAGTTGGGTTGATCTACTTGATAAATAAGCCGGTTGTTACGTTGGTCGAGTCGCGTCGAGCTATCGAGATGTTGTGTGGCAGTGGGTGAGGTTAGTTGGGTTGATCTACTTGATAAATAAGCCGGTTGTTGCGTTGGTCGAGTCGCGTCGAGCTGTCGAGATGTTGTCTGGCAGTGAGTGAGGTTAGTTGAGTTGGTATAGTTTGTCGGGTTGTGTCGAGGTGTTACTAAAACATAACAAGGGTTATTAGGCATGACTTGTCAAGAACACAACACAACACCGCAACGCAACGCAACAAACAATACACAATCAAACGCAGCGCAACAACCGAACACAACGCAACGACACACAAAATCACAAAACAAAACGCAACGCAACGCAACGCAACACAACGACGACAAAAAATACCAACAGAGCACAACGCAACGCAACGCAACGCAACGCAAGACAAGGGAACCAACACAAGACAACACAGCCGGTAAAAAGGCAAAACAACGCAAGCAATACCATCCCAAACACAAGGCAAGAACAGCACAAAGCAAGGCGAAGCAACAACAAAAG
This sequence comes from Siderastrea radians, assembly GCA_964017195.1. Classification (NCBI taxonomy): domain Eukaryota; kingdom Metazoa; phylum Cnidaria; class Anthozoa; order Scleractinia; family Rhizangiidae; genus Siderastrea; species Siderastrea radians. The sequence continues at coordinate 52,130,077 of OZ024888.1, forward strand.
ACAAGAAAGAAAACGCAACACAACAGTGAAAACACAACGCAACGAAAGAGAACTAAAAACGACATCAAAACAAAACAGATACAATGCATGACAACAGCACAACGCAACGCAACACAACACAACCGCTCCACACAACAAACAGCAGATTGCAACACAACGCAACGCAATGCAACACAACCGGACGACACAACACACAGCTAATCGCAACACAACACAACGCAACACAACCGGCACAACATGACAAAACTCCAGACAGATATGAAATAGACGGTCGAGCTGGTCGATCGACCAAAAACTCCACGGAAAAATTTGGTCAAAAAACGCTGCAGGTATAACCCTAACAGCTTAAAATTTCACAAGGTAAAATATCAACTGTGGTTCATTGGAGGTGCATTATTCACCAGTGCTGGAAATAAGTTTTTGTCCTTAACAGAATGTGTTCTTCCAGACATTGGTCAGACATGATTTAAATATTTTTGTTCACTCAACAGTTTTATCCAAGATACAATCCAACGGCGTATATGACCTACTAAATGCTTTTTGCAAGGCAATAACCCTTTCCCTAGCAAAACAAAAAACTTTCCCTGCCAAGGAATGACCATGGATCTATACATAAGTCCTGTGACAAATAAAATCATTGAGAGTGTGTTTGCTCAGGACTGCTTAATGAATATATTCACTCAAGTTGTTGACAAGGGACTGGCACTGTATTTTATAAATAAGGCCACTGATCATATGCATTTGAATCACTGGTAGTGATTATAAATACAGTCTGATATCTTAACTTATGAGCTTTGGACTTAGGAAATAGCCTAGCTATTGAGCACTAAAGCATCTTCACTTCAAGTGTTTTACAAAAAAACAAAATATGAGATTCTTTTCCAATTTTTTGACTCATCAAAAAGTGCAATTCATAAGAAAAAAGATTAATAAAAATTAAACAAAAGAGACAGTTTTTTCTAGATTTAAACAGCCAAGCCTTTGAAGACAACCACAAAGTAACTTCACTACAATTTACTGTAAGCAGTGGGTGACAAAAATTTAATTATTTTACATCTGAGTATATGAAATAAATTCAGTAGGTCATTTTCATTATGATGTCAGAAACCTTCAATTTGTTGTTTTTTAATGCAATTTAGGGCTATTGTTACTTACACCACACTGGGATCAAAATATTTTACATGAGAAAGAAAAACTATTAAATAAATTCTGGTAGCTATGGTAACAAAAACCCGCCAGAAATATGTTCAAGCTTCAATGTTTTCAAGATGAAGGCTGCTGTTGTGTTCATGGCTTGTTTTATCATGGTCTGCTCTACTTCCATGACCAAAGGAGACCTTAGAAAGTGTGTGGCATTGTGCGAGCATGACGTACAAACATTGTTATGTATAGAAGTTATGTGCCCTGGAAGTTACTGTCACGACTGTTACGACAGGCGAGAAAGATGCAAGGACTGTTGCGGGCCGAAGAAGAGAGAGACAACATTTGCAGTGTTAGGTTTCTCATTGGTAAAGGAAACAAACAGCTGATGATGCACTGCATCTCCACAAGAAAACTGTTACTAGTACATTGTAACAACAGACACTCACCAGTTTCAGTTTTCATCATTTCGGCTTTCTTCTCTTGTGCAAACTGACTAATTGCTCTCTGAAGGCCTGCTTTGGTTCCAAGTTTTGAATGACCAGTCTTTTGAACATCACTATAAAAAAAATTGGGGGAAAATTTACTGAACATTCATACATCCTGAAAGATGTGAATATCTCTCAAGCTATGATACCACTGATAGGTAATAATACTTACAGTTAGCATAAGAGTGCAAGAAGAAAACAGGTAGGTAGACTGACAATCTTACTTTCCACTTGAAGACAGGAAGACAATTGAGCAGTAACCCTTCTGGTACAGTTCATTAAGCTGTACCAGATGGTCTTTATTTTTGAGACTGTGGAAGAAACCCTAAAAAATCACCACTCAGATGAAAGCTATTGAGCAACACTCTCCTGTGATGATCTGTGATGAAATTGTTCATTATTTTTCTTGTGCAAATTGTAGAAAATTAATAGCATGACTGTTTGATTTGAATGGCACTCTGAGAGGTATGGGGTAACACCAGAACAAACCCAGCAAGGAAAAACATTGACAACCAGCTATGTGTACTAATAATTCATGGTGTTGCTAACATTTATAAGACTTCTATCATGACTAGCCAGTTCACTTTGGGAACAACAAGAAATTCTGAAGAATTTACAGGCGGCGGAAAGTCTCTCACCCCCCTCCCCTTTTAGTAGTTTGTGGTTTCCAGTGACCTGTTATGGACAATTTGCCCTTCCAGTATCTAAGGAATTAAGTGTATGTGTATTACCGTTGACAGATTACTACGGTATTTGACAGATTAATTTTGGAAACTGATAAAATCAAAAGCAACTTGAGATCTTTGTCTGTTCGACTTTGTAATTGGAAAATGCTGTAGCTTTACCTGGAGAAATAAATCGTTCTTAAACCGTGATATCGTGAAGTACGGCCCCTACGCATTCACGACAAATATGTTTCAGCCTTCAGGCAAGGGCTCCACTTGGATCTTAACAACATGAGTGGAGGCTATAGAACAGCGATGCGTTGAATTGTCATTCAAACATCATCATTAAGTCATTACAACAGCAAGCCCATTGTTCACAGGAGTCATCGAGGATCTCGCAGGCTAAGTAGTCTCAGCTTACCAGAAAATCAGTGTACATACATCACTCTAACAAAAAGATGTTGTTTAAAAACCACCTTCATAATAGTTAAATGACTTCCCAAGTGACGCTCCCTTTATATCTGAAAATGACCACCCAAAACAAACAAGATTTTGAAAATGACCTCCCAGCATAATGGCCGGCCCCCTCACAGGTAATAGAGGACCAACCCCCAATTGCCGTTCACAGGTTTCTTATTTACGTCACTACAACAGCAGCACATTATTCACAGCCCACACCACTCCAAGGAGAATAATAAGTGAACCAACTGACGACAAAAAACAGGAATGCAACTTGCATTTTACGAGTCGGCGCGACATGCTTACTTGCATGTCCGCCGCCTAAAAACTCAAAAACTTCATTAAAGTCAAGGACTTTGTCCTATACACTTGCACATTGTATATAACAGCTATGATGCTTGCCTGCGAAATGAAGCTCTCTTGGTACTGGTCATCACTCCTAACAAATAGATGTTGGCAGGAATGTTTTTCACTCCTTTCTCTCCTTCAGCTGTCAGGGGGGTGCTGTATGTACACTCTGGACATAACACCTGTGTTTTCTGTAGCCTAGCCCATTTAGTGACACAACCCTCGCAAAAGGTGTGTCCACATTCCAGTAGCAGGGGGATGCGGTTACCAATTGGCTTGGAAACATCTAAACACAAGAAAAGTCAGAAGGTGACTCTTAACATGACAACAAGATGCACAGAATGTACCTTATTACAGGCAATTTTTACAACATCTTAATGTCATAATTTCAAGTGATATTTTGCATTTACTTAATAATTTTTCAAAAATGTGCAGAATTATTTTATAGACTTTCTTGTAATAAATAAGCAAATTTCATCATTTCTTGCAGTTTTTAGTCAGTTTTAATGAAAAATTGTCATGAAAAACTTTCTGGTAACAAGCACAAAAAATGTCAGTCTACAAAAAGACAACTTGACATGTCTACAACTTTTCTGGATCTGTTAAGAACTAGAGGAAAAGGTCCATGCACAATTAAAAATTTTGATGGACATGCAATAGGTTAAGTCGCACAGGAGCCAAGGAGGCCCACACGGCTGGAGCTTTTCCCGATTTCTGTAGCATGAAACAACTGCGAGTATTGCCACTCCCCCTGGATGAGATGCTAGTCCATTACAGGGTTACCCTTAGCAGTATGTCGCCGGTAACCATTTATACACCTGGGTGGAGAGAGACAATGTGGGGCAAAGTTTCTTTTCTAAGGAAACAACATGATGGCAGTGACTGGGCATCGAACTCCCAACCTTCAGATCTGAAGTCCAATGCGCTAACCACGACACCACCGCGCCCCCCACAACATGGGGATGTGTAGGGTGGGACCTTAACTGACGGCAGATGTAGGATACTGTGAAATGCAGGATATAGGAAGACAAAACAACGGTGTTCAAAAAGCTAAATACAGGTTGTGCTGTCTTCTAGCAAAGTATTGGACATGGGAAAGCTTTGTCCAGAATCTGTGTCAGAACAGGAACAGCAAATACCACAACCCAGGGTAGTGCAAATATGGCAGTGATCCACGAATAAAATGACATGCAGAGTGACGTGTAATCTGTCTATTCTGTGAATCCAGTGAAAATGTACACGTGCATGTACTTGGAAACAGAGAATCAGCTACCAGTTAGTGCTTTTCCAGAACCTCTCCTGTACTTAGCATATACCTAAAATGAGTTGCAGCAAAAATTTGGATTTATTAACTAAGTTGATAAGGCAGCACCATAAAGAAATGTAATGTCTGACATTTCAAGCAGTAACCCCAAACCATTTTACCTTATCAACCTAGTTGATAATTCCAAATTTTTATGTTTCACTTCCCCACCAATTAATGCAGCACCACAGTTTCTTTACAAACTAATCCCTTTATACACTTAAATTTAACGCAACTCAGCTAATCATCTAAGTAGATGCCAACCAGCTAAACAACTGGTAAAGCTGGTTTCCTGCAAAACTATTCCTGCCAGCTCATACATGTTTTGCGTGAGTTGCCTGCCTGCAGATCGAAAACATCTAACAAACACATACAGGACAATTTCTTACGCCTGTCTCATAATTCCAGACTACTTGTTCATTAACCATTAGTGTGAAAAATTGAATTCAATTTCCACTACATTCAGTTCCAATACATTCAGTTCTCCTCATACTATCCTTCATAGAGGAAGATCAATGTGTGGTTCCAGAAAATACCCATACCCCCACCACGGAGGGAATTGGAAATTCCGGAGGGGTGGGGCGTCAAAAGCCCAGGAAAATCCAGAGGAGAGGGGGGGGGGGGTGAACGGATAAATTACTTTCCAGAGGGTCAACTTCAATTCATTCCGATATAAGCTGTAGATAAAGTTCGAAAATTACTACTTACCGAATTTGTAGATCTTTATTGTGGAATTTAATTAGTTTAACTGCTAAGTAAACACTTTTGTTAAACGTAAAACAGGTATTCTTTCTCCCAAAGGCGCTTTGGAAGTGACATTGGGGCGGAAACGAAATAAACATCGTCGTTGCATAGAAGTAGCGGCCATTACTCGTTACCAGTCTTCGAGAAGACAGCAACGCGTACCAGGAGTGGTTACATTTACTTATCGAGACGACGATCCTTCGACGAGATGTCTGCGTTGTCTAAACAACCTAAATTTTAAGCTTGCCTTCACAATTGACATTAATAATTATAAGAGTTGTTTACGAACAATCGGTCCGTCCTCTTTAACTTCACTATGTGGCAACTGGCAAGTGAAGCGCGATCTCATTGACTCGTAGAAGTCGTGTTTTGCTAAGCTCAGCAACGAGAATATTTATTGCGAAGTACAAGTGTCGCCAAATACGTTTACGGGCTTTCTTGCTACTCTTGCACCTTCAAGTAACGGGCTCTTAACTGAGGGCTGGTATGCAGTGTAACGACTTTAGAGAACTCAATATTCGTTATTCTTTCTATTTTGATCATTTCCCCTTAATTTTGTTTGTGCGTTCTTTGTTTATGATCGCGTTCATGTTGAAGTAACGTTTATCAGCAACACTGCAACTTTTCAAGCCAATTGTTCAATTAAAACGAACGTTTTACATGCTTTTGTCAAGGTAATTTTACAGATACCTAGTATATCTGTTTGACGTAGAGAAGAACAGTTGGTATTGGTAAGATAATATGTTACGAGTAAGTTATGACTATGTACGTTATTATTTTAAACGCTAATCAATAGTATAAACGCGTCCTACGATAATCGGAACGGCTTAGCTTCATTTAAATTTGGATCAATTGCTTCATTTTTAACACTTTCCCTTCTTGAACGAAATTTTCCAGAGGGGTTGGGGGGTTGTTTGACAAACTGTGGAAAATCCGGAGGGATGGGGGGTTTATAGCTTACTTCAAAAAACGGAAAATCCGGGGAGGAAGGGGTCCTAAGTGAAATTCCCTCCGTGGTGGGGGTATGGATATTTTCTGGAACCACACAATCAAGAATAGCACAGAGAGTCAGATTGCCCATGGTATGATTAAGGCTGGCCTATGAGGAATTGCCCGTACACACTGTGTAGAAGGTTTTCACGGCAGCCACATTGGAGGTACAAACCAATTTAAACTATTTGCATAAAAATAGAACCTATTTTCCAAAGGAGAAATGTTTTATACCTCCAACATGGCCGCCGTGACGTCACAAGAAAATCCTCTACAAGCTTACAGGCATGCTCAACAACTGTGTTATTATAGTTTAGAGACAAAAATATGTTCCAACGCTACACCGTTACACGATGATACACACTTTCACGATTTTGCACATCAATTTACTTCCAAGTTATTATGTAGCAAATACAGACAATGACAGCTGATTCCAGATAAAAGTCTATTGATCTTGTGCAGCTTGCGTGACCATTCATTGTGTCAAAACCTTTGGATTTGCTCGAAGTCGGACGCAATTTTTTCATTAGAACTAATTCAACATATTGCTTACCTTTAAAGCCATAACTCTTGCAGCAATTTTGGCAAGTAGGTGTCCGCTGCATGGCAAAAAGAGAGAAGAAACCACGATCTTAAAAGTTTACGGTTCAACTTCTCCACTCTCCAGCTTCTTAGCAGCTCGTCAAAACACATGTGTTTTTCGTTTCCTCCGACAACTTCCAAATTAGGAAGTACAGAAAACACGACCATTTACGACTCTTTCCAAATATGGTCTTAGGGCTTTTGGCGGGAAAGTGGAACTCATTTTGCGGGTCGAGCTTCGAGAACGATCAGGTCATCTTTTCCACGGGTTGTTTAATTTTCAACTTTTTAAACGCAAGAACTGCATTTAAATTGAATTCAAGTTCAAACTAGGAACTCAGTCATGAAGCTGGATACTCCAGAGATCGCATGGCATGGGAAGGAGCCAATCTTGAGCGTCGATTTTAGCAAAGTAGGATCAAAATGGCGACTTGCATCGGCGGGAGCGGATAAAGATATCAAGGTAAGCTTGCCTTCTGGATCAGTACAAATCGATTTTTGAAAGTACTAGCTTTTGTAACCTCGAATACCTTGTATTCCATAACCTTGTTTTTGCTTGTGTGTGCGATTTGCTTATTTTCGTAGATCTGGTCGATTGCTGCCATCGAAGATCAGCATTCAAAGGTGGAATTTTTAGCCAATTTGAGTCGCCATACAAAGGCTGTGAACGTGGTGCGATTTTCACCGAAAGGTAAGATTTAAACCACCGTTAAGTTTTATAGACGTTCCCTCATCCTCCTCGTTATATAAGTGGTATAGGTCAACCATTTTTATGGCCTGATTTCAGCATCCAAGCTCCAGACGCTCTGCATTTATGAAAGTGCTGAGAGAATTTCAGCGACTTGATCAACAGAATTTTGCTATTACCGACTATAGACATTCTTCACATGACCTTCCTTCCTTACTTTGTGTTGATATTTGGAGAGAAATGAAATTTTTATCACAAGAGCTATAACTGTAGGGGTGTGAAATTCACTACTCTGGGGGAATGGTAGTAATATCAACTACACAATATCTGGAGGGGAGGGAGGGGAGACTGGGGAAGTAACCCTTTTTTTTCTCTGAAATGTTGTGTTACGCTTTCAGGGAACACTGAATCCTATTAGCTTGTTTTATCTCTGAGTGTACCTTCAATTGCATGTGACTAACACACATCCTGGTTTCTTCTGTAGAGGAGATTCTCGCATCTGGTGGAGATGGTGAGTTTAAATACAGTAGAAGCCGGTAACTCGAACTCTGAAGGGAAACAAAAAACAGTTCGAGTTAGTGGGGGTTCGAGTTATCGGGGTCGATTGAATATTCAATTTGCCCTGTTAATAATGAATAGTTAACTGATTTTTCAGCACTTCAGTATATGGTACAGTGCAAATTAAACTTATCTCGTCAGAAACTGTAAAACGATTATGCATAAATGATAATAGAGTACTGTGAATGTAACACAGTTACACTCGCTCGCGAAAAGACTGATAAATACGTGATCTGTTCATTGCTCTAATTAAAATGAAGTTGCCATGGTGTTAGTTTTCGTGTTTTTACCGATTACACGACAAGAAGAGTTAATGGGATATTTCAATGGGCATCCGTGGTGAGTTGCAAGAACTAGAATTCGAGTTATCGGGGTAAATTTTGACTAAGGGAAACGAAATTTAGTTCGAGTTAGCGGGGAATTCGAGTTATCCGAGTTCGAGTTAACCGAGTAAAAATGACTGAAAAGTAGGGTCAAATCCAAGGGAAATGGGACTTAGTTCGAGTTAGCGGGGGAGTTCGAGTTACCGGGGCTCTACCGTAAAAGAAGGTCAATTGCCTTAAGGTGATCATTCATGTCTGTAAATGGTTTGAACCTAGGAGTCATATCATAAGTCAGTGAAGTATGATCGTCCGGGTGAGTGTAGTCCTGAGAAGGACTGTTTGTGGTGTATTGACTGACGTTTTGACAACCTGAGCGGAAGTCATCATTATAGTCAAGCAATGACTTCTGCTCAAGTTGTAGAAACATCAGTCAATGTCACCACAAACAGTCCTTCTCAGGATTACACTCATCTGGACAATCATACTTTACCGATTTATGCTAAACGTGTTACATTTGTAAAATAAGATGAGAAAAAAACTGGTGATACAAAAGAACAATATTGATACAACCAGTCAACCCTATCACCTAATGTAGACCAGCATTGAGCAGGGAAAATACCACAATCTACATCTTGAGTTACTACCTCACGTAATTTCAAGTGGTCTGGGGATAGTGGAAAGCTGTGAAGTACTGTGCATTCAAGGAACATGTATATTTGAAGGGGAAAATAACATTTTCCATTATTCCTGGCTCCTGGCTCTTCCATCCCAGAAGAGTCAAATTCATTACCAACTGAGCTGACAAGTAAGGAGCGAATATTTCTGAATGCCAAAAGTAAGCAAATTAAGCCAATGAAGGGATTAATCAAATGATTACCCTGCCATCAGGAGGAGGTCTAGTAATACCCATTTGGTTAGTTTTTTTCTAGGTTTCTTGTCCCAGACCTCCAGTTTTTGCTCAACCAAACAAATATTCATCATGTCCTTTGCTACACAGGCTAGGGCTTGTATCTTGAGTGACAATAATATATTTTGCACCCTGAGGGTAGGGAGAAAAACGGCAGGGTATAATGTCCCTGGAGCTTTTCTTGTTGTTCATGATTTGTCTTTTCCTTTCAGACTCTATGATTATTCTATGGAAGCTTAGTAGTTCATCTGATCAGAATGGTAATGACATATTTATGGAAGATGACGATTTACAAAACAAGGAGTCCTGGACTTTTCACAAAGCTCTGAGGTAACAAGCTTATTTGGAATATCCAGTCATTAACAACTTCATGATCAAACACAACTTCAATATCTGTGTGATGTTATGTTGTTTTGACATTACGATGAAATTCTTCTAGAATGCAAGGGTTCCAATGATGTAAGGTTTTAGCCACAAGGTAGGCTTGATTACCAGCTGCTGTTTGGGAAAATGAGCCTGCGCTCCTCCAGAACAGGGAGAGCATCAGAAATCGAGCCTATCCACAAGGGTTCCTGGGTGTCCACAGGATCCCCCACTTTTTGATAGAAAAGCATGGGTCCAGGACACCAACTTCATGAATTTATCTCCAGCTGCAACTTTCAAAGCAACAAGATGCTTTCAGGTGCAACTTTCAAAGCAACAAGATGCTTTCAAAAACCAATTCTCCGAAGATAATTGTATTGCTACATGTACTATATTCGCTGCATGATGTAACTTGCAAACCACCCTTTCTAATATTTAGCAAGTTTAAATCATTCATGTAGATGTAATGGTACCACAAATTAAAAAACTTGAAATTCATTCTGCTCTCGATTTTGACTGTCTGCAGAGGACATATAGAGGATGTGTATGATCTGTCCTGGTCTCCTGATGGTAACAATATAATCTCTGGATCAATTGACAACAGTGCAATTATCTGGGATGTTGCAAAAGGTAAGTCAGCCTTCAGCTGGCTACTGTTTAGACTGAAAGAGAGTATTTGAAATAATCTACTTGATGAGAGAACTGTTGTCTGTCCATCAGGGAAAAACGGCTAAGTTACAAAAAGCCAAAACCACACCATTTCTACACTTTTCTGGCAAGGATGTGCCCAATTTGGTTTTAAATAAAAAAGATCCACTATGGAGAATTTGCAGAAAAGTCGCATGTATCTCTCAGCAAGCGAACACCGTGCCATGTCTGTTGCTGTGTGACTAATTTCAACCGCTTATGCAAATTTTTGTGTCAGTTTCCAAAACATCCTGTTGTAGACTTGCCTCAAGTCGACCTCTTCGAATGATATTAATTTTCCTTGTGTTTTGGAGTAAAGTGAGCGAAGTGAGCTTTCAATGAGATCACGAAGCGACTGAACGAACGATGAAGTCGCGAGAGGCCTACTAACGTGAAAAAAATTAAAGGACTTGAGAAAGTCTAATCATGTTGTTGAGTGGTGAATTGTTCACGGTACCAGCTAGTCACACATATTATATGACTTGCAGATTGAATAAGAAATGATTATGACCATCACAGTGAAGATGTCAACTGTAGCAGTTGTAAAAAGAAGGCCTGAAAAAAATTCAGGCTCGAATGGGATTCAAACCTATGACTTCAAATGTAATACCAGCGCAGCACTTGATCCAACTGAGCTAACAAGCCAAGTGGAAGCTGGGTTTAACTTTCATTTTCCACATACTTGTAGTAGGGGTTTGAATTAATGACAGATGTCATGATGTTATCTTGTTTTTCAGGTCAAAAGCTTGTGATTTTGAAAGACCATAAACACTATGTTCAGGGTGTGTGCTGGGATCCACTTGGTCAATATGTGGCTACAAATTCAAGTGACAGGTAATTTTACTGCTGGAATTTATCATCAATACTTATGGTGTCTCCTGTCAACTAATTGCCCTCCTTTACAACAACCCCCACTGCCTTGTAAATCATGAAAACAACAGTGTTAATTATTTCTGTTATGTATTAAAATTTGCAGGAGTTGCAGACTTTACAATCCAAATTCATATCGCTGCTGTTACAACATATCCAAGCTTCTCTTGACTGGATCCCAAAAGACAGTAGAAAATGGAGAGGTAACATTTTGACAAATCTGAATTAACATTTCACTCTATTTTAGGCACATCTAAAATTGTCCACTAAAGTGCAGTTTTTGACAACTAATGGCAGAGAGTTCTTAACCAGTTGAACAAGATCAGCAAAACATTGTCGCTTTTACTTTTGAGGTGTGTACATCACATTTAAGTTAAGTCCATCCTGACTAATGTTAAATTTTATGCTCCACTGCTAGTCCTTCAAACAAGGGAAAATGTTTCACGATGAGACTATGCCATCATTTTTTCGCCGACCAAGCTATTCCCCAGATGGCTCACTGCTGTTCGTCCCAGGTAAGATAATTGGTACCTTACAATGCATGGAAAATAATGAAATAGTTAAAAAAACAATCACGTCTCCTCAGTCCTCAATATGTGAATTTAAATAGTTTCCCTATTTTAGACAAGCATTTAATTACATGCCATAAAGTTTGACTGATTGACTGACTGACTGACTGACTGACTGACTGACTGACTGACTGACTGACTGACTGACTGACTGTTTGACTGATGGATAATTTGGTTACTTGCTTGCTTGCTTGGTTGATGATTGATTTGTGGATTGGCTCTCTGGCTCCAATTTCGGTCCAAAAAAGCAAAAATCTGTGTACCCTTTCCCAGTCTAAAACAGCCACAAAAACTGCCTCATCACAAACCTGTATAACTTATATAGAAAAGTATGTTCTGTGGCACCCAACAAAATTCCTTTGTCCATCATGGATTATAACAAGGATTCAACTCATACATTTTCTGTGTGTACGGTATAATGTGTACACTTCTACCATCTTGCTACTAATTTAACTGCTTGATTTCCTAATATGTTCCTTTTGACTCACAGCTGGCCGACTTGATGTTGGTGACCAGGTGGTTAATACAACATATGTCTTTACACGGGCATCACCTAACAAGTGAGTCTCTATCCTTTTCTACTGTATTGAAAATTTCCTGGTCAGCCCTAAAAAGGTGTTGTCATCTGGATTAAAACTGCTACACCCTACACACTTAAAGGAGAAGGTCACTCCAGAAGCGGTGTATTTTTTGAAATCACCAGTAAAAAGATAACACCAAGTTGAGTTAGTGAACGTGATTTTAGCTAATCTAAAATGCATCCCATCGCACTGAAATTCCTCTCCAAAGAGGGCCAAAATTCAACAAACGAGCCCACGTTACCCGACCGCTGGTCTTGTTGTACGATTTGACGTCACGGACAAGCCGCGAGGCTGCTAAGTGTGATTCAGAATGGCGGCCCGCAGTGTTGATTCAGTGTTATCTTTTTATTGGCAATTTCAAAAACTACACCGTTTTTGCAGTGAGCGTCTCCTTTAACAGATGTAAATGTTGCATGTCCCTATATGTTATGCAGTGCTAATGTGTCCCTATGTTAGCTGTCACCAAAGAAAATGTTTACCACATGCATGAAATGGGTGGTCAAATTACACCCCAGGTTATTACTGCATTAATCTGCAGTTTGCAAGCTTCATTTTACTCATCTGTTGCCTGTTCTTCTCAAGGTTCACATCCTTCTGTAAGAATGACTGTTTTTAAAATGTCTTTTTCAGACCAGTGTTGTACCTTCCAAGTCCACAGAAGGCTTCTATTGCAGTACGATGTTGTCCTATCCTGTTTGAACTGAGACAGGACAATGGTATGAATTCACATCTTTTTACTCTTTCAGCTCTGGAGGAGACAAAAAAAGTTAACATAGTCTGTACACCAAAAATGGTGCAATTCTAGGAAGCAAAATCCTAAAAAAACTTCACTTTATTATTATTATTATTATTATCATAAAGAACTGTTTTATGGTAATAATCCAGTCACTTTTTTGGGTGATTGCAACATATTAAACTGTGTGCTATGCAACCACTCCTCAAGCAGTTTTCTGGATTGTGTCAGCATTTGGTGTGGTTAAAATGCATTTAAGGCAAGTCAATTTAACAGAAATTGTGTTGTTGAACCTTGGCTGGTTTATTGGTCCAGAATTTTACAATTACAACTATGCTTTCATTGTCTAGCAGCCACTAACACAAATGAAGACAAGTCTGCAAAGAGTCTGTTCAAGTAAGTTGCTTTTATGATTACCACTGATGATAATAAATTTTTTCCTTTTTTGCATAGGGTCATTCAATTGTTCAATTAGTTAATTTCCTGAGAGAGTTAGTTCTTCAGTTTCAAGGAGAACTAAACATCTTGTTTCAGTTTGGAAGTGGTTACTGTATAGTGTAGATGCTTTATTCATTAGCTTTCTGTGGTTGACCCGAAAACACTGACCCCCGGTCCATGGACCAGTCCAACGGACTGGGTCCACAGACAACCTCACGGACCGGTCCATGGACCACCTATATGGACCACCCCTACTGACCCCCTCAAAAAATTCAATAGAAAAGAAATGAATAAAAAATAAATATAAATGAAAATATAAATTCTTACCCAAAGTCGATCCTTAATCGCGTTGCGCGTGGTGAGATCGCGAACTGCCACAAGTCCACTCTATATTGTACATTGTCAGTATTGCACCAATTCAACAGGCTTAAGCAAATCCAAACGGAATGCAAATGGCAAGAAAATAAAGACAAATGGAGAAGTTTTGCTGTTTTGTCGGTGTTTCTTGCCTCCGCCATTTTGTTCGGCCCATTCCGGGTCCAAGATCCACATAAGCCCCAGGCTTAATTCAGAAACCAAAATCTCATTGTGAAAATTGTCATTGATTTTTTTTTTTGGAAAAATTACTGCCGGGTTGTATGGTTGGCCAACAGCATTGTTTTCCACCATATTCCCTTATTGTCACCCTTGGCTACAGGCCATTTATGTACCGGTCAAATTGAAGCTTCAACATCCCCTCCGGGCATTTGACTGTGCATCGTGCCTGGGCAGGGGATAATTTGAAGGTTGCCTTGGAAGGGTGGGGAATTTGAACCAGATTTGTCTCTAGTTCTAGCGTAATATGCCCGTGAGTTTTTTCGGTTTTTGCAGGGTTTGACGGATTCCCAAGGTAGAATTTCGCCTTTGTTAGTGAATAACATGCTCAAAACGGTTTTTTAATGAAGTTTGAAGTGTCATTACGGCATATCTCTCTCTGACAAGCGTGAACAGTGTTTGATTGAAGACAAAATTTGTCCCTGAGGAGAGGTATTTCAGTAACAATGGGTGGGGCATTCGAACGGCTTTTTTGCCCTGAGGGGAGGGAATTTGAACAAGCCAATCTTCAAAAGTTCAAATGCCTGGGGGGTTGCCCGGGGGGATGTTGAAGCTTCAATTTGACTGGTTTGCCCCCCCCCCCCCTGGCCCCCACCATATCCCAAGGTAAACAGTAATAAAAACCGAATCAACTCGACAAGCGTGTGAAGTTCATGGCCTGGGGCTAATGTGGATCTTGGACCCGTGGAGTGGTAGAATGGGCCGAACAAAATGGCAGTGGCAAGAAACACTGACAGAACAGCAAAACTTCTCCATTTATTTTCTTCCTGTTCGCATTTCGTAAAACAGATGAACAGCAGTTTGGATTTGCTTAAGCCTGCTAAATTGGTGCAATACCGACAATGTACAATTATAAAGAGTGGCAGTTTGCGATCTCACCGTGTGAAACGCGATTGAGGGTCGACTATGGGTAAGAATTTATACTTTCATTGATATTTATTTTTTATTCATTTTTTTTATTGAATTTTTTGAGGGGGTCAGTAGGGGTGGTCCGTATAGGTGGTCCATGGACCGGTCCGTGAGGTGGTCTGTGGACCCAGTCTGTTGGACTGGTCCACGGACCGGGGGTCAGTGTTTTCGGGTCACCCGCTTTCTGTCCCAAGCCTACCCACCTTTGTAGTAGGACAAGCTGGTAGTTATTCTTCTTCTTCCCTACTCCCCTCTCTGGCCCTTCCTCTTTCTGTCTCCTTCCAGGGGAGTTTGAGGTGTAAATAAGCAAAACATTCAGGGCTAAAAATTAACTTCAGTGCTTGGTCGCTACTCAGGCCAGTATCCCTGAATTCTTAGTGGCCCAGGCCAAAATAAAGTGGCCCTCAAATTTCCTCTATTAAACACAAAAATGTTTTTAAATGATTCTTACTTGAATAAACGTCCCATGGCTTTTAATTTATGTCCCCAGAAATGTATCCGAATTGTTTTAATGAACACAATTTTTGTTGAGAGATTTTGCCTATGTTCAAGTTTGAAAACGTACTGCATAGAACTTTGGGTAAGTCTGGAGTCACGTATCAATAAACTCAAAATGGCGTCTGCATATCGGAACGATCTAAAGACTCAATCACGAACGACTTTGAATTTTGCACTTTAGAACTAAACTTTCACAACAGTTGATGAACTTAGAGTTGAGGAAAGAAAGGAAGGAAAAAAGAAAGTATTCCGAGGAAAGAACATTTTATTTTATTTTTCTTCTTCTTCTTTTTTTCTTCTCCTATCGTAGTCGCCCTCCGGGCGATCAATCCTCAACTTTTAGTCGCCCTGAACACTTTTTAATCGCCACTGGTGACCGTGCGACCGCCCAGTTTTAACCCTGAACATTTGGTGTTTAGTGTCTTTTGTTAATCTTGTCTTGTTTGTGAGGGAAATTGACTTATTAAGCCAGTAGTCATATTTGAGAGTCGGTGTATATGTTGTAGGTTGTAGGTATATGTTGAATTTAGGTCAAAACGATTTCAAACTAGTTCGATTTGTATTTCCTTTGTTTCATCTACAACATCTACATCAAGCAAATTCAACTGAATTCATCGCCTACATGTACTTTCTTTGGGTGACATAGCACTCTAGCAGGAATTCAGCTGCACTGCTGCCAATGCCAACTGTTGCATTTGTATAGGACTTCATGAATCTTCTCTAAAAGTCACTGTGAACTGTGACTGTGCTTTACTTGCTTGACTAATGCTATATACCTGGAATTAATTACTCAGGTTGCCATACCGTATGGTGTTTGCCGTGGCAACATTGGATTCAGTCCTGTTATATGACACACAGCAAGCAGCTCCATTTGCCTTTGTTAGCAACATTCATTATGCAGCTCTCACTGACATCACATGGTATGTATCAGTACTTGCATACACAGGATCACAAGATCACAATAATGTACAAAAATGTTGTAACAGGGGTCAAGATTAACCAATTGAAATTGTATTTAAGAGAACTATGTTTGTTAGCTATTTTACCATGAAGTGTTACCCTCTTGGAATATAACTTAACATTCGTTGTCTATAATTACATATCGGAGCTTAAACCAAACAAGGTAGCAGTATCTGAGAAATTTTGATTTTTTCATCAGCCAGCCAGGCTATAATCAATGACTAATCAATTGATTACTCAATGATTGCTCATCGATTACTCGGTGATGTCATCAATCTTCAATTTGTTATGCCTGGCTGATGTAAAAATCACAATTTCTCTGATACTGCCACCTTATTTGGTTTAGGCTCCGATAGGTAATAAAATCGATGACTAATCGAATCGCTAAAAATATGTACATACAAACAATAGACAATAAGAATAAAAGGCTAAAAGTGGCTAAAAATAACTTTGTGCAAATGGCATGCATAGCTGTAAAAGATATAATTAAAAGCGTATAAGGCGACGGGAATAAGAACGTTAAAATATCTAAAAATACCTAAAAATAACTAAACAAATAATTTTGCACGGAGCGAGTACATGTAGCTCTGTTTGTTGAGCTTTGGCTTCAGAAGTCTAATAAAAAGCATCTCAAAAATTAAACAGTCAAGCTTGCTCTGGCACTTCCTTAAAATCTTAAAATTCTTCTCGATGTTATCTGGCTCCTTTCCATGTTGTTCTTTAATGTGACGTCCGATGGCCGATCCTTTGTGTTCTTCGATGCGCTGGTGTAAGTGCCGAAAATGACCGTTGAACGGTCGAAACGTCGTTCATTACTCGCGTTAACTTTTATTGCAAAATCAACTTCAAAGAACTTGTTGATTCGAATTACTCTTTGGCTAATCATTTTCTGTTAAATCCTGGAATTTTAAAATCTTAGAAGGGTACGAACCCTGTTGAATGAATTTTGCAAAATTACACTATTAACCGTGTTATTCTTTTACTTAAAGGTCAAGTGATGGAAGCATGCTCGTAGTGTCATCTTCTGACGGTTATTGCTCCATTGTTCACTTTGACGAAGGAGAGCTTGGCAAGCCTTACAACCTGTCAGTCAAAGTGGTTTTGGAAAGGAGCAGTTCACCATTGCCACCGATCTCTGATACTCCAGGTACAGCATAGCTGTTGCAACTACGGCAGTCACTACAATTTCTACTGAAGGAATAGTGCAAGGGAAATCATTGGATAAAGTCGTAACATCTAGGGTATATGGCCAGAGGTTGTCTGGGTGTTGCCCTAGGGATGCCGATATTTTTAAGAATTTCAAGGCACAAATAATATTGTTCTTTTAATCCTCTCTGAACAATAATGTTATCATCAATGGGTGATAATTTCCAATCTTGTGTTCAGAGCCCGCAGGCTACTCGGTGAGCAGACAATCACCAGCTAGGACCTGGGATAATCAAAAAATTATCTTTCGCTCAGCTGTTCATATTAACAATGAAGGGACAAATGTCAACTGGAATCCCAATCTTCTCAGATTAAAATCCTACTATCCCAACATTACACTTGGCAGTATTCCATTGACCAAGGAGCCTGCAGACCCTGGGTACAATATTGGATCCCTGCTGCAACCAGACTCTGCCTAGGGGACAGGATCTTGGGCACAAAGAATAGAAACAATTTCCCTTGTTTGTTTTTGGTCAAATTTTAATACTCCATTTTGTATTCACTCTTTTAGGTAAAGTGGGTAAAAAATTGACTTCTGGGCCATCAGCAGAAAAACCCAACAACGAGGAAAAAATAGACAAGCCTACTCAAGGAACCATTAGAAAGGAACCTGTCAGCAAGATCAGCATGTTTACTGTACCAATGAAAATTACGCCAACCAAGCCAGCTGCTAAAGTAGCCCCGAAGCGAATAACATTGACACCAGTTCCTGTGAATCCACCAACAGGATCATCAGACCAGACCAATTCTTTGCCAGTCCAATCAGTTGCAAGTGCAGCCCCGACCATTTCCAAACAGGCAACATTAACATCAGTTCCTGGACAGTTGAATGCTGGAAGTTCTCCAGTGACAAATGCAGCTAGCCAGATTACTCCAAGACGTGTCTCACTTATGCCAGCAGAAAACAAACAAGCTCGCTGCATCACTAATGGCATAAAATCAACAGCTCAGATGCCTTCAAGGCGGATAACACCCATACCAGTAAATACCACCACACCTGTTACAAAGAGTACAGAAACCAGAATACATGACCAAACTAAACAGAAACCACCGAGTCCCACACTGGGCTTACGACATGCACAGACACCAAATCTGTCCGACAGCAAGGGATCTTCCTATGAGAATACGTCACTGACCTCTGCAATGTCTTCAGTTGATATGGGAACAGGAAGCAGTGGCACCGTACCTCAGAGCACGCCTGCTAATGCACCAAGGAGAGTACCACTAACTACCCTGTCAGCTGGTGCTGGATCATCACAGCCAAAGCAGTTTCCAGCGACCAATGTTAAGTCTGATTCTAAAGAAAGCAGTGTCATTAAGCAGGAAAAAGTGAAGAATGTAAAAGATATATCAAATGAGAGTACAGCTGCGCAACAGTCGACTCCATTGGAGGCGTCTAACTCAACTGTCAAAAGTTCCCAGAAAAGAAGGATAGCACTTACACCTGTTCCTATGGAAAGCCCAAAAAATAATTTAAGTCAACCATCATCCGTGGCATGTCTTGTTGATAAGGAAAACAAGAAAGTTAATCAGCTTCCAAGTAATGGCCAACCACAACCTAGAAGAGTATCGCTTACAACCATTACACCTCTTGTGGGTGAGAGCGCCAAAGACCTCCAGAACGGCTCCGGAAAGTCCCCGGTAGTGCAAGGTGCACCAAGAAATCCTATACCGCTAGAACCAACGATTATCGTCTTGGGAGATTAACAGATGAAAAGAACACAAACTTGGCATGATAAAACGGCACCACTAAAACTGTTAAGTTTGTCTCTTAAATAATTAAACATTGTAAATATAGGAAAAATTCCCTTCTTTGAACTGGTCCATCTTTGTGTGGATTCATTTGATACTGCCATTTGGTCTGAATGCTTTCTAAAAATAAAATGTGAAAAAGATGTGATCTCAACTTGTGAGATCTTCTGTGGTTATAACCATACACTGGCGTAAATGCCATATATTCGTATCTAGGCGTTTTTACAGACCAATTTATTTTTAGATCGAATTTCCCGCGGAAAGTCTCCCAAAGGAGCCCCGCTAACCAATCTCAGGCTTTGCAAATGATATATCAGCCTTACGTTACGAATTAGGCATTTTAGAAGGAGGAAAAAACGATCTAAGAACCCCATTTTTGGAGGGATGCGGACTTATACGGATCAAAACGTAAATTTTCGCGGGAAAAAGTAATTGTAAACCTGTCTAAAAAAACCTGGTCTGTAAAAACGCCGTGATATAGCCTTAGTATGGGAGTTGCACGCTCCGGGTTATGGGCTCAGGGGACGAGGAAGGGATATAAGAAAAAAATCCACAACATGTTATACCACAATACACTTTTTTCCTAGAATGTTTTAAGGGCAGCGAGTCAATAGGCAAGAGCAAAGGAACAATAAATGTAGTCTTCTCCATTTTTTTTTTTTCTTAATTTCCGCGTAATATTTCGGCTCTGGTAGCCAGCTCTATTTAGGGACCGGTCAATAAGTATAGGGGAGGGGGTGAATAGTGGTGAAAAATGCGTGGTTACCCACATTTTTCTTTTTGGATTCCAATAACCCTTGATAAGATCTACTTTTTCCCCATAGTCATAACCTTTGCAAAAATACATCTACATTAGGAGGCACCGTCCTTTTAAAAAAATGCCGGAAACCTTCAGGGAAAAGCGGCTTATTTCCCGAATTCCCTAGCCACTGACGGCTTCCTGAAAACGCTGAGCTGACCTTATTTTGCACTCTAAACGATATGTTTGTTCCTCCGAAAACAAAAGAAATTAATTCAGCTTCCAGTTACGAAAGTGACATTCTAACATCGCTGTCATACGGTATTCTGTTGTCGGTCTTGAGTGCCTGGGTCGCTCGCTAAAATTTCCCCTTTCCCGCCTAAACGTTTCACCAACAGTCTGACCACGCGATGGCAGGTTAACATTTCGCTAAAGAAAACTCTAGTCTTTCATCACGAGCAATTTCGTATTTCTCGAACAGATATTCAACCGAAACTGATTCGTTGGGTGCCCCTTGATTTTTGTATGTGGATAAATAGCTACGAAAGCAATTTTAAAATTCTGAGAAAGTGTCAAGGGAAATTCGAATGCCTCATATATGGGTCGCTTATATAAAAGAAATGCATCGCAGTCCGACTATATAAGTATATTCGTGCGAAACTCTTTGTTTGACACATTTTTATTCTTTGTATTTCTTTTTATTAATGTCCTATTGTTTATATCTTGTATTTAATCTACAGGGGGTAACTCGTTTTTGACTTGGTAATGACCAGTGATGACTGACGTTCAGCAAGCGTCGAAACGTCGTCAGTTTTTGCATAAGTTTTTATAGTTCTTAAACATTTTAAGAAACGTTTTATCACAAATTTTTATAGTTAAATAATTAACAATTAACTTGTTCTTGCTCAATTACAGTTCAGTTCAGGGTTTTGTCAATTTGTCATAGAGCTTTGCCTCTCTCTCCTAGATTCTTAGGTTACTGTTATTTGGTTCAACTCGTAATCAAATTGCCTTCCAAGCTCAGGCTGACAAGCAACTTCTTCTGAGGACCTTCTACAGTCATTACAGCGCAAAATACTGCGAAATTCTGCCCTGAATGACGGATTCATGCCAGCATATATGAATGGATTGATGGTGCTCGAAAAGAACAAGAGGAATGTGCAAAGCAGTTGGACACTGCGTGGAACAACGGCATCAGAAGTAAAACGTTGCATGACGGCTATAATCCAAAATGGCACCCAGCACAAGCCAAAAGCTAACACGACAATGGCTAGAGATTTTGTAATCTTGATCTCTTTTGCTGTTATCCTTCCTTCCTGCTCCTTGCCTTGTCTCATGTTGAAATTATGCTGATTTATCGCCTTGAAAACCTTGTAGTAAGAAACTGTGGCAGTTCCCAGCGGAAGAAGAAAGAAAAGAGAAACAACGACACTGTAGTGAGTGATCTTCATGGCTTCTGTGGGATGTACGATGGTGCAGACGGCATATCCAGGGATGAATCCATATTCAGTCCATCCAACTATCCTTGGAATGACCACGTAGCCAGAGACGGTCAGCCATATGGCTGCCACGTACATCTTGGATCGAGCTGCAGTAAAGATGCGTGAATACTGGTCTTGCGATTTAACAATGCGAACGTATCTGTTATAGGCGGTCAGTCCCATCGTGGTTGGTGAAACGTACACGGAAAACAGCGTGAAGAAAGCGTGTAAGTTGCAGAGTGCTTCACCGTATGGCCATCTGCCTGTGATGAGGACGCCGACAGCAAGCGACATCACCATGCCAGCGTTGATTATATCACTGATAGCCAAAGCGACCACGTAAAGGTTGGTGGAAGTACGAAGGGTTTTGTTTCTATACACGGCAAAACAGGTTAAGCTGTTCCCAGTCAAGCAAGCCGTTGTCATTACAATCAAAATGAACGGTTCCAGAATGTTTAAAGCGAGGCTTCTATGACTGAGCTCTGAAAGCATTTTGGCGTGTGTAAAACCCGAAACAATGAAACCCAGGTATCGAAACAAAACAACCGGAACGGACGAAATGACCGAAACGAAACCTTCGAAACTACCGAAAAGATCTCCTTATTTGAACGAGTGGGATCCGTTCAGATAGTTCCCATTTAATTTTTAGATGTTACAGTATTATTTTGTCCCCGCTGTTTTTGTTGTTCAGTGGGTTATCATGAGCAAGATTTGGTTGCATGGAAGAGAGCGCCACTCATGGGGCGAGATATCAGGCAGCTTAAAGAATAACGGGCAATCCAGGATTGACGGGTCTAGGAAAACTAATCCAGCATTCGAAAAGAATACTCTATCAAAAGTCTGGAAAATCCTTATTTTTTTTCGTAATGATAGAATGAATGTAGAAGAATATTTACATTGTTGAAGAGAAACAGACGTTGGGCTAGTTTTTTGGTGTGTATGTTGTAGTTCAAATTTATGCTTTGTTCAATTTTTATTTTCCTTTGTTCTTTCTTATGTTGATATATGATAATGAATACGAAACAAAAGAAAATAGAAATTGAACCAAGTATAAAATTAAACTACAACAGATATAAGTTGTTTGAGCTTATTAAAAACTTGAATTTGACAAATAATTATACATTCCTGTCAGAAATCATGCCAACATTACACCTATGTAATTATTCTACCAATTGAATTAAGAAAATCGAATTTAAATAGCTTTTCGCGCATGGAAAATCTCACCAATTAGATCGTTTTAGATTTTCTGCCTAAAAGGCTAAGCGGGAGAAAATACTGAACGGAAATTTTTCGAGCTAAATGACAAGGAAAATTTCCGCACAGCCCCATATATCAAATAAGCACACATTTTCTGACTCAAGCTCTATTCATGATTGCTCTTTGTTTATGAAAAGTATGAAAGTAGTTGAATGCATAATTAATATATGGGGCTGTACGGAAATTTTTACCAATCCGGTATAAGGATTTCAAGAATCTCTTCCCGTGATCCTCAAAGAACAAACATCATTGGGAAAGTTCAGAATTACCTTACATCGTCAGATCAATGCAAGCTGCACACATTCAATTCTGAGAATACAAACGTATTAACTGACATGAACTGCAGAAACAAAAGGCACTTCAGTAATGGTCGATACTGGAAAGCTCAACAACGCGAACGAGTCAGGTCTCTACTGGAAAATTAAGCAAGGAATATTCAAATTCGGAGAAAATCCTGCCTGACCGATATAAATTCCGAGCAACATATATATCTTCTCGAAGTAAACCGCATAAACTCAAACTGAAAGCTGTAAATACAGTCCTTGCATGAACTCTGTAAGACGCGGATGATCGTTTCATTTGATAGTTTTAAAAACTTGCAGCTTACCGTGGCGAGAGAATTCTTTTACGCCCACTTCAAGATGGCGGCTGATAAACGTTTTTAGTAGAAAAAAAGGAAACAACTGTTTCAACAATTCCAAAATTGGTTGGATTCAATCCATTTCTCTGCTTCTTCTCTAAGTTTACACTACCGAAATGTTAGTTTTTTTCCGAACTGGCCTTTTTTTTTATTTAACGTGTCTACCGTTACATCTTACATATATGCGAACACTAATCGTTTTCAAATAATAATCAACCAAATATTCTTTTAAACATAAATTGCGACCTATTGCTGAAGCTAAACAGTAAAACAGTACTTAATTTTAAATGTTTGACGCTTTGTGAACTTAAAAACGTTATAGGTTCTTAAGAATGCAATGTCCGCCATCTTGAAGTGAGCGTAAAAAAAATGTTTTACCACTTCCGAGATGGCGGCCGATGGTGTCCTGTCGTTTCGATACAACTCGTTTCGATACAAGCCCAAGTCGTTTCGTTACAAACATGAAGTCGATTCGATACAACCCAAAACTTTGGATTTATCAACTGAGTTGTTAAGGTAAATTGGCCACCGTAAAGAGATTGAAAGCTGACGTTTCGAGCGTCAGCCCTTCGTCAGAACGAATCAAGGAATTGTGGGTTGTACTTCGTTTATATGGAGAGTGATGGAGCTACGCTATTGGTAGGAACATAGCAACGTGAAAAACAAGAGTAAATTAGTTGAATGAAAAGCGCTCGTTGATACCGTGGGGATTAAGTGTGCCGATTTGAAAAATGAATTTTTGTTCTAGATTTTTACGGCTTTCCGTGTTAATACTCCTAAGACTTAAGCAATGCCGTACTGTAACTGTACAAGCTTGATCTAATACGATCTGGCGGACAGAGAAATCTTGCTTCTCTAGCACAGCACTACAGCTGAGACGCTAATCACCGCAGAGTGACGCAGCTTATATATTATTCATGAAAAGAACAACATATCCATCGTGCAGTGAGGAACTCGTAACTGGCGAGCAACCTTGACCTATCTGCTTTCTTAGCAACTCGCATATCTCTTGCTACACTCTCAGGGTCTTGCCTGTACCCTGTTTGCTGCGCAAGATTGAATTCACATCTAGGTGCTTCTTTTGAGCTTATTTAATTTAAACCGAGTTGACTTTTTACCGCTTTGTTACTTAAAACCAAAAATCTCAGAAGAAAACTGCCGCCATCCGTTTTCTCACTTGTTCCTGGTACTTTTTGGTGGTCTCAACTTTGATTAGTAGTCTCTGTTTCAGGCAACATCCTACATTTGCAATGATTTATTGCAGTCCATAATTTAGGCCACTATTTTATCAGTATTTTTTTATCGTTAATTTTTGATGGCAGATATTCTTTCCTTTGCCGATGTCAAACGCTGAGCAATCTGTCGCCGTGTCATAAGAAAACTCGAAATTGTTTATGCGGCATATCTACACGGTCGAGTTTTACTTGAGGCAGTTTGCAAGCAACACCCGCTGGCGATTTGCAGATGATGACATTCATTCTTGTGCCTAAGTTCGTGGGTTTCGATAATTGCTACCTTTATGTCGCAAGCCCCTTTTTCCCTAATCCACTCTGCAGACACCCGTCCAGGTATTGGCCTTCTTTAGAGTGCAAGGTGCTACACAGCAGTTGATAGAACTGACCCAGCGTAATCACGGCGTGGGATAGTGGTGTCGATTCTGGGACGGACTTTTTTACCTCTTGAGTAATACAACAGAGCTGTCTTGTGATGTATTGTAGTCTCGGCGTCGGGCGATGCGGGTAATATTTTTGTTTGTTTTTGTTTTTCTCTGTTTTCTTTTTAAATGTTTTCGCTGTGGTTGCACAGGTGGAGAAGACTCTTAACATAGTTGCTGTGCTTAATCGGGTGAATGATGAGGAAGCCTAGATTCATCAGTCTTATACCTTTTTTAGGCTTCTTCGCTAATTTAACTCTTAGACCTCTTATGTACCTGTTCTGTAACTTCGCTGTAACTTGTCCTTGGCAAATAAATAAATAAAATAAATATAAAAAAATCTTTTTCCTACCAGTAAGCATCAGGGTGTTTTACTTGCTTGATGAGAATCATCGTCCTGATGGAATGCGGAGTATTCAGTATTTTCCCAGAGAGAGGCAGAGACCCAAACGTGAGATCCTGAGTGAGGATAATCTCTGTGATACCAGCCAGATTGTACTGGACGAAGTACTTTTTAAATCGTAAAGACACGTAGCGTTGAAACGTGTTATAGAAAAGGGGCAAAAAATTAAGTCAGTCGGTCGATCCGCCGTAATTTTTTATCAATTGTTAATGATATCCTTTGGGGGTGGGAATGGAAGAGGGCCTATCGTTTGCTTTTGGTTTCCTTGGGGACATGGCTAGATCATTGCAATGCCTCTATCACCCCTAAATGAGAGGTTTAAATTCGCGGAGTAGATTACACCCATGATAATGAATTTAATTGGATATGAAAAGTCTGTCTTTAACTCACATATTATTTCAATTCACGCATTTGAAATACAGCTCATATGAAGAGGGAGCAAAAACGCTAGAGCCTATACTAGATTAATTTTGTCGAATCAAAAAATTTAGTGGTGAAAACAAGCTTTATAACAATATAAACGGTTAAATTCCACCTTTACCCCTAGGATTTAGTAGTCACCCAAACTGATACAGGTAAGGGGCGGTACGCAGCTCTTACAAGGTCTTGTCTGATTTGCTGAGAAAGCAATAGAACAAACAACAAAACAATGGACCCTAGCCCTGGTAACGCAATTTTATGAAACGCATGATATTGTAAAATACTGAAAATGTGAGGGCTGTAGGAGAATTCAGAGGTTTAATTCTAACAACTATGTGTATCCATGCAAACTACTTTTCAAGAACATCACAGCCTCATCGCTTATACCTGTGCGACATGCATAGGAAAGGCAGCAAATTGAAAAGGCTAAGCACAACCGTACTTAAGACTGTTCTGATGCAAAGATGTATTCCATGCCAGGTACAAACCACAGTACCTTCTGCCGTAACGGAACTTGTCAAAGAGTGTGGTTGCTGTATCACCAAAGACTAGCAGGTGAGAAAGACAATTGTGTGGTTTTATGTGTTTTTCACCCGGAAATTCGTGAAAATTACCGGCAAAGTTTTATTTACCAAAAGGTAAAATGTTTCACTGAGTTTAAAGAGCCTTCTGAAGTGAAAGATTGAACGAATTTTGCGCTTGGGTCGCTTGTACAATGAGGCGGTAGCTAACCTTATAGGCCACCGATCGACTATGTGAGAACTTGATTAGTACGTGCCACTGATTTGAAGGTGATAAATAATGAGTTAGAAAGAAAACTCCCTCTTCAGGATCCACGATGTTCCTATCAAGCACAAACGTTCCTCACCATTGTTGAGCTTTGTTTCCGACTGCACGCTATGCGGACCTAAAATTTGGTTAATCGTTAACATAAGGCCGACTTACCCTACCGAAAATTTTGGGCACGGCTCGGATAAAAGTGGTACGCGTACCAAAAAATTGGTTCGGGCTCGGATAAATTTTGCACTGTAAATGACTTTCCCCGTGCCAAATTTCAACCGTGCCGAACCAAATTTTACCCGTGCTCGAACCGTCTGAAAAGGTAGTCCGAGCAGGGATAAAATTGGTACGCGTACCAAAAAACCGACCCGGCTCGGATAAAATGTTCAGTGTAAACGATTAACCGAGCCGAACCAATTTTTTTTCTTAACGATTATCGCGCCTTCATTCCTTTGTTCAGCTCCATTTCCTCAAGCTTCGCAACAATTTTAACTCAAGATAGCATGGAAGTGACAAAGCGAAAGTTCTCAAGAAAACTGTGTGTTCTTTTTCTTTTAATGGTTTTCTCAAATTGATGTAACTGAGAAATTAGCTACCTTTGTTATAAACAGGCTGCATCTTCACTTCTTTCTCCGAGAAAGTAGTTGATATATCTCTTTTATTTTATCGCGAGATGCCTTGACTTGACCAACCTCGTCCCCAGGGCCTCCTCCTTGTTCAAAATGGCGGTCGGAGAAACCCCTGGCAACTGGCCAAGACTGCCAAAGTGGCTCCAAAAGGTCGTTAGAATTTCGTCACGCAAACACGAAAATGTCTTCGTTTTGTTTGAATAACGGTTTCCGATTGCAGAAAACAGATAGGGCAGCCTTGGCCAGGGGTTTCTCCGACCGCCATTTTGAACGAGGAGAAGGCCCTGGGGACGAGGTTGTGACTTGACTTGAGATAAGATGGAACGCCCGCCACGTTTGAATGAAAGCGTCCGCATGCGTATTAGGTAAAATTTAAGCTCGCTGGCCCAAAACGTGATCCAGTACCCGTAACCAATACGTTATTATACAGTGTTTAGCACGGTAGAAAATAGGATGTGTAAACGAGGTAACCGTGCTACATCTTTTGGTACTCGTGCCATTTTCATCCGAGCCGTGCCAAAAGTTTTTGGTAGTGTAAATCCCAGGGGGCCCACACAAACTGTGTGACCGTTTGTAGTTAAAAATGTATGAGAAAAAAAACCACAGATTATATAAGCTTTTACCCTCGCGAAATAAATGTCATTTTAACTTGAGACATAAAAGAAATTTTAATATTCCCATGGCCAAGACTAAGAGACTCATGAACACTTTTATATATAGTAATTGTAATTAGACGATATTATAGTTTTTATTCTTATAATTAATAGATTTTATTCTTTCTTGTAAAAATTAATATAATTCAGCCTCTGGCTGCAATTTTAATTTTAATAAACTATCTATCTATCTATCAAAATCGAAAGGTTTCTAATAACGTGAAATGCTGCGAGAAATATTTACATTTAAGTTCAAAATAAACATAATCGTACCTCAATCGTTGTGTTTTGTCGTCATTGTGCCTCTAAACAGCGAGTATTAGCGATTTCTAGGGTTTGGCGATGCGATCGACTGGACGTAATTAAGTGGCCTATTTTCAAAACGCTCTCAAAATTCGCCGTTTCATTTATCCCAACTTACTTCTTTCGGTCGATGTTTATGTGACTAGGTCACTTTAAGTTCATTTTTATTCCAAATTACTTTCAAAGGATTTTTATTCTTCTGACAATTATTACTTGAAATTATGAATATATGACATTCATATATTTGAACTGCGGAATGAAGAAATAAATGTAAAGACGATCCTCGCAGTTATTAATGCAACTTATGCAGTTGCGAAAAGAAAGCCTGAAAAAATCAGGCTTGCCGGGACTCGAACCCTGACCTCTGCGATACCGGTGCAGCGCTCTAACCAATTGAGCTAACAAGCCAACTGGGAGCTGGTCATGAAATTGGTTCGTAATATACCCGGGGAAGATGAAGATGAAATTATGAATATATGACATTCATATATTTGAACTGCGGAATGAAGAAATAAATGTAAAGACGATCCTCGCAGTTATTAATGCAACTTATGCAGTTGCGAAAAGAAAGCCTGAAAAAATCAGGCTTGCCGGGACTCGAACCCTGACCTCTGCGATACCGGTGCAGCGCTCTAACCAATTGAGCTAACAAGCCAACTGGGAGCTGGTCATGAAATTGGTTCGTAATATACCCGGGGAAGATGAAGATGAAATTATGAATATATGACATTCATATATTTGAACTGCGGAATGAAGAAATAAATGTAAAGACGATCCTCGCAGTTATTAATGCAACTTATGCAGTTGCGAAAAGAAAGCCTGAAAAAATCAGGCTTGCCGGGACTCGAACCCTGACCTCTGCGATACCGGTGCAGCGCTCTAACCAATTGAGCTAACAAGCCAACTGGGAGCTGGTCATGAAATTGGTTCGTAATATACCCGGGGAAGATGAAGATGAAATTATGAATATATGACATTCATATATTTGAACTGCGGAATGAAGAAATAAATGTAAAGACGATCCTCGCAGTTATTAATGCAACTTGTTTACCCAAATTTCTCTATTTCCTTACACACCTTATTTTTAACTATGTGTGTTTGTACTATTCCCACATATTCCTTTTACCTAATTCCTGTTGTGTAGGAGTGTTAAGGAGTGGTAAACATCTGTTTCCTTTGCACAAATCCTTTACTGTAACATTACAGTTTTATACACCTGTTTCCTGTAGGTAAATCCTGTATTTGTAGGCAGTAAATTCACTCCTTAGCCTTATTTGGTTTGTAGTTATTTTTGAATTTCCTTTAAATCTATTATAAATTGGCAACCATTTGCTCAGTAAGTTGAGTTGATTCAGTTCGTTTGCCTAAGAGTGCCAGTCTCAAGCCAAGTCTCCCCCAGATGAGTAGTTGTCAATAACATTTGTGTTACTCGTTACCGTTTTTTCTTGATATTTTTGATTCAATAAACTCGTAAATCTTAGTTCAAATCTGTTGTTCTTGCGTCGACCGTTTTGGCCGTCTTACATTTAGTTGGAATGACTGTTCTTCCCCGGCCTCGTTGTGTAAAGCCATGTACCAGAGTGCTTTTTTGAGCCTTGAATTTAGCCTAAATTGGGTTGTCGGTAACGACCGTTTTTGGGTATTAATTTTAAAATTTAAGGATAAAAATTAGCGATAAGAGTTTAACACAACGTTTCGATGTCTCCAGGACATCATTATCAAGTGAGAAAAATAAAATATAGATTAGTTAATATATACAAGATGAGGTGTTAAAAAAAGTAAACAATAAGCAACATATTTGGCGTGTAATTGCCCTTTTCACGGTTACCTGTCCTATTTTGCATTACAATGTATTTGAACGTGGATGTGAGGCAATTTCGGGCAATTTTGCAATTTCTGCCCGAAATTGCCTCACATTCACGTTCAAATACATTGTAATGCAAATGGAAAAGTTAACTGTGAAAAGGGCCATTGTGTGTGCATGATAAGTATGTCTAAATAAATAGTTTTGCGCGATTAGAGTCCGATTGCGTGTTCAGTTTTGGTTTCTTCTTCTTTATAAACAACATTTCGTAAATTAAACAGTCCAATTTTCCGCCGGATTTCTTGAGGACGGAAAAGTTGCTATTGAGGTCGCCGATGGTTTTAATGCCGTGGTCGTTCTTTAGATGCTTGCCGATTGCTGAAGAACGGTGTTCGTCAATACGTTGGTGTAAATGCCGGCTAGTATAGCCGACATACTCTGCATCGCACAGATCACATTGATAATTGTACACCACGCATTGTTGGTTAACTAAGGCTGGTTTGGGCTCACGCATCTTAAGGTCTTCACCAATTTTGCGGCTCCTAAAAACTGGTTGAAGAGTGTGATCGATTCTCTTGCTCAGGTCGGATAGTTGTCTTTTCACCGCATCAGCCGACTTTTGATCTTTAAATGGTAGTACTACGCGGTGAACAGTATTTTCGTTGACAGGTTGTTGAGCTGGCACATCGGGATCTCCAGACATCACTGAGGTAACATAGTGAGAGATAGTAGAGTTGATGAGGCTCTCAGGGTACTTGAGATTCGCAAACATCAACTTAAGGCGATCACACTCAGTTGCGAAAGCTTCCCGTGTGGATGACAGGCGGAAAGCACGGTTTACCATGGTCTTGATTAGCGATTTCTTGTACCTTTTATCAACATGGCTTTGGTGATGGAGCAGTAGGCCAGTATTTGTTGGCTTGCGGTAAACACTGGTTTCCAGTTTGCAGCCTTTCTTAAGTACTTCCATACCGACAAATGGTAACTTGTTGTCGGATGCTATATATTAACTAATCTATATTTTATTTTTCTCACTTGATAATGATGTCATGGAGACATCGAAACGTTGTGTTAAACTCTTATCGCTAATTTTTATCCTCAGATGTTTATCCAAATTCAATCTAATTCTAATTTTAAAATTTCGTCAAAAATTCAAGTTCGCTTTTCATAAAAATTTGATACTGCTAATAAACAGAGGAAATAAGATCTTTCAACTCCCTGGGTTAATCTTTTCGAGAATGCTTTCAATATTTAAACAGGAGCTTCCGGAAAAGTCTCTATTTTGGCGTTGACTTTGACTGCCGCCAAGGGCAAAATACGAAAATATTCACTTAAAAATGAATAAAAATCTAAACGACCTGAAACTTATATTTTTAGAACTAGTTCACCAAGGCCTTTATTCTGGCAGATTTTGGGAAAATCGGTTTTTTTCTATCTTGCATACCCTCAGTCGGTTCGTACAGCAAACCGCTCTTAACGTGTGAGAATTCATTTTATATATGCAGTTGAGAACGTACTGTAATTCTTAATTTGGCTTGTTTTAATCGTTTGTACGTATGCAGAGGTGTGGACAACATGAACCTTATGATATCTGATCTGACACTGTTTATTTATCAGTTATTTTTTTCCCTTTTGTCTTATTTTCTAGTACTTTATTAGTGTCCCCAATCAGTTTGTTAAAAGCTAAACACCTTGACACTTAAATAAAGTCTACTACTACTACTACTACTACTACTACTACTACTACTACTACTACTACTACTACTACTACTACTACTACAGTCATAATAGTTTTACTTTAGACGTCAATCAGTCTTTATTTCTTCGTAGTTAGGGTGTTTCTTTTCTGATTTTCGATTGGCTCGACATCAAGTAAAAATTTTACTGTTGTTGAGTGTATTGGTATATTAAGTCGTACACTTTAAATTTAGGCTTCAACGTCGTAGGCTCTGTAACGAATAAATGGTAAATGATTTTTCCAAATAAAACTTCAACCTTTTTTTAAATAATTCTAATAATCAAATATTTTGGGGGAAGCTATAAATCTCACAAAAACTTTCAAAGGAGTGGCTAACCTGCCCGATGCAAAGTCGTACAGATTTATCTTAATTCGTACACCGGAGTTTACGGGAACCTCGCTCGCTTTCTACGGAGTTTTGAAGCCTAACCTGCCTTTCTGAACAAATATGAATTCATGTTTTCTCGACTGAAGCCAAGTAAAATGTTTTTTCAAGCAGAAGATGGCGATAAGTTTACGAAGAATTGATTTTCCGAAGCGATCGGAGTTTGCTAGATTTTCTTAGCGATTTTTTTCTTCCGTACGTACGGAATTATTAACCTATATTTCGTGCACCATCTTCCGCGGCTAGTAAGAGAAAAGTTTTCTTTTCTTTTTAATACTCAACTGATGAAGTTCATTTTGAGGTGCTTATCTTTACGAAATAATCTTCTATCGAATGAAAGTAATGTAACGCATACATAATTGCTTTTTTTCCTATTACATGATTATGATTGTTATAAGTTTCGTTTTAGTTAAGTTTTACGCTTTTGCAATACTGTATGTACTTATAGTCATGCAAATAAAGCTTGTTGTTGTTGTTGTTTTTCTTTTACAGGAAATAAAAAAGAACTTTTTCGACAGAATCTTCCCAATGTGTACACCCTGTTGGCGCCCAAAAACAACGTTGTTTGCCTTTATGCAGGGCTGGGAGCGACTTTTTCTTTGACTGTACGACTTAATATACTGTAGAACTTAATATACGTCAATTAACTTTTTTGCTAAAAAAAATGAAAACGTTCGCTGGTTTTGACGGTCCTCGTTCTGCAAAATGAAAACAAACAGTGGGAATTTTGAATCGCCGCCACTGAATTCAGGACCGAGTTGTTTCAGTATCCTCAAAAGTATTGTGGTACCTACTAATTCCCTCTGCTCGGAAATACCGCGACAGGTTTTGAGCGCGCGGACTCATTTCGCCGCTGTGACGCTCAGGTATATTAAGGACTGGGCCATTTGAGGTACATTTGAGGTACATCAAAAATGAAGGGGGGTGGTCTATCTCAGTAAGTATGCAACCTATTGACACGAAATTAAGCGAAAAGATGAAACTTGTTACGAAGGCTCATTTTGATAAACAGCTGTCACAATAGGGATCACGTGACTAATTAAGGTATTGAATTTCGATATTATTCTTTAGGCTTGATGCAGGAGAACTTATGCAAACCTAACTTACAAAATGACGCCTTCATAGTTTCCCTTGAATTAAGTTCTACACGAAATTAACTGGAAGGCGTGTCCAGGTCACGTGGTCATTGAAATGTCATGATTTTGCTGTCACGCAATAGCCATAAGACCCTCATCCAGGGTAGGGAGACCACCTTTCCAGTTACATTTGGAAAGTACGTCATAAAGGTAGAAATGCAATCACTGGAAATGCCAGGTAAACGTATTTTTTCCTAGTGTGCGGAAGCCCTAAAGAACAAAACCGGAAGTAAGACCTTAATTGGTCACGCAATGTGTTGCCATGGAAATGTCAACGTCAAAAATACTATATCAACAGGATAAAGGCCATGGCCAAGTCTCATATACTTATAACATGTTTCCTTTCGAAGATAGACCACCCCCATTACTTTCTGGATCAGATACTTGCAGACCCAGTCCTTAATAAACCTGAGCGTGTGACACGAAAAAATTTGTAAGGCATGAAGTGGGTTTGAAATGTTGACCTGGCACTCAATCTCGTACCTAAAGCCATCTTCAAGAAGGAGTTGGCCATATTTTTTCCATGACAGGATTTCCCTTTTATACCCAGACGACAAATTGAAAAGATCTTCAGAACTTTTCTACAATAGCAAGTTTAATAATCACCAAACCTACTGTTACAATCGAGGCAGGTCAAAAACTCAATTAGCTATAGAGTGCTGATCAATCGAAACTTACACCATACAAAAAGTGAAAAACTGCCTTTGTCTAGCAATGGAAATCTGAAAAGCTATAGTCGCTGTTTTCTGACAACCAACTGACAAAATTTCTGTGAAAAAAGAAACTAATTCATGCTAATTAACTTGCCTTTTAAAATTTTACTGCTTTGCTTTTGGCAGCGGAGAGTAACGTGCAACCACTTTCGGATGCAGTGTAACATTGCTGTAATCCTTGTCATGCTTTATGATCTTAATACGGTCACCGTGATCGATAAAGTGATATTCTGGCAGGGTCACAGGCTTCTTCGCCCTGCAAAGAATACAAACATTCTTGGATCAGTGACACTAGCGACGCTACATACGGACAAGCTTAAAAGCTTTTTAGCGGGGAGGGGATAGAAATGATCTTTATAAGCAGTAAATAGTTTTTCTAGACAACCTGAATTGTAAGGTTGTTGGATTGCCTGGGTGTCACTTAAATGAAATCCACCAAATAATCAAGAAGTCTACGCTTTTCATTTTTAGGGAATTTTTGTCCAGTTGCGAGCCACATCATGAGCGGAGC
Source organism: Siderastrea radians (assembly GCA_964017195.1). Taxonomy (NCBI): domain Eukaryota; kingdom Metazoa; phylum Cnidaria; class Anthozoa; order Scleractinia; family Rhizangiidae; genus Siderastrea; species Siderastrea radians. Next base: position 52,164,678 of record OZ024888.1, read on the forward strand.
AAAAGACTATTTAGACTTTGGTAGGAGAAGGTAATATTATAATCCAGTAAGGTACTTTACGGCTGTCAGCCGAAGCGTTCACCTAGTTGCAGCATTCCTTTTTAAGATGCAAATGAAGCTAAAATAATGACTGAGTTTAAATAACTTACTTGTAAGTAGATTTGAAATCACTTTGGTAATGGCCAACTCCTTGAACTGCATGGGACATTGCAGAAGCACCATGCAGCACTCCATCAAGCACACACATGTTCTCAGTTGAGGGTTCCCAGCGTAACAACTGATCAACGTGGAGAAGTATTTGCTATAAAATATTTTGGAGTCGGCAATAAACCTAGAACCTTGAAGTTCGGTAAAAAGCCCCTGAATTGTCTTTGAACATCAAATATTTTCGCACCTATCAGGCTTAGTTAGCTAGAACTATTTTCGACTGGCCTACTACTGTTCCATGTGATGTTTCTTTGGTTCATTATCAATTTTGCCATGAACTTCACATTGACCGCAAGTGATCGACTTGGAGAAGTATTTTCTATAAAATATCTTGGAGTCGGAAATAAACCTTGAACCTCGAGATTAGTAAAAAGCCAGTCAAATATTTTCGTGCCTTTCAGGCTTAGTTTTGAAAAATGTTCCTAACTAGTACCTACCGATTTCCATTATTTGCTTACGGAAATTAGGAAATAGAACTTGTCGAGTATTCATGACCGCTATCGTGAAAAAACTTATTCTAGCTTCCAACGAGAGCGAACGGCGACTGATGAGCCAGCAAGTACGGAAATTGCTAGTTCCCGCTTATTTTAACTCAGCATTTATTTTTCAACTTGACCAAGGAATTATCAATCGGGTAAAACAAAACAGAACCCAAATATCAATTGCCTATGGAGCAAATGTACTTTTGAAGAGAAAAATAAGTAAGCTTATATATTTCTCACCTAACGTGGTTGGTTGCTGTACACACGGCCTGGTCTTCAAAGATCATGCTTCTTTCCCAAGAATACCCTTCAGGAAATGTCTGCTTGAAATAGTCAGGTATATCTGCAGGATACTGGGTGTATGCTCTGTTGCCGCACTGAAGGGCTGGTGTCAGGATATCGAATGCAAATGGCAGAGTTGCGCCTTTGGTAACAACAAGTTCCAGCCAATGCGCTCCCCTAAAGTACAGAAAAAAAGAGGTTGTATTGAGGGAACGGAAGCACAGAAGCTCAAGTTCTTTATGACACCGCCCAGTTTCATACGGTTTGTGTAAGAATTTAGCATATGTATTTGAAGTTATAAATATAGACAAAAATAGAGCAAAAATAACTCATCTCGCTTTTGGCATTATTTACCTGAATATTTGCGAAACTAAAACTCGCTTAAGTTACTCTGAAAGGGCCAAATACAGCGCAGAAACATTACAAATAAATAACTGAAGAGAAATGAGACATTTGCGTTGTACTTTTGTCTCTATTTCTTACTCCTAAACACGTCACTTAATAGCCATACATTGTTTACTCACTTCGCCTTCAATCGGGAAGGCGTGCGCGTTCACAGTTCCTTCCATATGCAGCTTAACCTTCATGTGTTTTGAAATCACACTCTGTTGGATTGCAACACAAGAAACAGAAACGGGATTCACTAAAAGGAAATTAAAAGTGTAAACATATCTATGTTACAAAAGAGCTAGTGGAATGACTTTCTGCGCTACATACCATGATGTATAATATATGGAGTAAGACGTCAACTTTAGCAGTTTCCGGCAGGTGTTCTGGCCAAATCAAAGTCACCTAGTCGAATGGGGCTTTAGTTCTGGCAGTGGCTTTATAAACCAGAATTATGTCACACCCATATCTCACTTCAACCAATCAAGAAAGGAAAACACTAATTACAAGAACCAAAGATTGATTGACGTCAAAAGTAAAAGCACTAGCAACTTCTAAATTTAAAAAACTGCTATTGTCAGATATCAAAAGATTCACATGATCTATACGTCCAGCTGCCAAACAAATCAAAACAACGCACATTAGAAATGGCTGTAAAGGGGTCTTTAGTTTTCTGTGTATCAACTGGTCATAATTAGTTCTTTTAGAGTTTTATTATATAAAAAAAGTTTCGTGATCTATACATCTAATTGTACGAACAAATAATAATAATAATAATAATAATAATAAAATCAAATTAGGAATTATTCGAGGCGTACAGTCTACATAGGTAATCAACTAGTTGTATAATTAGTTCTCACACGTTTTACAAGTCGAGGGCTTTTTGTTTATCCTCGCTAGATTGTTATTGAAACTGCTATAGAATTTCTTCATCCTCAACGTCATTCTCACAAACTACGTTCTATATAGCTGGTGAGTGAGTTAAATGTTCCGGGCGGATTGTTTATCAATTGAGGGTGAAACAGAACGTTACCTTGCTAAGCGTAATACATCTTTTTGTCACTAGCATTTCATAGTCCAGACGGAAGGAAGGTTGAAAGCTACGAACCAAAAATTAATTGCCACCGAGGGATTACATAATTTTGGTAACTTTCATCACTACACCACGTATTTGAAGTAGGACTTAAGCTAATTTTCAACTGATGACAATGCTGTAGCTTGACTAAACTCGAATTCGAACAGTAACAGAATCCCGCACATGCTTTCTCAAACCCTCGTTTCAAGTTTCCTCTAATTCGTCCGCAATCGATTATCTGGCAAGCTCATCACAACTGACTGGTAACGCATATCTCATGTGTTTTCTTTTTTTTTTTCAGTACTGAACTATGTTTACTCGTTCTACGTGCCGTTCACCACACAAAGAAAACTTGCCCCACGAATACCTGCAGTAACGTCCAAATTTGCACTCTTTGTACTCCCCCCCCCCCCCCTCACACAGACATCCAAAACTTCCTAGAAAAAAAATACTTGGAAATTAAACACTAGTGTTTTCCTTGTACAATCAGACTCGTGTCTTTCATTCATAACAAAGGTATAAGAAATATTTGCATTTTTGCTGTAAAATACTCAGCCAACGGGCAAGTAAATTATTGTTGTTTAAAATGGCTAACCACATTTTTGAAGAAACTTAATATCTTACAGAATTTACGAGCACTGTATTTAAGTCGGGTTCTTAAGAGAGTCGGGTTCTTTTCTCCTTTTCGAAATTCTCAAGGGGGCCTTGGGCTAAGAACAACCGACTATTGACACATGTATCTGACGAGCATATTGAGTAACGGCGGATATCACAACCTCACTGACATCGACTTTTTTGGAAATTATCTTTTATCTTAAGTGCCGCCGGCATTATTTTTTCTATTGCTCGTACAATACCCGTCCACCCTCAAAGAATTTAACGGGAATTCCCGTTAGAGCTTAGGCGGACCAAAAAATTGAGGCAAGCCGCCACCTTTATTGCTGTTTTGTTGTTTTCATAACAAGATGTAGAAGGGCCGGTGTGTAGCAAAGTGCATAGTCCGCCCCAAACGGCAGGCGTCCCTAGCACGGAAGTGAAAAAGTAATATTAATCATCATAAGAAGTCTTGTTTTCACACTAAGAACTAATTACTCAGTTTTAGCAGAAGAAACTACACTATGAAGTCTACATTGCCCAGCTAGCGCAGAAAACGGCATGTTTTTGTGCACTAACAGCGAATAACATTCTGCTCGACAGATAACAATAGTTGAATAAAAAAGACCACTTAGGTACAATAAAAGCTAAATATAAATGCGCGTTAGTGCAACATTGGTTAGTGCAAGCGTAGGTATTTTGCTCAACAGATAACTGACAACAACTGAATAAGGAACTGACCACCCAAGTAAAGCAGTCTATTCACATTATATTCCTCTGGTAAAAGTAGTTTCTATTCTAGTGTTATGAGGATGTCTGAATACTATAATTTGCCTGATTTTGACCCCAATGTCTTAAATAAATCTAAGATCAAACATAATATAAGCCTAATGCAACACAAACATATCCTACACTGGCAACATACTATTCAACACTCTAAGAAGCTACAATTTTATAACACTTTTAAAAACGAATACACACCTTCTTATCTAGAACTTACAAACAAGCTAAATGAAAGGAAAGAATTAGTGAAATTCAGAATAGGTAATCACAAACTAATGATTGAAACTGGTAGATACAGTCAAATCCCAAGAGTTACTAGACTTGCGGATCCAATCAAATTGAAGATGAAATTCACTTACTTTTTCTCTGTCCTAATTACTCAATTTTTAGAGCCAGGTTTTACGGGAAAATAGAGTACCAGCTACCAAATATAAAACGATTGTCAACATTAGAAGCTACAAAAGAATTAATGAATTCTGATAATTATTTTGTTAACATTCAATTGATGAGATGCATTCTATCATGCTTAAATTTACGCAATAATTTATTATTCATTCAGACTGATGTAACTTGATGGTTATCTCCTTATTACATTATTATTTCTTTTTCTTGAGTTGTATGCTTTTGCAATACTGTATGAACTTACAGTCATGCAAATAATAAACAATTATTGGACGAGGTTGAGCAAAATATCGTGATTTGTCAGTGGCGAGCGGATCAATTATTTGATCTGCGAGACACTGACAAATCACGATATTTTGCGAAATCGAGTTCAATAATTGTTTTATCATTCAACAAGACAATGTGTTTATGCATTTAACCAGTACGCTTGTTTCACAATTATTTATTCCTATGCCAAGTGCGCGCTTTCATTCCGTTCAAAACTTTAATATTCTGCACAAAAAATACAAAATTAGTAAATTTCGCTTTCGCTAATAACTAGTTGCTTTAAAACGAATACATCAACTGATTTGCCAAAAACTACAACGTTCAAAAGGAAGATTCACACTTTTTTCTTTAAAATTTTTAGTCAAAAATCGCAGAAGTTCCGCACTTTAATGGCTTACTTGCCGGCGTTTGAGTTTGAGCTCTAAACAGGTGACTCAACTGCGCACGAGCAGAATTATTCGCAGCAAAACAGCTTCGCGCCGTAATGCGCATGAGCAGACAATTATTCGTAGGCAGTTATTTGCAGTGACGTAATGGTCTCTCGGCCAATTAAAACGCCGGATAAAATAACGTGAATGATAAAGCTAATTGTTGCAAGTTTGTTACATTAACACAAGAGATAAGAACAGCTCAGTACAGAACCTGCTACCACGTAAAGTAGTCTGCTCACAGATAACAACAGTTCAGTACAGAACTTACTACCCAAGTTAAGCAGTCTAATCACAGATAACAACAGCTCAGTACATGCAAAACTGACTACCCAAGTAAAGTAGTCTGCTCACAACAAAGTAGAGCAGAATTGGTTAGGGCTCGAGAAGGTTAATTTTCTGTTGGCTCGATAAAACAAATCACTAAATAACTGTCTAATCATTGACAAGTAAAATGCCAACAGCATATTTGAAAATCGTAATTGTCACTTCAACTTGCCAGCCGATCTTTTTCGTTGCTTTGATACCGGGTTTGATATTATCTTAGACCACTGGCGAGTACACGGGAGTCCCCAATCTCGTCTTTACTAATTTACTAATTTATTATTTCTAGAGCGCATTTTTACTAAGGCTCTAAGGCGCTTAACAAGAAATATAAGCTATTAAATGATTATTAAAAACGAATAAGAAAACTTTGCTGGCAATTTAATCGATAAAACTTGTCTTGACACTAGATAAAAGTCATAAAAAGCTATGATAAGAAAAAACGATTAAAAAGGGCAATGTCAAAGTCCACAGAAGATTAAAATGTGCGATACATAGCGTTTTGAAGCGCGTTACGAAGAGTTTTCACTGTTTAGATTTAAAAAGGTTTAATTTATAAGTTTTCGGCAGTTCTGAATTCCAGAATTCCACAATTTAGGCGCGGCAACGCTGACGGCACGGTCTCCATAGGAAACGGTGTTTGTACTTGCAACTTTTAACAACATCAAATTACAGGATCGTAAAGATCGAGTAGGATTATATCTCGCGAGTAGATCGGTAAATTTTTCCAGTCCAAGCCTGTTTTAATTATCGAGACACGAAAACACTGTCTCTCTAGCAGTCTAATAACTTTTTGTTTTGGTGGCTGAAAATCATCTTTACTTGCGATATACTATGCAAGGAAACACTGAGTCACAAAACTGACAAAGGAACACCAAATATATACATAGAGGTCAGTGATAACAATGCAGCTCGTTCCAGAAATCCTGGGTAGAAATAAATTATTATCGAGGCCGTAAAGGCGCCGCATTTCAACCTATTTATCGTATTCATGCGTATAGAAATGAAAATTTTAAAATGGTCTAACAAGTGAGTGATGACGATTTTGCGTTGTCTCGTACATATGCTACTTACCAAATTATGCTTTGTGAGGCTTTCGGTAGCCTGAGAAAACAGCCGACGATTCGCGAGGTTGCCACTTGAGCCCTCGGCGACCTTGCCAAACGTCGGTTGTTTTCTCAGGCTAGGCTTTCGGAAGAGCATCGACGACCGAAATCGAGAGACGATTTTTGCAATCTCACTTGCTGTAACTCGTTGAAACTGCAGCGACAAAAAATGCAGATTCTCAGTGGCAGTGAGTGTTATCCAGAAGAATCCTGTGAAATTCAACGAATCGCTATAAGGTCTCAAAAAGGACTACATTACGTTCCGGCAAAGGAATTATCACAAAATTCTATGTCACTTTTAATAAGAATTTAATGATGAGGGAAGAAAAAACCTTTGACTTAATGTAAAAACATTTTAAACTCTTTCAACGTAAAAGAACTGTTAACTATGAAACCAGTTGATTACGTAAGTAAAAAAGCCCCCTTTCAATTCCCAGGGCTAACTCTTAATTTGGCTTATTTTGATTTGTTTGTACAGTTAGATATGTAGCTCACGTATCTTTTGATATCTGATAATAATAGTTTTAGACGTTGAAAGGAGTTTTACTTTCGACGGCTGTTTGTTCTTCTCATGAAAGCCTAGCATGAGAAAACAGACGACGCTTCACGAGGTCGCCGAGGGCTCAAGTGGCGACCTCGCAAAACGTCGGCTGTTTTCTCAGGCTACCGAAAGCCGCACAAAGCATGACTTGGTAAGTAGCATATGTACGAGAGAAAGCAAAATCGTCATCACTCACTTGTCAGACCATTAATTTTCCTTTCTATACACGTAAATACAATAAATAGATTGAAATGCGGCGCCTTTACGGCCTCTATTATAATTTATTTCTACTCAGGATTTCTGGAACGAGCTATGTATATATTTGGTGTTCTTTGTCAGTTTTAGGACTCCGTGTTTCCTTGCACAGTACATCGCAAGTAAAGATGATTTTCAGCCACCGAAACAAAAAGTTATTAGACTGTTAGAGAGACAGTATTTTCGTGTCTCGATAACTGAAACAGATTTGGACAGGAAAGATGTACCGACCTACTCGAGGGATATAACCCCACTCGATCTTAACTGTGATCCTATAATTTGATGTTATTAAAAGTTCCAAGTACCGAAACACAGTTTCGTATGGAGACCGTGCCTTCAACGTTGCCGCGCCTAAATTGTGGAATTCTGTCTTGCTGAAAACTTAAACCTTTTAAATCTAAACTGAAAACTCATTTGTTTCGTATCGTACATTTTAACCTTCTGTGGATTTTGACATTGCACATTGTTCTTCGTCATCATTTTCTTATTCAGTATAGCTTTTTATCTAATGTCAAGACAAGATTTATCGATTTAATTGCTAGGAAAGTTTTCTTTATTCGTTTTTAATAATTATTTTGTAGTTAAATAGATTTGTTGTTAAGCGCTTTCCAGCCTTAGTATAATAAAGCGCTCTAGAAAGTTAGTAAATTAGAAAAGACGAGGCTGTGCGACTCCCATGTACTCGCCAATGGCCGGTCTAAGATGATATCAAACCCCGTATCAAAGCAACGAAAAAGATCGGCTGGCAAGTTGAAGTGACAATTACGATGTTCAAAATAATATGCTGTTGGCATTTTACTTGTCAATGGCTAGACAGCTATTTAGTGATTTGTTTTATCGAGCCAACAGAAAATTAACCTTCTCGAGCCCTAACCAATTCTGCTCTACTTGGGTGTGAGCAGACTACTTTACTTGTATGGTCAGTTTTGGATGTAGTGAGCTGTTGTTATCTGTCAGTAGACTGCTTTCCTTGAGAAGTCAGTTCTTTACTGAACTGTTGTTATCTGTGAGCAGACTACTTTACTTGGTAGTCAGTTCTGTACTGAGCTGTTCTTCATTGTCTCATGTGTTCATGCAACAAACTTGCAACAATTAGCTTTATTTGCATGAGATATAAGTTACTACAGTATTGTAAAAGCATACAACTCAACAAAAAGAAATAATAATGTCGTAAGGAGATAACAACCAAGTTACATCAGTCTGAATTGATAATAAATTACTGCGTAAATTTAAGTATGATAGAATGAATCTCATCAATTGAATATTAACAAAGTAATTTTCAGAATTCATTAATTCTTTTGTAGCTTCTTTTGTACACAATCATTTTATACTTGGTAGGTGGTACTCTATTTTCCTGTAAAACTTGCCTCTAATAATTGACTACTAATTTAGGACAGAGAATGAAGTGACTGTCATGCACAAGTTGAGTTTTGACGGCGTGGAAGTCGGTTTGCCGGTACATGTTATGCATTGTTTTCGTTTTTAGTGGAGTCGTTATTACCCTCCTTCGACGGTACGAACTACGTGAAAAAATTTAACGAATTTTTAGATGTTTATCAATTAAGGGTAAAAGAAAAAAATGTCACTCAACAGTTGTAGATCAGTGAAATTCAATTTGGGCGATAACTGTCAGAACCCTCATGACTAAGTGTAAAGTTATCATTTTCAACGTCTAGACGGATGGAAGTTTCCCTCAAGCAAAACTCATTTTCATGTCTCAATATTAAAAAATGTGCTGCCGATTGGAGATCAAATATTTTTGATAATTTTTAAATTACCAAAATTCATCACAACGCCACATATTGGTGTCATTGAATCATGACGAATTTCAACCTTGTTTCCATTTTGAACTAACCTCGATATCAGTCTTAGCAAGAGGCTAAACGTTTATAGACTGTACTCTCCATGTGCCGAGCTTTTTTATGCCATAGCCAGAAAAGGTTTTTAAATAAAACGATAACTGCTTGTGCTTTTTAATGCCCAGAGTTTGGAAATTATCACTTTTAGGAAGTGTATCGGTTGCATGGAACTGATTTTTATTTGAATTTGACATTAAGAGATGAATTATATGCCAGTCACATTGTTTTTTAATTTCATTTTTTGTAATGAATTTTCACTTTCCAAGCCGTTTATTATTTGTGCACCTTTAAGGCTAAAAACGGTGACAAAAACGGGTGTCAGTAAAACACCGACTCGGGGTCGGGGTCCATTGTTCTTTTGTTTCTTTTTCGGTTTTGTGTTTTGGTTAGGGCAAGACAACAGAAAACGAAACAAAAGAACAGTGGACCCCGACCCCGACCCCGACCCCGAGTCGGTGTTTTACTGACACCCGACAAAAACATGACATAAAGCCTTTGCTGAACTTAGTTTCTTTTATTAACTGTGGAACAACAAAAGGCATTTATGTCTAAGAAAGCCGTCTAAAGCAAAACTCCTTTCAAAGTCTAAATTAAAACTATTATAATCAGATATCAAAAGATACGTGAGCTACATATCTAACTGTACAAACAAATCAAAATAAGCCAAATTAAGAGTTATCCCCGGGAATTGAAAGGGGGCCTTTTTGCTTACGTAATCAACTGGTTTCATAGTTAACAGTTCTTTTACGTTGAAAGAGTTTAAAATGTTTTTACATTAAGTCAAAGGTTTTTTCTTCCATCATCATTAAATTCTTTTTAAAAGTGACCTAAAATTTTGTGATAATTCCTTTGCCGAAACGTAATGTAGTCCTTTTTGAGACCTTATAGCGATTCGTTGAATTTCACAGGATTCTTCTGGATAACACTCACTGCCACTGAGAATCTAAAATTTTTGTCGCTGCAATTGCAACGAGTTACAGCAAGTGAGATTGCAAAAATCGTCTCTCGATTTCGGTCGTCGATGCTCTTCCGAAAGCCTAGCGTGAGAAAACAGCCGACGCTTCGCGAGGTCGCCGAGGGCTCAAGTGGCGACCTCGCGAAAAGGCGGCTGTTTTCTCAGGCTACCGAAAGCCGCACGAAGCATGACTTGGTAAGTAGCATATGTACGAGAGAAAGCAAAATCGTCATCACTCACTTGTCAGACCATTAATTTTCCTTTCCATGCACGTAAATACGATAAATAGATTGAAATGCCGCGCCTTTACGGCTTCTATTATAATTTATTTCTACTCAGGATTTCTGGAACGAGCTGCATTGTTATGATTGACCGCCATGTATATATTTGGTGTTCCTTTGTCAGTTTTCAGTGACTCAGTGTTTCCTTGCACAGTATATCGCAAGTATAGATGATTTTCAGCCACCAAAACAAAGTTATTAGACTGCTAGAGAGACAGTATTTTCGTGTCTCGATAACTGAAACAGATTTGGACAGGAAAGATGTACCGACCTACTCGAGGGATATAACCCCACTCGATCTTAACTGTGATCCTATAATTTGATGTTATTAAAAGTTCCAAGTACCGAAACACAGTTTCGTATGGAGACCGTGCCTTCAGCGTTGCCGCGCCTAAATTGTGGAATTCTGTCTTGCTGAAAACTTAAACCTTTTAAATCTAAACTGAAAACTCATTTGTTTCGTATTGCACATTTTAACTTTCTGTGGATTTTGACATTGCACATTGTTATTCGTCATTATTTTCTTATTATAGCTTTTTATCTAATGTCAAGACAAGATTTATCGATTTAATTGCTAGGAAAGTTTTTTTTATTCGTTTTTAATAATTATTTTATAATTAAATAGATTTGTTGTTAAGCGCTTTCCAGCCTTAGTATAAAGCGCTCTAGAAAGTTAGTAAATTAGAAAAGACGAGGCTGTGCGACTCCCATGTACTCGCCAATGGCCGGTCTAAGATGATTCAAACCCCGTATCAAAGCAACGAAAAAGATCGGCTGGCAAGTTGAAGTGACAAGTGACAATTACGATGTTCAAAATAATGTGCTGTTGGCATTTTACTTGTCAATGGCTAGACAGCTATTTAGTGATTTGTTTTATCGAGCCAACAGAAAATTAACCTTCTCGAGCCCTAACCAATTCTGCTCTACTTGGGTGTGAGCAGACTACTTTACTTGTATGGTCAGTTTTGGATGTAGTGAGCTGTTGTTATCTGTCAGTAGACTGCTTTCCTTGAGAAGTCAGTTCTTTACTGAACTGTTGTTATCTGTGAGCAGACTACTTTACTTGGTAGTCAGTTCTGTACTGAGCTGTTCTTCATTGTCTCATGTGTTCATGCAACAAACTTGCAACAATTAGCTTTATTTGCATGAGATATAAGTTACTACAGTATTGTAAAAGCATACAACTCAACAAAAAGAAATAATAATGTCGTAAGGAGATAACAACCAAGTTACATCAGTCTGAATTGATAATAAATTACTGCGTAAATTTAAGCATGATAGAATGATCTCATCAATTGAATATTAACAAAGTAATTTTCAGAATTCATTAATATTTTTGTAGCTTCTTTTGTACACAATCATTTTATATTTGGTAGGTGGTACTCTATTTTCCTGTAAAACTTGCCTCTAAAAATTGACTACTAATTTAGGACAGAGAATGAAGTGACTGTCATGCACAAGTTGAGTTTTGACGGCGTGGAATTCGGTTTGCCGGTACATGTTATGCATTGTTTTCGTTTTTAGTGGAGTCGTTATTACCCTCCTTCGACGGTACGAACTACGTGAAAAAATTTAACGAATTTTTAGATGTTTATCAATTAAGGGTAAAAGAAAAAAAATGTCACTCAACAGTTGTAGATCAGTGAAATTCAATTTGGGCGATAACTGTCAGAACCCTCATGACTAAGTGTAAAGTTATCATTTTCAACGTCTAGACGGATGGAAGTTTCCCTCAAGCAAAACTCATTTTCATGTCTCAATATTAAAAAATGTGCTGCCGATTGGAGATCAAATATTTTTGATAATTTTTAAATTACCAAAATTCATCACAACGCCACATATTGGTGTCATTGGTCAAATAGTCGAGGAGTCATGACGAAATTCAACCTTGTTTCCATGAACTAACCTCGATATTAGTCTTAGCAAGAGGCTAAACGTTTATAGTGTACTCCCCATGTGCCGAGCTTTTTTATGCCCTAGCCAAACGAGTTTTTCAATAAAATGATAACTGCCTGTGCATGATTTTTAATGCCCAGAGTTTGGAAATTATCACTTTTAGGAAATGTATCGGTTGCATGGAACTGATTTTTATTTGAACTTGACATTAAGAGATGAATCATTTGCCAGTAACATTTTTTTTTTCATTTTTTGCAATGAAATTTCACTTTCCAAGCCGTTTATTATTTGTGCACCTTTAAGGCCAAAACGATGACAAAAACATGACACAAACATGACACAAAGGGGAGCTTAGTTTCTTTTATTAACTGTGGAAGAACAATAGGCATTTATGTCGAAGAAGAACAAACAGCCGTCGAAAGTAAAACTCCTTTCAAAGTCTAAATTAAAACTATTTTAAACAGATATCAAAAGATACGTGAGCTACATATCTAACTGTACAAACAAATCAAAGTAAGCCAAAGTAAGAGTTGGCCCCGGGAATTGAAATGGAACCTTTTTTACGTACGTAATCAACTGGTTTCATAGTTAACAGTTCTTTTACGTTGAGAGAGTTTAAAATGTTTTTACATTAAGTCAAAGGTTTTTTCTTCCATCATCATTAAATGCTTATTAAAAGTGACATAAAATTTTGTGATAATTCCTTTGCCGGAACGTAATGTAGTCTTTTTTGAGATCTTATAGCGATTCGTTGAATTTCACAGGATGTGAAATGAGTGTTATCCAGGTTCTGGATAACACTCACTGCGACTGACAATCTGCATTTTTTGTCGCTGCAATTGCAACGAGTTACAGCAAGCGAGATTGCAACAATCGTCTCTCGATTCCGGTCGTCGATGCTCTTCCGAAAGCCTAGCGTGAGAAAACAGCCGACGTTTCGCGAGGTCGCCGAGGGCTCAAGTGGCGACCTCGCGAAACGTCGGCTGTTTTCTCAGGCTACCGAAAGCCGCACGAAGCATGACTTGGTAAGTAGCATATGTACGAGAGAGAAAGCAAAATCGTCATCGCTCACTTGTCAGATCATTAATTTTCATTTCTATACGCATAAATACGGTAAATAGATTGAAATGCGGCGCCTTTACGGCCTCAATAATAATTTATTTCTACTCAGGATTTCTGGAACGAGCTTCATTGTTATGATTGACCGCTATGTATATATTTGGTGTTCCTTTGTCAGTTTTCAGTGACTCAGTGTTTCCTTGCACAGTATATCGCAAGTAGAGATGATTTTTAGCCACCAAAACAAAAAATTGTTATACTGCTAGAGAGACAGTATTTTCGTGTCTCGATAACTGAAACAGATTTGGACTGGAAAGATGTACCGACCTACTCGAGAGATATAACCCTACTCGATCTTTACGATCCTGTAATTTGATGTTGTTTATGGAGACCGTGCCTTCAGCGTTGCCGCGCCTAAATTGTGGAATTCTGTTTCTAGTGAAATCAGAACTCCTGAAAACTTAAACCTATTTAATTCTAAACTGAAAACTCATTTGCTTCGTATCGCACATTTTAACCTTCTGCGGACTTTGACATTGCACTTTTTAATCGGTTTTTTTTTCTTATCATAGCTTTTTATCTAATGTGAAGACAAGATATATCGATTTTTAAAATTGCTAGCAAAGTTTTTTTATTCGTTTTTTATAATCATTTAATAGTTTATATTTCTTGTTAAGCGCTTTAGAGCCTTAGTATAAAGCGTTCTAGAAATAATAAATTAGTAAATTAGTAAAGACGTTGTTGTGCGACTCCCGTGTACTCGCCAATGGTCTAAGATGATATCAAACCCGATATCAAAGCAACGAAAAAGATCGGCTGGCAAGTTGAAGTGACAATTACGATTTTCAAATATGCTGTTGGCATTTAATTAAAAGTTCAAATGAGGCCTCACACTATTGTAAAAATTAAAATCTAAAATCCAAGTTTTCGCCGATCAACGGTATCATCAGGGATAAGAAAAATATTCCGCGTAGGCCTATATAGAAATTAATGTAAAGTAAGGTGTGAAAAAAGCGTAAGAATGCGGAAAGTATGTAAATGTATAAAACAATAGGTGCAAATATGGAAAGGAATAAAATGGTCTGATGAGCGAGTGTCATTGTACAAAGGGTCAATCCTTTACGGAGGAGTTTTTTCGCTTTTTTCACACCTTACTTTACATTTGTATATAGGCCTACGCGAAATATTTTTCTTATCCCTGATGATGCCGTTGATCGGCTAAAGCTTGGATTTTAGATTTTAATTTTTACAATAGTGTTAGGCCTCATTTGAACTTTTAATTATTATTGAAAATGCTATTGAAGGACAACATTCAAAGATTGCTGGCATTCACTTGTCAATGGCTAGACAGTTATTTAGTGATTTGTTTTATCGAGCCAACAGAAAATTAACCTTCTCGAGCCCTTACCAATTTTTGCTCTACTTGGGTGTGAGCAGACTACTTTACTTGGATGGTCAGTTCTGCATGTACTGAGCTGTTGTTATCTGTCAGTAGACTGCTTTCCTTGAGAAGTCAGTTCTTTACTGAACTGTTGTTATCTGTGAGCAGATCGACTACTTTACTTCTTTACTCGGTAGCAGGTTCTGTACTGAGCTGTTGTGATCTCTTGTGTTAATGCAACAAACTTGAAACAATTAGCTTCATTTGCATGACTATAAGTTAACACAGTATTGCAAAAGCATACAACTCAACAAAAAGAAATAATAATGTAATAGGGAGATAACAATCAAGTTCGGCATCAGTCTGAATTGACAAAAATTATTGCGTAAATTTAATTTAAGCATGATAGAATGAATCTCATCAATTGAATGTTAACAAAATAATTATCAGAATTCATTAATTCTTTTGTAGCTTCTAATGTTGACAATCGTTTTATATTTGGTAGCTGGTACTCTATTTTCCCGTAAAACCTGGCTCTAAAAATTGAGTATTTAGGACAGAGAAAAAGTAAGTGAATTTCATCTTCAATTTGATTGGATCCGCAAGTCTAGTAACTCTTGGGATTTGACTGTATCTACCAGTTTCAATCATTAGTTTGTGATTACCTATTCTGAATTTCACTAATTCTTTCCTTTCATTTAGCTTGTTTGTAAGTTCTAGATAAGAAGGTGTGTATTCGTTTTTAAAAGTGTTATAAAATTGTAGCTTCTTAGAGTGTTGAATAGTATATTGCCAGTGTAGGATATGTTTGTGTTGCATTAGGCTTATATTGTGTTTGATCTTAGATTTATTTAAGACATTGGGGTAAAATTCAGGCAAATTATAGTATTCAGACATCCTCATAACACTAGAGTAGAAACTACTTTTACCAGAGGAATATAATGTGAATAGACTGCTTTACTTGGGTGGTCAGTTCCTTATTCAGTTGTTGGCAGTTATCTGACGAGCAAAATACCTACGCTTGCACTAACCAATGTTGCACTAACGCGCATTTATATTTAGCTTTTACTGTACCGAAGTGGTCTTTTTTATTCAACTATTGTTATCTGTCGAGCAGAATGTTATTCGCTGTTAGTGCACAAAAACATGCCGTTTTCTGCGCTAGCTGGGCAATGTACACTTCATAGTGTAGTTTCTTCTGCTAACACTGAGTAAGTGTGTGAGTTAGCGTGAAAACAACACTTCTTATAATTATGATTATTAATATTATTTTTCAGTTACTTCCGTCCTAGGGACGCATGCCGTTTGGGGCGGACTATGCACTTTGCTGCACACCGGCCTTTCTACATCGTGTTATGAAAACAACAAAACACCAATAAAGGTGGCGGCTTGCCTCAATTTTTTACCCGCCTAAGCTCTAACGGGAATTCCCGTTAAATTAACGCTGCTCTTTTGACCTAGTTGCTTGAATATTTTTGTGCTTCACTTACTGTTATTCTTTGTGGACGGGTATTGTACGAGCAATAGAAAAAGTAATGGCGGCGGCACTTAAGGTCCTTGCGCGAACTGTATCGCGGGAAATTGAAAATACTAGTTTTGTGGTTTTATGATTCTCTCAGCTCTGCATGAGGCTTGCGGATCAATTACTGAGAATTAAATGTTACTGGGGCTGCAAATGTCAAAAGTAATTATCTCATTCATATTCTGCGATGCTGAAATGTACCCGAACTACGTTCTTATGGGTGGTGAGAGAGTTGAATGTTTTGGCTGAACTGTAAAGCATGAAAGAACATTAAATAAATGAATTCCCAGATGCTTATCAATTAAGGGTGAAACAGAACCTAAACTTAACACAATGAAAAAGCTAACAAAAAAGGGTCCTTTGTCGCGGTGAATCAACAGAAATGCGAACAATCTGGAATTCGTGATGGTTTGTGCATTGTAGCTAAGATACTGAAAATACATACTGAAAGTTAATATTCTTTACATAGGCGGTCAGTGATGAGAATGGTTGTGGCGTTTACTATTTCTCGCTTTTTCGGTTGTTTTAAGCACAAGAAAGTGGTGTTTAATATGTCGCAAAAGATAATTTCCAAAAAAGTCGATGTCAATGAAGTTGTACGATATCCGCGGTTATTCAATATGCTTGTCAGATACATGTGTCAATATGTCGGTTGTTTTTAGCCCAAGGACCCCTTGAGAATTTCGAAAAGGAGAAAAGAAGCCGACTCTCTTCTTTTTAAAAATACAGTGCTCATTAATTCTGTAAGATAAGTTTCTTCAAAAATGTGGTTAGCCATTTTTAAAAAAA
Source organism: Siderastrea radians (assembly GCA_964017195.1). Classification (NCBI taxonomy): domain Eukaryota; kingdom Metazoa; phylum Cnidaria; class Anthozoa; order Scleractinia; family Rhizangiidae; genus Siderastrea; species Siderastrea radians. The sequence goes on from OZ024888.1 coordinate 52,181,553, forward strand.
CAATAATTTAGAGCCCATCGGCTGGTATTTTACTGCAAAAATGCAAGTATTTCCGTTATACCTTTGCTATGAATGAAAGACATAAGTCTGATTGTACAAGGAAAACACCAATGTTTAATTTCAAAGTATTAATTTCTCTAGGAAGTTCTGGACGTCTGTTTTGGGGGCGGGGTACAAAGAGTGCAAATTTGGACGTTACTGTGGGTATTCGTGGGGCAAGTTTTCTTTGTGTAGTGAACAGCACGTAGAACGAGTAAACATATTTCAGTACTAAAGAAAGTAAAACCACATGAGATATGCGTTACCAGCCAGTTGTGATGAACTTGTCCAGATATCGATTGCAGACGAATTAGAAGAAACTTGAAACGAGCCTGTGCGGGATTCTGTTACTGTATTGAGTTCAGTCAAGTTACAGCATTGTCATCGGATGGAAATTAGCTTAAGTCCTACTTCAAATATGTGGTGTAGTGATGAAAGTTACCAAAATTATGTAATCCCTCGGTGGCAATTATTTTTGGTTCGCAGCTTTCAACCTTCCGTCCGTCTGGACGATGAAATGTTAGTGACAAAAAGATGTATTACGCTTAGCAAGGTAACGTTTTGTTTCACCCTCAATTGATAAACAATCCGCCCGGAACATTTAACTCACTCACCAGCTATATACAATGTAGTTTGTGAGAATGACGTTGAGGATGAAGAAATTCTATATTAAGGCACTTTCAATAACAATCTAGCGAGGATAAACAAAAAGCCCTCGACTTATAAAACGTGTGAGAACTAATTATACAACTATAGTCGATTACCTAAGTAAACTGTACACCTCTAATAACTCCTAATTTGATATTATTATTATTATTATTATTATTATTATTTGTTTGTACAATTAGATGTATAGTTCACGGAACCTTTTTTTATATAATAAAACTCTATAAGAACTAATTATGCCCAGTTGATACGCAGAAAACTAAAGACCCCTATACCACCATTTCTAATGTGCGTTGTTTTGATTTGTTTGGCAGCTGGACGTATAGATCATGTGAATCTTTTGATATCTGACAATAGCAGTTTTTTAAATTTAGAAGTTGCTAGTGCTTTTACTTTTGACGTCAATCAATCTTTGGTTCTTCTAATTAGTGTTTTCTTTTTTTTGATTGGTTGAAGTGAGATATGTGTGTGACATAATTCTAGTTTATAAAGACACTGCCGGAGCTAAAGTCCCATTCGACTAGGTGACTTTGATTTGGTCAGAACACCTACAGAAACTGCTTAAGTTGACGTCTTGTTCCATATTATACATCATGGTATGCAGCGTAAAAAGTCATTCCACTAGCACTTTTGGCACATACATATGTTTATACTTTTAATTTTCTTTTAGTTAATACCTTTTCTTCTTGTGTTGCAATCCAACAGAGTGTGATTTCAAAAGATATGAAGGTTAAGTTGCACATGGAAGGAACTGTGAACGCGCACGCCTTCACGATTGAAGGCGAAGGAAAAGGCAACCCTCACGAGTGAGTAAACAACGTATGGCTATTAAGTGAGGTGTTTAGGAGTTAAAAATAGAGACAAAAGTGCAACGCAAATGCCTCATTTCTCTTCAGTTATTTATTTGTCATGTTTCTGCGCTGTATTTGCCATTTCAAAGTAACGAGTTAAGCGAGTGTTATAACACCAGTAGCTTGGGAGTCCTGTGCTCCTGCCACGCTAAACGGGTATTTAACTGGTTTCGCAGCAGGTTTAAGAAGAAATCGTGAATTCCTGACTGTCTCCTTTTAGCTGGCTAAAGCAGTCCAGGTGTGTCGACTACTGAAACTGGGCGGTGTCATAAAGAACTTGAGATTCTGTGCTTCCGTTCTCTTAGTAAATATGACCTCTTTTTTCTGTATTTTAGGGGAGCGCATTGGCTGGAACTTGTTGTTACCAAAGGCGCACCTCTGCCATTTGCATACGATATCCTGACACCAGCACTTCAGTACGGCAACAGGGCATTCACCCAGTATCCTGCAGATATACCTGACTATTTCAAGCAGACATTTCCTGAAGGGTATTCTTGGGAAAGAAGCATGATCTTTGAAGACCAGGCCGTGTGTACAGCAACCACCCACGTTAGGTGAGAAGTATACAATGAAGCTTACTTATTTTTCTCTTGAAAAGTGCATTTGCTCCGGAGGCACTTAATATTTGGGCTCTGTTTTATTTTACCCGATTGGTAATTCCTTAGTCAAGTTAAAAATAAATGCTGAGTTAAAAATAAGACGAAACTAGCAGTTTCCTTACTGGCTCATCAGTCACCGTTAGCTCTCGTTTGAAGCTAGAATAAGTTTTTTCACGATAGCTATTATTCTCCACAAGTTCTATTTCCTCATTTCCGTAAGCAAATAATGGAAATCGGTAGGAACATTTGTCAAAACTAAGCCTGAAAGGCGCGAAAATATTTGACGTTCAAAGATAGCTGGCTTTTTACTAATCTCGAGGTTCAAGGTTTACATGAGAGGACGGATAAAGCGTTAACTGTAAGTATCGTTTCACGCAGAGCTTTTTTCGGCTTTTCTTAGGAAAGTGTGAAAATCTGTTTAACTGTTGGAAATCAAGCTATCATCGCTTCTAATGAAGCCACGGTGAATATTGTAAAATGACACTATGCTCTGAATGAAAGACATAAAGTTCTGGTTTTCGTCGAAAAGTGATTCCCTGAAATAAATAAAAGACTGAATTTTGTGACATTCCGCCACCAGTAAGTTGTGCACAGTCTTTCACCCCTTCGCTAGCCGATGAAATTGTTTTCGAAGGCAAAGCTGTGTTCGATTTCGAATTTATCCTCGTTATTTATCCTCAGACTATTCTTGGAGGCTAACAAAGCGTAAATCAAGGCGTATCAGAGGAAGTGATCTAATGTCTCTCAATAATTCACGCGGATTTCCGTCCATCCTGTTAGCAAACTTTTCGATTTTGCATACAGAGGGTAAAACTAAGCTCTCGAAGAATGGAAAGGAAAACACGAGGTTCTTTGTTATCCTGTCGCGATCAACAAAAAACAAGGAGCAGTGTCTCTGGCTTTTCTACACAGGTTATTCGAGCAAAAATATATGTGTGCGAGTGTGCAAGCGATTGAGACTATAATAAAGTTATTTGATTTTGATTTGTAAAAACCGCCTGCCGCGAGAAAATGAGCCTCGCTTTTGCATTGAGCCGAGCACAACGAGTGTGTAACTGTGCGCCCCAAAATGTATCATTGTACAATCTCTACAGGAATGATGGTCACAAGCTGCGTTTATTACCTTTCAACTGATATAATTTTCTCACTATTTCGAAAAGTTCAGTTTTCAGTATCTTATTTTATTTATTTAATTTGCAATGTCTGCTATTTCTAGTTTCTCCGAAAGTTCTAAATACGTACAGAAACCCATCAACTGGTACGGGCGAAACTCGATTTGTGCTTGCTCAGCGTATGCCTGTAAAAATATTCTCGCGCTAGTTTTTTGTCACCTTCTTCAGTTTGAACCGCATTCTTAGATTTTATGAAAAATGTTTCGCTTCCACAAATCATTTTTAAACTGAATTAGACTACGGGAAGTCTCTCTTTCCGCTCTGACAGGGACAGTCGAGGAAAACGAGCAAGCGAGCGAGCGACCGCGAAATCGCCTGCGGGGTTGAAACGTGACGCGCGTGTCGAGCCGCTAGTGTAGTGAGACTATCCCTGAGCGGAAAGAGAGACTGCTCGTAGTCTATAACTGAATTTCAACATATACTGCACGTGATGAACCCTCTTTGATGCATGTATGTTCGTAACATAAGCCTTCAAATGTAGTTCTTTCCGATCCTGATATTGAGCAAGCGGGAAACATCTCCCAAGACTCAGCGAACTTTTATCACTGCTTTACTGACAAACGAAAAGCGCACGATGAAGACGAGCAGCCGTGAGGAAAAAATGTAGAGGCAAGAGTCAGTGGATTTCTAATTCCCTTTGAGCCCTTCCCCCTCCCCCCCCCCCTCCCCTGTCGGGTTTTGGCAAGTTGCAAACCAAATATTTCTTGGCTTTTATCCAAACATTTTCTCGAAACTTGCTGGGCGGATTAGGGTCATTGAACACACCATGCTGGGTGGGTTCCCAAGTGAACCCACCGGGTTTCAGCTTCTTTTATTTACTTTGACAGTTTTTCACTAGCTAGCTCTGGCATGGCGTTAAGGCAGGACAAATTTCAAAACAATCAGGTATCATATACTAAAACCAAACCAATTACACGATGCAGGCAATCAAATGAGCCAATGAGAACTCGTAGCAAATACATGTGACCAGTACCAAGCGTGGAGAAAACAACGTTCAAGGGCCGGGCGAAACAAAATTTGGCTGTCATTGCAGTATACGTTCTTAAGTAAAGTCTACTTAACTGTCTTAGTAGGCTGCCAAATTTTTTGAAGACAGTTTCCTAATACATCGGTTTTCAGCCATAGCCTTCTCGCTCTCTTCTCGGCCGGGTCATAGTTGTTGTTGTTGTTCTGTTTTTCTTGTGCGTGTGTTTTTTGTTTTGTTTTTACCAACTGCCCTTGGTGTAGCGACATTTATTTCTCGTGACAGCAGTAAACAAAAACTGGCAAAAGATGTGTCATCTTGGCAGCCCCGCTAATAAAAGATGTGTCATCTTAAAAGCAGGAATGTTTGCCACCGTCGCAAAGAAACAAATAGTCTTCCGCTGATTGAGTTTCAACCAGGGTTTCAACTCTTCCTTTTTTGTTTTGTTTTTGTTTTTCTTTTGTTTTTTTTTCTGAAACTTCATTCCTATGAGAAGTGAGAAGACTATTTATGGCTCAGGTTGATCACGTATTTCGCTAAAAGCTGCTCTCAGACTAAAGGTCGCTGCTTTGAACTTTTTAAATATTTCTATGTTCATTTTGCCAGTTCGAGACTTAGTTATGCAGGCCGCTTTCGTCCTTAACTCTACTTACTGTGGCCGACTAGGCTGACAAATTGTTTCAAGAAATTATCTGATCACAAAAGCTTTGCAACCATAGCTTTCTTTTCTTATTCACGGATGGGTCATTATTATCATATGTTTGTTTGTTTGTTTGTTTGTTTGTTTGTTTGTCGTCGTTGTTGCTTTTTTTTTTTTTTTTTTGCTTTTTATCAACTGCTACATATTTCTTGTGACAACAGCAAACACAAACTGGCAAAAGATGTGACATCTTGGCAGCCCTGCTAGTGATAGACTGCGAGTAGTCTCTAATTTTGGCGATGGCGATTGTCAGGGGTGGGCGAAATACACACGCGCGCGCGCGAAATTTCGAGACGACGTGACGCGAGGCGACGTGACGTGAATTTCGAGGCGACGTGACGTGACGCGTGACGCCGAAAATGAGATCTAATTTTCGGCGCTCCCTTCGCGTCGCGTCGCCTCGAAATTTCGCGCGCGCGCGTGTGTGTATTTCGCCCGCCCCACAATCGCCATCGCCAAAATTAGAGACTACTCGCAGTCTATGCTAGCGAAAGATGAGTCATCTTAAGAGCAGGGATGGTTGCTACCGTCACAAAAAAAAAACAAATATTCTTCAACTGAGTTTCAACTCTTCCATATTTTTGCTTAAACGTTACTCCTATGAGAGCTGAGAAGACTCGGGATTAGCCTGTATTAACTAAATTATGGACTGGCAAAATAAACATCGCAATAACTGAAATTTCAAATATCTTTCCATGAATCAGAGTTAGTAAGTGGCAAAAATACTGTCAACTTAGTGGACAGTCCTTCTCACAGAGGAGGTGCCTCTTCCATCGTCTGACTTGTTTAATAGACCGAAAAAGCAAAGCCAATTTCAAACACTACTGATTTCTTCTGATTCTTTCCTTAACATATTACTGCAACCAAACCTTGTAAACAAATTAATGTGGATTAGCTAAATTAATTTTAATAAATAAATTTGGTATCCAACTTGTCATACAATGCTGTTTTGCGTTTGTTCGGTCCACACAAATTCCCGCCGAAATTATAGACATTATAGTGCTTTTATTGACCACTGATCACTGATCGGGGGCGTTCCTGCCTTTACGCGAAATACGCAAATGCGTACCAGAATTTCTCGCCTTTGATATGATATTTTTCTATTTGACGGCTTATAATATAGAAGAGGAAATTAGAACTCAAGTATAAGTAGATAAGGTAATGTTGTGCAATTTCAATATTGGCATTTTCTTCAACACACTTCATAGTACGGAGGAGTGCGCCCGGACGTATTATATTCTCTCTTCGTCTTGTACTTTCAAGTAAAACTGATATAAGTGCGTGCAATTGTATAACAGGAGATACAAACACTGCTGGAAAACGAAATTAGCTGTAGCCTATGTTATTATGCGAGAACGACAATACGATTGAAATAATAAATGTTTTTTCTGACTGTAATCATAATCTGTAACTATGTTTGTCTCCCTTCGGCTAAGGGAAGGACGATGAGAAAAGTTATAGGGGGTGGGAGGAGGGGGGGGGAGGGCGAGCAAAGTACAAAAAAATTCATGCAACGGAAAATTGAGTGAAAAAATTCATACACAACGAGTAGCCCAGAAAAAAAGTTCCTGCGTACGGAAAAAAAAATATATTCCTACAAGGGAAATGTTAACAAAAAAATTCGTGCAGTTCGAAAATCCCCCCCCCCTCCCCCACCTCAATAACTTTTCTAATGGTCCGTCCCTAAGTATCAATCTGACTTTGTGCGTACTGCCAAAAAATGTCTGGGAACACCCCTGCTGATCGAAGCCGATCCAAAATAGTGGCGAGAAAAACCTGGCATGTAATTCATGTAACTTCGCATTTGTGACTAGCAATGATTTATAGCTGTAATGAGTCGACGAAATCTTAAATGCAACCAAGCCATATCTGAGATAAATAACAACGCTGTTAAATTCAGAGAATTACAGATCGAACACGTGGGGTCGTCTCTCATATACCGGACATGTGGCTTTGTTCAGTTCTTGTAGCCCTCTAATTTTTTACCATGCCGACAAGACTACTGAGCGCGGCTTACATACAGATTCAACTTAACAGAGTCCGCTACGCGAGACTTTTGTAAAGGACATCAGGCAAGATTTTTCTAATCTTGTTCACTGTAATCTAGTTTGAATTTATCCCATTGTTTGATACAAAACGAAAACAAGATGTCGATTCCCCAACTTCAGGTATAACGTCTATCTAATCACATCGCTTTTAGGCTTCGGAAACGAGTGCACTGACGGTATTGGAAGGAAAATAACCACTGAAATCAGAAACAACCATTTGTGACATCGCATCGTTTCTGAAGAAAATGAAACCAGAAACTGCAAGAAAACACTTCATTGATCCTTTTGGTTACTGGCATCCGGTGACAAATAATGATGTACAAAAGTCAACAGTCAAATACTAGTCGCATCCAACGAACAGAACAAGCGTCATTATTTTGCTTTTCGTCGCAGTTTTTTTTTTATTTTTTATTTTTCGATTGCTTACACCTTGAGCGGTCTCACCTTGCCGCAGATAAATTTTATAAATGACTTTTTGGTTCGAATTTGCTATTCGAATTTCCTATTTCCTGTTTCCTATTTCCTATTTCCTATTTCCTATTTCCTATTTCCTATTTCCTATTTCCTATTTCCTATTTCCTGTTCGAATTTCCTATTTCGAGTTTTTGGTTCGAATTTCCAAAATTGTCTGGTGATGACTTCTGAATGATGCGTAACACTCCTCTATGGGAAAATCAAGTCACGTTTTATTATGACTTGATGACATATATAAGTCTGTCCTTACGTCTCCGCGGTTCTGGTTTACATTTGCTGCAGTGACATTTCGATCATGAAGCAGCAGATTAAGACGCCTTGCTGTAAGCCCATTTGATAAGCTTGAAAAACCCCTCACAAACAGGAGGTACTTACAGTTCGCGCTTTCTCCGTCCTGTCATGTTTCGACTCCTAGTCGATCACTTGCGGTCAATGTGAAACTCGTGGCAAAATTGATAATGAACCAAACAAACATCACACAGAACAGTAGTAGCCCCCAATTAAAAAATAATGCAAATCGGTACGAACATTTTTGAAAACTAATGTAAACCTGATGGAAACAAAAATATTTGATGTTCAAAGACAGTTCAGGGGCGTTTTACCGAACTTCAAGGTTCTGGGCCTATTTCCGACTCCAAAAAGTTTAATAACAAATATTTCTCCACGTTGATCAGTTGTGGTCAATGTAAAGTTCATGGCAAAAATTGGACGGCAAAGAAAATGATAATGAGTAAAAGAAACGGTAGAAGCCCAGTCGAAAATAGCTCCAACCGCCAATAAGCCTTAGTTTTTCAATGTTCTCGTGGTGCAAGTCTATATTTTTCATTGTTTATAAAACGTCTTGTTTTCTTTACTTTCAGTGGATAAAAGTGAAAACAAGTTTTACTGACAATCTTAATAAACGTTGAAAGTAGCATATAATTTGAGGTATTGGTTATGCGAAAGATGTAAGTTATCCTTTTCTTGGAGGATCGAAACGCCCCAATAGCAGCGAACCATCATGCTACAAATAGCGACACGTCAACAATCGACCTCATCGCCTGATGAAGACTAGCAGTATTGCAGTCGAAACGTCGCGATCAACAACTCTAAGCGATTCCATCGTGAGACAAACGAATAAACGTTCATCTTACCTAACTTACACCACGATGAACAATAAATACATCTTTAATGATATCCTTTTCTTACTCAACAGTAAGCAAGGCGACTATTTCATCCTCGACATTCGATTTCACGGTGTGAACTTTCCCGCCAATGGTCCTGTTATGCAGAAGAAGATACTGCGCTGGGAACCCTCCACTGAGAACATGTGTGTGCTTGATGGAGTGCTGCATGGTGCTTCTGCAATGTCCCATGCAGTTCAAGGAGGTGGCCATTACCAAAGTGATTTCAAATCTACTTACAAGTAAGTTATTTAAACTCAGAGTCATTAATGTAGCTTCATTTGCATCTTGAAAATGAATGCTGCAATTAAATGAACGCTTCGGTTGAGAGCCATAAAGTACCTCACCCGATTATAATATTACCTTCTCCTACCAAAGTCTAAATAATCTTTTGCTTCGCTCAAGATGTGGCCCGCGACTGGACAAAAATTTCCTCAAAATAAACAGCTTGTAGACTTCTTGATTATTTGGTGGATTTCATTTAAGTGACACCCAGGCAATCCAACAACCTTACAATTCAGGTTGTCTAGAAAAAACGTTTACTGCTTATAAAGATTCTATGCCCCCCCCCGCTAAAAAGCTTCAGGCCTCGTTCTCTATCTTAAGTTGATTAATTTTCGTGTGTGTCCGTATGTAGCGTCGCTAGTGTCACTGATCCAAGAATGTTTGTATTCTTTGCAGGGCGAAGAAGCCTGTGACCCTGCCAGAATATCACTTTATCGATCACCGTATTGAGATCACGGAGCATGACAAGGATTACACCAATGTTACACTGCATCAGAAAGCAGTTGCACGTTACTCTGTGCTGCCAAAAGCAAAGCAGTAGAATTTTTAAAAGAGGCAAGGTGTCAAACACAAGAAAAAAGTTTCTTGTATTGATGAAATAAGCATGAATTAGTTTCTTTTTTTCACAGAAAATTTGTCAGTTGGTTGTCAGAAAATAGCGACTATAGCTTCTCAGATTTCCATTGCTAGACAAAGGTAGTTTTTCAGTTTTTGGATGTTGTTAGTTTCGATTGATCAGCACTCTCATTGAGTTTTTTACCTGCCTCGATTGTATAACAGTAGCTTTGGTGACTATTAAACTTGCTATTGTAGAAGAGTTCTGAAGATCTTTTCAATTTGTCGTCTGGGTATAAATGGGAAATCCTGTCATGGAAAAAATATGGCCAACTCCTTCTTGAAGATGGATTTAGGTACGACATTGAGTGCCAGGTCAACATTTCAAACCCACTTCATGCCTTACAAATTTTTTCGTGTCACACGTCACAGCGGCGGAATGAGTCCGCGCGCTCAAAACCTGTCGCGATATTTCCGAGCAGAGGGAATTAGTAGGTACCACAATGATTTTGAGGATACTGAAACAACTCAGTCCTGAATTCAGTGGCGGCGATTCAAAATTCCCACTGTTTGTTTTCATTTTGCAGAACGAGGACCGTCAAAAACAGCGAACGTTTTCATTTTGAAGACAGTTCTTGTATCACATATCATTTTTAGCAAAAAGTTAATTATGTATCTTCGCAACAACAGTAAAATTTTTACTTGATGTCGAGCCAACCAAAAATATGAAAAGAAACACCCTAAGGGAGCGGTCATTATTTAGAGCGGGGGAGGGGGGTGGATGATATTAGGGAGGGGTTATGGATTTTTAGGAAGTGCTGGAGGAGGGTTATGGAATATCCACAGAGAAAAAAAGGAGGGGTTACTAGAAATCAATGAACACTTTATTCATTCCAAGGAATATGGCTTTATTGTTCTAGTTTCGCACTAGGAATCGGCTTTGCCACGTGGTGGCCAGTCTTCCAGACCTAAGGATAACCTGATTAAATAGTTCTGAATGATCTTCATTCTCTTCTATCTCACTGTCCCCCGACTCTGCCGATTCATCCAAATCACTCAGGACCAGGTCCTCTTCTGAATCCGACCTCTCATCATCATCATTATCGTCGTCGTCGTCATCCTTGTCTAATTCATCCACGCGTTCTCTTTGTTTGTAACTAGCACAAACGACAGCGTTTGTGTGAGTTGCTAAAGAATCGTTTCTAAGAACATGGCTTATTATCATTTTACTTTATCGTCCTTTTTCCGGTTACAAGATTGTGTTTGTCCAGATATTTGTCTAGTTCGAATACTTTCAATTTGCTGATTTCTCCTCCCAGAACTAATTGTCGCCATTCATATTCCTCGAATGTCTTTTGCCTAAGCTGATGACTTTTCCTTCCTCTCTGAGCAGCTCTCATCTGTGATCTTTTTTTAGGATCATTTAGATGCTGCACATACTCCTTTACTAATTCCGGATCAACTGCAAATTTGGTGGCAAATTAAAGCGGTCAATGTCAGTCTCTGTCTGCAGATTCCCAAGAAAAACTTTTTTTGGCTTGCATCAGTTGACATTTGAAATGTCCCAGTTTGTGTTTAAGAGCATTGCCTTCCACCTGATTGCCACAAAATTGGCTTTTGAAGTGAGAGATTTCTTACACATCTGAAAAGTATACAATTAATTTGTACTTTGTCCTGACCTTCAGGCTGTTTACTAAGTTTGAGAGAGGCCCTTCCTTAAATGGCTTGTTCATGATAGTTACTGTGTTTAATTTGCACCAATTCAAGCGCTAATAGTCTATTAAAAGTGTTTCTGTTTAAAGGAGGGGTTATGAATTTTTTCAACCACTTCGAGGAGGGGTCACAGAAAGTTACTATCTGCTAAAGGATGGGTTATAGACTTATGCTATTTATGGTTAAGAAATCATCCACCCCCTCTCCTGCTCTAAATAATGACCGCTCCCTAACAACGAAGAAATAGAGACTGATTGACGTCTAAAGTAAAACTATTATGACTGTAGTAGTAGTAGTAGTAGTAGTAGTAGTAGTAGTAGTAGTAGTAGTAGTAGTAGTAGTAGTAGTAGTAGTAGTAGACTTTATTAAAGTATCAAGGTGTTTAGCTTTTAACAAACTAATTGGGGACACTAATAAAGTACTAGAAAATAAGACAAAAGGGGAAAAAATAACTGATAAATAAACCAGTATCAGATCAGATATCATAAGGTTCATGTTCTCCACACCTCTGCATACGTACAAACGATTAAAACAAGCCAAATCAAGAATTACAGTACGTTCTCAAAATGAATTGCTTTTAACCAAATTAAGTCATGATTTTTTTCCTTTAGTTTGTTGACCCTCACTACATTGTTGTTACAGGCAAAAAAATTTCTTCATTCCTAAAGTCAGAGCCCCATGGCCGTATTATTATTGTTAAAACAAGTGTGGCTATTGGATAAATGACATCAAATAGGGTAATGAATGCATTTGTTTGGTACCCATTCCTGTTGTCTGCAAACAATACTCTAACGGAACCCATGGACATTGCACTAGTGCTTTTGGCGCGTAACAGGAACTAGAAAGCGCGCAGACGTCTGTGCACTGCAGGCTACAGCGAAACTGACTTGGATTGCGTGAAAACGCCAGCGACACGCCGAAATGCCGCGCCGAGCTTTTTACGGCTACTTCAAAGATGGCGGCTGATTAACGTTTTTAGCAGAGGAAAAGAAAACAACTGTTTAAGGTGTTTCGATACAGTTTTTTGGGGGCCATACCTCACTTTTTGAATCGGCTCTTAGACAGTCTTCTCCTTGTTAGATCAACGTGAAATTTGCACTACTTGTTGGTTTTGGATTGAATTTTAGCGTGGTTTACGTTTTGTGAAAATCGATATTTCCATGACAACGATAATCAAAAATGCTCGAAAACAGTAAAATTGAAATTTTGCGCGATCCATATTTCGCTTTGAAAAGCAAATACCAACATCTTAAACTGTGGTGTATGGCAAATTAAATATACAAGAACAAATAAATTTTGTATGTTTGTTTCGAAGTAAATCGCAAAAACACTTTCAACCTTAGTTTTTGCGTAGTAATAGTAAATGCACCGAAATATAATCAATGCTTTGATGAAATGGCTCGAAAATACTGTTAAAATGTGTCTTTTACTTACTATTTCACGCCTAAAAAGTTTTGTTGAAACTGGTGTTCGCGATCTCGAGAACGAATTGTTTTTCTAAGGTCCTTCGCGTAATGATTTTGTGGTAATTTTTTAATTTAAGTGCTTTTGCGAAAATCTTAAGAACGGCTTGATAGATTTTTTTAAAACATTAAACACACGTGCTTGAAGATGTAACCAGTTTTAGTGTTGAGTCTTATTAACATTGATTCACTGGAACACTTTTAGATTTAACGTTAAAGAGGACGTATGAACCGACGGAAAAGCTTGCGTTACATATTCACAGTTGGCTAGTAAATGCTAATATATTCAAAGTAATGCGCAATGCATTCCTCCGTGATTTTTACTTTCCGTTGTAATCTTCAGTGCAACAAAGAACAAAGAAACCAGATAAAAATCACGAAGCAACGAATAACGCATTACTTTGAATATATTAGCACTTAATTGCCAACTGTGAATTTGTAACGCAAGCTTTTCCGTCGGTTCATACGTCCACTTTAACGTTAAATCTAAAAGTGTTCCAGTGAATCAATGTTAATAAGACTCAACACTAAAATTGAGCACATCGTCAAGGACGCGTGTGTAATGTTTTAAAAAATCTATCGAGACGTCCTTAAGATTTTCGCAAAAGCGCTCAAATTCAAAAATTACCACAAAATGATTACGCAAACGACCTTAGGAAAACAACTCGTTCTCGAGATCGCAAACACCAGTTTCAACAAAACTTTTTAGGCGTGAAATAGTAAGTAAAAGACACATTTTAACAGTACTTTCTAGCCATTTCATCAAAGCATTGATTATATTTCGGTGCATTTACTATTACTATGCAAACACATCGGTTGAAAATGTTTTTGCGATTTACTTCAAAACAAACATACAGAATTTTTTTGTTCTTGTATATTTTGTTTGCCATACACCGTCGTTTAAGATGTTGGTATTTGCTTTTGAAAGTGAAATCTGGATCGCGCAAAATTTCAATTTTTCTGTTTTCCAGGATTTTTGTTTATCGTTGTCATGGAAATATCGATTTTCACAAAATGTAAACCACGCTAAAGTTCAATCCAAAACGAACAAGTAGTGCAAATTTCACGTTGATCCAACAAGATGAAGACTGTCTAACAGCCGATTTTAAAAGTGAGGTATGGTCCCAAAAAAACTGTATCGAAACACCTTAAACAACTGATTCAAAAATTGGTTTGACTCAAACCAACTTCTGCTGCTTCTCCAAATTTACACTACCGAAATCTTAGATTCTCGAACTGGCCTTTTTTTAACGTGTATACACTCTAAGAACGTCTAATTTTGCGGCCAAAGGCTGAACCGAAACTGAGCGTTCTTATTTTTTTCATGGTTTGAGCCTGAAACGTTCTTAGCATGTTCTTAAGTTACGTTGTATATAGAATTTAAAAAGACCATTTTGCACTGTACCATATAAAATTCCTTTGACATACATGCCGTTGTGGTTTTTTTCTCAGCAAATCTTCCACGGTTGAGAATGACAAGAAAATATAGTCTGAGCTTTACCTTCTAGCTCGATGCAAAAACGCCGGGATGAAGAGCTGAATAAAACCACTTTGTCTCTTCATGTAGTCTCAGCTTGGGTACGTTCTTAGTATGTTCTTAATATCTGGGTCCATTTCAGCCTCAACGTTCTTATAGAAAAAGGTTCTTATAATATTAAAAAAAAGAGTGTATCGTACACTCTTTTTTTTTAATATTATAAGAACCTTTTTCTATAAGAACACTGGCCGTTTTCTAAAAATAATCAAACAAATATTTGCCTAAACATTAATTGCGACCTATTGCTGAATCCAAACAGCAAAAGAGTGCTTAACTTTAAATGTTTGACGCTTTATGAACCTGAAAACGAAATAGGTTGTTGAACATAATGAAACTGAAAACAAAAATGTTCGCCGTCTCGAACCCGCGCCGATCCGTGGAAAAAGTTGGTAAGCCTGTGGTATTTGTCAAAGGTCACGTGATACGGATTTGGGTTGCTACAGGTGATACGAACAATAATGAGAATATAAACAACCCTGTGATTAGTCGTTAGAAAAGAAACCTCGTCGAATTACTCATTGATATCACGCCGAAACCATGGAGAATGATTTCGACGAAGTCGACGCTAATCCACATAATCCTAATAGAATTCGGATCTCCGTAACGAGAGCATCCTTTTCGGAGGAGGAAGGTGAACCCGAAGGACAAGAAATATATCGTCCGCGAGCCGATTCAGACAGCAGCATAGACGAGAAAGAAATGGAGAAACTGCTGCAGGAAGATGAAAATAACGAAAATGAACAGTTACAAAACGGAGGAGGAGGACGATTGAACGGACACAACGACAGTTCCTCGAACGATGGCGTCAAAGATTCAAGGACTTCCGAAGACGAAGAAGTCAGAAAAGCTTTCGAAAATGGCGTGACAGTGAGCGAGGATTCAGCAAGAGAGCGTCGCGAATCAGTAGAAAAAAGTAACGACGAGGCGGGTGAATCACAACAACGTAAAAACAGTGAAGATTCTAGGGAATCGCCCGAAAAAAGTCCCGCTATGGAAATGATCGGTGATCGTGTTCTCATCGAACGTGACGGCAAATTCGAACTGGTGGACGTGAGTGAAATCAAAGCCGAGTACTACGATATGTTGGGAATATCACATGACGGGCAAGCGAATAAGGATGACCAGAACAACGGGAGCGAGGGAACAGATAGTGAAACAGCTGAAAATAATGGAAAGGACATCGAAGACGAAAAACCTGAACCGAGGACCAGGCCGAAAACGACATCGGTGCACGAGCTTCATCGACGAAACGAAAAGAAAAGAACTGATGCGCGTGCTAGCGCTGGTGTTGACAGAAATCGAAGTCAAAGTGCGAAGGCTATTCGACAAAGAAACGACGAATATTCTTATATTAGATCTCCATACGCCATGACTGAACAGCAACTAGAAATTAGAAGGAAATGCAGGGAGGCTAAACTAAGAAGGCAAAAAGAAGAACAAGAGAGGGAAAGAGAGGAACAGCAAAGAAAGAAAGAAGATGCCGACAGAGCATTTCAGGTAAGCTTAAATTGTCTCCGTTGTTATGTTGTGGGTAAAGCACATGTGTACTTCAAGAATATTCGCCATTACGATGCAAAACATGTTTGGATATTGGCTTCTTCGGGAACATCTTGGCGTTTCTTGTCTCTTAACTCAGACCAAATCGCATCTTTGAAGTATTAAGCTTATAGGTCCAGAGAAACATATAAACACCCCGCATGTGTCACACTTCACAAGTGTCTACACTTACTTTATTGACATATAACTTCCGATTAATAACACTAGCTCACGTCTCCCTTCATTAGAAATCACACCCGGGGAATCACGTCATAACGTCGACATCACAAGTTAAACTGATATAAGTTTGTTACATGTAAGCCCTCATAACATCGTCTTTGGCAGCTGTCGGGGAGGCCCATGGATTGTGACATATTCATGATGTCTCTCAGTATCATGCATTGCACGGCAGCTCTCATGGAAAGTATAATTATTATAGCCAGCAAAAGTTTACAAAATGGCAACACATCAGAGAAATTCAATGTAACAAAGTTCAAAACCATTAATAATATCAGACTGTCAAATTTTGTTATTATCGACGAGTGTTATAGTCGCTGGGATCAAATGAGAGTCATTAACAGTTGAATAAACCAAGTTCAATTCTGACCAACTCTACTTGCTCTCCTCTAACCATCGGTAATCTCTCACGTTCTATTATTAACTCTCATGCACTCTCGTAGACTTTAAACATACAAAAAAGACTTATGCATTGAGGATATTATGTTGCACTGGAGGTGGGTGGGCTGAGGGGTGGAGGAGGGTGGAGTGATCCAAGCATAAGTGAAAATTGTTTCCTCCATGGCAAGGCCTGGGTCAGCTAGTTTATGTATGTGTACCAGATTCACCTAATCAGAGACTGAAAGGGACTGCGGATGGACTGCAGTGTTAAGATTGTGAGACTACAGGGCCTCGTTTTTACTGAGGCTCCAAGGAAACGGAATGATGAGCAGAGAAAAGTTTCTGGCTCCTGGATCCTGGCCAAAACTTCAGGACTCTGAAGGCCCCCACTAGCCCTGTCCTGATGATTTACATAAATGAAGTTTGCAAATCTGAGGAAGTGTAGTGTTCGAGTGGTTTAAAAACATCTTGAATTTTCAACCCAAAGGTTTGAGTAGGTCCCTTCTCACAAATTAAGTGCTATCAGTTACCAGAAACCTTATTGATTTATTACTCCATATTGCCTCTCTCAACCATAGCTTAGTGTGAAGTTAGATACCGGCAAACAAAATGCTTTGGGAGTAGCCTTGTAGTAATGGACTATTATCCCATTCTGGGAGGTGTAGCTATATACTCTAAATCTTTTTGTCCAAAGAATCCAGACCTAAGCAGTTGCAAGACTGGTGAGCCACCTGGCCTGGTTAATGTGTTTGATTAATGGACATACTGGAGAGCAGGGATTGTGCCATGGTAAAAGCCAATATATCACAAGTTTCCATCCCAGGCTTGATGCCATAAGAGGGATCAGAGTTTGTTGTAGGTACTCATCGTCACTCTGAGGGTCTTTCCCCTGCTGGTTCTGTTTCTCCTTCCTCAAAAACCAACATGTCTAAATTCTGATCTGAGGGTCACAGTTTTGTTAGTTGTAAGGCTATTTAACCATTGCCCTCATTAAAAAAGTTGGTTTGTTTATTTATTTTTTATTAAAGACTTCCCCTTAACCTTATACCTGTTCTTTGCAGGCATGGCTATATGCTAAAATAGAAATGGCACGACAAGCCAGATTAAACCAGCCAGATCCAAGCATTGAGAAACAAAGGAAAGAAGAAAGAGAGAAGGAAGCTACTTCTGCATTTAGCAAATGGGTGGAGATGAAGAAAAAACAAGATAAATCGCTTAGAGAAGTGGAGGAAAGAAGAAGAGCAGATGAAGCAGCCCAGTATGCAATCCGAGATCGGCAACTCTGTGACGAGGCTTTCAGGAGGTAAGAATTTTATTACCACAAATACAGAATCAAACCTTTAAATTATCTTTTTTCTGCCCCTTTACACTTTTTGCACTTTCTGCAGTTAATGCCCTTTTCATTTGCCAGTTATTGTGCAGTGTTGCATATTTTTCCCCTTTTCTCCTTCTTTCTGCCACCTTGGAAATCTGCTTCCCACCTAATTCTCTTATTCCAACTCCTGTACATTCCCCTCTCCTTTTCTCCTGTGTTCCAGCTTCCCTCTACTTCCCCAGGGGGATGGGAAGGAATGCTACTCAGTTGTAGATATTTTATCTCACAAGTTATACTTCTTAAATAATATCAATACATCTTCAATTTGCTGTTGTCCTGTTCGAAACACTTGAATTGGTAGTGTTGGGAGAAGTTTTAAATACCAATCTGACGTTCAGTGCATGTCTTCTGAAAACAGATGGTTGAGAAAAAAGAAAAAAGAACAAGAAGCTAAGAATGCAGCAAAGAAGAAAAAGAAACCAAAACTGAAGAGAAAAGAGCAGCCACCACTCAACTCACCCAAGAACAGGTGAGAAGATTTGAACTTCCTTGCAGTCACCAAATTTTTCAGGGGAAAAATCCAGGAGGACAAGTCACTAACTGATTGCTGATTGCCTGTGTACAGCCTCCCCCCCCCCCACCCCCCTCCTGCTCTCCACATGAAAAAATCAGAGAGGGGCCCTCCAGACAGCTCTTTCCAATTTTTCTTAAGGGGTAGATGGCTCTACACAGGTCACTAACTGATGAGTGTTTTGATATGAAGATACATGTAGTTATCGTGTTTTTCTAGATTCCATATCCCATTTGTGTTGTGTTACAGTCAGCAAGAAGATATGAACATTGTCTCACCTTGCTTAACCTTGACAGCAAACTTCTATTCAGGATGTGAAATTAAAATAGTACCAAACACCTCCCCAAAGCAAAAATTGCCAGGTTATCCCTGCTAAAAACGATGTCCCCAACTTATAAATTGACAAATTCACTGGCATTTTAAAAAATATTTTCATTAAATTCTAAAAATTCAAGAACAGATTTTGTTTATGCAAGTCAGTTTATACAAGTCACTGAGTGTAATAGTCAGTTGGTAGGTCGGTTGGTCGGTTAGTCAGTCAGTCATGGATGTATGCACAGTGTATGATGCATAAGTCAGTCAGTCAGTCAGTCAGTTGTCAGACAGTCAGACAGCCAGATAGTCAGTCAATCACTCAGTCAGTCAGTCAGTCAGGGATGTGAGCACAGTGTATGCATTTTAATTTTAATGCACAAAAAATGGGGATCCTTGTTGTAAACTGTACTTCAAACACCGACCCATCCTCCCCAGGCTAGGTGGTACTCTTTTAGGTTAATAGTTTATACCATGTTTTTTTGGAACATTTTATTGTGATATAAGGTAATGCTGCATCTTAATGAACTCTTGATTTCTTTGTTTTATTGACAGATATTATGAATACTATGGCTACAGGAACAATGTTGTTCTATGATATAAATGGCATCTCGGTACGCAGAAGCATTGCAGAACCACCTCAAGAAAAGCTGCTTAGTCAAACCATCTAACAGTGCGAGTCTGCTGCAAGATAGGGCTAAACTCATCAAAGCAGGAACAAACTGAATGAAGAAAACTGACAATTAAGGACTGTAAAATTGATTGCAGAGCAAAGAACTCGTATGGTGTAAGCAAAATCACAACAGTGATGCAGTTAACCCTTTAAACGCCAAGAGTGACCAGCATTTAATTTTTTCGTTATCATATTAGTGCATTATATCACATACAAGTGATGAGGATTAAGGAAACGATCAACAAATATGAAACGTCGTGATGTTTAAGAAAATTCTCCCAGCTAATGCCATAAGAAACATATGGAGAATAGTGAGGAGAATATGCATTCTGATATTGGGGCTTAAAGGGTTAATTGTCTACATCGCCATGGCATCAGGGAATCACTTTCACGGCATTTGAATTTTTCTGTCATGGAATGGAAGCTTTGACTACTCTGCTCCAGTCAGGGTACCAAAGTGGTTTTAAGGGCTCCAAGGCTCCAGGCTAAAAAAACAGAGCTCCAATGCTGCAGACGGGAAAAATATCCAATGCACGGTCGTGGAATAGTTGTCAATTACTTGTAGATGACAGAGCAGTTTTCAAATGAGTGTCAAAAGAAATGTTGTGTTTGCTTTGGTTTTGCTTTATTTCCCTGTCTGATTGGATAAAAAGTTCCCGCCACATTCTCAACCAATCAGAAGTTAAACCAAAACTAATCGTGACTTGCTCGCACGCGTTTTGCCGCGCTTGACACTACTGACTTGTATTTGCTCTGATTGGTCCATTTTGTTTTGTTTTTTTGTTCATGTTGTGATTGGTTAGAGTAATTACTTTGCCTTTGGTTTTACGACACTCATTTGGAAACCGCTCTATAAAATATACAATGTATTACAGTGGGGTGGTGGGGGATGGGTCAGGTTGGCGAAATTTTCATTTGTTCGAAGTTAGACTTTTTCAAACTTGTGTTTAAAGATTAATGTCCTGCTGCAAGGTAAATAGGAATATTTAAAATTTACAATAAACTAATTTGAAATACCAGTCATTTCAATGTAGCAATTTGTATAGGAGGACGAGTTTGGATTTTTCTAGTTTGTGTACATATGTACAAACCCAGTGAGGCTGGAATAAATAACTGTATAAACTTCATGTTTGATGTACACCATTTTAACTTGTCTCCGAGGAATATTTCAAACGAGGCATCCAGTGAAGTCTATCCTGCCTGCAGACGACTCCTATTTCCTTTGATTCACGCTTCAGGCTTCACTAGCGTGCGTGCAGACTTGGATTCCATTGAACTGCATTGCACATCCTTGCAAGAAACCCGCCTCGACCGTCTCGGTAAAATTAGAAGAGAGAGACTGCTCGCAGTCTACCAACTCTTGAGTCGATCTATCCTACTACTGCGCCCTGACCGAAATGTGGCAGATAGCACTGGTCACGCAGAGTACCTGGCACAAAATGGTCGTGTCAACCTGCTGAGACTATGATTAGCAGGATACCGGAGACGACAAAAGAGACGAGGCTTTTGATAAAAAATAAATAAAGTGATACCGTTTGCTTCAATAAAATTCCGATAATAACCCCCCCTCCCGAAAATAGTCCCCCCCCCCAAATCCCATTCGCAAAAAGTCGTCCGATACCAAGCGCCCCACCCCCCGAATATAAGCCCATGGGCCTACATTAAGTTTACATCTCAAGAACAATTACGGCATAATATTCACTGATTATGAGTTCCCACACAGACTACCATATTATTCTACCTACGTAAATAGCAATCTGAATGCCGTACGTACAACAACAACGAGCCTATTACCACAACAGGATGCCATACAAAAACAACAAACAAATTACATTGTACAAAACGAGATGTTTTAATTTAAACTTCGATAGTACGATCACTGTTTTTGTCGCACATTGCGTTCCTTACACTTTGATGTTACAGATCGTATTTGCAAGGAAGCTCACTTTCTCCACATTGTACCGGACAATCCTTCTGGCACAACATTTTCAGATGCAAATCCCTCATTTACAGGCGCAAAATCACTCATTTTCAGACGCAAAATCCCTTCCAAATATAAGCTGAACCACATTGAAGCGCAAAAACTCCCTCCAATAAAAAGGCCACCAAAAGAGCCCCTTGAACAAATGTAAGCCCAGGGGCCCGTTTCTCGAAACTCCCGATAACTTTCCGGGCCCGGTAAGTATTTTTTCGAGCTCATTTATTTGTCAGCTAATGGTAATTATTGGTACAAACTTAGCGATATACTTCACGAAATTATAAGGATTAAAATTTAGCTTTCAAAATCAAGAAAAATTGTATAGCTATTGGAGAATATTGTGCACCTAAAATAGTTTTCGGGCCCGGAAAGGTATCGGGACTTTGGAGAAACGGGCCCCAGGGCTTAATATCGGAATTTTACGTTATTTTTGTACAGTTTCTAGAGATGTTTGATCACGCAACCTTTCGTCGTGGATAGAATTTACAGAGAAGTCTTTGATCAGTCGATCAGAGGAACTGCAATGTAGCGGCTACTGCTAACTCAACTGTGAGTAGAATGAAATGATGTGAACTGCGGAAATACAAATGACCATCGCAGTTGTAATCGCAATTTAAGCAATTGGAATTAAGCCCGAATTAAGATTTTCGGGACTTCAACGGGGTAGAAGAGCCATTCATTGGGGGCAGGCCAATTTATTGAGTTCATCTTATCCCCGAAGCCCCGAAGATCTCTTTTTTTTCGGGCTTTAATCGCAATGATTAAATTGCGATTACAACTGCGATGGTCATATCTCCATTTCATTAACTACGAGTGTTTCTTGTGCTTTTGAAATTAACGGACGGACCATTAGAAAAGTGATGGGGGGGGGGGGGGGGGCGGAACCAAAAAAAATTCATGCAAGGGAAAATGTCCGAAAAAAAATTCATGCAAGGGAAAATGTCCGAAAAAAAAATTCATGCAAGGGAAAATGTCCGAAAAAAAAAAATTCATGCACAAGATGGGCCTCACTTTGATATGAAACCATAATTCGTTCTGCCAAAGTGCTCAAGTAGTGTCTCCAGTGTTTAAAAAATTGGAAAGTTTCTGGGGCTCTGCCAGGATGCTATAAAATATTGTTTTCATAATTAATATTTCTTTTGTCGGGAGGGGGATACCTTCGCCTGGAACAAATTTTTTGTTGTTTTTATAGTCGTAGTCATACAGTTGAACCCGGTTATTTTGAACCGTCAGGGGAAACAAAAAAGTTTGAAATAGCGGGAGTTCAAAATAACCGATAGTAAATGAGTGAAGGGCAAATCCAAGCCGAAGGGAAATTGGTTTAAGTTTGAAATAACGGGACATTCAAAATAATTGAGTTCGAATAAGCGTAGTTTACTAAACTGTAAATTATTAACACACGACAAGCTCAGGAGCTGAAGCTTGTTCAGTACAACGCTCTCGTGGAATAAAAAGGTCATTAATCACTTGTCAGGTAAAAACAAAAAGCAACAAACAATCACACCCAAATTCACTTTCTTTTATTTTCTTGGTGTTAAACATTGACAACAATTTTTAAATTAAACGTTTGCAACGATATCAAAACTTGAACAGCAACGTTTTTTAATATGATAATAACACAATTACAATCGGATGCAATATTTAATCTTTTTGCATAAAACTGTTTCTATTTTTAATAGGCTCTTATAAAACGAAATTTGGAATTTTTTGTTAATTATTCTCTTCTGCCACTCAGTGAAAGGGTTAAACGCGAACAGCAACTGTCAACAATTTGTAAATAAATATGTACTCAATGATATAAAACTTGAAATAAATATCGGGATGTATTCAATGATATAAAATTTAAAATAAATACATTGTATGTATACAATGATATACACCTGTTTTAATTAAGGTTGCTTCAGTGATGCATGATGCACGGTCCTTGTTTCATAGACCGCAAAGCATCATGTTTGCTATAAATACATGTGTTGATCTTTTTTTTCGCTGAAGGCTCTCCAGGAGAAAACCAAATCATAAAAAACATTACATTTGCTCTTGCTTTAGGACTAATAGCTAGAGAAAAGCAGCCATCAATTTAACGATCATGATGCTTTGCGGTCTATGAAACATGCATCACTGAAGCAACCTTTTTTGAAATAGGTATATTAAAAATTGGAGAGCAATCTATTTTGATATGATAATAATACTATTACAATCAAATATAATTTTAAATTCATTTGCATAGAGCTGTTTATATATTTTAGGCTTTTATAAAAAGAAATTTGGAATTTTTTGTAAATGTTTTACTTTGGCCACTCAAGGAGTGAAAGGGTGAAACATGAACAGCAACTGTAAAAATGTAAAGTAACGTAACAGTACAAGCTATGTATTTAGTAAAACAAAGTTGCATTCTTGCACAGGAAATGGGCCAAAAAAAAAATTCTGGCGGGCTAAAAATCCCCCACCCCCCCCCCCTCCCATCACTAAATAGTAGCCTTATTTTCGTTGATTATATCCCTGGCTCTGAGGGACCGGTCAATAAGTATAGAGGGGATGGGCTGGAGCATTTGGAAAAGTGGTGACCCAAAAATGCATAACCCACCCCTTTACGTAGGTATAAATTCTGCTGACCCACCCAAAAGTATTGGATGAAAATAGCATGACCCACGTCACGACATCACTTTATCATGTTGTTTGTCCACTTGTTTTAATTGATAATTATTCAAGTGAATTTCACATGTCAAATATGCACACGTAATGGTTACTACATTATGCTGAGAAAGGGTTGCGGTCACATTTTAAAGTACTGGATTCATAGATAAAACGACAGGATGTGAACGCGGAAGGCTCAAACATGAGTGCTGAAAGTAGGAATGTCTGGGGAGGGGGTCCTGGGGCATGTTCCCCCGTGAAATTTTTGAAACTGGACTCTCTGAAATGCCATTTTCTGCGTTCCCTGGACTGGACTGGATTTCATTACATATGACAGGAATGATCATTCTTTTCCAATAATATTATTGCATGATTTACAATGTGAGCAAAATATGGCCCACCTCTAGCTGGCTTTGATAAACAAATGCAAGACCGACTGATTTATTTACACTTCAGACAGGAATAATTATTTTATGTGAAAGTACTGGACCTTAATACATGTCAAATGACCAGACGTTTCGTCCGGCCTCCAGCCTCGAACGAAACCCCTGGATATAATATTTATAATAACTTTATAGTAATTTTTGTTTATGGTCAGCCACTTGGAAATTACAATTGGTTGATTTTCACCACTGCATGTTCTTAATTGAATAGAATGTTGAGTTTCTGTTGAAGTTACATTTGTAGTTTTAATACTAGCCTGCGTTCAGACGTCTCCTATTTCCTTTGTTTCACGCGGGAAAAAAGGGACATGGACAGTGAGATTTTACTTCCAAGTTTAGAAACCCGGATGGAAAACTGAACTCAGAATGTTAAGGGTTAAAGGAAAAATTTTTACTCCACATTGTGTTTCTTTTTGGATGAGCGTGCGTGAGCATGGCTCACCCTTTGTCAACACGTGCGTTTTCCCTGGCTTTCCCTGGAGTTAAGCGCCTGTCGGGTTGGCCAAAGTGTAGCCATGACCACACAACAATAACCATTCAGAATTGTATGTAGATCATCGCAGTGAAGGTGTTTCAACCTAAGCGGTTGAAAAGAAGAAACCTGAAAAAATTCAGGCTTGAACGGGAATCGAACCCATGACCTCTGCGATACCGGTGCAGGCGCTCTAACCAACTGAGCTATCAAGCCAACTGGGAGCTGGTCAATTGAGAGTTCGTATTTATCCCGTAGATGGAGAATAAATAAACATTAATATATGAAATTCATATATTCGAACTGCGGATAAAGATAAATACGAACTCTCAATTGACCAGCTCCCAGTTGGCTTGATAGCTCAGTTGGTTAGAGCGCCTGCACCGGTATCGCAGAGGTCATGGGTTCGATTCCCGTTCAAGCCTGAATTTTTTCAGGTTCTTCTTTTCAACCGCTTAGGTTGAAACACCTTCACTGCGATGATCTACATACAATTCTATCTTTATCCGCAGTTCAAATATATGAATTTCATATATTAATGTTTAATAACCATTCAGTTGTTCGCCATAAGTACGATTATTTATTTATTTATTTATTTACTTGTTTATTTACTCATTTATTTATTTATTTGACCATTAGAATAAAACAATAAGACAAGAATACGACAAAGGTTAATATAACTATGTAACGTGGCGAGGAAGCCTAAAAGAAACTACAAAGGTTTATATAGAATTTATGCTAAGTAAAATGACAAAAAAAAAAACAAACAACAACAACATTTTTTTTGCGCACTGACAAATGGCTGGACCGCCTGTCTATTTCGGTCTCATTGTTGGCTTCCACTGAAGCGATATAGTGAAAAAAGGAGTGGTTGAATGTCAAACATTGCTGAAAAAAAGATGGAATTTCTTGATATTTACAACTTTAAAAATATATTAATAACTCTATTCGTGTCGTTTTGGCACGCAAGCGTTCGAGCTATTTCGTGTGGTAGATCGATATAAGTGATTAGTCATAGGTTTCCGACAAGAATAACGATACTTGACTATATAGAGTCACGGAGGCTGCATCAGTTCTAAATTGAGTACATATATCTTGGTAAGCCAGGTTATATTTGGTTCTCTCACCTAAAAGTCGCCTACACTCCCTCAATAGGCAATAGTTATCAAAGCAAAGCATGCAAATACACGTTTCGTTTTTATTTTCTTCTGAACACACCCTATTACGTCCTCGGAAAGTCTGAACTATCAGCCTGTGCTTCGAGAATGAAACCGAAAGTGTCCAAGGCAACGAAGGTATCAAAGTTTAGGGAATTGAAAATTGCAAATTTTCGCGAGTTTAACAACGACAAGGAACACGTTTCCCGAAAGCCCCGAAAACATGGGACAATTATTCGGCCCCGAAAAGCCATTTGTAAACACTTGAACAACTAAGTCTACAAAGCTGTTTTTTAACATGTCAGTTAAAGATAAGAAATATTTAACTTATAATAAAGTTTCGTGCTTATAGAAACTTCTTTGTTTTCAAGATACAGCTCGAAATCGGCCCGAAAAGAAACGCACGCGCGTCAAGTCCCTTTATCTGGATCCTTGAGCATTCACCAAGGAACTCAGTTAAGTTTTCTTGGGCGTACGAATATAAATGAGCACTAGGAGAAACCGCCTGCATTCTCAGTTCGCCATCCTGTATTTTGACCACCCATGGGGACGGAAACGGCTCATAGAAAATGCATATAGAATTAATGTAAAACGCGTAGGTAACTTAGAGCAACTGGATAAAAAGCTATAAAACGGGAATTCTGTTGATATTTCTTTCGTTATCGAAACTGTGCTAGGGCTATGACTTGACGCCTTCACACGAAATACCGTGAACCTGCAAAAAGACAGAACCTGAACTAAAATGAGCATAATGGTTCAAGTCAAAAGAGTATCAATCGCGGGCCGATCAATCCGCCACGATTTCCATCCAAGCGGTGTCTCTCGCCAAGAGACATTACTAATGCATTTTCTTAATAATTTCCGACCAAACCTGACCGCAATTTGTTCGGACCCTACTTCTACAAATGGGTCTTTTGTCCTTTTAAACTGATAATCATCTAAAGCAGCTGACATATTCCCTTACAAGGCTTAATGACCTCTGTTTTAGAAGGAAGTTGGCTCTGTAGAAATTAATAAAACAGGCTCCAGCAGCTACCCGTATGTACACAGATGTTTGGCTTATTCGCCTTGCAAAACAGTGACTCTTTTAGAACAATATATGGAAACCACATGTCCTTCATTTTCATTTTATCTGATAAATGTGGTTAAAAGATTTCTCCCGGAAAGTTAGCTTTTAAAAATAGCTGAAAGCGGTCTGGTGATTGCACATAATTTATCAAGATTCAAATCTGATGTCGATATAACGGCCAGAAATATCAGATAGATAAGGAAGTCGATCTATAATCGCTTTCGTTTTTACTCTCTGGTTTGCCGGAGCTGGAGCGGTATTGCTTGAATTTATATTGGTAAAAATGAAAATATATGTGGGTTAGAGTCAGCCATTGTTCCGAGAAAGCGGCGAAAATGCGCTAGACATCATGCAAATATTTAAGTTACGCTGGGGAAAAATACATCACTTATAAATCCAACGAGTTTATCTCTCTCTTTGTTTTGTTCAAAAGAAGTCACCAGCTTGTCACATAAAATATCTTTGCGCGGGAAATTTCGACAGACATCTTTCCGAACAGCTCAGACCGAGAACCGCACCGAAAAGAGTACATTAAGTGATCTTTCAACGGCCTAAAGTATGAGAAAACCAACGTAGAAATGTACACAAGTCAGCGAAAAAATAAATTGTCGCTGTAAATATTGGTAAAGAACTCGCAAAAGCAGCTGATTATTCCTCCAGCCAGCTGACTTGTCACAAGATTAGCACATGAATTGTTATTCTTATTGACACTCGCGGAAAGTGAAAAATACCAAATGTATTTTTACCCCAAGCAATATTGCTCTTAAGCCTTTGGAACTAAAAGTAGTTTTTGTGTATCAGAGGTGCTATATAATCCCGTTTTTGATACTTTTATGGACAGTACAAAGAAATAAAGTGCTAAGCACTTGCAAATCGCCCTGAAGACCACGTTGCTTCGCAACCAAAGGCCCCTTTTGTTTCGGGATTTAGCTTGGGCTAAAAATAGAACTGTCGTGTTATTATCTTTTTTTCGGTTCTTGCGGGAATAAATAATAGAACAAGCGTGGTTTGACAGCATTGTGAAATGAATAAATAAATTTGCTTCAGCTTCGCTGTGTTTCACTGCAACAAACCACCAAGGTTGAATTCGGTTGCCTTATCAGAGAGCAGAAATCTCGCTATCTTTGATACTTCACTTGAGAGGCGTTGCGGTTTACAACCAATTGCAGCGAAAGTTTCGAATTTACTTTGGAGGCGGAGCTTTAGTGCTATTTTTACCTGACCTTTTCAAGACAAGCAAACAATACTGAAATTCGCGTCTAGCTTATTTGAATAGCTAAATTTAGCCAAGCGAAAGTGAGTGGGCCGCCGTTTCCTATAAAGATCATCTTCAGTGTTCTACATATAAACACAGCACTGCGCGGGCAAGAGGTACGAGCAACTAAGTAGTTCAGAAAACAACACGATTTTTGACTTGAAGGAAAACATTCAGTAGTAACAAGACTTGACACATTTAGAGCGATTTATTATTTTATATCTGCCCGAACAAGATTCAGTCCGTTGTAAATAACACTTGTATCTCCGCTCGCTCGCGGGAAATGGTCTGCAACAGTTTTTCGAAAATGAGTGAATCTACGCTCGAGTGTGGTCGACAGAGAAGCAACTCTGAGCCGATAACGCGGCAAAAGAGAAGAAGTTCTATTGTTTTAACTCCTGCAGTTTTGAATGAATACGCGCGTGGCGAGGAGGATGCAGCGATGTTTAAGAGAAAATATGAGCAAGCTTACTATTATGTATACGGTTCAAGGACTCCTTTTAACAACGTAGCTGCTACGGACGTGACTATGCCATGGAGTGACCAAACAGTCTATTCAAGATACTGGTCAGATCCGCGTCTTAATGCTCTGGGCTTCTTCGATGTTCGACGACGGTCCGCTTCCCAATGTTGTTCGAATCCCTGAACTGTATGCCCGCTTTCACAATGTTCACTGGCTGGTATGAATACAGTCCAACTCCAAGAAAGTTACGTCGAGAATGAATGACTGAAGTTGTTGTATCGGGCAGAAGAGAGAGAACTAATGGCAAGGGAAACAGATAATTAACAAGGATGTTATTTGATGGCTGTTAAACTGAGAGACATGTCTTATTCACATACGGTTTCATTTAGAAGGTTAAAATGATAAAGATACTCGGAAATGAATGGCGATGTACACTGTAAACACATAGAAAGCCTTCTACCATCACCTTACCCACCCCTAAGCCAAAAACTCTTGCCTAATTTTGTTTTTCTGTTGGCTTAAAAACATTTCCTCATTACTATGTGGAAATCTAACTGAAAATAATTAAAATTTCTAAGGTTCTTTCAAACTGAGTGAATTGAGTTTATAACGTAGAGCGTGTTTCGAAGTTGTCGCCGTCCTTGATAATTTTAAGGCATCTTTTTTAAATTCGTTTGCTTCGCTGTAGGAGAACTGAACAATTTATGTCTTTAAGTTACCAAATGTAAATAACATGCGTTGATGTGCAGATCTTTTTTAAATAGATTTGAGAAATGGAATAAAGTATTTAAGACATGTGGTAAGAAACAGCGTTTTTAGTTTAGATTTTATTCCTAAATCCGTTCTTAAAGAAAACCAGATTTTCCCTTCTGCTTTCAATCCTGATGTATTTTTTACCGAAAAACAACATGTTCAGGAAGGCGGATTTTCAATGTTTCAACTTTCAATTTTCAAACATTTTTGAATAGGAGATAATTTCCCATAGCAACAAATCCATCTTTAAATTTGAATGATACTAGAAAATTTACTGACGCGGCGAAGAGCTTGAGCGAACCACATTTCGCCGGTATTGTATAGACATAACAGCAACCTTTCTGTTTTTCTTTCTTTCTTTTTTCTTTCACCCAGAATGATTTGTTTTTCTGGCCCTTTCTGCACACGAGATCGCTTTCAACGAGGCTGATAAGAACAAAGTTTAGCGATATTTAATTGCTTCCTTAGCCCCAAGGCCTCAACCGGCGCTGGAAAAATTCCCATTTTAGAAAATGAAAATATTATGCTTTGTTTTTAAAGAATGAACAACAACTTGATCGGTCTGAAGTTGCTTGTTGTCAAGGTTATGGCAATATTTCAGGGTTATACTATAAATTTGCCCTTGAAATGAAAACTAACCTTAGTTACTGAACTATTTTAGTGTGCGTGTTATATCTTGCTTGTGCGCTCCTAGGCTTGTGATTGCAATCAGCCAATCGCGCTCACTTTCCGCAAATGCATTCAAAAAGGAAACATTCTTGTGACATGGATTTTATCTGACTGATACGGGAAAGACAACTAAGAAAACTTTAGATATGCAGATTTCCCTACGGTTTAGAGATTCTAGAAGATGTTAATTGTTTAGAAACAACACTGCATTTATGAGGACGTCTTAGGGGGTGAATGTTTGTCCGCCGTCTGTTATGACCCAATTTCGGGCAGTTAGCATTTTCCTGTCAGAATTTCATCCAGTGATCTTGCGAATATTTCTGTCCCTGTCGCAACTTCAAGTCAGCAGATTTGTCGTTCGTCGCCATCTGTCATTTCGCTCGTGTCGCTGTTTCAACGCGAGGTCGCTTGTCGGAATTTACCCTAATAACACGGCCTCGTTTATTGACACATTACATACACGTGGTGGATTAATCAGACTAGAAACTTTTCACAATACGTTACTCACAAAACCACCATCTGATAAAAAAGGATGCTTTGCAAATCCGTTCTCCAATGCACACAAACAAAACTTTTATAAATGTACACACCCTATAATTTCTTCATTTCTATAAATGAAAAGCTTTGTGTATGGTCACCGGGGCGTTCGCCGTCGATCGAAAACCGCTTGATTAGCCTACAACCGCCTCTTTATCAACTCAGTATTTTTAGGACCTTGTTCTAATTTCCGGTTTCTAAATGGAATCAGAGTTTTGACAAACAAGACCGTAAATAAAATTGCGGTTTTGATATCACCATAAACTTAAATTAAGATATGGATGAATTTTTATTACTACGAAAGCAGATTTCTTAGGTCTTCGACCCGAAATAAAAAGCATGACGTACCAAGACAAAAATGGCTATTTTGTTTTTCAAGCTGTTGTTACCGGCTGCTATTTGAATACATGCAATATAAATATCAGTTTAAAGTTGTTACTAATTCTGAATCAGTCATATCAAGGAGGGCTTGGTTTGACCTCAACCTGTGTGGTACTCGAAACAAACAGTTCGAACTGAAAGAACAGCAATCACCGGCGGTTTGACAAGGAATGCAAATATTTAGAAGTTCCTTGGCGCCTCTTCGCGCCCACGTGGTGGCCCCCTTGTGGATTTCTCTCAAGAATAACCGGTTTTCTTGAGGGAAATAGGTACATAGGCTATCAAAGGTTAGAATCTGGTCACCTTTTCATGAGCACAACAAAACACCACAGCAGAAACCCTGCGAGTAGAGTATCCCTCAGTCTGCCTAAAAAAAAACCAGCTAAATCCAAGGAGACGATGCTTGAAGGGTACACCGGAAAGTACTGCTCAGTAGCTTTTATATTTATTGCCACACACCGAAAACACTGCCGGATTCCATCCACAGTCATCCACAGCAAACTCCAAAGTTACAATCATGTTCTTGAGCTCAAAACTGCTCAACAGCTTTCAATCAAAAGCTTGGGTCACACATGACTTCAGGATTTCATCCACAGACTCAAAAGTAAGAACCACCTTGTACAACATAGAAAACAATACCACAGGAAAGTACTGCTCAGTAGCTTTCATTTGAGTGGTCACATATCAGGATTTCATCCACAGATTCAAAACCTAGAGCCACCTTGTACAGCGTTATAAACACTATCCCATTTTACAGGGCACCTTTAGATAACCTTATTGTTTACTGATAGGGCAACCCTGTTTAAATAAAACTGACTATTAATCTTTCTTAAGGTCTGCTTAATAGCTTTCATTTGGATCTTCACATTCGGAGATTTCATCTACAAACTCTAAGGTTTCAACCATAGTTACAATGACTCAACGCTGCGTTAGGAAGAACTGAGGGATGAAAAATGGACAGAAGCATCCGTGCTTTCGGATTTTTGCAAGGAACAAGACTCCACTCATTTGCATGTAATTAAAAAGATTTAGGTCAATTAAAGATCATCTTCGTCTAATCATAAGTGCATCAGTTGAAAAGAAACCAACGATGGATTATCTATGGACATTTTTGGGTTATTATTTACATTTCTTATCGGTTCCCACGTTTAATTGTGGTTATGAAACGTTCAGACTTGCCTTGCGAGAAGTCAAACACCTCAAACTCCCTCAGATATCTGCGGACTGTCTACTACATGAAAGTGAAACAAAAGGCAATCTTTTGTCTTTTAAGGGTAAACAAAAGCGATTGTTCAATTCTAGGGAGCGGAGAACTTTCTGCTATTTCATCTTTTCCTTGCAAATACATGAACGACTCAACTTAAGCATGAAAGAAAATTATGGGATACTGTGTGATGCTTGAATTGGCCCGCAATCGAGTTAAAATACACGTATGAAAAATTTAACGAAAGTCACTATATCTCAATACTATTTCAAATTAAAAAAAGAAAAGCACATTGTCAACATTGCGTCTAGAGGGTGGGCCAAGAATTCAACACTGAGAACAATAGCTTGGGAGAACGAAAACGACACACTCACGTACATCAGGGTGAAAATAGCTACGCCGTGCCAATACATGAAAGGAATGATAGAGAGTCGATCTCATTTACACTATTAAAGAAATAGCCGAAAATCACTAAACTGCGGATATTCTGCGTTGTCGCGCCAAGTACGGATCGACAGT
Organism: Siderastrea radians; assembly: GCA_964017195.1. Taxonomy (NCBI): domain Eukaryota; kingdom Metazoa; phylum Cnidaria; class Anthozoa; order Scleractinia; family Rhizangiidae; genus Siderastrea; species Siderastrea radians. Next base: position 52,214,341 of record OZ024888.1, read on the forward strand.
GAACAGAAATGCAGTTGGGCTACAACAAACATGTAAGGGTTTTATTATGACTGTCGGTAAATAAAAAGTCAATGAAGACACCAGTGAATTTCGTATAACATGTTAATTCAAGATCCCGTTATGCCATTTAGTTCACCCATGAACCCACAAGTAACTTAACCAGTGCAAAATGTTCGATTGACTTGACAGAGAAAAATCTATTTAGTGAAATATGATAAAAACGGGAAAACAGAAAAGTACGTGCCGCTTAGGTTTTACTCACAAACTCCAAAATTAGAACCACCTTCTACAGCATAATAAATAGCCTACTTAGCAAGAGATTCGATGGGATTTTCTGCAAGCTCGAGGAAGAAGGATAGACTACATAATAAACAGGAGAGAGCTGTTTAGAAGTTCTCAGTTTGAATGGTCTTACTGGCCTTAGGAGTTTCTCCACAAAATGAAAGGTTAGAGCTACCTTGTACACCTTACTCAACAGTAGCATAGGAAAGTACTACTCAATAGCTTTCATTTGAATGGTCACACTTTTGGATTTAATCCACAGACACGAAAGTTAGAACCACCTTGTACAGCATAATAAACAGCACCACAGAAAAGTACTGCTCAGTAGCTTTCACTTGAATGGTCACACTTAAGGATTTCATCCACAAACTTAAAAGATAGAACCACCTTGTACACCTTACCAGTAATAAACAGCAGTATCTGAACTGAAGTACTGCTCAATACTTTCATCAGTGAATGGTCACACTTTAGGATTTCGTCCACAGGCTCAAACGGCGTTAGAACCACCTTGTGGCAGTATAATAAACTGCGGAGTGGCTGAAAGTACTTGCTCAATAACTTTCGTGTGAATTGTTTCGCTTTAGGATTTCATTTACCAGGGTCTGCATGGAGTTAGGTGGTAGCTGAGAATTGGTCAAAATTTCAACTGTCAGCTGAGAAATGGCAGTTTTCTTTACTGATAGCTCAGAATCCAGCACCCCCATGCAGACCCTCATTTACGGACTCAAACGTTAGAATCACCTTTTACCTGAGCAAAATAAACAACACCTCAGGAAAGAACTGCTCAGATATGTGGCTTTAGTTTAAAGCCCCTTAGGATGTCATCCACAGACTCAAAAGTTACAACTACTTTGACAGCATAATAAGCAACACCACAGAGAGTACAACTCAGTAGCTTTTATTTGAATGGTCAAACTTCAGGATTTCATCCACCGACTCGAAACTTAAACCACATTGCATGACTTGCTGTTTGACGTGAAAAGGAAGTCCGGCGGCAGATTGTTATGTGTCTTCCGCCCACCGCTGGCCCCTAGCCAGACCAAGTGTTAAATTGAGTTAACTTCAATCGAGAAAAATCAATCAAAGCATTGCTACTGAGATACTAAAAAAGGCTACAGGAGAGAGTGGACTACGTTTGATGGACAGGATATTCGAAGCTGATTGACTTACTCCACCTTCTTTCTGTTGTCGTGATCAATTGTTTTTTTGAACATATTCATATTAACCACAGGGACTTAAGGTGGAAGTGGTGATCAGAATGATTAACAGTTTTGGGATATCGTGGTAGGAAGTGTAACAAAAATAGCAACCGAAGCATATCTTACACTGAAACATATTGAAGGTTTGGAAATACATCTCAAACTGACACACGCGATACATGGCTATTAATTCAGATTTATTTGCAGATTCGTTCCCAAATCCTCGTGTCCAGCGGGAATGGTGGGAAGGATCTCGTGGCGGCGGGATGCGTGGTGTTGCCAGCTTCCCAGGATCCCTTGCACCCATCAGTTGCATGCGCTCTAAGACTCTACTATTTTGTGCGGATTTGGACTCCAACATAATTTATGATTATTTCAATTTGGCCATTCTACCAGACCTGTAGCCAAGCTTGAGGCAGTTAGACTTCCCCTCCTAAAGGAAGAAAAGTCTAACTCAAATGGATGAAACTCTATCACCAAGACGGAATAAACGATGCTCCTGCTATTACCGATGTGATAATTACTGACGTGACTATTACCGGGGGAGCAGGGATGGTGCAGTGGTGAGAACCAGGGCGGGAAAAGGTGAGAACACTCAGGCCTCCCACCAACTTGGCCCGGGTTCGATTCTCGGACTCGGCGTCATATGTGGGATAAGTTTGTTGTCGGTTCTCGCCTTTGCTCCGAGGGGTTTTTCTCCAGGCACTCTGGTTTTTCCCCCTCCTCAAAAACTAGCATTTCTAAATTCCAATTCGTCAGGAGCCCATAACCCGGAGCGTACAACTCCCATACTAAGCCTATGTCACGGCGTTTTCACAGACCAGTCTATTTTTAGACAGGTTTACAATTACTATTTCCTGCGAAAATTTACGTTTCGGTTCGCATGGGTCCTCATCCCTCCAAAAATAGTGGCCATAAACCGTTCTTTCTCCTTTTACAAAACTTGTGATTGGCTAGCAAGGCTCCTTTGAGAATCTTAATTCGCAGAAAATTCAATCTAAAAAATAAGCTGATCGGTGAAAACGTCGTGACACGAATACAGGGCAGTTGCGCGCTCCGCAAGCTCAAAGCTTGTTGTTGTTGTTGGGTTATATGGGCTCCTAAATTCGATCAGGATTTCAGTCTCCACTCTTGTACACGGCTAGAAGATTGAGGCTATAATAAAGTTATTATTTATTAATTTATTTTGTTTATTTGTTGGAAGTAGGAGATGTTGTATTTATAAAGCCACGATTATAATAGCGACTTTGTTTGCCCGCTGGAATGGTGGCGAAGGATGGTGATCGAAAGCATGGATACATATTTACGCAGGAGCCCATAATTCACGTCATTTTATGCTAGTTAACCAAAAACTTCTCACGTGTAAATTTGAATTTCTGGAGCCGTTGTTTTCTTTTACCATAGCCCTGCCTAGTTGTACTACTAGTTGAAAGGTTGAATACCCACTTTAACCCTATAACTCCCAGAGTCAGTTATGGAGAACACAAAGGTGATTCTAACTTTTGAGTCTGTGGATGAAATCCTATGGTGTGACCATTCAAATGAAACCATCTTTAGCAGTACTTTCACATCAGTGGTGCTATTTATATTTAAGTACTTTACGAATGAAATTTGGGATTCGTCTTGAATTTCGATTTTAGGCACTCTTGGGAGTGAAAGTGTTAAGTGACGTCTACATGTAGCATGGCTCCTGCGTCTGGTAAGTGCCTCTCCACAACAAGGGATCTGGCAACTTAAGAAAAAGTACCAGCATATTTTATAGTTGCGCTGTGTGGTCCTCAGTATTCAAATAGGCATCAACAGATCAACAATTTTCACTTATCTGGTCTCACTTTTGCCTACTGTCTTGGCCTCCGTTATTCCGTTGCCTTGAGTTTGTTTCGGCCGATACGTCACCGAAAGCTTGGGAGAACGAGCAATGCCGTAGAAACACGAGATGAAGTTTTCCCAAACGCTTACCAGTTTTCCATAGGCTTCTCGTCCAATTCTGTGCTATGCCATACTGATCAGCTCTAAAGACAGCGAAACAGCTGTCTACGGCTGGAAACCTGCTCTGTTAAGGTTCTTTCGGTGTCATGTTGATGTCTTGCAAAGTTAATTTCTACGTCGTATCAGCCTTGCTGCTTTGTTTGTCATGCAGGAGCAATGTATAAATTGTTATTTTGAACTTTTCACTTTAGCTGATCAAATCTCTTTATATCGGCGAAGTACAATTCAACGGGATCATTGTTCACGGCTTTTGCTGTTTTCAAGACTCGTTCAGAATCAAAATAATGTTACTGAACCAACCAGAGCCTGCAAATTGTATTGTTCATTTCATTAAAAAAACCTTTCATAAAATTTAACTTGCTGTTGTGATCTCCTATAGGGCATCCCGGATAATATGAGGGATTAATCTCTGTTCCGTGATCTGCCTCAGATCTTAAAAATAGTGCTAAATAATGTTTAATATTTGTATTGCGCATTTTACATGTAAATATGATCAACTGGGCATTAATGCAATCTAAATTATACTGATAAACAACGCTACATTTTATCGTACTAAGACCATAAAACGTGCATAGAAATATATAATATGGTGATGCTTGAATGAATAAAAGGAATATACTAAAATATAATGATTGAAAATAATACTAGTTAGCTAAATTTAAAAAAAGTTTTCAACAGAGATTTAAATTAAAACTACAAATATCATCGGCATCCCTTATAATGCTGAGTAATCTCCGCTACAAAGATCTTCTACGGTAATTATGTAATGTTTAATAAACGAGCAGGAGTGTTTTATCAAGTTTAAAACACGAGGCGAAGCCGAGTGTTTTAGACTTGATAAAGCACGAACTAGCCGTTTATCAGATATAAAGACACTCATTAAACATTAATTTCCTTTGTATTTTCCTAATGAATTATTAACGAGTTTTTGAAAAACAGACAAGTGAGATCAGGATACATTAGAGTGTATGAACGTATGACGAACCTGTCCTGTTCCCATCACAAGGCTCCTGAGTCGAGCAAGGTGCGCGAGGAGTTGTGGGACAGGAAGCCCAGGTCAGCCAGCCCAGGTTAGCCATGTTGAAAACAAGAACAGCTAAGCGTAACCTCATTTCCAGGGTCTTTGGTTTAGCGAATCCAAGATGGCGGCCACTCCGCGTGCTCGTGTTACAAAACCCAAAGACCTTGGAGATGTGGAGGTGTCAGGCTCTCCCGTTCAACTTCGTTTCCGTTTCTTTGGTGGGCCGAATGGCTCGTCCCCAGGGTCACCTCTCTTTTCAAGGTGGAGAAGACTCTGGGGACGAAGTAAGCTCTGTCCCATCAAACCCTGTGCTACCCGATTTTCCGCTCGGTAATGACACATGGTAACGAGGCAGGTTAGCGCCGTTATTTGATTGGTTCTTGATTACCTTTGTTGAATAGACCGCAAAGTCGGCAAGAAATGAAAGGGAAGTTTATAATCAACTTTTAAGGTGATAAGGTTAATTGACCTGTGTTAATGATTACTCTGGCTTCAGTTTGAAGATAGTCAATACAAAACAATACAAAACAGGAATTAGTTTAAATCAGGATGATAACTTTTGTAAGACATTCATCAGATCATATGACCTAAAAATTCCCGCGTGTTTGATATGCCTTTCAATAGCTTACTTCTTTATATTATAGCAACAACGAAGATTTAAATATAACAAAAGTTACTAGGCATTTTATTCAACTAAACTTATAACCTCTTGATTTGAACAAGTCGTTTATTATTGAACGCGACAAAGACCTTGCATAATTGTGTGAATGTTGCCCGTATTTGTTTGGGTAAAATTGCTTAAAGGCAAGTAAATTAAAATTGCAAGATTTTTTTGAAAGCTCTTTTGATTGTTGTCCTGAATTTAAGCTTCATCAGTTCTTTTTCTATTCGAGTGTTCTTTACTCAACTCTCGACAGGACGGCATTTTAGTGCTGTTGCAGTAATGGATATCTTTCTAAATATACTGAAATGCTTCCGAGGATTTCGATCATACTGTTTACCATGAGGCGAAAATGGAAACAGCGTGTCAAATTTTATATTAATCTTATTTACAACTCAAACGGTGAAACCTTCCTGTTTAAATATTCGTTCAATTACCCGGTTACTAAAGTGAATTTTCTGGCTCTAAATTATTTTGTGTATTCTTTCGTGCAGTTAAACTTCAACGTTTCAATTTCCAAAAGAAAAGAAAGATCGATTGGTAAACCCTCTATTCATTTTCGCCTTCAACCAGTACAAGGGGACTTGTTAATTGTGTCTATTAAATGACACGTCTTATCTTGGAAGTAATTTATTTTAAGGCAGGTGCACACTCCAAAAAAAAATCTTCTTGCATAAACTGTGTTTCATTTGCATAATTGTCATCCCTGCACGAAGCCAACCAAGAAAAAACACAACGTTTCACATGATTACAAATTGAGGCGCACACGAATTGACTTCACCGTTAGCAAAACCAAAATGGCGTACCAACGAACCGAGTACGCAGACAAAACGATGTTTATGAACTCGATGGCGGATAGAAAACTCAAGATTCAACTGGACTCCATAGACTTCCACAGAGACTCAATTGGCAAGGAAATAGACCGTGAGAAAAAAAAGATTAAAAAAGAGCTGGCTGAGGTCGAAAATAACATGAGAAGTCGGTTGTCTTTGCCTGATTCGGCATCGACGAGCGATGGTGCAAAGAGACTGAGTCCTCGCTTGCCAAGGCGATACAGCACACCGCAAGTATTATTGTCGGCAACAACGTCTCCACGTAATCTAACCGATGTTGATAAACGTTCTCCTGCCGCGAACAGGCGAAGGATATCTTCAGAAGGGAACACTGATGTAGGCAGTTTAAGGGAGCGTGCGTTAATAAGTCCTACTCGTCCGCTAAGTCCAACTTCTCAATTTCTTCTGCCACCGCTTAGTCAACCCCGGAGGCAGTCTCTGCCACCGATAGGTGCAGGGGGATCGCTTGTCGCTGCTGATCCAACAAAAGAGGGGTTAAATGTTAGGAGAGGAAGCTGTACTGGGAACAAATCGCCCCGAGGTTGTTTGTCGCCGAACTCGTTAAGCCCTCGAGGTTCACCTAGAAAAGGCAGCGCAGCAAACGAAGGAGAGATTGAAGAAGTTGCATGCAAAGTCGAACGGTTTTTGCAGAGAATGGACTTAGGTAAACAAGAAGAGACTTCCAATTTCGACGCCAAAGAGGCCGAGGAAGATAACTTAATTAATGAAGGAGAGGACGAGTTTATTCATCCTTTGACAGATGGAACCGTGAAAAGAGCATCGATTTTCCAGCCGTCGAATTTTGAATAATCCTTTTTTAATTTTCGAGCTTGTAAAACTGACAAAACGAGAAATAAGAAAACATCTGGAGAATTCGAAATGCGAGATGTTAAATTTATTTCGTTTGCTCTAAACAGAATAAACATAGACATTAGGGAGTTTGCATAGTCTCAGGGAGGCAAAAACATTCAATTTTCAAGAGGAATTAATTAATCCGCGAAAAAAAATTGGGTTGAACAAGGCTGATAACTGAACACTGAAACGTGATACTACGAATACGGCGACTCGAAAAGTATGATTTCAACGTAATAAAAGCCAGGAAAAATTCTCCAGAGGATACCTCTGAAAGTTTGTTGTTGAAAATATGGAAGTTTTAAAAAATTAGCGTGGACATCTGCACCGCAAGAAATTTGCATCCTCAATTAAGTTTTTCCGAATTTCACACTGACGCTAATAAGACTCTAGATTTGAAGTTTTTTTCCCTCATTTAGGGATGCCAAGGTTTTTATAACCTCGGCAAGCTCGGAATTGATACTAGATTTTGAAACCAGGAAGACTATTGTCAAATAAGTTCAAACTCTCAAACTGGTCGGGTGTATTTAACTAATAAAAGAAAAACTGAAAACGAAGACGGACATGAAGTACTTTTGTTGATAAGAAAAGAGATCACAAGAGATTCACAAGCAATTCAAAACAAGTTAGCAAAATTTAAGCCGGTAGGAAGATCAAAAAACCGATAACGAATTACTGTAGCATTATAACAGTACAAAACAGGTAGCAGTTTATTGGAATCGAGTTAAACTACGAAAATTCAACTTTCGCGCGTTCATGATCAGTCACTGATCATAGTCCCTTAAGCGGCGGCTCGAAACCACCAGTCACTACTGATTCAAGGTTACTTTTCTTAAAATTCATTTCAGCCTGAATGATTAGAAAGGGATTATATTTGCTAATGTATGAAACTTATCTATTATACATACGTTCATAATTTATTCAAGAGGCAAACGCACTTCCCCGTTTTGGCCATATAAGGGAGTACCCCTCCTCACCACGGGGGGTGTCATCAGTAACAAGGTCGGTTAGATCCAAATTTGTGTATAGGTAAGGTAAAGCCGCACACGAACCAAGGAGGCTCCTACGGGCGGAGCTTATCCCTGTTTCTGTAGCATGAAGCAACTGAGAGTATTGCTTCTCCCCCTGGATGGGATGCTAGTCCATCGCAGGGTTACCCCCAGCAGCATGTGTCGGTACCCATTTATCCACCCGGGTGGAGAGAGACGAATGTGGGGTAAAGTTTCTTGTGTAAGGAAACAACACGATGACAGGGACTGGGCGTCGAACCACCGACCTTCAGATCTGAAGTCCAACACACTAACCACTACACCACCGCGCCCCCACTAAATTTGTGTATAAGAAAATGGTTTTAGTTTAATTAAACCACGATTTGCCCCCAAGGTATAAAATACCCATGAAATAGCCCCTTCAAATCCGTACACAGATCTTACAATGACAATTTGAGTGTATTTTTCCCATATTATGTTATATTTAGACGATCAACAAGATTATTTCTATATAATATTGCAACAAGAGTGGATAACGATATGACCTTTATTTTTTCTGAATTGTAGCTCAGTATTTGCTAAAATTGGCTTTCCGTTCAAGATTGACGTATCTTGTATGAGATGGTGCTAATGTTAAAACAAGGTTGTATCCCGTCCTAGTCTGAAACTTTCAGGCTTTCTTCATGACTGCTGGACTTGCTGAGATCACAATGACGATCTTCTAGTTGAACTCTTTAAAAATATTTCACCGTTCAGTTCACGTATACAACGTGCCTTTCAAATAAGCTACTTGAAAATTGAATTCATGACAGATACACTAAAGTGTGCATCTATTTATCGTTTAAAAGTTTTTGCAATTGAGACGTTTTCAGTAAAAAAGGAATACGGCTGGACGTTTTGTTTTGGACCCATCAAACTTTCTGCCAATGAATTTTTTGGAAATTTTTTGTCTCTACAAATAGCTGAGATGAATGCAATACGGGACTCTTTAAGGTGGAGATTCCAAACTTGTTCTGGAATCCTTGATTTTAGATGAGTGGTGTTCTAAATAACCTCCGAGGAAACCCTGATCGAACGATTTTCTTTTTAGTCACCGGGCGATATACTCGGTGTATATTACAGCAATATGATTTTCGATATATTGTCTTAGGCCAAAAATAGTATACCGACTGACAACTCGTATTGCATATTTCCGAAGTATCAAGTTAAACACCTGCATGGAGATTGACTTTATGTCAATTCAAGACAGCCCTATCAAAGTGGTATTAGTACTACACGTATAATTTTGTCCTAAAACTGTGCAGCACTCGTCAACTAGAAATTTTAAGCCCTAAGAAGTTTTGCGATTATTATCTGCGTTTTTCTACCTTTGCAAACGTGTGATAAGTTTTCTGTCTGTTTCCAATCAATACTGAGATGAACAATAAATAAATAAATATATAAAAATAAATAATGAATTAATTAATTATTTTTCCGATGACTGTTTTTTTTTTAACTCAATTAGGCAATATGCTGTTTCTCAAAAGTAAGAAATGTACTGTGGCTTGCTTTCTTGTAGCTACTAAAATGAAACAAGAAAATAATACTTTCCTCGTTTCTCCAAAATTTAATTAAGGCGATTAGCCGGTTTTCCTTAGGGAGCTGAGTGCAATACGATGTCACATAATTATGCACTCGTTTTGGTGCGTATTTTCACTCATTTTGGCCACCCTTTTAAATATTAAAAAAATTCCCTATCTATCTTTTCATATACTGGAAGTGCAAAAAAAGCACCCCTTTCGGGGGAAGCCAGCCCCCGTGTAGCTGACTATAGGAAGTACCCCCCCCCCCGGGGCACGACGGCGTACAAAATAAGGGCGATATTCCAAACCTCTTTTGGAATCCTTGATTTATAAAATAGATTAGTGGCATTCTAAACATGTTCAGAAGAAAGAGGAAACAACAAACGAATTTTTTTTTTTCATCACAGCGCGACATACCGAGTGTTTGTTACAGCAATATGATTTGCGATATTTTTGCCTTAGCCGAAATGTTGGCCGTTAAATAAATCAGCCCTTTGCCGTAGAGCCAGCTTTGCATTCAGTTTTGTTCCATTACACTTCAAGTGACGTCTGGCTCCAGCATCTCTACAACAGAGATCCGGCAAAACGAACCAGTTCAGTTTATTTACGCGTCGTGTGGACCTCTGCATCCAAAGGTTACAAAAATATTTAGATGGCTGACAAATCGCATCGCATGAACGTAGTAACAAGATAAGGATCTCCTTGTCCATTTTTAAGGGATACGGCTTTTATTAGGCACTCATAAAAGAAACAACATTTTTAGTCAGTGCAATATGCTGTTTCTCAAGTTTGCGATATGTTCTGGCTAATTTCTACTAAATACCGGAACGGACCAAAAAAAAAAAAACCATTCTACTCTGATCGTTAGTATTTTTCTAAACACTCGAACTAAGTGTCTTTTAATGACGGCAAAGATATGGCTTTCAGGCACTCATAAAAAGAAAGAGCATTTTCAGTCAGAGTGACGCGCAAAATGCTGTTTTGGTGAAATGTTCTGGCCTTTTTCCAGCAAATACTGAGGCTAACAAAAAAAAAAAAAACAAAAACAAATCAAAGCAAAACAAAAAAAAAAAAAGGATATTCCGATCGTCGACTGTTGAGATTCCAGGAACAACTTTTAGGCACTCACAAAAAAGAAACGACTTTATTTTGTCAGAGTGCAACACGCTGTTACCAAGTTTGGAACATGTTCTGCCGTATTTTCAAATCCCGATACCCCGATCGAAACAAAACACTCGGAGTATTTGTTAAATTTACAGGAATACGCCTTTATAAACGCACCTATGAAAAGAGGACTTTTTTTAGTCACAGTGCCATTAGCCTCCCACGACATCGTTTTTAGGACAGTCGTATTACGAACTCCTTTGAAAACGATTGCGTGGGAGGCTCAAGTGTGATATGTTGTTTCTACCGGTTACAACAGAATATTTTCGGACATTATTTTTTAAAAATAGGTAGCGAGTGACAAGTCGCCAAACAAGGCATTAACCCTGTGCATCAGTGACTCTTATAGTCAGTCAGGAGCTGGAGACCTTTTTGTACATTTAGTTCAATATCGTGCCTTCTCTCCCCCCTGATAATAGCCTCCCCCCCCGCCAACCACCCAATATATGTACGACTATTACCAAAGACACTTAGTAACTATTAATAGTATCACTGCATTAGTATAGTGTCCGAACAAAACTATGAAATTTTAGGCTTTCGTTAATGTAAATGTCACTTGTGGCTTTTCAAAGTGTTACTAAACATAGTAGGCTCGATTACCAGCCGCTGTTCGGGAAAATGAGCCCGCACTAACAAAGACCGGACTCGAGAGAGCGGCGGAAATCGAGCCTATAAACATAGCTGACAGTCCCTTTTATACGGAGATCTTCATTAAGAACAGATGCGTCACACTTTTGCATGTCCGTTGTCCTTCATTTCCATTATCAAGTATTATGTTTCTTATTTAAAATTAACTTTGCAAGGAAGTTTAGCTTCGGATAAAAATAACAGACCTTGATCAGAATTTTTCTCAGATGCTGTTTACTAGCTGTACAAGGTTACTTCTACTTTCTAGTCTGTGGATAAAACTCTTCAAGTGTGATCATTCGATTTAGATGAAAGTCCCTGAACAGCATTTTCTTATGACGCTATTTGTTATGCTGGGTTGTCTAACCGAGGAAGAAGGAAATGATCTGAAAACAGCAGCTAAAACAGATCTATCTAAAATCCTTTATTACATCTGACATTTTTATATATCCTACCACAATGACAGAAATCTGAACGTCGACGAAATTACAAGCCCATTACATAAATCACTGCGAATACTTTTTCAGTCCAGTCACCCACTAAGAAAACTGAAAGCCCGATTTAACTGTCGAACGTTCCATGTGCCAAATTTTAAGCATGTAAGCAGACATTGTTTTGGCCAATTTGCATACGATTCGGCACATGAAAAGTTCGACGTTTAAAACGGTCGTAACACACAATCATCGTGTGATCGTCTATTAATTCACTGAACACGTGATCTATGTGATGGGGTTTTTAATTGCATCTCTGTTTCCTACTGTAATTGGAAAATAAGAGACAAATAAGGCTGGAGTAAATCAAGCTTCAACAGAGTTTTCGTCTACTCGACGAATTCATGTAACTACATTTTCTCTCTGTAAAAATAATGTCACTTGCCGTCAACTATTGGTTTTTTACAGCTAAAATGTGAAATTTACACCAGAAGGCTAAACATTCGCTTTCTTGTTCTTCACTTAACAATCTGTTAAGGTAAATGTCTAGCCCGTTTACGACGTCAAAGAAACTATAGATCGCCAATCTTTCCAAAGGCGTCACTCCTACTAATCAGCGACATAAGGCCGCAGTGGTCATGCCAGCGCATCAGCGCGACTTTTGCCATTGCCTCTGACACCCACTCGTCTTCTGAAACAAGACTTCCAAAATATCCCTTAAAGGGGTCTTTTACGATCTCCAACAGTAAAGGGATCGTTAAGGGGTCTTTACGATCTCCTACTTCAACAGTTAATCCATTCATCTGAAAATCTGTAACAAAAGAAGGACGGTAAAAAAAGGTAAGAAAAAGCCATACTCACATGGAAGAGAACGCGAAGAGAACTCAGTGTAGAAAACCAAACAAAAAATGGTGGCAAAGAACAAAACAATTCAGTTTAAGTTCGAATATAGACACATTTTGCTACGTTTTGCAGTAGTTCACAGTGAAATAACTATTGCTAAACTTCCATTAACCCGAGTATCTCTACCTAAAACGAATGAAATGAAAGCAGTCTCTGGCAAATGCATCAGACATCAGCCAGGCTGAGTTTGTGTTCAAGCAAGTGAAGTTGTAACAGTGGGTTCAACCATTTCTGGCTCTGCTACAAACAACACTCTCATAACTGATATGTCATCACCGCACAAGAAACGAGGCTATCAAAGGTTACAAGAAAATTTGTGAAAATCTGGTATAAAGACATGTACCTTGTTTTAGGACCGTCCTTAGAATAATGTGACTCAGCTACAGTGACTGTCGCTACAGCCTACGCAGCTACAATGGAGATATGTAAAACCTACGAAATATATAAGAAACAAAACATGAATGGGGATTTCCAAAGCCGTGAAACACAACCCTACTAGTAAACCTCGTAGATCTAACTACGACCACCATTTTTCATTTCGAGCAAAATGAACAGATACACCACGACACTTAAATAGTTGACGTTAGACACGTTTTATACTATCCTGATACAAATTTTGTTTCTGTGGTAAATGTTGCATGTACACCGACAAAAAAAAAAGGAAAGCGTCAAGGAAAACATTGCAATTCGTAAATGTTTCTGCAAGGTTGCTTTGCTCACTACACCAGCCACAACAACTAGGTGACTTCAATTTTGGCCAATTGGTTTGAGGATACTTAAACGTTGAAGTAGCTGGTCTTAGGCATTCTACAAAGATCGTACCACACGCCCTAAACAATGTTGAAGTCCACAAACTGGAAAAGGTAACTGTGACATGTTTGAATGTTTGGCTCCCGACTCTGAACATTTTCCTGGGGGGGGGGGGGGGTAACAGAAAATAAGTGCATCAGACATCAGCCCAGCTGAGTTTGTGTTCAAGCAAGTGAAGATGTAACAGTGGGTTCAACCATTTCTGGTTCTGCTACAAACAACACTCTCACACCGGAAATGTCATCACTGCACATAAATGACGGAGAGTCTATCTTCTTGCTGACAACATACATACCATGCGAAACAAGAACAAACTGCTTTGGCTATCATCATGGTTCCTTTTAGACTGTAAGCAAGCGCATCACTAACCACCTCATGTACACTGAATGTGTGTGATTCCTTTAAGACTGCAAGAAGTTGCGACACCATTCCATAACCACCTCGTGCATACACACAGCTTCGGACGTATTGTGGTTGTTCCAAGTGCAATACCACTCAGTAGCCGCCTTGTGTATGTTGTGGTTTAATTAAATGTGTTTTGGATCTGAATCTTTATAAACCAGTTTGATTTCTACTTTCCTTTGTTTCACATTTTGGTAATGAATTTGATACAAAGAAAAAGAAAAATTAAACTGGGTTAAAAATTTTCAAACCAAAACATAAACCAAACACATACTCAAAAAGCTCTGGTTGTCTGGAATTCCTTCATGGCTGCAAACAAGAACAAGATAACTCATTAGCCACCATACAGCCTAGGTCTTGCTGTCGACTACAGTGCAAACTAGGTTGAGCATGATGGTTCGGGTGAGTGTTGTCCTGAGAAGGGCTGTTGCTGGTGACAGTAACACCATGTTGTAAACGACTAATACAGTGGAACCTTGATTTAACGAACCTCTATATAACGAAGTCCTCGGTATAACGAACGATAGAGCAGTTTTCAATTGAGTGTCGAAAATAATTCGCAAATGCTTTGGTTTTGCTTTACCTCTCCCTGTGATTGGTTAAAAAATCTCGCGCCACTTTCTCGACCAATCAGAAGTAAAACTCAAAACCAATGGCAACTTGCTCGCACGCGTTTTCCCACGTTTGGCGCCGGCTACATGTATTTTGCTTCGAGTTCTGATTGGTTCATTGGGTAATTTGTGTTTGTTGTGATTGGCTGCGGTAATTACTTTGGTTTTGGTTTTACGACACTCATTTGAAAAGCGCTCTATTTTTTAGTGTAGGGCAACGTATGGAGAAGAACCTCGATATAACGAAACCTCGATATAACGAACCAATATCCCCAGTCCCTTGGCACGTCGTTAAATCAAGGTTCCACCGTAGTCACATTAACAACAGTCCTTTTAGTGACTACATTCAGTCGGACGATCATCCTAACCTTCTTACGACACGACTCCAGGGTTCAAACAATTAACTATGTTTAAGAGGTGACTGTTATTTAAATGAAACAAAAGCACACAAAAAACAAGGTTTGAAATGACTGGAGAACAAAACAGAAAGACTTGGAAGCTGTAAAGTGGTAGGAAGGGTCAAATTTGGCACAACTTGATTGCTGATTAAAGGCAACTTTGTACAAAGGTGAGCTCTACAATGCTCAGAAGCCATTATCAGTTATGTAACACAGATGAAATTTATTCACATTCTAACTCTTAGCAATACAAGAGTCAAACCACAAATCAGTCAATGTGGTTCTAGCTTTTGTGTAGTCTCCTACGCAGCCGTTTTTAGTGTTGTCACGCAACGCTCCTTTTAGTGTCATCAGGTAACGCTCCTTTTAGTGCCGTTTTTAGTGTCGTCACGCAGGAACTTTGCGTGAGACTCTAAAAACGGCTGCGTAGGAGACTAGCTTTAGAGCTGGTGGATGAAATCATTCAAACGAAAACTACTCAGCAATCCTTTCCTATGGTGTATTTATTACGCTGTAGAATGTGGTTCTTACTTTTGAGTCTGAGGATGAAATCCTAAAGTCTGACTGTTCAAATGAAAGCTGCTATGAGAGGTTTTTTTCTCATGATACCACTTGATTTTCAATATGTAACAAAATAAATTTTAAGAAACGTTTCCTGTCTTAAAGTTTTTCCATGTGCATCAGACATCAGCCAGGCTGAGTTTGTGTTCAGGCAAGTGAAGTTGTAACAGTGGGTTCAACCATTTCTGGTTCTGCTACAAACAACACTCTCATAACACACTCTTTCATCATTGCACAAAAGGCCCTCTCCACACTAATGCGGATAAATTTGAAAACGAAACGCAACGACGGCCATGTGGTCTCTTTCACAGTCCCCTTCCAACCACTAATGCACAATAGCAGACGAATTGATGCTTACGTTGTTTTCTCTCTTATCAAGTTTGTTTTCTTGCCTGGCGTTGAATGTAGCACTCTGCAATCTTTATGCAACAGTCTGAAGTAGATGACAAAACACTGTGCCTTGGTGAGCTCCACGGCATTACAGACCACACAGAGAATGACGGTTTTGGACAAGATCACTAGAAACAATGCGTGGCAGCACAACTTCGTGAACGGAGACATTACTCCTGAAGAATGGCATGAGAACTTTAGGATGTCTCCCTTGGAAATAAATTCTCGGGCAGCGGAAGCATTTTAGTGCGGACTGCAAACACAATACGAAAATGGTAGTGTGGACAGAAAACATTTTATCCATTTTTGTGGCGAAAATGCTGTTTTCAAATTTACCTAGATTAGCGTGGACGGTAACAAAGAGTGCGTTAAAAAGTTATAGGATGCAGTGGAACCCTGCCTTGCAACAACCCATAAACACAATTACCTCATTACTAAACCAATTTTTTGTGGTCCAGGCAAGGGCTCAGTCTTTTTCTTATGTGAGAACCTTGTTAACTCAACCGCCCTGTAAATGCAACCAACGAGCACCTTTTGGATTCCCAAACTGTAATGCTCTAGACGCCTGGTTCCTAAAATGATAAAAGCACGCAAAAATTGACAAAGAAGGACAAAATATCATTTAACCCTTTCACTCCCAGAGTCAGTTATGGAGACATGGTGATTCTAACTTCTGAGTCTGTGACCATTTATATTTAAGTTTTTTACAAAATGAAATTTGAGATTTGTCTTGAATTTTGACTAAAGGCACTCTTGGGAGTAACAGGGCTAAACTTAATTTGGTAACTAGTTTCACTTTCTTGATGATGTTACCTACTTGTGTTGTTTTTATCTTTGTTCCCTCTTTCTTTTTGTAGGCCATCACAATTTCACACTACCCCAAACAATGGTTGTACTGACAGTGTTCCACCGTATTTTAAATGTATCCTTCACTCAAGATGAGCAGCTGTTTCATGAAGGAACTCACCTTATGCTTATTGTAAGGAGTTCAGGTGATTCCTACAAGATGATTGGTAAACTTGGACCATACTGTAGATTAAACAAGGCACATCATAAGTCCATTGTATCTCAACACTTGCTTAAAACTACCCTGTTTATGTGAGGGTATCTATTTACAATACCATAACCCATTTACACACACAAAATCAATTTAACAGCGGTACATAATCCCTAAAGGAAAATAAGAAATGCAAGGAGGGAATTTCCATTCAAGGAACAGTTGAAACCAAAACAACAACAAAGAACCAGAGAAAAGTGCTGCTGAGCAGTTTTTGTAACCAGCAATTGACTCAGAAATTTTTCTCCTCATCAAAAGTTGTTGAAAGATGATATATACATTACATTAACTTTAACTTGCCACAAACACAAATTCACATGCAAAGACCAAGAAGACATTAAAAAAAAAAAAACAATCTAATCCGTTAAAAGCCGACTTCAAAAATTATGACTCCAAGATTTCTAAGCAGGGTCCAAGAAGACTCCATTCATTATCTTAAAATAATTTACAAACACTGTTTAAAGAGTGGTCACACTTCAAAATCTCAACAGAATGAAGATTTAGAACTGAAACAGATTTTATGAGTCAAGGTTTTAATTTGGTGACACGGTTTAAGGGTAAACTCAAATTGGCAAGGCACAACTTAACGCTGAGCAATTAATCTACACATTTCTTACCATGAATCGCTAAATTCCAAGGGTCACCACAGCTATTGATAAGGAAAAAACAAAACAACCAAAGGGTTTTTAAGAATGCGAAAGAACAAATTCTAACAAGAAAACTAATCCTGTGAAGGAAGGTAATATAGGCATCACACGCGATCAAACAAAACTTGTATGGTCCAGATAAGTTACATTCAAAATACATCTCTAAAGTCTGGTTTTCAAATGACTGCTGTGTAAGTGCTAAGCAATCACTACCACTGTAATGACCAAGGTGACCACATAGAAATCATAGTTTGTAATAGCTACAATGGCTATGTTTCCACATCACCACTACTAACAATAGCTGAACATTTTTTTAGTATTCACAGCAATCATAGTGATCATAAATTATGGAAAAGAAGCTTTAGTCCCTGAATATTTCCATAAGTACAGAAACCTTCTCAAACAGTCTTACACAAAGAAAAAAAAATCAGAAATAACTTCAGCATTCTAAGTAGCTTGAAAATTAAACCACTTTTGTCTTGACCAACAAAAAAGGCATCCACCCACCAAACTCAAATAGTTCAGCATGTTACATAGTGTTCATTAATGTAGCATTATGATGGGCAACAAGTACCACAACACTCTACATGTGCTAATTAAATTCGTTTGTAGCATGTTACCTTACATGAGATTTGAAAACAATCAGACTGGTTGAAAGAATGCTACATAAACTAATAAAATTCAAAAAACACAATATGCTGAAATGGTGTTATATTTGTATTCTAAAATACCCAAAAGAATAAAATACTTAGGCTAGCACAACCAAATGAAGTTCAAAAAACATATTAAGCGACAGTCTGCATCAATTTATAATCTGGTTACATTGGTTTACGAAAAAGAAAAGCACTAGCATCAAAGCTCGTACTATGAATTATGACACTTATGGAATAAATGTTGCTATAGCAGCTTTGCAGGTGGTTATCTTAGAAGACAAGAAACATTATGACTTTTTGACCACTTGCTGCTAACAATCATAGCAATAAAGAAAAAAATCAAAACCAATGCTTTTAAAACACAACAATCACGGCAGAATTATTTCATGACCACTTATTGTAGGCAGGCAATTTCAGCGCATCATTCAATAAGAGATACTTTGCTGAGTGCACATGCCTGTAAGGCTAATTATGTACACCTAAAACTTACAATACTTTACCTTCAACTGTATTGCACATCGCATGGAGGACAGAAATGCCTTCAACATCAGACACTGGAAAGTTAACTTGGAAATCTGCAATTCTTTTCACAGTTGGCTAGCTTAGGTAATAGAGAAAGGACACTCTGCTGCACGCAATGAGCTGTTTTTAAAGCTATGTGGAATTTTGCTTTACTAATACTAAACACACTTATGCTTGTCCTCCATTATGAAAACTAATTCACACAGTACCATAAGGTTACTTTCTTAAATGGTGCTATTAAATCCAAATAAGAGTCTGACAGTCAACATCTACACAATCGAATTAGATGACACACAAGTTGAAATTGGTCAAACTGAGCAGTAAATTCGCTTGTTGTATTAAATACTGGGAAATTTAGTGAATTTTTAAAAATACCACTACAGTATTGCTACAAATACAGTAATAACAGTCATGTGTGTTCAGTTTGCCAAGTGGCACCCTCTCATTAAAGCTTGAGATAGGCAAATCAAAAGATTCAGACAACTATGGCACCCAGCCAGAACTGTGATGCAAGGGCAGGATGTTCCCAAAACATTCCCCAACCCATGGACCCCTCTTTGCCTGTGGCTGAGGGTCCCAGAGACTTGTGTCTCCCAAGCCTAGTGATCAGTCCAATTCCAGGCAAATACCTCTGTGCTGCAAAGAACGCATTGAAAACATCTATACATACTGAACAGAACTATCACGTATATCACGTATCACGTATATCACGTATCACGTATCAATTCAGTAGAAAGCTCTCTGGACTGAAAAAATGAAACACCTTAAATTTAAGAAGAGGTCTTGAAATGGAAGAAGATTCAAAACCATTTTGTTAACTCTCCAACAAACAAAGTTTTTCCAGCTCAAACCTAGCAATGCAAAACTAATCCATCTTGCTGTTGTGCACAATATATCTGGGCCAAAATGCGTTCATACTGTGTATCAAGAAAAACCTTGTAAAGATAATCTTCAGGCACTGCTCATTGGTTGATTTTACAAGGTTGCAGCTGAGAAAAATATGATTTTTCTGAGTTCCTGGAGTTGGCAGATTTGAGGTTGGTTTGCAAAATGAAGGTTCTACTGCACATGTAATACTTGAGAGCATTTTATTTCAAGTCTACTTGCTCAGGTTGGTGAGTTGATTAGTCGGTAAGTTGATTACATTCCAACAGGAGATCAAACTTTTTCCACCTGGAGGGGTAATACATGCAAATATAGTGCACTAAAGTAAGCAAAAATACTAGGTCTACTGCTACTGGATTTATAACGTCATGATAAACACAAGTTATCAACATACCTTCCTGCATCCACGTGGTTATATCCATGCCATCACAGTTTCACTAATGATTTCTGCTGCTTTCTTCACTGAGTTCAAAATCTACTTTTCATTGTATCTATGTCCTTGTTGTTCTCTAGAGACATTCAACTTTTCTTTTCATGAGTCTTTGCCAAATTTAAATCAATGCTTTCCAACTTAGAAAGAAAAATCAGTGGTTCATGTTGCCATTTTGGGTAAAAAAAAATGTGATCCAACAACTCAAGAATTTAATTTTGAAAACAAAAATCATTTACCTCATACTTATTTCAACGAGCCACTGAAATGAACATTGAAAGGCTTCCAGTTTTGCAAAAATAGAAAATAAAGAAAAATTAATTTTCTGCAACTTTTTCTTCCTTTTGATTTATTGTTTGGTTGTTGTGCTTTGGGCAACTTTGTTATGTCAATGGACAAACTTTTTGGTAACATTGTTTTCTTTGTACATTTTTCTGCAACTTGAAGCACAAGGTATAGCATATCCACTTCTTGACAGTTTGATACGATTTTTACCGTTTGAAATGAGTCTTCGCCTTCATAGAGAGGTTGACTGCTATAAAACGTAAATTTTGAAAAATCAATCTTAAAAATTTAGAGGGTCTATTCCAAATAAAAGATAGATAGGCATGTCTTGGACGTCAATTTTCACAACTCAGGAGGTGTGGATTTTCTTTTAATTTGCTGGCTTGTGAAAACAAAGATTGCCAATTTCACTTTCCCTTTACAGTCAAATAGATAACACTGATTTAAGCTGATTTAGGGTTAATAAATGTTAATACCCTCAGACACCCAGGCTTTGGAGTAATTTCTTTTTCAAAACTAAGTGTTCCAATTCTTTTGTACATCCCTAAATATTCAGCAGCCTTATTTTTCACAAAAATCATTCAGGCCACCTGGGTATTTGTGTATAGTTTCCCTAAGATACTAAGAATTAACAGTGCACATTGCACCAAGTTATTTAATTTTATACCTTTCAATGTCAAACACCTTTCAGTGCAACTACAATAGTTGTGACCACTAAATTAGTAAACATAACCAACAAAATTAGTGCTTAAAGCTTTGTTTTTAATGATGCCAAGTTAATTCTCATGACTTAACTGCTGTTCAACTTGCTGAATTGACCGATTGTATCAAAGAAATTTCCCAATCACTGTCTGAAAAAACATGGTAAAGTAAACAATTGTGAAGTACATAAAAACACCTAACTTTGATTGATGTGTTACACAACCCCCACTCAGTTTTGTCTGCATTCAGCAAAGAATGACTGTCAAAAAGGTTTCTCAAAGGATAAGCTAAGGCTAAACTAAAGCCATGGATCCATAAAATGATTAGGAATTACATTTGGAAACGTCCTGTAGGAGAATTTTACTGTAATTTTTTTCTGCAATTCTAATAAAATTGTTTCCATAAAATTGCAAGTCAAATTTAAAATTATTGTGATTGCTGTATTAGCTCAGATTGCCACTCTTATTTTATTAACACTCCCTTATTTTATTAACACTTAATTACAGCAACCAATTTTGACCTTTATTTTTTCTCGTTCTAACTTTAAAGAAGCCTTCATCTTTTGCACTTGCATTAACTGTTATATTTAGTAGTTTTAACAACAAATTTATTTATATTGCGCAAATTTAAAACTGTGAGATTTTCAAATGTGCATTACAACCAGTTAAACTTTGGGACATTTTTTTTTACCTTCTAGGAATTTATCTACCTTAAACGTCAAATGCCAAGACATATACATGTAGGCCAAGAAATTAAAGCAAAAGGACGGTTAGGGATTCTAGACACCAGGACACCCCTCTATTAAGTTTGTTTTTCAGTCCGTGGGAGACCACTCTGCTGCTGTTAGCATTTCAAAAAAGCAATAAATGTTACCGTACGAGGCACAAAATCAAAAAACAACAAAAAAACAAAACAAAAAACAAAAGAGAGAGACAAGCGTGATATTTTGAGTTAGTTTTACAATTAAGGATAAAAATTAGTGAGAAAAGAGGTTGATTTAACAAAGCACTTCGATGTCACCATGACGTCATCTTCAAGTGACAAAATAAAATTCAAACTGACTTGATATATACAGTGTGACGTGATTTAGCATTGTAAGTGTGTGTGCATGGTAAGCATGTCTAAACAAATAGTTTTGCACTGATGGAGTCCGATTGCATGTTCAGGCTAGGATTCGTCTTCTTTTTGAACAACATCTCATAAATTAAACAGTCTAGTTTGCCGTTGCATTTCTTGAGGACGGAAAAGTTATTGGTACGGTCGCAGATGGTTTTAATGCCATGGCTGTTCTTTAAATGCTTGCCAATTGCTGAAGAAATCGCGTTCGTCAATACGTTGGTGTAAATGCCGGCTATTGTAACCCACATACAATGCCAATTTTAATTGGATGTATAGAAAAAACAAAAATCTTATATTGTGGTCTGAAAAGCTACCCTTTAAGTAATGTTGTAGATCAACACCAACGCACAAAATGCAATATCACTAGACTTTCAACACACTAGATTTATTGAAACAACTTGTACTGTTTGTACAGGACGACAAGCATAAAAAAGAAAACGCCCCACACGAGAAACTCTATAACTAGTAAGATAAATAATACCCAATACAACGTCTAGCAGTAATAACGGTTTGGACTCCTCTACAAGTGACTGGTTGAAAACTACTTAAACGCCTAAAATTTTTTAAAACTACTTTCATTGTGAGATGCTTTGCTTCTCACAAAAAAGCAGTAACCCTTGCTAAACTTTAATTCAACTGGATTCAAATAAATCAATAGGTGTAAGCGCTGCTTATTAGAATATTTAGATACATGACCACTTGTTTTCTTTACTGTATCATCTACGAGTCAACTCAAAAGACAAAGTATTGTGCGCTTGCCATTAAAGGCACTGACAGGACAGAAGCGCAATATAACATTTGTATAAGGAAAAACGCAAAGTCTATGCTCAATAACGGAACCTCTTGTAATCTCCACGATCTCCTGCGGGTGGTTCACGGGAGCGTGCAGCAAGCCGATCTTGATCAACCCTCTCACGACTATGCTCTCTTTCATTTTCAAACCGTGGCCTCTGAATGATTTATACATTAAGTCCACAATAATAACATTATGTGTGTAAAGTTCATGATAAGATCCACAAATCCAATGCACAACGGAGAAAATCCACGTTGAATTGAAGGGCAGCAGCAAAAACAGAAAGCAAACACACCATTAGAATACAATGATACAAAAATATTGTATTTTATCATATAGATGGGAAACTGTATGCAGGCTGCTTGGCTAAAAATCCATGTTTTATCACTCTGTAAAACTGAAAAGCAAGTTGTATTGTTTTCTTTGTGCTCTCCTAGAGAAACTTAAGTCAGGAAAAAGTACTTTTGATGTAACATTCCCAGCAAGACATTCTGTAGGATATCTGTGAATGATTCTTGATGGAAAGAGATCATGAATAGTGAGGAAATAAAGCTCTGAAAATGCATTTCATTTTAATTTTTGTTTCAGTAAAATTCTATAGTAAAGTGTCAAAGTATGTATTATATTGTGATAAACTACTTTGCGCATTTCTTATACCCAAAGCGTTTAGTAACAATATAAATGCATGGTTTTTGCTTTCTTTATCTGTGAACTACTCGTTATATCCTTCATTGATGTTTTCCCCTATCTTTGTACAAGAAAAAAAAGAATCCCCCTCCACATGTATTATCTTTTACCTTTCACTGACCTTTCTGACAAAGGTCATAGGCCAATAAATTAAATCCCAGGTAAATTATAATTACATACTATATGGTATAAATAACAAACGGTGAACTAAATGAATGACCTACATGTACTGCATCGAACGTTTTTTAACCCTATTTTGCCTGGGCTTTTTTTAGTTTCTGAGCCTGAAGGGTGCCCCCCCCCCCAAAGATCTTGAAAAGTATTCACGCTCTTGTGATGAAACTTGACATGTTTTTAGCACCTCATTAGCTGAACAGATTGGGTTTATGACGTGTAGATTATGACTTTTAATGATGTCACAATGACATCACAAAGCAGCCATTTTGAATTTTGAGCTGCCATCTTGAATGTGTGGTTCCAGAAAATATCCATACCCCCACCACGGAGGGAATTTCACTTAGGACCCCCCTCCTCCCCCGATTTTCCATTTTTTTAAGTAAGCCATAACCCCCCATCCGTCCGGATTTTCCACAGTTTGTCAAACACCCCCCAACCCCTCTGGAAAATTTCATTCAAGAAGGGAGAGTGTTAAAAATGAAGCAACTGATCCAAATTTAAGTGAACCTAAGCCGTTCCGATTATCGTAGGACGCGTTTATACTATTTATTAGCGTTTAAAATAATAACGTACATAGTCATAGCTTACTCGTAACATGTAATCTTACCAATACCAACTGTACTTCTCTACGTCAACAGTGTTCTCCTTATCAGGCGGTAACCGGTAAAATGTACCGGTTGTAGCACCGCTCGTTACCGGTTAGAACCACATACTAAGGCATGGATTAGAAACAACCAACAGTTTTGGATTGTGAAACGATTTATTACTGGATTGAATTACGATAAGTCATCATCTCGACGTTTCTAAGTTCGTTAGATAGTAGTCTCATCTTCTCAACGTTTCTCTGCACGTTTCTATTGTCGTAAGATGTTAGTCGTTTTTTTCTTTAACGTTTCTCCGTATGTTAGTAATTTCCTAAGGTATTAGTCTTCTCCCCATTTTCCGTGCAATAGTAATTGACTCCCTCGACGTTTGTCCGTGTGTAAGTATATTCGTAATTGAGTTGTTGTTAGTTGTATCTCCTTGACATTTCTCCGTACGAGCATTGTCGTAGGACTATTAGTGTTATCTTCTTGACGTTTATCCGTACGTTGGTTTGTTCAGGTTTGTTTATAAGGTGCTGTTAGTATTGAGTCTTCTTGAATCTCTTAGTTAGAGCCTTTATAAGGAGTTTGTCTTATCTTCTAGGTGTTTCTCCGTACGTTTTTTTAGGTTGCTTTAAACTTTTTCTTCTCGACCTTTATCTGTTTGGAAATACGTTCCTTCCATGTAACAGGAATTGCAAACATCAAGCATTCTGTAGGGTTCTCAAGACATGTTCGAGCCTCAGTATTGTCATGCAGGCAACATTCCGGGTCTCATCACGACACTTCCACCTTAGGGTTATGGTAGAAAAGTAGTTCAACAGAGCTGCTTTACCGGTTTAAAAAAACTGACTTACCTGTTATACTGAAAACTAGGGAGAACACTGCGTCAAACAGATATACTAGGTATCTGTAAAATTACCTTGACAAAACCATGTAAAACGTTCGTTTTAATTGAAGAATTCGCTTGAAAAGTCGCAGTGTTGCTGATAAACATTACTTCAACATGAACGCGATCATGAACAAAGAAAGCGCACAAACAAAATTACGGGGAAATGATCAAAATAGAAAGAAGAACGAATATTGAGTTCTCTAGAGTCGTTACCCTGCATACCAGCCCTCACTTAAGAGCCCGTTACACGAAGGTGCAAGAGTAGCAAGAAAGCCCGTAAACGTATTTGGCGACACTCGTACTTCGCAATAAATATTCTCATTGCTGAGCTTAGCAAAGCACGACTTCTACGAGTCAATGAGATCGCGCTTCGCTTGCCAGTTGCCACATAGGGAAGTTAAAAAGGACGGACTGATTGTTGGTAAACAACTCTTATAATTAATGTCAATCGTGAAGGCAACCTTGAAATTTAGGTTCTTTAGACGACGCAGGCATTTCGTCGAAGGATCGTCGTCTCGATAAGTAAATGTAACCACTCCTGGTATGCGTTGCTGTCTTCTCGAAGAATGGTAACGAGTAATGGCGGCTACTTCCACGCAACGACGATGTTTATTTTGTTTCCGCCCCAATATCGCTTCCAAAGCGCCTTTGGGAGAAAGAATACCTGTTTTACGTTTAACAAAAGTGTTTACTTAGCAGTTAAACTAATTTAATTCCACAATAAAGATCTACAAATTCGGTAAGTAGTAATTTTCGAACTGTATCTGCAGCTTTCATCAGAATGAATCGAAGTTGACCCTCTGGAAAGTAATTTATCTGTTCACCCCCCCTCTCCTCTGGATTTTCCTGGGCTTTTGACGCCCCCCACCCCTCTGGAATTTCCAATTCCCTCCGTGGTGGGGGTATGGATATTTTCTGGAACCACACAATCCTGAGCATGCAGTCATACAGTTGACAATGATGACATAAGAAACATAGTTAGTCAAAACACGCACAAATAGTAAGGGATTATCTTCTTCTTACAAACGAAGGGCAAAAAAACTGAAAAAAAGACTGAAAAGACAGAAAATAGTCAAAACACGTCCTGAGTAGACGGTTGCTATGGAAACGTCAAACATCATAGACACGTCATTGACACAGGTGAATGTTCTCTGATAAATTTCAGGAAAAGTCATGAGATTTGGTGATTATTCGTCTAGCTAAAAGTTATAATTCATTAAAGCCAGTGTGGGCACAATGTGCCCCCCCCCAGGCTAAATAGGGTTAAAGGTAAGCCAAATTAACAACAGTATATACCTGGGTTCAAAAGATACTAGTTGTACTGGCTTGCAGCGAGTCAAAACGATATAAAAGGGACGAAATTTAATTAGGCTGCAACTTTAGCCCGAAGTGCATTGCTCTTTTACAGAACACAGGAAAACGATCTCAGTTCACTTCAAAATAAGCATAAAAAACTTGTTATAGAATTCACAAGTCGGTTGATGTGCTCTTGCTCTTTGCAGGCTTTGTGACTGCACTCATGCATCAATATAAAGTAATGCAAGCTTACAATCAATTGTGTGAATGAAATTTTGTCCATTCCAGCTTTTCTTGTTAATCATTGACTAAAGGTAAGCACATATATCACTTGAGACAGAATATGTCATGGAACAATTTTTGCCAGTATTTGCAATCATGTAGACAACAAAGTCTATCAAATGAATTCTAAAGCTGGAACTGGCAGTGCTGCTGTTAGCATAAAACACTGAGATTTGACTGAAAATCTGATCACTTCATTTTGTTTCAGTGAATATTTATTTACTGTTAATGTCTGAAGTTTTAAGTTTAGGCATCCTTGAATGCTACAACTTTCAAACTCTTCTACTCATGACCGCTCTTGGTTTATCAACAAAAGATGCACTGACAACTCTTTAACTGGTTAACTATTACGTGATATTTGCAGAACTTGACGGTAAAACTCCAGCAAGCTAAACATGCTTCTAGCCTGGCAAGTCAAAACATCTCCACTTTCTTCTTTGTTTGACAAATGTTAACCTTGAACAAAATCTGCATAATTTGTGCTGGGCTTCTCAAAACCTACTTCTTGTCCACTTTCTTCTGCTATTCATTTCGACACAGAAGATTGTGTTCTACGTTTTCCATGAATGATCCGTCAACCAGAAGACCTAATAATCAACTACTTAACAATGCTTTAAACGATCACTTACCGGGTTGGGTCTCATTCCTGGTCCCATTGGTCCACGAGGGCCTCCAGGACGTGGGCCACCCATGGGTGGTGGTCCCCTTGGAGGCATCAATCCTGGCCCCCCTGGACCCATTCTGGGAGAATTCATCATGCCTGGTGGACGAAGACCAGGTCCTGGCCCACCACGTCCTGGCCCACCACGTCCTGGTCCACCACGGCCCATTCCACCTGGACCTGGAGGTCCCTGGTGACAAAAACAAACTGAGCTTTAATAACTTCACTGATTGGTCTCCAAAAGCTACCAACATTTTCAATTTTCTACTCTTTTCTCTTTGCCACTCTGACCATGAGGAAAAAATGTGTCCATTGGGCAACTATACAAAATATTAATGTCAACAAACTTGTCAACTTTTGCATGCCTGGGGCTGAAGGCTGTACATGAATCCATCATTGATACAGCATGGTTAGAAATTAGTGCTCTCTTGCTCAAAACATTGCTCTGGGCCAGAACAAATCATAAATCACTTGCCAGGGTGACGAGTTTCCAGTCCTGTTCAGAAATTTAAGCAGTCAATACTGTTAAACTAATCAAAGGCAGAGGCCAACCTGAGGAGGAAATCCCGGCTGGAAGTTTGAATCCATTCTTCTTAAAGATTCCTGAAGGGCAGCAATCCAAATTTCATCAGGTAAGCAGGCATATCTCAAAGTACAGATTTAAGGTAGAGCAAGCAAGAGCAAGGACCACAGGTAAAAACTCAAATTAAGACTGGGAAAGTTGACTATCCAGCGTATGGTACGGTACTGTTTATGGTGAATGGGTGATTTTTACATAAAAATTTTAACATTATATGGCAATTCAGATATTTCACTTCCATCAGCTTACCTACCATCGGTATATTAGAAACTCAAATACTGACCACCTCACAGTTGGTTTGATAGCTCTGTACGTAAAGCACTGCACAGTAACAGGGCCTGGGTTCAAGTCCTGTCCAAGTCTGAATTATTTTTTGACTATTTTTCGAGCTGATAAGTTGCATACATAACTACACAGGTCTTCCATGTATTGTACGACAAAATCAGAGATTACAATCACCAGCGTCAATAAGGTAAGTTGCAAACCCATCTAACACTAACCTGCAAGAACATATCCTCCTGCCGATGCCTTTGAAGCTCATGCTGTTGCTGCCTAAAAAGCTCCTCCTTGCGACGCAGCTCCTCTTCCCTGCGATGCAGTTCTTCCTGCAAACGCATTTCCTCCTGTCTCCTGAGATAGACAAGAAAATAATAATATTGTCAACCCTAGTTTTGTATGACTTAATGACTCTAATACTCAACACAATTACTGAGTATAACAACCTTCTCAAGACATTTGAAGTCTTCATACTCTCTATTACGCTGCTGCCATGGTAACCACTATACATCTCAATCCTCTTTGTTATAATTCGAAAATTAAAATCCTTTGCTTTCCTCTCCATGCTAATTCAAAAACCAACCTTGAATTGTGCTACATGGCTGTGCCTTTGAGTCTGTATAAGAAACTTAAATTCCGACTAATAAAACAAATAATTATTGTATTGACCAGCAAAGTGCTTTTCCTTGGAGCTATCAATGTCAGTTCCCTCTTCTTTCTTTACCTGAGCTCTGCTTTTCTCATCATTTCTTCTCGTTGACGCATCTCCTCAAATCGCTGAAGTTCATCTTGACGACGTTGGATTTCTATAAATAACAAAACTGTTTATTAGACCACAAATTGTCCATAAGGGAATGATGCCAGAGCTTGTACGAAGTATGCATCTCTCAGGAGCCAGAGTGTACTCATTAGTTTCTTCAGAAACATCATACGGTAATTCCAATATAAGCAAACTCATCATTAGATGCAACTGTAGTTTTAATAAACAGGTTCTACGACAGAAAAGTGATGTTTACGTCTTCAAAATAGTTTTTTTTGGTTTGTTGCTTAAAATGATTTTCAAAGTTCTGATTTCATACCTTGTCTCATTAGCATGGACTCATGGTCCTGGATGGCCTGTTCCATTTCTGCTTCTAATTTATCACGAGCTTCCTTAAACTGCTGGTCCAAAGCTTCCCTCTGTGACACTTCCATCTCTTCCAGTGCACGCCACCTTTGTGCCCATTCTGACTCAAATGTGTTTGGTGCCACAAAATGAGGAGCACACTCTCTCTCCCTAAAGAACAACAACAAAAAAGCTAGATATTACGTACATTCCCTAGGGATGACTTAGGTACTGCAAAACCTTTCCTAATCTCTAACGAGCCAAAACTTAGTCATAAGTTTCAATAACTCACCAACAATAGATGCGATACTCTTCAAACCACTCAAGCTAATAATTGAAGGGCTTGGTGGAAAAAAAGGCGTAAGTGATGATTTCAGCTTAAAACAGGCCTTCTGACAGGGTGCGGGAGAAAAATTAAAATTGTGCGGGATTTTGGGGGCAAAATGTTCGGGAAAAAACGTCGATTGTGCGGGGAATTGTGCGGGATTGCATAATCTTGTGACGAACCAAATATTCAATCTCCAGTGTTCTAGCCAGACCCGACAGGGAGGAAATTCCGTATAAATGAAAAATGCGACTAAATTTCTTTCTTTGGCGATAGAAATATACCCAGTAGTTGCCAATTTGTGGCTCTTTTTTTTCTTACCAAAGCGTAGTTTGACTCAAAATTGTCTGTATAAACAAAATCACGTTGCGTGACACGCACGATAAACTCGATCGTTTAGCAAAATAAAACTTCGGTATAAAATATTTCCGATCTCAACGAGTTCCTTCATAAAAAAAATCCCTGCAGTTTTGCTGTCTTAAATTAATAATATGTAGTGTGAATAATTCCCCGTAAAGGTTCACAAATTCTTCGAAGTTAGCTGCAAAAACACAACCTGACATGTTTGCAAATTGCGTGCTAAATGTGATTTGATACAGTGTTTGATGGCACGTTTGTTTTTCTCAACAACTTACCAAGTAGATCGTAGAACTTGCATTTTCGTGAATGAAAATGCCTTTCACGTGAATGAAAAAAATCAAATCTAGTATGCAGATCAGTTTTTTTTTTCTTCTGACGACCGAAGTTTAACGATTCAG
The DNA here is from genome assembly GCA_964017195.1 of Siderastrea radians. Classification (NCBI taxonomy): domain Eukaryota; kingdom Metazoa; phylum Cnidaria; class Anthozoa; order Scleractinia; family Rhizangiidae; genus Siderastrea; species Siderastrea radians. Next base: position 52,244,742 of record OZ024888.1, read on the forward strand.
TTTCTTTGTCAGTTCGCAAATTCGATCAGTCCTTTGCGAAAATAATTCAGAAACAGTGACAGTCATTTCGGCGCCACGGTTCATTTCTTCGGTATTTCTTCTTTGTTCCCGGTATATTATTTAACTGAACGACGAAGCGGTACGTTCGAAAACAAAACCCGATTACTGAAGTTGACTAAAAGTAGGTCGAACTGACACTAGTGCCCAGGCCGCGCAGGGTGACGAAAGAACGCCTTGCGTTTTATATCCACTCGAGCGATCGAGGAAAGCGAGGGATTTCTCGATTGTTTTGGAAGGTAAATAGCCTGGAAATAGCCTAAAAAGTGTTTAGGAATCTTCGTAATCAATAGGAGTCCTGATTTAATTAAATGTTTCAGCAAATCTTTCAGTATTGTGCGGGATTTTGGGAATTGTGCGTTATTGTGCGGGTTTGACCAAATTGTGCGGTCCCGCACCCGCGCACCCTGTCAGAAGGCCTGTTAAAATCGTAATTGGTGCTATTCAGCTGAACATTGGCACACAGGCTGGTTTTTACATAAGTAACACTGTTGTGCATTAATTTTTTAACCTGAGATCTTATATTCGAAGAATAAGCATATTACTTTTGCATAAAAATTTTTATTGAACTGAAATCGCTCAAGTGAAACAAGAATGATTTCTCATGTTCTCTGCCTGAACTAAAACAAAGGAATTCAACCTATAATCAGCTGTCCTGCTGTTTTCTTTGCGTCAGTTTAAAGCAAAAGTACAGTATGTAATATGCTAATTCTTCGAATTGAAGCTCTCAGGTCGAGATTTCTTTAGCTTTCCTTAGGTTACTGTAAGAGCATTGAGACTTTGTAAAACTCTAAATTTATTATTATTATTATTATTATTATTATTATTATTATTATAAGAAATAAATGCACAATAATGTTCCTTACATGAAAACCAGCCTGTGTGTCAATGTTTAGCTAAATAGCACCAATTTAGATTTCAACCTCAAATAATCACTTACACCCTTTTTCCACCTAGCCCTTCAATTAATTTGAGAAATCAACACAGGGATTTATCTTTACCATCCTGTGGTACTGTTCATTACACTGCTCTCACATTGAAGCAGTGAATGAATTCCTATTGTAAGACTTCTTACTCAAGCAAAAGCTACTGAGCAGTACTTTTCCGTGGTCCTGTTTGTTTTCATTGACAAGAATTTTTGGATGTTTTTTATCGTTGATTTTTGGCACTCTTGTTATCAAAACAGTTAACAACCTTTTGTATAAATCGTAAAATCCCAGTTGTAGGTGGTAGTCTTAAACAAATTCATAACGGTGTTCTGGATGCCAATTCAAGCACAAACTTGCGGTTGCCACACAGATCAGTTTTCAATATTCCCTGATTTTTCCTTGATAACAGTTAAATTTCCCTGACCAAATAAATACAAGTCAGACATTACCAGCCTCCAACCTCCCCTTATAGCCATCCTTTCCACCCATGTTATTATTAACAATGACACTTCGCGTTGTTCCCTCAGCAAAAAAAAAAAAACAACCACTGTCAAGACGACTGACTTTGATAGGAATAAATCAGTCCTGTTAAAATTTCAATTTACCCTGACTTCTCTTCAAAATATCAATTATCCCTGACTTTTTCTTGACCTTGAAAAATGTTCCCTGACTGTTTCCTGACCTGTGGCAACCATGCTAAATATTTTGGTAAGCAGCAATATTTTAGTCAATAATTTTGAAATTATCATTCAGGAAAGGTGATATGTTTACATCTACACTGTAGGAGGTGGTACAACCAGACTGAAGTTTTGTAACCAGTCGGAATGAAACTTATGGGACAATAACTGGGTGGGCTTGTAATCTTGATTTTATTACGGGAGACTCAATTTCAAACAACCATGTCTGATTCCTAGGACAAAAAATTCTTTACAAAATCTTACTTCTGAAAGTCAGGGTTTCTCTTGACATTTTCATCTAGGATTCCATCTTCATCCTCTTCATGTTCCATCTGTTTCACTGCTACAGGACGCGGTGTTCTGAAAGAAATAAGATTGAGGTGAATGTCTAAAAAATACAGAGTCATTTTGTCTAAAACAGTGGAATTATCATAGCCTCAACTCTCAGGTGCCAAAATTAATACATAGGTTTGCAAAAAAACCTCATACGGTAATTCCAATTTAAAAGCTTTTCATCACTGAGTCAAGGACATGCGTAAAACCAAGCTGATCTTCTCTGATGACACTGTTATATTCAGCAGATCGACTTAACTAACAAAACAGCCCACCACCCACTACAAAATTCATACTTCCAACCCACATGCAGTTTATCGGCAAGTGCCACTAATCTGCCTGTGCCAACAGAAATTTTGCCTTACCTGCCGAGGAGAAATAAACCGTCGTTAACTTGCTGTAATGCTGTTTGAGCATTGTTTTTCCTTGCAAACTCGATAATGCCATAACCCTTTGATCTTCCCCTGTCATCACAGACTACAACTGCTCGCTCCACATCACCAAACTGTGAAAATGCTTGATGCAACAGCTCATTTGTGACCAAGGGGCCAAGATTTAGGACTTTAAGTGCCGCTGCATGTGTTGCAAAGCGTACACGCACAGTTCTTCCCATGCGGAATGTACCATCGACACCCTGCTTAGCAGCTTCTGCATTCAGACGTGTATCCTTAAAAAGCAAGTTAACAGAGCTGGAATTGAAAGGTGGAAACACACTGGCCGTGTTTATACTAGGGGATGTTAAGGCAGCCTAAGACACTTAAGTCATCTCATATGCCTTGTACTAACACGGGAAATAAGGCAAATACATTAATATTAGACATACATTTATGTATTTTTGTGAATAGTGTGTATGTGAATAAACTTAACATCAGATGACTTAAACGTTATTTGTAAAGTATGTCTGCATGACACAGTTAAAATACATCTCTGCTGTTTCAGACATTAAAACCGCTTAGTATAAAGACGAAACGGCCATTCTGGAGTTGCCCCCACTAGTTTTCAAATGATTGATTTACTCAATAAATAAAAGAACGGGAACGAAAGTTCATAGGTGCTACATGTTGAATAAATTAGAGTTAAGCTTGTGACGAGTTTCCAGTACACTCGGATCATCTAGCCCTATAATATTGGAAGATATTTTGCTTCATCAGCATAAGGTTACATTCCCTTGGTACACTGAAAGGACAAATTATCTAGTCCCAGTAGTTACTAACCAGCCTGACGAAGCCAAATCCCTTATCTTTGTTGACGAACACTTCAGCCACCTCTCCGTACTTTTGAAACATCTCTCTGAGTTCAGCTTCTTCGCAGTTGACCAAATTTCCCACAAAAAGCCTGCAACGTCCGGTAAACTTTCTTTCCCTGGATTTGTTGTTTGAAGAATTCCAGCTGCCTGAATTGCCACCTTTTGAAGCCGGTGATTCAGATGGCTTGCGAAAAGTCTTTTCCGCTGGTTTGTTGCCCCTTGCGTTGGCGGCATTAGTGTTCGATTTGGATTCCGTCGTCTTGCCACTCGAACTACTGTCTTTTCCATCGCTGTCTTTGTTCTCGGTTTTTATCGTGATTAGCTCGCGAGAGTTTGGTTTTCCCGCCTTATCTTTTGAATAAGACGAGCCAGAAGACCTTCTTGGCGATCGCGAGCGAGAACGAGTCGCCGGCATGGCCTAAATTTGTGCGAAAGGAAGAAGAAATTTCTCCACAGCCGTTTACAAAGATGGCGTCTGCGAGAAGACATACCACGTGGTTTCAATGTATCCCATAATCCCTTTCGAGGCAATTGATAAGAGGGGCGCAATGGCGACGGCTATCGCGTTGAAGTGAGTGATAATTATCGATTTATTTTGCTTATTTGAAGTATTTATTTTCTTTAGCAGCAGCTGTAGACGTTTCTCTTAATTTTCTGGATTTCCTCTTCTCCTTTGCAAACAGGATTGCGCCGGTGGTGGATAGTAAAGAAAGTGAAGAAGTTCTCGATCACGCAAATCTTGCGAGCGCTAGTGAAGATGAGGTGAGAACTGTGCAGGAATTCGTATTCGAATTCGTATTGTGGTGGTTTGCTTAAATTGTTCACTTCTACTTTAAATCCTTTAATTGTTTGGTTGTTGCGGTTTTCTTTACCTTGATTTACCAATCGATTAAGTCGATATTGTACTACTATTTTTGATTTCTAATTTTTACCTTGGATTAAAATCATTAGCATGTTATGGAGTTTGCCACGTGCATGTAATTATAAGCTTATCTCTTGTTAAAAAAATAAAAAATCTCGCCACTTAAGTTATCTCCGTAAAGTTTTCTTGTAAGTGGTGCTAGATGTAAGGAGAAATTATAGATTTGTAATGAACAGGAGAGAACATGAAATTTGATACCTTTGAAAAATTTTAACAGAGAGCTGTTATTACTATCCAGGGGCACTTTCCATTCGACCGGTTTACTATATGTGAGAGCAAAACAGACTCATACCATTCACAAATTTCCACGCCAACTGAAATAACAATAAATTTACGGCCAGAGGACCAGGCTGCATTTTATGAGGATTACACCAAAGATCTTTGGCATGGATTTCAGTTTTCCACATACAGTGTCTCACAAGACTTTAATAGTGTTTCTTAGGTGTGGGATTAACATGGAGTGCACATAGGTCAGAGGAGAATGGACAAATTCATCAGTAGTTTTGGAGGTTTCAGATTTTTCTGGAAAATGTCCGCTCTATTCTAAGGGCCGCAGAGTATTTTACAGTCAGGGAGATTATCATGAGTGCAGAGAGTGTCATGGGATTCACCTTCCAGTAGAGTTTGTTGGGGGTGTGCTCTTGCCAGAAATTTTGATCTGCGTGCCCCCTGGAACAGCTAAAAATGCATCTACCATAAAAACTGGCCTACAAGCCACTTTTGTTTTCCCAGGAATCTCATTCAAAATCAGGGTGTGGCTTACTTGTAGCTGTGTGAACTTCTTGGAACAGTGACATAAATATCAATAACAGGATTGTTTTATGGCCCATGGACAGTTTTTCTAACCCATGAGAAAAATAAAGCATCTAAAAACTAGTCACTATTTTTACAAGTTGTTTAGTGACTGCAAAATAAGCAATATTTTTAGCAGTTTGTTGAATGTCCTTCATCAACAGATCTTGTTAGTAAACTTAAGTTCCTTTCTGGAGCAGGTGAAGGTCAACAGATAGAGAAACTCCATTCACTTTCACATTCCCCATTCACTTCCTCCAACCATTTACATTCCACTTCATTTGATAACTGCGCATTAAAGGTAGATAGGTGTATCCCGGGGGGGGGGGGGTGGACTCCCATATGAAAATGACGGTGATGCTCGTCAGAAAATTTGAATTAAAAGGAGACCAATCTGGGCGTGGTTCAGGCGTTATTTGACCCCTAAACGAGACCATGCTAAAACAGACAACCAAATATGAGCTTCAGTGATTTTAAATGCGCTAAAGATTGACGCTAAAGATTGACGTTGTTTGGTTTTTTCATATAGATATTTCTTTACGCACACCCTAAGCGATACCTAAATGGGTAAAAATATTGGCTTTCCTTCCTAAAAACCCTAAGTGAGACCAAAATCTGCAATTTACAACCCTAAGCGAGACGACGAGCATCCCCGTCACTTTCATATGGGAGTCCCCCCACCCCCCCGGGGGTGTATCAGTAAAGGGAACCTCCACTGTTACAAATATTGACATTAAATTGTTAGAAATATGGTCTAAATTTCAATTCTTTAAGTTAACAAGTGGAAGGAAAGTTTAAGTGTACCAAAAATTTAGATATGAATATCACCTATTTTTGCTTTTGAATTTTTTGCGTGCTGCCATTTTGAATTTTTATGATGCCATATGGTTGCCCATACTGTTGTTGCATACAAAAGAAAGTTGCTTCTTAACAAAAGTGGCAACCAGATGATGTCATAAAATTCAAAATGGCTGCACGCGGGAAATTCAAAAGAAAAAATGGGTGATATTCATATGTAACTTTCTGGTACACAAAAACCTTCTGTCCACTTGTTAACTTAAAGTGCCACTGAGACGAAAATTCGTAGGTTTATTTCGGCCAAATTCTGTCGCCGAATATCGCGTTGTGTCTATATTTACCCAGAAAACTGAACAAGAAACCGTCCATCCTAATATTTTTTTGCTCCAAAGCTGCGTAAAATGTGTCCGCCATTACTGAAAACGTGTTCCTGGGTGATTGCGCAATTTAATAGCTTGTGACGTCAGAGGCTCACCTCAGTCGCGTTTCCTTGTGTCTTGACTTAAGATGCCTGCTGCGAAACCTCCGAAGAGTATTTCTACGATTCGGAACAGTCTTTAGCTTCCGAAGCATCGGGGGGATTCATTTCATTTGGCAAATAAAGAATTTTTCTTACCGTACGATGTACGAACGGATGTCAGGAGATTTCAACTTATAAGCTTGTAAACAAACTGTTCAAAGTTGTTTTTCTCGCCTTATCGGCGGGAGTTCAAAATATGCGCGAAATAATGCTTATACAGTGATTACAGTTCAGGCACTAGTTGCTCAAAGAACGGATAACTCTTATCCAACGGATAAATCGCTGTCCAGCTATTCGAAAAACCGATGTTTTAAGCTTTGGAAATTTAGACAAAACACCTATAAAAACGCTAGAATTTGATGCTCGCGATCGATTGATCGGTCGATTGATTTTATTGTTCGCTTCGCTGGAAAAATAAAAGAAGCTATATTTTGTCTGCCGTTGTTTATATTCATTATATATTGTAAGGCATTGAGATTTTTGGCCATTCTTAGCATAGTATGGGAAACGTTCTTGAAGAGCCGTAATGCTGCAGTCATCTGGCAGTCAGCTGTTGAAGCTTATCGTGTCCATCATTGATAGTACAGTGGTCGATAAATGCATTGAAACACAGTACTTGGCGTTTCTAAATATTTTGAAGTTTTTGTAGAATTTTTAACTTGAGCCGAAAAAGTGAAATAAACCAAGACCTTTTTTTAAGAACTGGAGGTCTTGTGTGACCGGAATCTAAATATTTGTAGTGTAAATCAAAGCCACAAGGAAAATTTTCTGCTGCTTAACAACAACATGCGGACCGTCGAGGAAACGAAGCTTTCGCTTGCTTTATTCATTGCGTAAAAATAATAACTTGATATCTAATCATTTTTCAGGGTAGTTCATTTGCTAAGATTGCTATGACAGTTAAAAGAAATAACATTTTAAACCCCTTAGACAAAGAGTGGCATGTGATATTTTTTCCCAACTTAAATTGACCTGTTGAAGCCTTTATATATTTTGAACAATAAGGTCAATCGACTCTTCACCGACAGGGAATAAGGAGAAAAGTTTCTCGACATTCAGGATGGTATGCTATAAAATAAATGACCATGCTTCTGAGCGATTACTGGTTTGAAATATATTAACACACGCCAAATTAAAACAAGAAAAAGAAACAAAGCCAAGCAATACAAACTATTGGCTTAATCGCGGCAGTCCTGCATTCGCCCAGGATGCATTTTATGAGGACTACACCGACGATCTTCGCGCTAGCAGATGGCAGAACTGAAAGGGTTTTCCACAAGCAAAATAAATTTTAAAACACGTTAAAAGAAAATAAGTTTTGCACAGTGGTGGATGCGTTGAAAAAGAAACAAACTATCACTTCAACTGCGTTAAGATTAGGTACCTTTCGTCTCGTTTTTCCGGATCTTTTTCCCCCATATAGTTGGAAAGCACAATGGAATAATCGACCTCTGGGATCCTTCGACATGAACGGCCCTCTGGAAACACTCGTCCATGGTGATCAGAACAGCCGACAAAAATACCTCTCGGGTTGAAATTTGCACTGTGTGTGAGTACGAACATTATCCATTTTTGACATTTTTCCATTGCGGGTCCGCTCGCAAGGCTTTGATGAAGCGAAATACCAGCTCGGTGGTTGGATTTATTGTTGTAGCATTGTACAACACGAGTAATACCCTTTATAACTGCTGCAGCAACGAAAATTTCAAGGCCGTACAGCAAACAGTTGGCAGGAAATCTTCCCTCGGCGAGAGTTAAATTTCCCGTGGCAAGTAACCGTATGCCAGGTACTAAGTTTGAGGTGAGCCTCTGACGTCACTTCCGCTAATTCGCAAGCCAGCTTCCGGAACAAGGGCCAGCAATGGCGGCCGTAAAATCTCGACAAAAACCGTCCGAAAAAGCAACTTCCAGTAGTCGTAATGAGTTGAAATTTGGCATGGTGATTAACAGCCGCAGACTGTTTTCGAAAATGCAAAAATATGGAATACCAAAATTCTGGTCCCAGTGGCACTTTAAAGAATTGAGTTAGACTTTACTTCTAACAATTTAACATCAATTTGTTGTACTTCTCCTGGGATTCCAAGGCGGAACCCAGTACAAAAACAGTAGAGGCACTACCATGAGCTGATTTACTTCCATAAAATCCTTGCTGTAAAGGCTTTGGTCTTATGTAACGTCACACGGAATTTTAATTGATAACCTTAATTGATAGTTTTTTTTTTCATTTCAATACAAAGCAGGATGGTGGAGATGATGAAAAACATGAAAATCTTCTCAAGGAAATCTCTTCTTTGTCATCTAGTGGAAAGAAAAGGTCAGTCTTAAAGGGGCTATGTCACGAGGATTTTGCTATTTTAGGTCAATTCTGTGCTAAAATCATTACCTAGTGCCTTAAGTCATACACAAAGTGCTCCTGTAAAACCATGAGAAAGATATCAAATGAATTTTATTAGGGAGAGCTAACCATAATAATTTTTTTGGTGATTTTTGAGAACATAGCATCAAAACTTGAAAAAATTGGCCCAATTTTTTCAAGTTGCAATCCATTTCCATCCTTGCCATCGGTAGCAACAGACGACAGGAAACAGTTTCAGTGCTTTAAGATAGTCTTAATTAACAAAGCTAGACCCTTATTTTTGGAATTCAATTGATGCGAAGACACTTTTTAGCTTTTTAAAGATACTAAAATAGCGTGACATAGTCCCTTTAATCACCACTACCATGATTTTGTTACTATATGTAACTGCTGTTGTTAAGTCCCAGGGAATTTGCTTACAAAAAATCACAAGTCCAATTTAAGAAAAGACAACTTGAGTCCTGCAAGGGCAAGAGCTTCCAACTTATTGATAACTATAATTGTAATAAACAACACCCCTTGTAGCTTCAGGTGATGAAGATTGAAGAAGGTGCTAACATGATGATCAGTCGTACACTGGCATCCGTTTCAACTGACTTGAAAGCCTAGATGAAGAATTTTTGGGATAGTCACCGACAATCTAGCTCCAACATCTTTTCAAAAAACTTATTGAAACCCTTGGATAATTCTGTAGGCTTCCACAACACAAAGTACTTGGAATGGGATCATATAACTTGCAACAGAGTAAGACTCCATCTTAGGGGAAGCATTATTTATTTTTTGCTTTATTTTATAGAAACTCAACCTACATCCAGTTGTCAACAGCATATGATTTTAGACTCATGCATTTTAGACAAATGCACTTGAGATTTTTCAGTGCTACGGACAAAGTAATATACTTACGCCATTGTTCACATTAATTTTGTAAATATTAACATTCCTCACCAGACAGAAGCGACTGCAGCAACGATCCGAGCCAAACAAGACAGTCTCAGAGTTTCATTTGAGTGTTGTAAAAGGTATTGTCATTACAGTTAGCACTGTGTCTGTAGGTAGAATATGCTGATGTTCATTTCAATATCTTTAATTCCTACAGATAGTGAGCAACAAGTTGAATTAAGCGATCTGATTGGATCATTAAACAAGAGCAGTGAACATGGCAATCTCAAGAAAAAATTGGTAAGCAAATATTTATTCACAATGTGAATGTGGTACACTGAAACATGTTTATTGTATGCTGTAGTTATTACTATGATTAATCAATGTTCATTATTTTTTGTCTATTTTCAGGATAGTATGCAGAGAAATGCAGGCACCCTCGATGTTCCTTTGGCAAAGCCAGAAGTACAAAAGGTAAATGAAAGTACTCATTTCGGTTACACTAATGGAACATGCTTGACTCTTTTGTGTAAGTTTTAGATTTTGAGGTATGCCTTTAACCTTTTGTTTCGGTGTAAGAGTCTTAACCTGAAACTGATAGTGTTCTAGTAAAGTCAATTGCATTAACCATCTAGGTTGTCACTTAGACTTGCTGAAAATCCTGTGTCTGGACTCAAAGTACTTTCATTTTACTTAAAGGGAGTGTGTTATGTTGAACAGTCAAGCCTCTTGTCTTAGATAAAAGGAGTTAAAACTTGTTTCTATCTGAGCTTAAAATTTACCATCTTTCTTCCTTAATTAATTTTCACACACATTGTTTTCGTCATTGTTGATCTTAGCAGTATGCTGGACACATGTCACAATAAACCTAGTAAATGTGACCTTGCTTGCCACGAGTCCCCCAGTGGCTCAGTGGTTTGAGCATCCGACAGGTGTACGGAAGGTCATGGGTTCGATTCCCATCGCGAACTCAGATGTTTTCTTTGTCCCATGCTCATGACAAACTAAATATTCCATCTTTCTAATTGCTAATTCCATGTTCTTTCTTTGCATCCCCTTGGTGGCATAGAAGCAATTCATGTACAAGCTACTTGGATGTAAATAATTGGCAAATTTTGATCAAAGAAAGGAAAAAAATCCACAACATTTTCCCTTTGAAGGAAGGTGATTACAGGGCAGCTTCTTTGGAGGCTTTCAGTAATACTGTGTGTTTTGCCTTTTCTGTGTTTAGATTCAGCGTACCATTGCATATGGACAAACCAAAACAAATGTTGAAAAGTGGGCTCCAACTGTGAAGAAGAACAGAGAGGTAACACATTCAACAGTATTTTTCTCCTTTACAAGCCTGAGAAAACTGATAGAATTTCATAGGAGTGACAACAGAATGAATTCACTTCTGATTTTTCATTAAAATAAGTTTAAATCCAATAAGAGGTACTCTACAGACCTGGTTGGTGTTGAGTTAGACAGAAGTCTGAATTTTCCACTTCTCATAATATGTGTTACTCTTGTTCTCTCATCCACTACTCCCAATACAGGGAATGGGAAATTAATACAGGAGACATTCCCAACAATGAACCCAGGATACCATTTTAGTCGCAAACACCTGAACACCGTATGAACTGGCGACATAGTGATGGGGGTAACCCTTCAATGGACTAGCATCTTAACTAGGGGGGAGTAGCAATACTCTCAGTTGCTTCATGTTATATTAACTGGGAAGAAGCTCTTGCTGTGTGTGCTCATGTGCAATGTTACCCTCCCCCCTGACTTCCAGGGCTGTCATAAAGTTTTGAATCACCTGTAAGTTGCTTGATTAAAATGATGGTAATGATAATGATAATGATAATTTGATAATGATGATAATAATAATAATAATCTTAATAATATTTAAGGGGGTAGCACCAACTAGCTAACACGATCTTTACACCCATAACATACGTGCTGATTTGTGAGTAAACTGTACCAACAAGAGGCAAGTTCACCTGTAACACTGAGGTCCCATCAAGCATACTCAGCCGTAACAGGTGTTACGGGTTATGATCTTAATGACAGCACTGCCTCTTCCTGCCCCATTTCTTTCCTCCATCCACAATTTGGGTGGGTTACATCATTTTTAAATGCATCTTCATTGTAAAGCTCAAGAGCTCGACCAATGTTTGATCACTTTATTTGAGGTATTTTGTTTCGTGTCTTATTCCTGGTGATTATTTTGGGAGGAAACATTGAAAACATTTTAATTTGTATTGTTCAGGCTGATCATCTGTCATTCCCCCTCAAACCATATACACCACCTGCAGCATCACTTAGAGGACTAGCGGTGAAATTCAAGGTAATGCTGGTTATACCTGGTACATTAATTGAAGGGCTGAGAGCATAACCGTCTTATGTCGAATTTTAGGGCGTTTTTTCATGTTGCTCAAAACTGCCTGAATTTTTGCATGTGACCTTCCCTTCATTCACAGAACATTGCCCAGATAATTTTTCCACTGATTTTCGCTTCGTTTTCGAGGAAAACGAGGCCAAAAAGTCAAGTCGGTGTACAGCCGCCCGCTCTCAGATCTGGATGTCGAAACGTTGGGTATTTTAAGGGGCGAACAATGAGGAGAACGAAGGGACAACAATCTGGTCACAAATTACCGGTTAATTTTAGCGGTGTTGTATTTCAATATTCACGTCACCTTCTCGTGTATTTGTGTCATCCACCGACTGAGCTTACGTGCGAATGTGGTAATTTTGTAAGACGCACTGCATGCTACGCTTCGTGTTGCAGAATTCGCGAAACTTCTAAAGTTTTTCGGTGGATTCTGAACAGCAGTTTGTTCTTCAAACAAGTGTAAAAACTATGATAAATGAAAAAAAGAAGAGAATTTATTAAAAAGAGAAAATAAAAAGTGGGTCAAGACAGATTCGAACCAGCGACTATCAGGAGTGTGTAGCCGCCGCATTAACTGACTGAGCTAGCTCGACATTTTTCGGAACTCAAGAAGATTTTTAGTTTATATGGTTAAAATACACTGCATACCCCGCTTCCTGTTGGGGAAGTCGTCCACCTACTAAACATTTTCAGTGGATTTTGAACAGTGGTTTTTTTTTAAACAAGATCGAGAGCGCCACATATGGTAGGAATCAACTTAGTTGCGATGGCGATTGAAACGTATGTTTAAATCATGGTTGATTCTCGGTATTCTCTTGGTTTTTTTTGTTCGCCGCGCCGCCGCGATATGAAGTTTGTATCGCCCGGCACATGCATGTGACACCGCTTTATTTCCTGTCATATAGGACAGGAAAGGGCTTATTTGGGAGGAAACTGCGCTGCTCAACAAACGTTTATACGCAAAGATCAGTGATTGAATTAGATAATCACTCGAAAAGCAGCTTTCTTGCCCCGTCGTTGCGTTCATTTCATTGTTTACAGAAACACAGAGCTCTGGTTTCTTTTGTTTCTATTGTTTTACAAACGACGCCGACTTGACTTTTTGGCCTCGTTTTTCTCGAAAACGAAACGAAAATCGGTAAAAAAATTATCTGGGCAATGTTCTATGAATGAAGAGAAGGTCACATGCTAAAATTCAGGCAGTTTTGAGCAAAATGGAAAAACGGCCTAACATTCGACATAAGACGGTTATGCTCTCAGCCCTTCAATTAATTTTATGGAAACAATTAATAATGGTCTCCTGCATAAAAGAGTACTCTGATTAACTAACTAGCAGGGTTTAGTCTAGAAATTGGCTTTTAAAGGCCCAGTGGGTTCCCCTTTACATATTTAAGGGTACCTGTTTTAATGAAAGGGGACTTAATAATGTTTGATTCTAATGTACAACAAATTTGTTAAATATTAAATGGCTAGGCACGTGTAAAATTGAGGTATTGAACTTTGTATAAAGTGCTCCAATTGTAGATTAAGTTATTTACGAAATAACAGCAGGCAAGAAATAATCTTCAAATAAAGACACACAGTTTTGAGTTTAAAAAACATGTTTAGGATGATCTACATCCATCTTCAGTTTTGACTGCAAATTAGACCGCTAGTCAGTGTGATAGAAATACAATGTACATAGAATATTAATTACTAAATAACAACACTCTTGACACCGCCTCCACGTCTTTCCAACTCAAAATCAAGGAGGCTTTGCACATCGGGTGGGAAAAACCCTTGTTAAACAAACAAGTCAATCACATCAATCTATCACTTTCATTTTAATTGTCCTTGTTAATTTCACTTTTTTCAGTTTTTTTTGCATTTTCAACACCACTGTATTTCAGTTGTTCTTATTCATGTTGTTTTTCAAACTTAAAACCGTGTGTCTTTAGTTGAAGATTAAGTTATTGCAAAATGATTATGTTGAAAATACAGTACTGTCAGTTGCCTGTTGTTCAGGTGTTGGTAGACTGTTGGCCAACAGGGGTGTTTGTCACTTTCATCCTATTCTTTTATTTTCACATAGTTAGCCACTAAAAAGAGTTCTCTATCTTACCTGAAGGCTGAAAGTCACTATTTTATTAGACAAGTGTATTTATGATGATTTATGATGATGATGATGATGATGATGATGATGTTGGTGATGGTGATGATGATGGTTATGGTGGTGGTGATGATGATGGTGGTGGTGATGATGATGGTGGTGGTGGTGATGATGATGATGACAACAGCTAAACAAGAGGCTCCTCTCACTTAGGTGGCCTTTAGCAAAGTTCTGATTTAAATAATTCATTAAATAGTGAACACATTTTGTAGTATGAGCATTATGAATTTCATTGATGTTTGTTGTTGTTGTTGGGTGTGGCATAAGGGCAGCCACCCCCTTTTACAGAGGGTGCTCCCCTTGTGCCTCACACAGCAACAACATGCTCATGTTTGAAGCAGTACTAATATATTGCAGTATTAAGCAGCCTGTTCAGGACTTGCGGCTTATTAGGACAGAGGTGTTTCAAAAGAAACTGTTAACTGTTGGCAAAATGTAGCAATTATTCTGTTGTTTTTGTTTGAAACTTTTATATGGTATGAAAATTTTTACTGTCACAACTTGTTTATCAGTGTAAGTGTCTTTTATAAGCTTCCTTTCTGGAAAGTTTGATGCATGCCATTGTTGGCTGAGGGAGGGGAGAAGGCTATTTTTTTAAGAATGGGGGTGGCTTCTTTTGGTGTTGATTAACAACCACCAAAATTTAATGTCACCTTAGAGGGCTTGTTACTTGCAGACCTGAACACCTTTGTTTAACTTTGATCGGTATTTGTAGTCAATATTTAGCCTTCAAATTTGCTGTTTGTCATTGTATGATTCATGTCATGTAAGAAATGTTGTTTTAGACCTGAAAGCAGACATAGTTATAATATTATTATTATATTATTATTGCATGGTTTATGATGTATGTTTTGGGGGCATGGCAGTGTTGCAGTGTAGTGTCCCAGGCAGGGTCTACTCTGTAAATGTTTGGGGGCGAAGGGGGGCTGCACTGAGGTCCTTACTCTATACCAGACCATGTTCAGCTGCATTGTGCAACTATGTTCTAGGCTAGACATCCTAGAAATCCTCACCCTTTCCCTGTCTCGCCAAGTGTCAATCCCTATTTTCCCACTAAACAATACCCTGTTCTAGACCAAAACTCTCTGATTTCTATACCCTGTCCCAGACTTAACTACTTAAAAACCATACCCTTCACAGGGGTACATACCCATAAAGCTAATGTATGGGAGTACGGGGATGGGTGGGGGGCGGGGGAGTTCACTGGTTGGCACCTTGGACTTACCTAAGGTTGGAATTTTGGTTGGAAGATTGTGGGCCCTTTGTTCAAGGGTCCCTGCATCATGGCTGTTGCAGATTAACATCCCACATGGTCTCCACCCAGGTGTATAAAAGAGCACCAATGAACATTGGTAGGCCACATGGCTGATTTACAAGAGAAGAATTATTTGGTTTGAAAATGCTCATAAACTGTGGTTAAACTTATATTTTTTTTTCTTACCACGTTCTGCCTGTTACTGTTCAGCCCCGTACTCCTTTAGAAGAAGAAGTTGCTGCTGTCTTACGTGGAAGTTCCCATGTTCTTGAGCGCACAAACAAGGAGCTAACTGAAGATGAAGAGAAAGCTCTACTGGCCATGGACTTGGAGGAAGTCAGTAAATTCTAATAAAAAATAACATGAAACAGTAGAATCTCGTAAAATCAAACCCTGTTTAATTCAACTTCCTTGCCAACTTGAACCAAAGGCCTCTAAAACTGTGCCACTCTTTTGCAAGTTCATCTGCACTAATTCAACTACCAATATTGTTACTTAAGAACAATTTTTATCACCAGTTTAGTTTGTGTTTTTGTTGAATGTATAATTATGTACTCTAGTATATTGGGATTAATCTCTACATTCAGGTCTTCATTATTTTTTCTCTCCTACGTGCTATGAAGTGTGTATTTATTGTAAAAAGTAGAAGGAACAACTGGTGATTTGTGCTTCATGGTGGGTCCAGAGGTCTGGATTTCAAGATGAAGCAAGACATTTAACTTGGCATTCATAGAAGTTGTCTTTGTCCAGTTGTACACACACATGTACATAATGTATAAGTGGACAATGGCGAACTATTAGAGAAATGTAACAAATTTCTGGGGTAATTAGGGGGAGCAGGGATGGCGCAGTGGTGAGAGCGCTCGCCTCCCACCAGTGTGGCCCAGGTTCGACTCCAGGCCCCAGTGTCATATGTGTCCTCAATTAGCATTAGCATTCTGTGCTAAATACCGTCAACACCTAAATAAATTGATTAATTTTGTTTTATTTTATTGTAACTCTATGATAAACTACATGTAGCATCCCATCCATATCCATGCTACAGGTGGAAGGGCATGGGGATGGTAACAATCTCAGTAACAGAAACTGAAAACAACTACTGGCTTCCAGAATTAGTTATTAAGCCTTGTGGTTACTTTCTCTCTTGTCAGCACTTGTGTTACTTTGTTTATACATGAAATGTTTTAGTTTTTTATTGCATCTTGATGATGAGTCTATTTTATTGGAATTACCGTATGAAGTTTCTGCAGAAACTAGTGAATATGGTTTGGCCCCTGAGAGATGCACACTTTGAAGAAGCAGTGTCAGTTAGTTACAGAAAAATATTCTTAGTTTATCTTTACCCCCACATTGTCAGCCATGATCAGTTAACTTAGATTCATAATGCTTGAGAATTTTTAATATGGCATTTGTTAATTCTCCAGGCAAAGGAAAGGAGGCACGAACTTCAAAAGCTTAGAGCGTTGCAGTCTTACTATGAAATGAAGTGTCACAGAATGAAGAAAATCAAAAGCAAAAAGTATGTGTCCAAGTAGACTTTGAGGTGTGTGCTGGAAGTTTGCAGACTGACGAGTGAAGCCCCTGCATGCACTGTGATTGGTTATTACTTAGCTGTGGATTGGTTTACCAATAAATGAATATTCCATTATCTTGCCAATAATCCATATAGCAACATCTATCTTTCTAAGAACAAGAGGGATATTAAGTGATTAATTGGACTTGGAGTCCAAAATTGTTCCAAATTAGCTCCATTTTGACATGTAAAGACTATTTTTCATGGAAGAACCGTTGTTCTGTATTTATTTTTTGACCTGAAGGTGTATATTAAAAGAGTTAGCTTATTATTTTTTCCTAAAAGGTGAAGCACTTTTTGCAAAAGTAATATTTTCAGTTTTTTAACCAATAATGAGCATATGGTTGTTAAGCGTTGGTGGCCAGTGGTTGTTCAGTTGCTGTCAAGCTCAGTATGTGTACTTTGACTGCAAATGGCATGCTGTGAACTGCTTGAATCGTCAAGGTATTTTTGTGGCATTCTGCAAGTTTCCTCTACCCCAGTCCTCCCTCCGGACACGCGTCAGTGTGAGGGGTGCCAGGGCGTGTAGGGCTCATGGCTGGGTTGCAGGGATTTGCCAGTAATGGAGTAGTCCATCTGGGTGCCGACTGACCACAGTGGAGGGCCCTGGATATCCTGGGCATCCAACAGTTATGTTATGCGAGGCAGTTGGTGAATTGTTTGAAAACCTTGTCAAACAAGCAACTAATATGGTCCATAAAAAGGAGGAATTTGTTATTGGTTAATTAATTTCACATCCTCTCACATTCATCAGGTATCATCGTGTGAAAAGAAAAGCTGAGTTGCGGGCAGCAGCAAAGATGGCAACAGGAGAAGATGGCGAGAATGAAGATGCTGCTGAGATTGCAGAGAAAGCTGACAGAATCAGAGCTATGGTGAGAATTCAACTCAGCATATGTGTAATGTTTGGGTGCTAAATCTTTTGTTAGCCAAAGATGAATTCCTTGAATGTGGAAACCTATTAAGTAACACTCCATTGGCACTGTTGGATCAAATCCAGTTGCCAGATTGGCCTGTCAATACGCCCTGATATTCATGGCCCATTGGTGACAGACATAATTTTTATGACAGACTTTGACGACAGACTTGCTTCACAATCCTCGTGTTGCTCCATAATGGTTTGCCTCAATTTGGTTGATCCTCATATTGCTTGATGATGTTTTGGGAGTTTTGATGTTGCCACTGATTGGATAGTCTCCAGCTGATGGACAAAACTCATCGCTGAGCGTCCCTATTTTTGTTTTCCGTGGGATAGATCCCAGAACAACTGTGATACAACCTCATTCTTACTTCTCCAACTGTGTTCCTTAACCTACGTCTCGACCAATTACAGTAATGTTTAGTTTGTTAAAGTAAATTTGAAGACTTGTTTTCAATCTGGCAAACACAAGAATCCAAAGTTGATGAACCAACTCCATCGCTTTCAGGAACGTGTGTCACTGAAGCATAGGAATACTTCCAAGTGGGCCAAACACCTGATGACCAAAGCCAGCAAGAATGCAGACGTAAGTTACTATCTGTGAGGCAAAAGTGATCTTTGCACCAGACATACAATGATGTCACAAATTCTGCGTTGCCACAAAGATAAATAAGCCAAAAATAATTTTATAAGCTTTCCTACACAGTCAGGGTTTATTCTACAAATTGGCTAACGAGTGCCCAGTGGGCACACCTCATAGTTTTAACCCTTCCACTCCTAAAGTGGCCAAAGCAAAAAATTCACCAAAAATACCAAATTTCGTTTCGTAAAATCATAAGAAATAAATAGTCCTATGTAAAAGTTCTGCCAAAGAGGTTTCATTTGAATGGTAACACGATAGGATTTTGTCAACAGATTAAAAAGTTAGAGTAACAAATCATCTCACCATAACTTGGTCTAGGAGTGAAAGGGTTAAGGCAAGGGCCGAAGATATTTTGTTTGACTCATAGACAAATTTAAAAGTGTTACGGTAAATTAGTGGTGTAAAATTGAAATGGAAGCTGCTCCAGTAGCAAATTAAATTTATTGTGGAAGTGGTAAACCAAGCCCACGGGATTGGCAAGTGATCAGTCAGGCGCATTCGAATGCCAAACCGCTATATAGGAACATAAGGTTTCTTGGTGAAAAATTTTGTACCTTTTTTGACGCGCTGTTGCAAATTGTATGTACCTATTAGTTTTCACTTGCGGTAATCCTGCAGCGCTGATCCCTAAAATAAACCCCGCACATAGGAATTTATTTTGGAGTTTTCTCCACGCTGCTTCAAGTTGCTATTAAGAGTTTATTTTTCTCGTTATGTTCGCATCACAAATCTCAGCAAATGTTCGTGTAGTCCTTCGAGACTATGAAAAACATATAAATAAAAATAAGAAATAAATTAGAAATAACATGGACAACTATAGATTAAGTGTTGAATTTTACATGCAAAAAAGTCCATACGATCCTAGTCCGGAGTGGAGTATCATTTTCTCCATTAGTGGTTGACCTGTTGGATGCAATGTCTCTGATTGTCTCATCCACATCTTTAGGCCAAGAAATTACTGCAGGACCAACTTCGTATCAGTCGAAAGCTGACAGAGAAAACTGTGGAATCAGAAAGTGACGATGAATTGGAGGAGCCGGCGCAGGACCAGGCTGCACAAGATGATGAAGACAATTATGGAAATCTCTTAACCTCTGAAGACAATCCGTGGAGATTGGACACAAAAGGAACACCTCTTTTGGCAGAGACTACGACTGGCGTGGACAATGGTAAGCAAAGTGTCCCATTTAGCAGAGCAGTTGAATATTGTTGTTTTTGTTAAGGATTTCTTATGATGTGAAGCTTACTCACTGATTTGTGCACAGCATGAGTTAATATAAATTATTCAAAGTAATTGTGTGCCATGTAGCGGCAGCCTTAACCTGAACCATTACCGCAACCGTAGTGGTATTGGCTGCAGTTACTGCAGTAGTTTGTCTTTCACCGTGAATGTTAAATAGGATTGACTCACGTAGAGTTCTTAGAGTCCAAAAAAGTCACCTAACCAATGAATTCCTAAAGGTTAACCTTTCACTTCCCTCAAAATGACCTCCGCCTATGAAAATGTTAATCATCAATGACAGTTTAGGGACTACCCTTGCGCCCGATTACTGATAAAACTAGCAGACTGCCGATACTTTTTGAGCAGGTACAAGACAAAATAAATAAACCGTCTGAACAGTAATACTGGTAATAATACTGAACAGCCTTACAGTTCCGTGGCTCGCGGATTACGGATCGAATTGGAAGTTCAAATCGTTGGTTTTTGAGGAAGAGGAAACTGGAGAACTCGGAGGAAAAACCCTCGAAGCAAGGACGACAACCAACGGCAAAACTTGCACACACATGGGCTAATTGTCTTTGTACGCCTGCTTCAAGATGGCGGATATTTACGTATTTTAGTACCTTGAGCAAACTGTTTACTTTTTCTTGTTGATAAAACGTGTAGCCTTTAAAATTAAGAACTGACTTTGGCGAATATTTAGTGAATTATGATTACAAAACAACCCCGATTCGTACAATGCCAAGATATCACGATATGCAACTTCAAAAAATGTTACTTGAAAATCTAACTTCTTGGTCGTGCAAATTTAGAGAAGCGTTATACATTGGGTTTGAGCCCACTCAATTTCATTTTTTTCTTTTCAACTGGTAAAAAGGTCAGTCAGCCGACCTCTTCAAGTGGGCGTTCCAAGAAATTTACCCAATTCGGTGTCACACGGTGGACCCCCGGGATCCATATTCGTTAGCGGATTCTTACCTGGGCCAAACCTGGGAGGTGGGGGGGGGGGTCCTGCTCCACACTGGTGGAGGGCCCGCCTGTGAGGGCGAGTGCTGTCTCCACTGCGCCATCTATGTTCCGCTAAATTTTAAGTACTCTACCTTTGATTCCAACAATACCCAAAACACATCTCAACATTGGTGTATTTTTGTTGTTAAATTATTCAGATTCTTCTGCGAAGCTTTATCGGCTTCAACCTATTAGAACAGAGGAAGCTGATGAGAATGGCGACGAAGATTCTGAGCGTGGTGATGATGGAGATAAGAGTGATGAAGAGTTTGAATTACAACCAGTACTTCCCACAGAGAAAGGTAAAAAGAAGGCAAGCAAGCAAGTGACAGAAGGGACCAAGAAGAAGAAAAAGAGGAAATCAGAAGTAGTTGGCGAAGTGGAAGTGACGGCAAAGAAGAGTAAAAAATCCGGAAAAACTGAAAAGACAAACCCTAGTGAGTCTGTTAACGGAAATAATACTGCTAGTACTGATTCCATTGAAGGGGAGAAAAGTGCTTCATTGAAGAAGAAAAAAAGCAAAAAAGTGAGCAATAAAAAGCTGACTGATAAATCAAAGAGTAAGATCGATAAAGACAAGGTTAAAAGTGTAAAATCAAATGCGGAAACAGAAGGCAATGCATGGACTAATTCCAGTGTGGACACCGGTGAAAACAGCAAAAATAGCACGCTTAAAGGAGACAGTAGAACAGAAACTGGGATTTCTGAACCAAAGGACATTCGCGTGGACCCCAAGAAAATATTCAGAATTGAAGACCAAGGAGGTGAAGCGGAGGATGGTGACAGCGATTCTCAACAACAGAAACGAATTGATATTCAGCAGGCGTTCGCTAATGATGATGTGGTTGAGCAGTTTGTACAGGAGAAGAGTGAGATTGAAGAAGCATCAAAACCACAGGACATTGACTTGAGTCTTCCTGGCTGGGGTTCCTGGGCAGGAGCGGGGATAAAGCCGTCAGAGAAAAAGAAGCAACTGTTTACCAAGAAAGCTGAACCTGCCCCACCCCGGAAAGACAAGGATTTGTCACATGTGATTATTAATGAGGAGAAAAGCAAATTATTTGCCAGAAATCAGGTATGAATGTATGTCAGCTGTGTCCCCATCCCTCCTTGCCTACCCCTGTTTGTTTAAATGTCAAGACTTATCCTTTAATCCTGAGGATGTAATGTGAATCTAATTTTTTTGTCTGGTTCGTAACCTTTAAAATAAAAGTGCTTTCTCTTATGCTCTCTTTTCCTTACAAGGGAATTTTTCGACCATTTTCTAGCACTATGACACTGTTCTTTGACTCTTCCATACTAATGTGCATTCATTCGAAAACACGAGCTTGTGGACGATTTGTCAGGAAATATGCTGAAAGCAGACTGAATAGTCAGGGAGATTAATGTGGACAAGTGAACACGATACGAAAACACCAGCAAGAACGAAAACATTTTGCTACGTTTTTGGTCAAATGAAAAAGGAGGATTTTGGAAGGACCGGTTCTTGCGAGTTGAAGGCTTACATAATGGGAAAATCGAGCTCCTTTACACTCAAAAGTTAAATTAGGTTAGATTGAACGTCCACGAGTGTATTGAATACAAGTGTCGTCCATTTCCTTGCAGGTTTCCGCAGTGCCACATCCTTACGGAAGTCACGTGCAGTTTGAACGGAGCGTGCGGAATCCCGTGGGTAAACATTGGAATACGGGAACGACTGTCAATCAGCTGATTAAACCACGTGTCTCGACCCTGATTGGTACAATCATAGAACCCATCAAAGCTACCAAGGAAATCAAGCGAAGGAAGCCCGAGGACAGAAAGAAAAAGAAGGAAGGAGAAAAACCATCAGGAATTACAATTCACAGCTAACGAGCTTTTTACCAAGTATTGTCAGTCTTCTAATGCGAGGTGACGACGACTTCTTGCCCTGAATATCCTGCTACGGTTATGTGACTTCGTCATGCGCCCCTTCCCTCAAAGAACTATGAAGAGCTTGCGTTACAAGGCTTCCTCCCAGAGGCACTACTCAGAACTGGGAATGCAGGAACAATGAAATAGAACTGTTGCAGGCTGTGATCTAACTAAATAAAGAAGCAATACACCTTATTCCAAAATGGCGGAAAATACATTACTCTTTTGTCTCAATGTTAATTGGTCCTTATTGCCTCGATCCCAGCTTCAGAATTCAAAGGAATATTTGGCTTAAAACGAGGGAGCAAGGGCCAATTAACATGAAGACAAAGGAATAATGTATTTTCCACCATTTTGGAATAAGGTGTATGCGGTTGTACTAAACAAACCAGTTGTGTCAGTTGTTTCCTGTCCTAGACAACAAATTTTCATTCTGCAGTCTAAAATAGATAGGTAGGTCTGTCGGCCAGTCGGTGGATAGGTGGAGACAGCTCATGCGCTTACGTCGCCACTCTCCATTTTTCCCTTTATTCCTGAACCCTTCGTTTTTGCGCGTGACAGAAAAGTCGCGGCTGTTAGTAAAGCATGGCAAGACACAAAATTGCCTTGAGCGTTTTTTCCCCTCCTGGCACTTAATAAAGCAATTTTATTTTAGCTCTGGGAAAAATACCCAGCAGCTTTACAGACCACAGTGAGACCTCGATACTTCAACTTTTGTTTATTCAAATCCTTTTTCCCAACTTAACATGTCAGTATCTGGTGTTAGATGCTTAACCCATCTCCTGTATTTAGAGTGACTAAAGATGCGTTTCTTAGTTTGTCTCTACAGAACGGACGGTTTCGTATCCGTCTCACAGACAAGCTAGGAGTTGCAATACTTTGCTAGAATGATTATGCAGCAAATAAAACCCGCAATTAACAGAGACGTGGAATTCTGTAATGAAGAAGTCTAAAACTTTCTCAAATATGTGAAACTACAGTTCAGCAACGACAGTGATAGTTACGATAATTTCAGCCTAGTACACAGGCCTTCTTTTCCTCCCGTGGGAAAGTGCGCCTGGGAAAGAGTAGCCTGGTCAGTGTCCCAGAATTCGCAGACTCGTACCCGGTCGCGAATTATGAGTCTGGGGGGAAGGGAGAGAAGATTGTATTCCCATGTCACCCCGCGGGCCTCAATAGAATCCAATCTTCTCTCCCGTTCCCCCAGACTCATAAATAGCGACTGGGTACAAGTCTGCAGATTTCGGCGACTCCGTAAATTGCCGCCAAAAGTGGTTGAGTGGAAAGGAGACTGCAAGAAACCTGTATATGCATCAAACAAAGTCCTTTCGAAGTCGATTTGAGTTAAAATAATTTGACAATTCAAACCAATTTCAAACTTCGGTAATTCATACCATTTTATGGTAGCAGTAATCTTTTGTTGGAGAAAACAAACCATGTTTGGAGGCGACACTACGTTTCCCCGCGAAAAGCCGTTCTGAAAACGTCCTGCAAAATTATGCTAATTTACGACGCAGCACTATCTGCAGTATTCGCACCTACGACGGTTCGTACATCGAAATGGTTGCAGCAGCAATGGTATTTAAGGGTGCGTTTCTTTGGGAGAATCCGAAAACGGATTTGTGATCCGAGATCATATGGATTCTTCGACGCCAAAGAAACGCAAAATCCGAAAAAGGATTATTTTGTCATGACAAGACAGGCTGGAGGCACGCAATATATATATTAAAACGATATTTCTCTCGTACTGCCCTAGAATTCAACTAGAATGGAATACAAATAATTTATAAACTAGGGCAGTATCTGCAGTAGTTCAAGTGAACTCGCTATTTGCGTTAACAATTAGCAAAATCTGGTCCCTGAATTACAGAAATGGTACACAAATGAAGTTATCCTGACGTGTCAATGCTTCTGTCTGTTCTTTTGGAGAAAACTTTTCAGATATACGGAACGGAATAATCACCTGAATTTTCTTTTTCACGATCGAATGTGTTGTCACGCAAGATCGAGAGAAAATATGGCGAGACCAGTAAATTTGCATGGAAGACCGCTTGACAGATGTACTATTTTCGGATCCGTTCCCCAAAGAAACGCACGGATCATGAATCCTAAAAATCCGGATTTAGATTTGATCTGATGTCTCTACTCGGATCGAGTGTGGATTCTTCAGATCACTAATCCCTGATTAATCCATTTTCGGATTTAGGTAAAGAAACGCAAAATCCGTTTTTGGATACAAGAAGCCGGATTTGGATTTTCCCAAAGAAACGCACCCTAAGATAAACAGCTTTCAGGAAAGCAATTCAAGTTCACTGGTGTCTTGAGTTGGTTTTCGTGAAAGTTATCACTGAACTTTTATTGGATATTGGAACTCCACGAAGGTATGCGAATTACTGCAATCACTTTTCACTTTTCACGAATCTGTCTGGCGCTATGTCCTAACGAAAAATTTCGGGACGTTCGCCTGATGTGTTTCCGTGGGGGTACAAACGTCGGTCCGTTAAACATCGCCTGTTTTCTCAGGTAAAACATTAAAAAAATAAACCTATAATCTCCATTTTACACGTTCTCGGAGACCCAGGGGCAGATAGTCGGGGTGGGCAGATAAGACGGGTGAAATCGGTGCGAGCGAGAGGACGGGAGTCTTGTAAACTCTCGCTCGCACCGATTTCGCCCGTTTTATATTTCTCCCGCCCCGACCATCTGCCTTAGGTCTACGAGGATGCATTTTACATTGAAGTGCCCCATAAAGCCTGCAAGTTGGTTCCTTTGGGTTTCGCTCAAGTGTCTCACAGGCTCTTCTTCTTCTCTCTCTTGCTCTCTTGCTTCTTGCTTCTTTGGGGCTCTTTGCCCTCGCTTCGTTGCTCAATTTCGTTTGGGAAGAGCGAAGAAAAACCTCTGGCACCAGGGAAGTGTCCGGCCGACATAGACACATTTTGGTTGCTCATTTCTCCAATTACCAACTATTATTTGCATCTCTGTCAGTTGAGGTGGGCACACACGAGGGGTGGTCTAAAACCTAGTCGCAGGGACCAAAATGGGCAATTTGTGCCCTCGTAAGTAAGTGCGTACTGTTCGTTCGACTAGCACCTGTAACTAAACAAAATCGACCAAACAAAAAGCAATCCTGATCACGACTGTCCCCGCGACCATTCCCCTCGTGTTGAAACTATAGGGGACTTGCCCCTGCCAGTACTCCCTGTGACTAGTCTCTTCGTGTGTCTGGTTGCTCGTACCAGAGTCCTCAGGCTTCTTGGTTAGCGGGAGGTCGAGGACTCTGAATAAGAGATTGGTGCCGACCTATAGTGACGAAACTGCGAGTTCTGAGCCGGCGAGCGAACTCGTATCTTCGCGATAGGCCTCAAATCACGACACTTGAGTTTAACACAAACGGAGGAGCCTTCTCGCAGGCTACCGGGCAACACAGTTTTATTTATTTTTTTTAGCTTTGTTTCTTGGTATTGCGGCTGGATGACTCCAGTCCAAAACTGCTGCCTTTCTTAGAGTCACTAAAATGGAGCAGTACTTTCATCATGATGTAACCTAGAAAGGGAATGAGAATACAGTGTTTAGTGAGGTTGTCGGTGAGCAGATGCGCGTCGAAATTAGAAATATGGAAAGGCTCAAACTCCATGAAAACGTAGAAGAGTTAAGTAGCGGTTAAAGGGGAGTCGTCTAATTTTCGTCCAAAATGGTTGGGGTGGCGGGGGGGGGGGGGGATCAAAAGAGTAACTTTTTTATACAAATCTTCAATTGCACGAACCATTACTTTAAAGCCTTTACAACCGAAAAACTCAACCTTTCCAGAATAGCATAATTTACGATGCTAAACCGAGTCAAACAAAGAAGGCTATGGCGGCCTTCTTTGCCTGTAATAAGGTCTACTGATCGAAGAACTTACCTACAAGAGCAATTGTTCCGGCGATAAGGAATGAAGTTATGGAGCCAGAAACTATGACAGAGATGATATACCGGACCAGTGGAAGGCACAGAATAATATTCCATACTATAACTGCGATAAGATTTCTTGACTTCCTGGGGTATTCGTATCGCTCGGCTGGAAATGTCCCATGTTCAACATAGTAGCTCATTGCTTCGTCCTGAAAGAAAATAGCGAGAAAATGTTTACTGCAGTAACAACATCTTCCGAGTTAAATATCATTTGTTAAATTTTCAGTCCCTGGTTCACACACACAACGGCTTATCAGCATAGAAACCTGCTTTTTGCCTTATAAGGAAATTGGATGCCATGTTAAATGCGGCGGCTTTCAAAAGTATTGCTGCGTAGAAAACCTTTTGTAGACTGCAATCCAGTCGTTTTTTTTCTCTCAGGACTCGCGAGAGAAGCGCGCGAGAGAAAAGAAGCGCTAACACGCAACGTACGGAGCGTACACGAGCGTCACACGCCCATCAATTTCACGTTCGCTCTCGAAGACCGCGCGTTTCCACGGACCAACGCAAAAAATATGACTGTTCCGCAGTCTAAACTTTTTGTCCTAAAATATGCATGACAAAGAAAACAAAACAAAATCAGTCAATATGGATTACTGAAGTTGAGAATTCAATAAAACGATTATTGCGCTCGCGTTTGTTGGATATTATGTGATAATAATAACCAACTCAGCGCTAAGCCCTTCATTGGTTATTTATCCCCTCATACCCAACGCGCGCGGAAGGGTTTTCGACAGGCACTTTCCACTCGACCAATAATCTTAGCTAAAGATGCTGGTTTATTGCGTTATTTACGTCTTCTGCCCTTGTCGCTATAGCAAACAATGAATTTTTTAGTTTATACCTTGTCTTGGAAAGCTTTCCTGCACCAGTTTGATGTCGCTTCAACGCTATCACAAGGAATTTCTTTCAGCGGAATTCGCCTGGAAGAGACAAGATAGGCAGAATTATTGACAAGTACTTGCTCTGTTAATTGTTCTGCGTGTTCAGATGTTTGATGGCAAATGTTGTTCCTATATTTCCACACAGCTTGACTTACCACTTTAACCCTTTGAGCCCTAACAGTGATGAAAATGAAAATTCTCTTTACATCATCACTATTTGTTCAAACATTCAAGTGGTGAGAATAAACGAAGTGATCACCAAGGATAAGATGTCTTGATATTTAGTCAAATTCTCCGTACTAGTTCCACAAGAAATGTTTGGAAAACAGTAAGGAGAACATGCATTTTCATATCAGGGCTTCACGGGTTAAACCCATCAGACCCAAAAACTATTTAAGGGGATTACACCTAAGAGATATGATTGTGCTTCGATTTCACCCCCTTTTTTCATTATAACTGACGATTTTAATAACATCATCATATCATAGCATAATTTTGTTGTGCAAGATTCCCTGAGTATTTTGGAATTTTTTGTGAGTTTTAAAAATGTTTATTTAAGAAAAAGAAAAAGAAGGGCGAGGTTAAAGAATTTAAAGACATTGAACAAAACAAAAATTTTGAAGTGGTTGTCCGTTAAAAATAAAGGATGCACACCAAAACAGTCAGCTACCAACCTAAGTGCTCTCGCGCGGGCGCGGCACTTCTGGGTCTAGACAAGGATACAAGGATGTATGTAATGTATGTGGGATCAGCAATGTCGAAAGGGTCGTGAAATATGCATTTAACATTGCTGATGCTAGTAGTATACAAGACGCGTGTCATAACGAAACTAGTAAATATGACCTGGTTAGAGCATTCAACGGAGTTACGGAAGGTCATGGTTTCGATTCCTGTCGGGGACTCAGATTTTTTTCCTTCTCCTATGCTCTTGACAATCTGAATATTCCATCTTTCTTAGAAAAAAAAAATTCCGCAAACAGGAAGTACCGCTCCATAGATAAATTATTAGTGTGTGGATGTTCAACACAAGTACCTTATCCAGAGGTGAACGTCACCTCCCTCACCCATAAGCATTCGAGTGAGATTCGGTTCCTTGTTGTTTGGAAAGGCAACCTCTAAATCATACACTGCTGGTACTGAAAAAATACAAAGAAATCATAGCAGCTATAGTTCACTTATTTTGAAAAGAAAATTATATGTGTAATGTCGAGTGCAAATATGGCAGGAAAACTGCTGCATTAGGCGAATTTTCGCGACTAGTGATCTGGTTGGCCCTAAGTTCTAATATGACTGTGCTTAATCTTGGCTAAGATAAAACATTTTGGAGTTGAGACAAATCTATCTCACCGCAAAACATGTCTTATGCAGACGCACACAGTAGCCACGTGTTTAAAACCTAGGCCTCGCTATGTATGTATTAAAATGTTTATTTTCAGGTTTATGTTTCCTCTGTTTACGGTGTCCCCAATTAGCACTTTCATGCTAAATATATTGACACCTAAAACAAAGTGATGATGATAATTGTACAGACTGTAGTTAAAATTACTAATTACCTTTTTCCTTGAAGAATTGAACAGTCAAAGCAAAGCCCCTGGATCTCGGCAAAAGATGATGTTTTAACTCTGGCAGACCATGTGACCGCGCATACTCTATACTCGCCTGTCTTTTTGCCTCTGTTAGCCTTGTTCCTTCTGCAAAAATTGCCAGCTAGAAGAACAAAAAATCCATATAATTGTTAAGACTGCAAAATGTAAACAGGAACCGTTATTTAACGGTTATTTCACTAAATCGAGTAGTCCACTAGCTCGAATTAAAAGACGGCAGTTTTTCTCCTCAGCGGTCAGAGGTCCAGCTCACTAGAACAGGCTTACATGGCACGTCACCGGTAGGTCGTGTGTTTTAGGCCTCGACTGTTTTAGTGAAATCTTGTAGCAGTGTGCCTAGCGGTTTTTCACTGGAAGTTCTTTCCCCTCCCTCCCTCCCTTTTTCTCTTTTTTATCCTTTCACTCTTCCAATCAGTGCGATGGATGACTGGAATTGGGACCCAATGCTGGTTTGCGGGGACTTGCCAGTAATCGGAGCAGCATTCTATCTAGGGGCTGGCTGACCACTGCGGTCTCATGCACCCACCTTCCACATAAGCGAGGCAGTTGGTTAAATGTTTTTCACCCTTTCACTCCCAGAGTCAGTTATGGAGACATTAAGGTGATAATTTCTAACTTCTGAGTTTGTGGACGAAATCCCATGGTGCGACCATTCAAATGAAACCTCGTCAGCAGTACTTTCACATGGTACTATTTGTTTTGCAGGATTTGAGAAAGTGAAATTTAGGATTTTCTCAAAATTTTACTTTGCCCACTAAAGGAGTGAAAGGATTAAGATTTTGTCCAGAAACTTAAAAGTCAGAACCATCTTAATTGACAACATACTGAAACAGCACCACAGGAAAGTACTGTTAGGGCCGATTTAGACGGTACAACTTTTGAGATTTGTCCTGAAATTTGATTTTAGGCACTCTTGGGAGTGAAAGGTTTAAGTTTCCAAAACAAACGTTTCCATCAAATAAGAACGTTTTTCATCCTCTTATTTCGCGCGACCTCTCTTACTCACAGGATTGAGCGGATAGCACGTTCGAAGGGAGCCAATCCAAGCGTGTGCTTGCTTACATCCATACCCACTGTTTATGTTGCTAATAATAAGAATAGCTGGAAGAACAATTAACTGTCCCCCTTCCCCTAGCCTGCATGAAGACGTCTCCTATTTTCTTTGGGAGATGCCTGCATGCAGGCTACTCACCCACTCCACCCCCCTGAGGAGTACACACCCCACATGGGAGGAAGAGGTGGAATCTTCTTCCTTGCCCCCTGGGGTCAAACCTCATTTCATGTGTGGGGGTCCTAACTTTTGAGTCTGCGGATGAAATCCTAAAGCGTGACCTCTCAAATGAAACCGAATGAGCAACGCTTTGCCGTAATACCATTTCTTTGTTACGTACGTTGGTTCAACTTTTGAGTCTGTGGATAAAATCTTAAAGTGTGATCATTCAAATGAAAGCTGTTGAGTAGTTCATTCCTGTGGTACTGCTCATTGCTGTATACACGCTGGTTCTACGTTTTGAGTCTGTGAATGAAATCCTAAAGCGTGACCTGTCAAATGAAATCTAATTAGCAACGCTTTCCCGTAGTACCATTTCTTTGTTACATAAGGTGGTTCTAACGTTTGAGCCTGTGGATGAAATCTTAAAGTGTGACCATTCAAATGAAAGCTACTGAGAAGACTGTACTTTCCCACGGTACTGCTCATTACTGTATACACAATGGTCTTACCTTTTGAGTCTGTGGATGAAATCCTAAAGTGTAATCATTCAAATGAAAGCTACAGAGTACTTTCCTGTGGATGTGGTTCTAACTTTTGACTCTGTATATAACATCCTTAAGTGTGACCATTCAAATGAAAGCTACTGAGCAGTACTTTCCTGTGGT
This sequence comes from Siderastrea radians, assembly GCA_964017195.1. Lineage (NCBI taxonomy): Eukaryota > Metazoa > Cnidaria > Anthozoa > Scleractinia > Rhizangiidae > Siderastrea > Siderastrea radians. Next base: position 52,275,607 of record OZ024888.1, read on the forward strand.
GCTGTTTACTATGCTGTACAAGGGGGTTCTAACTTTTGACTCTGTATATAAAATCCTAAAGTGTGACCATTCAAATGAAAGCTACTGAGCAGTACTTTCCTGTGGTGCTGTTTACTATGCTGTACAAGGGGGTTCTAACTTTTGACTCTGTATATAAAATCCTAAAGTGTGACCATTCAAATGAAAGCTACTGAGCAGTACTTTCCTGTGGTGCTGTTTACTATGCTATGCAAGGTGGTTCTACCTTTTGAGCCTGTGGACAAAATCTTAAAGTGTGACCATTCAGAAGAAAGTTACAGAGCAATACGCAGTTCCAGAAAATGTTCATAACAGCCCTAAGGATGGTCATTAGAAATCCCAAGGGGGTGGGGGTGTCAAAAGGCAACATTTTAAGTTAAACTGGAATTTCCGGAAGGGTAGGGTGGTCAAACCAAATAAAAAAATTTTAAGGGGAGGGTGTGGATATTTTCTGCATCCACACAATGTACAAGGTGGTTCTAACTTTTGAGTCTCTGAATGAAATCCTGAAGTGTGACTAACCAAATGAATGCTACTGAGCAGAACACTTGCATTGTACTGTTTATAATGTAGTACAAGGTGGTTTTAACTTTGACATCTGCGCATGAAATCCTTAAGTGTGACCACTCAAATGAAATCTACTCAGAAGTACTTTCCGTGCTGCTGTTTATTATGTTGTACAAGGTGGTCCTAACTTTTGAGTCTGTGCATGAAATCCTTAAGTGTGACCATTCAAATGAAAGCTATTTAGCAGTACTTTCCTGTGGCGCTGCCTGTACAATTGCCTGTACAATTAAGGTGGTTCTAACTTTTAAGTCTCTGGATAAAATCTTAAAGTGCAATCATTTAAATGAAAGCTGTATTGAGCATCAGTTTGTTATGTTTATTATGCTAGACAAGGTGGTTCTTCAATCCCTTACCATAACTCAGAGGGGAAGGGGTTTAAATTAGGAGCTATGTCACAGGTATTGTTGTGTCTTGGAGTCAAAATACTGCTTAAATCAAAACTAAGAGCATTTTTTAATCTACAAAATGGTTTTCTGAGAACTCCAAGAAGGAATGAAGTGAATTCTTGAAAGGAGAATAAAATATAATTAGTTTATAATGGTTTTGCTAGACATCAGGGAAAACTTGAAAAAAAGCGGCCCAATTTTTTTCTATCATGACCATCCGTGGCCAAAGGCATTTACACTAGTAGAGTAGTTTTAAACAAAACTAGACCATTATTTTGGGTTTCCACTATTACAAACATGTCTTCTGGCTTCTCAAATAAATGCTAAAAATCAAACCTAAACAATATACCAACCCAGAATGGAAAAGGGAAGTCTTCAAGCGTCCTCAAACTCTTCTCCAGAAGTTTTTGATCCTTCTGCCAGTTACGCTGTAAAAATGCATATTCAGTACACCACCAGGAGAAACCAACTATTGGCAAAAACTTCAAATAGCCTTTCATGTAACACTTGGTGGTCTGCAAAATGGTAAAGTAAAGGTAACGTCAAAACACTAAAGTAAACTGGAGACGTGGGGGGGGAGGGGAGGGGGGGGCTTCTCAATAAAGTGTTATAGGGAGGCTTTGCCCAGAGGTTCAAACCCTTACCCTCTAATATACTAATTTTTACCAAAATGGTAGCCCTTTCATATACCTATCTAGCAAAGTTGGACCCTCTCCTATACCTCAAGGATAAGTCAAACAATAGAATTTCCTATAATCGTCACGTTTTTCCTGGTTTTCAGTCGTTCTGATTCAGTTGCGTAGTCATTTCTGCCAAAATATGGCACTTTTTGATATACTTGGCTTTAGCCACCATTTCTTCCACTTTGCAGCTGATTTTGTGACCCTTTCGTATACTAAAATGGCAATTTTCCCTACCCTTTAATATACTGCGAGCTTGAAAAAGGCACCCCTTTTGGGCAGAGCCTCTCCGTATAACCCACTATCGGGAGTACCCTCCCCCCCCCAGGACTTGAGGTAACTTCAATCTCAATCCAGTGCACTGACTCTTAAAATCAAACTGTGTGAGGTTGTGGTCCTCATACCATTATTCTGTGACTGAAGTCGGCACTTTTAATCCTTTAAGCCCCAACAGTGATCAGCCTTGACATCATATCAGTGGATTTAAAACGTGCAGGTCATGCGAGTTAAGGAAATCATCACCAAAGATGAATCGTCTTGACGTTAAACAAGTTCTCCCAACTAATGCTCAACAAAATAAAATTATGTGGAGAGCGGTAAGAAGAATGTTTGTGTAATGATGTTAGGGATTAAAGGCTTAATAGCATCTAGGATGTATCTGGCACTAGTGTGTCAAATTTAATAAAGGGCTGGAAATAAAATCATGACCATCTGCTTTATTTTTGATTGAATGGAAAGGCCACATAGGAAATATTTGGCTCAAGATGAATTTAAAAACTTTTCCTGCCTAGAAAGCAGGCTAGAAAAAGGTATGGCCATGCTAGAACTGTATACTTGAGCCAAGCTACATCAATTAAGATACAGCTACAGTGTAGGATATCTCAAAATTATCCATTTATTCAAGTGAGATAAATTTCTGTCATTTTCAGATGGACTTCATTAAAACTTTCATTTTACAAAACGTTTCAGGAAAAATATTGTTTCTACACAAAGTTATGGAAAGTCATTTTGCGAGAATTTATATCAAACCACAAGTAGTCGCCCTGACACCTTGATCTTTCAATCTCAAGAGACTGGAAAACTATTCAGCCCTCCAAATCATTTAATAATAAGTACACAAAATGCACTTACCGCTAAGACTCCTGCCCTGTCAGCAACAGTATAACCAATTAGCCAGTCAACATCACTGCGATGATTAGACAGACAGATAGCACTCTCTTTTCCTAGCATGTCAAAATCTTCTTTTGTTCCATAAAGTTTAATGTCTAGACCTGACCACCATTCGGAAAGGAATGTTAACTCTGAAAGCAAAAACAGCAGCCTTTTAGAACAGCAGATAAAATAATTTTTTGTAGCTATACGTCATCTATGCTATAGTGACTTCACAAACTGTATACCAAGGAACATCACAGACAATCCAGTAATAACGAAAGAGCAGCATTTCAAATTTCCAAAATTGGAGCTGTGGTAATAAATATAAATCATATTGCATGGAGTGTCAGGGTGGGGATCGTATCACATTGGTATTGAGGCACTTTCTGCTAAGACAGATTTAACATGTCTGGCCATTTTTAAACTTATTTTACAGCTATAGACTGATTCAAATTGCCCCAATAAGCCCCAATATTCATATGCATATTCTCTGTAGTGTTCTCCATACATTTGTATGGTACTAGTTGAGAGAATTTGCACAAACATCAAGACATTTCATGTTTGGTGATCATTTTCTTTATTCTCATGACCTGTATGTTTGATCAAGTAGGGATATTGTAAGGAAAAAGTAGACACTTGTCACTATTAGGGCATAAAAGGGTTAAGCTTAAAAAGCTATTGATGCCTTGCATGGGGAAATGTGGCACATACATGTATGTTGCAAATAAATCCATACTAAGCAACTAGTTAAATTTTATTTAAAACTACTGTGAAAATAAAGGAGAAGGAAATGAAGGTCACCTATGGCAAAAAAGAAAACTACATTCTTCAGCTGTCAAACTCCTTCAATGAACAAACGCAATTAATTTGTTCTGTGAAAAATATAAAGCATTTTTTTTATTCTTTATTAAATGCTATCCATTTTCCACACAAATTCCAAATTATGTTGAAGACATGACACTAAGGTCCAACAGATAAGTAAACTTCATCTTAGGATTAATAAAAATAACTCTGGATAGATGCATTAGTAGGTTGCATTGAGATTTAACTACTATGGGAAATTTTGTTTTCACTGACAGGTGGGCAAAATTGTGTGAATTTTACTTCCTTATGACAAAAAAATATTGAGATGTTTAAAATATTTTATAGCTGGGCAAAGTCTGCTTAATTTGTTCAGTCCTTAATTGAGCCTAAATGAAACATGTTGTAGATTTAATCATGAAATAATATTAAAAGAGGTACTAAGGCACATCTTGGGAGCTTATGAAAGAACCCCTTCTTTCATTTGGAGTATTTTTTAAACAGCAGGGTGAGACGTACAATAGACACAAGAAAAACATATGCTTTGGCACACTTCTAAACTGGATAAAAATCACTTCACGTACGTGAAAATTTAACGTGAGTTTTGAATTGAATTCTTAAAATTTAATGGATTTTTTAATGCCAAACTCGAAGTCATAAATCACCTTGTTCGCACGTATTGCATGACTCTGAGTGTGAAATTACTTTTAGGATACCACACTTTCATTAATTCACAGCATTTCTATTTTTGTCTTTTGATTGACAAAACTAAAAATAAAATGTGGGTCAAAAATCCAAATGCAAGATGGCAGAAATTGCAAACAACTGAGAAAGAAAATAGAATTGGTAGGAAAATTCAACTCACACAATTTCTCCAATCTAACTACAAAATGGCACAAATCACAAACAATCTAGGAAGGAAACAGTGTGGGCTTCACAGGGATAATATAACACCCACAACTCAGACAATCTGGCTGAAAAATATGCTAATAACCTGCAAGTAACAATAAAAACAAAACCTAGAACCCTAATCCAGTCACAAGAAAATGAGACTGTTGTAAATCCTCGCTTGAACCAGTGCCAAAATTTTAAATTTCATATTTTGATGAGAAGAGCCGAAGAACAAATAGAAAATGGTGAGTCTAAAATTTACAAGTCAACTAACTGAAGGGAATTTTGTTAGTCCCAACTCAACATTACATAACACTTATTATTTGTACTGTAGGAATATTAAGCCATAATAGTTTTAGGCAATTTGGTTCTTTTGCACTCAGTCTAAACTCTAAAGTTTATCAACAAAAATGTCTTAGTGTAAAGTGCGACGTTTTTGCCAAGATCTTTACATGGGATCCATGCAGTCACCGGTGTTTAAATACCATAAATCAATATTGCCAATATAACACTTGAAACACTGACTAAACATCAGGACATCTATTTACTAAATCAATTTGGAACTTTCCTTCATGCGTATGTTCGATTACTGTGTGAATTTTTTTGGCACTACTGCTAATTTGAGTCTTTGGATGAAATCTTGAGGTGTGGCCACGTTCAAATGAAAGCTCTTGAGCAGCACTTTCCAGTGATACGGTTTGTTATGCTATACGAACTGATACTTACTTTAGAGTCTGTGTATGAGCTCCTAATACAGTGGTGCCTCAATTTAACGAAGTGCCAAGGGACTGTGGAAATTGTTTCGTTGTATCGACGTTCTGTTCCATACATTTTACTTTGGCCGGGCTGAAGAATATTGTTCCTTATATCGAGGACTTCCGTCGTTACATAGGGGCTTGTTAAATTGAGGTTTCACTGTATTAAGGTGTGGCCACTCACATGACAGCTAATAAGCAGTACAAGGTGGTTCTAGATAAGTTATAGTCTGTGGATGAACCCTAAAGAGTAACCCATTCAAATGAAATCTACTAAGCAGTATTTTCCAGTGATGCTGTGTATGCTGTGAAAGGTGGTTCTAACTTTTGAGTATGTGGATCCCATCTTGTGGAAGCTATTGAGCAGTACTTTCCTGTGGTGCTGTTTATTAGGTTGTACATGGCAGATCTAACTTTTCAGTCTGTGGATGAAATCCTTAAGTGTGACCATTCAATGAACGCTACTGAGCAGTACTTTCCTGTGGTGTTGTTAGGTTGCATGAGGCGGATCTAACGTTTAAGTCTGTGGATTAAATGCTAAAGTGTGACCGCTCAAAAGAAAGCTACTGAGCAGTACTTTCCAGTGGTGCTGTTTATTATGCTATACAAGGTACATGTAGTACTGACTTTTGCATCCGTGGATCAAATCCTGAAATGCATCCATGCAGATGACACATACAGTGCTACACAATGCAAAAACACGTACACTGCTACACAATGCAATGCGTGACAGAATGACTGCTGCGAAAACAGCTTTGATATGACAATGGATGATGGCTTGGCACATCACATTCGTGCTTTAACAAACTCTCATTTAAAAGAGCTGTTTTCACAAGTGACACAAACAAGAGTTAATCCCAGTATAGCTGTTTAGTGTGACCACACATACAGCTAGTGTCACCGCAAAACTCTGTCCATTTTGTCTACCTAAAATATAATTATTTGAACAAAGTTTGTACTTACGGCACCAGTGTAAGTAAACCACATTCAAGTTGAGCCATCTGAACAAATCTTTGTTAATGAACCACAGGGGCAACAAGAGAAGCTGAATAACATTGATGATGAGGCCACTGGCTAAAAAAACTAGCACAACCCATAACCAAACCACTGGCAGTCTCTTGAAAAACAATGCTAACTCCATGATAACAACTCCTTTAATAGATCTGTCCTGAAAATTGATTTTAAAAAATCCACGAGCATGTTTAAGTTAAAGCTCAAAACACAAAGGGAAGACTTCTTAAAAACCAGTTGTAAAATTTTGGTAAGGTTCCCCCCCCCCCAAAAAAAAAAAACAAAGACTATCGAAACATCGAAACACTTCTAAGCAACCTTGAGTCATCTAAGGAAGTCAGGTATGGTCCTAAAAACTGTATCGAAACACCTTAACTCCTCATTCTGCCAATGTATATCATTTCTCTTTCAAGAATTTTATTTTCATGAAATTTTACCTTTTCTTTAATATCCGATAAACAAAAATTGGTAGAAATGAAAAATGGTGTCTGCACTCGTAAAATGCAAATGTTAGGAAAATGTTTGCTAAGTAAATAAAAATTTGCCAGTACATAAGGGCTTGTATTGTACTTTGAACTTGTTTTTGTCTGACTCAGAAACTGGAGAGTAACAAACAGTTTTGCATTGCTTGTTAAATACTTCAAGTGGAATTAAGAGTTAAATTAGTAGGTATTGTTCACGATTTATGAAGTTGTTCATTCCCGACACTAAATAAATAGGACACTAGGGTAAATTTCTTGGGGGCGGACACAACCAGTTTGATCAGTGAATACCAAATTGGTTCAACTGGGAAAAATTTAGTCAACAAGAGGCATAAAGTCAACGAGAGGGGAAAAAGAAAAGAAAAACTAAATAGCATTTTATACCCTGAATGTTCAGCCTTGAAAGCAATACAACAACTGTAATTTTAAGGTTAAAAGAATGTGCACTGGATGGCATGAAAAATCTGACAAGCACAGAGAGAAATGTTGCAGTACCTATAAGAAATGTAGGGTTATGGAAAGGACAAGAGTCTTACTGAACGTTACTCAACTGAGGACAGTCTTTTGAAGTCTTACTTGTTGTCGACGATGAAGAAAGGATAGAGCAAAGTATCTGAACAGAACAACAAACTTAAGCCAGCTTTAAGACGTAAATATAGGAGTGAATCCTCTTTGCCTATTGAGCACGAACATTCCAAAGGTTAAGCTTACAGAGGGAAACTGTACATGTAAAACTCTGATTGCAAAGCACGTGATAGGCAAGGAAATCAAACTGATCAAAGTACATGTACAAACATGCATGTTCCCATGTTCAAACATAGGAGAAAAGAGTGCAGTACTTTCTTTTGTCTGCAAAAAAGGGTCATTTTACACATTATTTGAGAGATAAAATTGAAAGCCCCTCACCTTAGCTCACAAATTGTCTATGTTTGTCGGATATAAGTTACAAACTCTTTGAGTTTCAGCGGGACGCCATTTTAGTTTCATGTCGTGTTACATGGGTGGTACTTTGAAACCGCTGACTTCAATGCACATTTTCACCGCCATCACATAAGCAGACACCCCACGGGAGACACCCTTGGTGAAACGTTTGCCCTCGCTGAACGAGCGTACTTAGGAAAATGTTGAAAACAGGGTGGTGTAAAATCGCTCACAGTTGGGAGCAAAGACTCAAGAATATATCAAATTTCGACCTTTTAAAACAATTGGCAAAGTTTGGGGAGGAATTCTGTAGGCCATCGCACACCTCACCAGGGAAACTAAATTCTATACCAGGGAGCCGGAAATAAAACTCGCCAGGGAATTTTCTGAGAATCTCACTGATCTAGGGAGGTCTGAATTTCACTAGGAGGGATGGAGAGGTTTACCCTGCGAGCCACTGCTCGCAGGGTAGGAGAGGTTTAGTTCGGTCGACCCTTTCTAATCAAGGCTACAGACTGCAGTAAAAAGTTGCTGTTGTGACGAAAGCCTTGTCATTTAAGTGAAAAGAAGGAAAATAGCAGCTGTTCTCAAACATGTCCTATTTATTTACGCCTCCATTAGAGTTTGTTCATTTGATGACACGAGGATCCGAACACATTAGGCGCGGACGTCCATATACTTAAAAAAATTTGAGGTCATTCGCTGCATTTCACGAACGCATCGTACTTACATATTATTCTTCACCTGTGTTCAACAAATAGACTCAATAGTTAACGCCGTGAAACTGAGTTGTTTTATGGGTGGTTTCATGAAACGATAACAAACGACAAAAAACGATAAAAATGAAAGTAGCCGGTATGGGAACATGCAAATTTGTAGATTGAAAAGAAAATGTGCATGGCTGGCTTCGTGTAAAGCCTGATATACAGTGTTTACTTTTAATTCTAATACGCTAATACGTACCTTACTCTATTGCGTTTGCCAAACTGAACCAATCAGTGTCGCATTTGACGTCAGCGTGTAAGCTAAATGATGTCTGAACATTAAAAGGGAAAATTTCGTATTTTGGCGAGAATTAAGAGTGATTACATCACATGAAGCTCATATTTAATTCCTGAGTTCAGATGAGGAAGTCAGATTAAATTCATGTGAGTCTACTTGAGGCATGTGAGTCTTTTGAGCCTCAAATAACCAGTTGACATCACTGGCCCTATTAGGGGATTTAGGGATAAGACATACTGACTTGCGAAATTATTGGTAGTTTCAGGGATAATACCATGCACGGTAGTTTAAAACATTTAAGGTCTCAAGGATAATTGGCCTTAAAATTATGACGATAATGGAAAATCCATCACCACCCCCTTCCCCTGGTAAGTAAGTAAGATTTAAACATCTTAATCTGAACTTCCGCAGTTCCTTTCCCTCTATTAATAGCGAAGCTTTGGATTCATTTTGTGGAAAAGGAAGGGAAAAAAGATGTAGTGGTTCTTTCATGTTTACCACTAGAGCCCTGGCAATGTTTCTGTCGCTACTACTAGGTAAAGTTTAGCGTATCTGGCAAGCGAATGTGTAATTTTCCATCACAACACACAGTACGGTGGTTTTAGCTTTACCGTTTACTTTTGTAACTGAGACAAATCGAAATAAAGCTCATTCTTAATCCACAAAGGTCAATGAAAAACCAAATTCCATAGCGCGCATCGAATGACATTATCGCGGTCCCAGTCTATGGCAAACGTAGGTCTAAAAAGGAAAATCAGTCTACCTTTTAGTCCCAGAAGCAAATAACATATAGTAACAAGGATGATAGTATTGATTACCCATTTCAGGTGAAAAAGTTCAAGTGGCGATGAGTAACTTACAAATCCCGGCCGGCTTATTCACCAAACTAATACCCCTTGCTATGATCCACGATAAATTGTTACTGAACGCGTGTCACGAGTAGCTTGTTATTATGAGTTTAACTGAAGACCATTTTTTGGATTCTGTTTCATTTTACTTTATTTTGTTATCTCATTTCATTTTGTTTTATCTGATTTGATTCTTTTTTCTGACTGCCTGCCTGTCTGTCTGTCTGTCTGTCTGTCTGTCTGTCTGTCTGTCTGTCATTCTTTCTTTCTTTTCTCCTACGTTCGTTCTGTCAGCGAATACAAAGGAAAAGGGGCCTCTGCTAGCAGGGAATCTTTCTTTCCTTTAGGCGTTCAGACCGTCCCAGGAGACCACGCCTTGGACCCCCTACATACCTCTGCATTTAGCGATCACTTGTTCAAAAAACCCCACCCTTGGTCTGTTACAGATGCAGTGAGAATGTGATGTCTGTGACAATAGGCTAGAACCAGGCTGTTTTTAACGCAAAACGTCAAAAAGAGGCTAATTCACGAAACTAAAAAATTTTAAACATGCCTTTGTTATGTCTGAATAAAAATAAAAACAGATGTCTTTGACCATCTAATAATGTTTGTAAGCTTACATGAAAAATTCAAGAAAACCACTCATGCTCTCTCGATCTGTTGCCACTAAGGCTAATTCACGAGACTAATTCACGAGACTAAAAAATATTAATGATGCCTTTGGGATGTTTAAATAAAAAAAAAAGATGTCTTTGAGCATCTTATAATGTTTGTAAGCTTACATGAAAAATTCAAGAACACCACTGATGCTCTACTAAGGCAACAAGATAAGTATAGAAAATCATTTCATATCAAGAACCACGCGCGCGAAACGTGACATGAAATCACGCACCCCGCATACGTACTTTGACGTGAGGCACAGCCAAGCTGAGTGTCCATGACTAATCCACTTTTTCGCATGTTTGAAGATCAATTTAGTTAAAAATAATTACAAGAGTGTAGGATAAGTCGAATAAAGCGACTTGACAAAATTTTGGGGTAAGAGAGTTGCTTGTGCTGACAAAGTCATCAGGGCGAGAAACAACTTTTGTGATTTATAATCTTTTAGAGAACTTCATATAACGTCCGCCAGGTTTTTTGTACACTTCGTGTGACATCGCAGCCAAAACAAACACTTAACGAAAAGGTTTAATTTATGCCCGTTTCAAACGTCTCGTTACAGCTGTGCCAAACTGGCTCGACTGTAGCACGACTTGACTTCAGACCGGTCGAATTTAATTCAGTCGGATTTAATAGCTCTTCCGAAACAAAACTCCCACCTATGTTTTACGAATTAATAAGCCTTTCACGATGTAAAGGTATTTTACTTTATGAATCAAGATCGGCGGGACTGAGTAACACAACGGTTTATACCAAGTAGTGCTACTTTTTATCAATAGTGCCGCGTAGCACGGGAGAGTTTGCGTGGCCTGCATGCTCCACAGCAGTAGCACAAAAAATTGGTTTCAAACTTCGCCTCGCATGTTAGTTTGGCACGGCAGTAGCACGACGTCGGAAACGGGCCTGTGATTGGTAGAGTAAAAATGTCAGGTTTTGTATCACTTCAATATCATGCCGGCCAAACATGTTCACCAAAAGCCGCTGTAAATTTCAATATACTGTATCCCAAAAGGAAAGAAAGTTGGAGACATAAAAATTATGCATGACGTTTGTCGTTGCTTATGCTAGCACCGCCTGACAGCAGCTTCTTAGAGTAAAAGCGGTTCGATTCTTGTCCGATTTTATGATCTTGAGGTAAGAGCTTGTATAATGGTTCGGTCGGAATTGATTCGCTCCTTCATTGCGGGCCGGGGCTACTTTTAAGGCTACCACGGATGACACGGACTTGTTGATTCCCATCAGTGCACTAGATTTATTCAAAGAGTCAAAATTCTGCGCCAATACACACCCATGACATTCTTGTTTCTCAGTTGTGACCGCTTCACTTAACAGTGTCAACGACTACTTAATTCACATAAGAACAGTTTTAACTTCTCCCATTCAAATCGGATTGGCGCTCTCTTTTCGGACTTCAGACCTTCGGTCTACATCTTGTAAGGCCTAATTTTAGTGCGAAAATTACAAAATTCCCCCCAAAAAGTTAAAAACTGAAAGTGTAATCGGGAACCATCCTAGAGATGAGATGTCCTTATCAGTGTTAACGAAAGGGTTGGCAAAATTTGTTAATTTTACTGAGTAACTTATAGGATGTAAGTAATGTACTTTTAAAAAGTGGAAGGTGTAACAGCTCAAATTAAGGAGAAATTACAGCACAAAAATATACGAGAACTTGCAGCCTAACTCGGAACAACTGAAAATCTGGCAAGATTTTACTATTTTGATTTTGGCTTATCTCTGGGTAAAAAAGTGCAATTCTTGTTCTAGGTATATGAAAAGATGAGGGCTTGAACTATAGGGCGAAGCCCCCCCCCCCCCCCACCCCGTACGAAGCTTTTGAAATTATTCCCTCCCCCTCCCCTCCCGGGGGTGGAGTCCGTAACGAGAATGTTCGAATGTCCGTAACGAGGGTGTTCGATATACTTAGGTATTCAAAGATCTGTTTACATCAAAGAACCGTTCAGTAGGGCGATCGTAAGTTTGAAATTCAGCCGATAAACAAACAAATAGACAGAGGACATAAAAATTTAGGTGACATGCGAAGTTTGAAATAAAAAGGATAAAGAACGGCTTCTCAACGATGTATTTGACAGTTACAACATTTACAAACGTTTGCATGGCTAGGTGGGATCTCTTGACACACATCCGACTCAAACGTCTGTAAAGTTGGCGTTTTTCAAAAGGGAGTATCTCCTTCAATTGTCAACATTTTATTTGCTACATTTACTAAACGTAACCACCTTTATCAGTTCATCGCGGTTTTTTCATTTGCCAAGATTGATTAAATTTTTGTTAATTCATAATAATGCAGTGATCGAAGACTGCAGATGTAAACAGAGATCAGGCTATACCCGAAAAAATGTGGACTTTGACCTAATGATTCATTTTTCCTATATGTATGTTATTAATTCAGCGCTCACTTTCGCACGCACCGTATGTAGGAAGGTAAGAAATGCAATAACAAGACATTTACCTTGTGCAAGTTCCGCGTTTTGAACATTTTTTGTCTCCGTATCGGTGAGCGCAACAACAACGAAAGAAAAATGGTTTTCTTTTTTGTTGTTACTGTTGTCTTTTTCTTTTTGCGGCGCAGGGTGAATTTCCGAGACGTTTGGATGACCCTAGAAGGTCGGGAAACATGCGGCTCCCTTATTTTCCGCACATGTGATGTTCAAGCAGGCTGAGCAGTGGTCTTGCGGACAAAGTCCAAAACTGTTCGAATTTCAAAGGAAAATGCCAATTTTCGATAAAGAAGCCATTTTGTTATTTAAACGTATACGTGTTGTAGGCTGGTACGTCTTTGACTGAACCCGAGTGGATTATCAAATCAACTCTTAAATTAAGCTCTCGACAAGTTCTTTTGTTATTTTGACGTCTAAACACGCAAGGATGGACAAAAGAGATGTCTGAACTTTGCGCCGGTTCTAAGCTCATTTGATCCTGCCCGCGTGATTGCAGAAGATACATACAAGGCAGTTTTTATTATTCTATAAATAGCGTTTGACGTTTAGACGATTCATTTTACTTCGTGGACCTGTATAGTGTTTACTAACAGAAACTGAGAAGTGTATATTTTTTCTTTCAAGTTCAGTGGACTAATTCAGACGATAGTGAAATGCAACGCCGCTTTCCCCAAAACTGTAAGTTTTGTATTCAGTTGTCTCTTGATGTACTGATTGCAACAAATACGCAAATGATGTGGAGATAAGTAAAAACCTTAGTCGTTATTATCAATAGCTCAATAGCCATTGCGTATTATTGTTTAATTTTTATCGAAGTCTCTGAAAATATATAGAAACAAAAGTTCAAGTTCTTAAACGAAGTAAAGTCAGTGCTCGAGGACAATAAGGCTGATTCGTCAGTTCTTCGCGCTGTTATGTGATTTGAGCACTAATACTGCTTCCTTATGTTTTCATTTTTATGCTGATATTTTCACGAGTTTATTATAGTCTAGAATTTTTAATGTCGGGAGATCTCTGCAAATTCCTTTGTGTGTCATGTTATATAATTTTAAATTTAGTTACAAAACAATGGCAATGGCACAGAATTGCGATAGCAAATCTTTGTCAACAGCAAACGTGCGATGTCGTATGATGTTTTAAAATTACTTTAAGCGCAGTTTTATACTTTGCCGTGCTTCCTTTGTATGCTGTTACCGTCTCCGCAAAAAAGAATTATTGCAGTTTTGTAATTACGTAATGTGTCTACAGCTCAGCTTAAGTTTAGAGACTACGGATGACTGAATTCTCAGTAAAGTAAAATGAAAGCTCTGTGACTGCGTAACACTTGTTGTTTTTCAAATACATAATCCCAGTCGCGATTAAAAAATTTGTTCAGTGTTTAGTATCATTTGATGATTCAGTCACAGATCAGTAGCACAGAATTGTGTAAGCAAATCTTTGTCAGCAGCAAACTTGCAATAACGGTGTGATATCGTAAAAATAGTTCAAGCACAGCTTTATATTTTTAATGCCTTTTATTTTTAGCTGTTGTTATTTGCGCAAAAATTATGGCAATTTTGTTTTAGAGTGTTTCTGAAGCCATTCTTCTGTTGAATGAGACTTCAAATCTGGCCGTAATGCATCTCCGGTGGCTAACGTTTGGTGTCCTTGGAGGACTGAATTCCGATGTCAAAAGAATGCTAAGTAACTGCATAGCACATTCCTTTTTTCAGTTAGACATTCCCAATCGCAATTACAAAATTCGTTCTCCGATGCATAGAATTGGGTTAGCAAATTCTTTGTCAACAGCAAACTTGCGATAACGGTATGATATTGTACTAATTAGTTCAAGCACAGCTTTGTACATGCTCTCTTTTAATACCGTTGTCGTTTGCTCAAAAATTACAGCAGTTTTGTTTTAAAATGCTCGGCATGAATCCATTCTCTCTTTGAGTGAAACTTAAAGTTATGTGACAAATCTCCTGCCACCAACGTACGCGTGGATGCCAAGTCATATGTTTTCAAGCCACTTCGTAACATTTGTCGTTTTACAAATAACAATTGCATTCCGAAATTTGTTCTTCGGCATTACGTGAGAGTGCTGAAAAAGTTCAATATTTGGTTTGTCCTTTTATACTGAGTGACTTAACGAGCTGTACTGTTTATCGTCTTACCAGGAGTCCTTCCTGACTGGAGCCTCGGTTGTTGGGTTCCACGGGTTTTACTTGTTCTATGGAAAGTTTGCTCCCGGTTTAAAAATCGACGTGTAGTTTTGTTGCAGATCTGATATTATATGTATATGATATTAGATATATATGTGCTATGTTTTAGATTTTCCGATGAAAGAAGCATTCTTCGGTTGGGGGTAAGAAAGGCCTGCGACCCTTTCAAAACTGATCAATTTGTGGTCATTTTGGCTCATTTCCTTACACGACAGCCACGAAAAAGGCGTGTTCTTTTTTTCTGCTAGATTTTTGCAGTAGATTTGAGAAGCCTTTATCTACCGCGATCAGAAATCCGTGTTCTTTGAATTCTTTTATAGCAACTGCATGGCTGTCTCAAAGTCCTCCCTTTCTTTATAAAAAAACAAACAAACAAACAAACAAAACGAAACGAAAAATCATGGCTAATTATATCTTCCGAGTGTTCCAGATAGTTTAACACTCACGAATTAGCTATAGCTGCCTTCTTGAAAACGTGAACTGATGCAGGACTTAATCCGCGTTTTAACAGTTCACCTACAAAGACAGAAAATTTTCATGTTTCAGTCTTAACTTAACTTGTCATTTAAGTACACCGAATTTGTCATAGCATTACTTAAGCAGCAAGTGTTCAGACAAAGTTTAATAAGACTGTACTGCGACAATGCGACAACTATTCCTCGAAATTGCACTTGACACTCGTTTAACACCTCTTTGACCATTGTGTCACGAGACACGAGGAACCTACGAAAGATTTTGAAACCAGTGAAGAAGGTAAAGTATCTTTTTTAGATTATAACCACATATTAAAAAAGCCGAAAAGGGCTTGATCTAATGCGTTTGGTGGTTTCCGTGAAAAATACTCGACACTTTGCAACATGCACAAATAATTTGTCCTTTAGGGGTGGACCATTAGAGAACTTGGCAGCGAGGATAAAAGATTTTTCGTCCATGGTTTTTCAAGCCTAAGTTGCCACTAGGATTTTTTTTGAGCATGCAAGCTCAGCAGGATTTTTTTCAATAGGTGCTCTTTTAAAAAACCGTGCAAGCCTTGCAGGGGCGATCATTCATACTGTTTTTATCCCGACCAAATCCATATTTTCTGGTATTACAAGGACATGTAATATGGAAAAAATCTTTTCTTCAAATTTCAATAGCACGTGAAACGCTGGAGGATAGGTTAGAGTAAGATCCTTGTGGTTTTGGTTTGAGAATGTACTGAGTAAAAACCGAATTTTTGTAATGTATTTAGAGTTGACTTGTCACTAGCAACTTGGCAAAGTTGAATGTGCAATTTAAGTAAATTCGGTAAAGAACAAAATAAGCAATAAGAAAGACGGTGACAAAAACAAATACAGTCAAAATAATAGGAATGCTTTATAATGCGATTTGCTTACTATGCACTCAATGATTTCATCCAAACAGTGGCATATTGGTAAATTATCTGGGTAATGGTCGAGGCAACGCCTGCGATGGTGATGGTTCAACGTGTACAAGTAATTTTTGACAACGCTTGACACGACCAAAAGTTGCTTTTTGATGCTTTTTACTGCTACAACCCTGTCATACTCTGATATGTTCCAGTTTGCTTGAAGGAATTTTTTTCATATGGGCAACAGCTTGAATGAATTTTTTTCAGGAGAAATTTCCTTCGCAAGCATTGTTTTTTGAAATTGCCACCCCCCACCCCCCTTTCCAAAATTTCTAATGGTCTTCCTCTTATCTAAGAAATTTCCACCGAAACTTTGCCTTGTGTATGAGGATGCGTCTAAACTCTGTCTAGCTCGAGTTCGTCTCGCGGGGAAATGCGTGATTAAGAGTAAACCTTCCCCTTCACTCAACAGATTAGACTAAACTCCTTAACATTACATCACCCCTTTCTCTTTTGACCTTTGATCATTTAAACTTTTATTGAATAATGCGGATGTGAAGTGTTGAATGAAGTACTTTAGAAACGTGACCACCTTTTGCCCCACAAAGAGGAATAAAGTAAGCTGATTAGTCCACCCGAAGTCCACCCGAAAACAGAAGGGATATCCAAAGTCCACGTGACAATAATCAATAATAAGAAAGATGTTAGCACTACCGTTAGGACGCATAAGACAGTCCTATGCTTTAGCTTTAATAAACAAGGTAAATTTGAACTAAAATATCAAAATGACTACTATGTACTAAATAAAGAGAAAATTGCCAGGAATAAGACTTTTTGAAGAGATACGGTTTTTAGTTAATAGTTGGGTTTCAAGGCTGACTTGATTCGCTTTCTTTGAATGTTTACTTAAGAAGATTTAGAAAAAGTAGAGACCTCTGGTGTGGGTTTTCAAAGATCGTGACAGGTGACGAGCGCCGGCGAATGAAAAAGTGCGTTTACCACAACATGTCGTGCTCAACAAATAAAACATCTAGGAGTAAGTAATCGAAATGGACAGTACAGATCAGTAATTTCACGCATAGGCGTAAGGTTTGGGAGGGGGGAGGGGAGGCGGGGGCTTGGAAGAGAGCCCAAACTTCAGAAGACTCGAACGTTCTCGGGAAAAATGCCACAAATTCTGGCAAAGCGAAACCCGTTGAGGAACAAAGGGAATTGTTTTGCGGGACAAAAACGTTTTTTGATCACCACTATTGAAATGACAATTTTGGAAATAGGTAAAATAGCCATTGCGTGTGACTTTTTATTAAACTTCTACCGCAACTGATAAGGATAGTTTAGGATATTACGAAAAGTCAGTGACATTTTGGAGAAACAGAGAACTTTTTTGTGCCCTTTTTGACGCACAGCTTAAGTCGAAATATATATTTCTGAATTTCAAGGCCGCCTTCAGTCATTTGAGGAATATTATCTGATATAGTTTTTTTCCCTTCAAAAGCACGTACCGCAATTTTTATAGCATACAGCCAAATGACGTCTCACGATAGCCACAGTGGACCGATGGGTATCATCACCGGGAGTGAAGGGACTTATCTAGGTTACCATATGATGGTTAATTGAACATTTTCTTGTACGCAAAACTCTTACAAGTACATGAAGAATTATGTGACGGTTTTTATATTTGGAAACTTGAATCATCATTAAAAATAAACAAATGTTTGAGATATATAACGACTTATGCGGATGGGTTTTTTTTTGACACATAAATGAAGGCTTTTTTTACTGCTCTGAAACAAAGACATTTAATTGGTATCGACTTGTACCCATGATCCCTAATTTGGAAGAATAGTCACTCACCTTCTCAGCTTCGTCGCCCTCGGCCAGAAGCGTAGGGTCCGAAGAGGAGTGGGCACAATTAAGCCTAATATTTGTAGTTAAGCCTAGCGAAAGGTCACCGGTCCCTAGATCTGATGGGACCCGCACAAAGTGCCGATAATTTCAAGTACCGGAGACAATCCACTCAAAGCCTTGAAAGTAATGAAGTGAAATGATGCGTGCACGAACGCATAGTGAGCGAGAGATTTTAGAATGGGAACATAGAGTTCAACTTTATCAGCAGATTTTTCGCCAATCATTTTTAACGCCCAGTTTGTATGAGAAGGCAGAGGCAAGGCGTTTGGCAAAACGAGCTTGTGCTAGTGTTGACTGGTGCAGAGTAAGTTAAAACGCACTGTTTTTTTTTTTTTGCAAATCCACTCATTTACACGCACGTAAACGCAAGGCCGCTCAAAGTCCTAAGTTTAAAATTGACTAACGTAATTTTGTTCTGTTTGTTTTATTTTTATCTCACAGGGGAAAATTGGACTAGAAAATTGAAGCAAAATGCTTGTCGTTAATGTGGTCTTGTTTCCACGCAAACTTTACCCGCAGGGCAGGAATATCATGATCTCGCTACTAGAATAGCGCTTACAACCTGAACGTCGTCTTCTCAGTCTTTACCAGTTGTACGAATGTTAAAGTAATATTCTTCAAGAAAAGCACAGTTTCATCTGTTTGGATTCTTCATATGAATATTTAAAGGACAGAAAATTTTGAGATGGCCGGTGGCTATTTATTGGCTCCGAGGCGCCATTTTAACTCGAAATTTTCAGCAGATAAGCGTTAACCGATTTCTGTAAGTTTTGGTGTTCTAAATAAGGAATGTTCAAATTCTACAAGCGTCTAGTTTCAGGGCAAGCAAAATAAACAGTTAAGAGATACAAGCGCTATTTGAAAACCTATTTCTTCAGAAAAACGCGTGTATTTCCATCAAACGACGACAGATTTTTTTTCTGATTAAGCTCAATAAATTCTACGACCTCAAGGATTACTGTGGGCAAGTTTCACGAAATCGGCTGGATAGAAATTGCTGCACAGTTGATTATGTTTGTGTGTTTACCTCAGCTGTTACAAGAACACTTACATAGTCCTAAGATTATTTTTGGACGGCTTGATACAGGCACTTATAAACTTTGCTGCGTGAAAAATTGGAAAAAATCGGAAACTTCCAGTAAAACCTACAAGCAAATGAAGAGCAGCTTGTTTATAGTGCGTAATTGGTGCAACAAAAGATACTCAATTCCGTTCAATTTGTGAAAAAACTACCGACTTGTTTTCCACGGGTAATCACGGGTAATAGACAACTGAAATGACAATGTGGAATGCACTATTAATTAGCAATTTGTGATACGGGCGATTGTGGCGACGATGATGAACGCAACTAGTGGCAGCTAAAAAGTACAATTCAAAACGTTTCAATAATTTACGACAATGGAGTAAGGGTAATGGTGAAGAGAAATAATCAGGGCAAGTTTGAGTTTAAATATTAGAGATCGACGTTTTATGCTCATGCATATCATTTCGTTTGTCTATGACCCGTGATTCCCAAGTGGCAAATAAATCCCAGAGCGCAGCAAGTTTGAATAATATTGTTTACAAACTTCTTTGTTTTCAAGATACAGTGTGATTTATCGTGCCCGAAATTGACCCGAAAAGTTTGGGAGCTTTCGAGAAATTCGACAGTACTCCCGCGAAAGCAACGCGAACAACAGGATCGAAATAACCACGTGGTCAATATTTTCCCGCCACGTTTGCCATCTTCAAAGAGAGAGGGACTGTTTTCGCTTTTGTCAACAACGTGAGTATTTATTTGAAGTTTACGAAAAGCGTTTTCGCTACAACGATTATCAGCCTGTGTCTGTGCCCAGTGATGTTTAATTTCTTATTCTGTGTAAACTAAATAGTTAACTGCCAGCGTATACACAAAGCAGAGAGAAAAAATACTGAAAAAGCGAGTGTTGTTTGGACGTCACCTTCACAGACCCTGTCAACTTTGCTAAAGAGAAAAGAGTTCAAATTAAAGAGTTACTTCAAAATATCGCAAGGAAACCGCATTCAGTTGGTAACTGTTGCTAAAAGCTGCTTTTTGTGTCATGTTATAGCTTTCCATTAGTTTGCACGAAGTTACGAAGAAAATTTTCCCTTTTGTGCTAAGTTGTTTCTTGAACGAACTGTATTCGTTTCATGAAGACAAAAATTCGATAACATCTTATTGCCGTACATGTTTACAATCTCTTGAAGCATTTGTGTACCAGCTCAAAGACTGGGGCTGATTTTTTACCGAAAGCAGCAATTTTGCTTGCCACTCTATCGTCGACCTGTGCCGTTTTATCGTATCCTGTCATCTCATTTAAGTTTAGAGACCACGGATGACTGAATTCTCAGTAAAGTAAAATGAAAGCTCTGTGACTGCGTAACACTTGTTGTTTTTCAAATACATAATCCCAGTCGCGATTAGAAAATTTGTTCAGTGTTTAATATCATTTGATGATTCAGTCACAGATCAGTAGCACAGAATTGTGTAAGCAAATCTTTGTCAGCAGCAAACTTGCAATAACGGTGTGATATCGTAAAAATAGTTCAAGCACAGCTTTATACTTTTAATGCCTTTTTTTTAGCTGTTGTTATTTGCGCAAAAATTATGGCAATTTTGTTTTAGAGTGTTTCTGAAGCCATTCTTCTGTTGAATGAGACTTCAAATCTGGCCGTAATACATCTCCGGTGGCTAACGTTTGGAGTCCTTGGAGGACTGAATTCCGACGTCAAAAGAATGCTAAGTAACTGCATAGCACATTCCCTTTTTCAGTAATATACATTCCCAATCGCAATTACAAAATTTGTTCTCCGGTGCATAGAATTGGGTTAGCAAATTCTTTGTCAACAGCAAACTTGCGATAACGGTATGATATTGGACTGATTAGTTCAAGCACAGCTTTGTACATGCGCTCTTTTAATACTGTTGCCGTTTGCGCAAAAATTACAGCAGTTTTGTTTTAAAATGCTCGGCATGAATCCATTCTCTCTTTGAGTGAAACTTAAAGTTATGTGACAAATCTCCTGCCACCAACGTACGCGTGGATGCAAAGTCATATGTTTTCAAGCCACTGCGTAACATTTGTCGTTTTACAAATAACAATTGCATTCCGAAATTTGTTCTTCGCCATTACGTGAGAGTGCTGAAAAAGTTCAATATTTGGGTTGTCCTTTTCTACTGAGTGACTTAGCGAGCTGTACTGTTTATCGTCTTACCAGGAGTCCTTCCTGACTGGAGCCTCGGTTGTTGGGTTCCACGGGTTTTACTTGTTCTGTGGAAAGTTTGCTCCCGGTTTAAAAATCGACGTGTAGTTTTGTTGCAGATCTGATATTATATGTATATGATATTAGATATATATGTGCTATGTTTTAGATTTTCCGATGAAAGAAGCATTCTTCGGTTGGGGGTAAGAAAGGCCTGCGACCCTTTCAAAACTGATCAATTTGTGGTCATTTTGGCTCATTTCCTTACACGACAGCCACGAAAAAGGCGTGTTCTTTTTTTCTGCTAGATTTTTGCAGTAGATTTGAGAAGCCTTTATCTACCGCGATCAGAAATCCGTGTTCTTTGAATTCTTTTATAGCAACTGCATGGCTGTCTCAAAGTCCTCCCTTTCTTTATAAACAAACAAACAAACAAACAAACAAAACGAAACGAAAAATCATGGCTAATTATATCTTCCGAGTGTTCCAGATAGTTTAACACTCACGAATTAGCTATAGCTGCCTTCTTGAAAACGTGAACTGATGCAGGACTTAATCCGCGTTTTAACAGTTCACCTACAAAGACAGAAAATTTTCATGTTTCAGTCTTAACTTAATTACTTGTCATTTAAGTACACCGAATTTGTCATAGCATTACTAAAGCAGCAAGTGTTCAGACAAAGTTTAATAAGACTGTACTGCGACAATGCGACAACTATTCCTCGAAATTGCACTTGACAATCGTTTAACACCTCTTTGACCATTGTGTCACGAGACACGAGGAACCTACGAAAGATTTTGAAACCAGTGAAGAAGGTAAAGTATCTTTTTTAGATTATAACCACATATTAAAAAAGCCGAAAAGGGCTTGATCTAATGCGTTTGGTGGTTTCCGTGAAAAATACTCGACACTTTGCAACATGCACAAATAATTTGTTCTTTAGGGGTGGACCATTAGAGAACTTGGCAGCGAGGATAAAAGATTTTTCGTCCATGGTTTTTCAAGCCTAAGTTGCCACTAGGATTTTTTTTGAGCATGCAAGCTCAGCAGGATTTTTTTCAATAGGTGCTCTTTTAAAAAACCGTGCAAGCCTTGCAGGGGCGATCATTCATACTGTTTTTATCCCGACCAAATCCATATTTTCTGGTATTACAAGGACATGTAATATGGAAAAAATCTTTTCTTCATATTTCAATAGCACGTGAAACGCTGGAGGATAGGTTAGAGTAAGATCCTTGTGGCTTTGGTTTGAGAGTGTACTGAATAAAAACCGAATTTTTGTAATGCATTTAGAGTTGACTTGTCACTAGCAACACAACCCTTTAAGCGGGTGTCTTGGCAAAGTTGAATGTGCAATTTAAGTAAATTCGGTAAAGAACAAAATAAGCAATAAGAAAGACGGTGACAAAAACAAATACAGTCAAAATAATAGGAATGCTTTATAATGCGATTTGCTTACTATGCACTCAATGATTTCATCCAAACAGTGGCATATTGGTAAATTATCTAGGTAATGGTCGAGGCAACGCCTGCGATGGTGATGGTTCAACGTGTACAAGTAATTTTTGACAACGCTTGACACGACCAAAAGTTGCTTTTTGATGCTTTTTACTGCTACAACCCTGTCATACTCTGATATGTTCCAGTCTGCTTGAAGGAATTTTTTTCATATGGGCAACAGCTTGAATGAATTTTTTTCAGGAGAAATTTCCTTCGCAAGCATTGTTTTTTGAAATTTCCACCCCCCACCCCCCTTTCCAAAATTTCTAATGGTCTTCCTCTTATCTAAGAAATTTCCACCGAAACTTTGCCTTGTGTATGAGGATGCGTCTAAACTCTGTCTAGCTCGAGTTCGTCTCGCGGGGAAATGCGTGTTTAAGAGTAAACCTTCCCCTTCACTCAACAGATTAGATTAAACTCCTTAACATTACATCACCCCTTTCTCTTTTGACCTTTGATCATTTAAACTTTTATTGAATAATGCGGATGTGAAGTGTTGAATGAAGTACTTTAGAAACGTGACCACTTTTTGCCCCACAAAGAGGAATAAAGTAAGCTGATTAGTCCACCCGAAGTCCACCCGAAAACAGAAGGGATATCCAAAGTCCACGTGACAATAATCAATAATAAGAAAGATGTTAGCACTACCGTTAGGACGCATAAGACAGTCCTATGCTTTAGTTTTAATAAACAAGGTAAATTTGAACTAAAATATCAAAATGACTACTATGTACTAAATAAAGAGAAAATTGCCAGGAATAAGACTTTTTGAAGAGATACGGTTTTTAGTTAATAGTTAGGTTTCAAGGCTGACTTGATTCGCTTTCTTTGAATGTTTACTTAAGAAGATTTAGAAAAAGTAGAGACCTCTGGTGTGTGTTTTCAAAGATCGTGACAGGTGACGAGCGCCGGCGAATGAAAAAGTGCGTTTACCACAACATGTCGTGCTCAACAAATAAAACATCTAGGAGTAAGTAATCGAAATGGACAGTACAGATCAGTAATTTCACGTATAGGCGTAAGGTTTGGGAGGGGGGAGGGGAGGCGGGGGCTTGGAAGAGAGCCCAAACTTCAGAAGACTCGAACGTTCTCGGGAAAAATGCCACAAATTCTGGCAAAGCGAAACCCATTGAGGAACAAAGAGAATTGTTTTGCGGGACAAAAACGTTTTTTGGTCACCACTATTGAAATGACAATTTTGGAAATAGGTAAAATAGCCATTGCGTGTGACTTTTTATTAAACTTCTACCGCAACTGATAAGGATAGTTTAGGATATTACGAAAAGTCAGTGACATTTTGGAGAAACAGAGAACTTTTTTGTGCCCTTTTTGACGCACAGCTTAAGTCGAAATATATATTTCTGAATTTCAAGGCCGCCTTCAGTCATTTGAGGAATATTATCTGATATAGTTTTTTTCCCTTCAAAAGCACGCACCGCAATTTTTATAGCATACAGCCAAATGACGTCTCACGATAGCCACAGTGGACCGATGGGTATCATCACCGGGAGTGAAGGGACTTATCTAGGTTACCATATGATGGTTAATTGAACATTTTCTTGTACGCAAAACTCTTACAAGTACATGAAGAATTATGTGACGGTTTTTATATTTGGAAACTTGAATCATCATTAAAAATAAACAAATGTTTGAGATATATAACGACTTATGCGGATGGGTTTTTTTGTGACACATAAATGAAGGCTTTTTTTACTGCTCTGAAACAAAGACATTTAATTGGTATCGACTTGTACCCATGATCCCTAATTTGGAAGAATAGTCACTCACCTTCTCAGCTTCGTCGCCCTCGGCCAGAAGCGTAGGGTCCAAAGAGGAGTGGGCACAATTAAGCCTAATATTTGTAGTTAAGCCTAGCGAAAGGTCACCGGTCCCTAGATCTGATGGGACCCGCACAAAGTGCCGATAATTTCAAGTACCGGAGACAATCCACTCAAAGCCTTGAAAGTAATGAAGTGAAATGATGCGTGCACGAACGCATAGTGAGCGAGAGATTTTAGAATGGGAACATAGAGTTCAACTTTATCAGCAGATTTTTCGCCAATCATTTTTAACGCCCAGTTTGTATGAGAAGGCAGAGGCAAGGCGTTTGGCAAAACGAGCTTGTGCTAGTGTTGACTGGTGCAGAGTAAGTTAAAACGCACTGTTTTTTTTTTGCAAATCCACTCATTTACACGCACGTAAACGCAAGGCCGCTCAAAGTCCTAAGTTTAAAATTGACTACACGTAATTTTGTTCTGTTTGTTTTATTTTTATCTCATAGGGGAAAATTGAAGCAAAATGCTTGTCGTTTATGTGGTCTTGTTTCCACGCAAACTTTACCCGCAGGGGTAGGAATATCATGATCTCGCTACTAGAATAGCGCTTACAACCTGAACGTCGTCTTCTCAGTCTTTACCAGTTGTACGAATGTTAAAGTAATATTCTTCAAGAAAAGCACAGTTTCATCTGTTTGGATTCTTCATATGAATATTTAAAGGACAGAAAATTTTGAGATGGCCGGTGGCTATTTATTGGCTCCGAGGCGCCATTTTCACTCGAAATTTTCAGCAGATAAGCGTTAACCGATTTCTGTAAGTTTTGGTGTTCTAAATAAGGAATGTTCAAATTCTACAAGCGTCTAGTTTCAGGGCAAGCAAAATAAACAGTTAAGAGATACAAGCGCTATTTGAAAACCTATTTCTTCAGAAAAACGCGTGTATTTCCATCAAACGACGACAGATTTTTTTTCTGATTAAGCTCAATAAATTCTACGACCTCAAGGATTACTGTGGGCAAGTTTCACGAAATCGGCTGGATAGAAATTGCTGCACAGTTGATTATGTTTGTGTGTTTACCTCAGCTGTTACAAGAACACTTACATAGTCCTAAGATTATTTTTGGACGGCTTGATACAGGCACTTATAAACTTTGCTGCGTGAAAAATTGGAAAAAATCGGAAACTTCCAGTAAAACCTACAAGCAAATGAAGAGCAGCTTGTTTATAGTGCGTAATTGGTGCAACAAAAGATACTCAGTTCCGTTCAATTTGTGAAAAAACTACCGACTTGTTTTCCACGGGTAATCACGGGTAATAGACAACTGAAATGACAATGTGGAGTGCACTATTAATTAGCAATTTGTGATACGGGCGATTGTGGCGACGATGATGAACGCAACTAGTGGCAGCTAAAAAGTACAATTCAAAACGTTTCAATAATTTACGACAATGGAGTAAGGGTAATGGTGAAGAGAAATAATCAGGGCAAGTTTGAGTTTAAATATTAGAGATCGACGTTTTATGTTCATGCATATCATTTCGTTTGTCTATGACCCGTGATTCCCAAGTGGCAAATAAATCCCAGAGCGCAGCAAGTTTGAATAATATTGTTTACAAACTTCTTTGTTTTCAAGATACAGTGTGATTTATCGTGTCCGAAATTGACCCGAAAAGTTTGGGAGCTTTCGAGAAATTCGACAGTACTCCCGCGAAAGCAACGCGAACAACAGGATCGAAATAACCACGTGGTCAATATTTTCCCGCCACGTTTGCCATCTTCAAAGAGAGAGGGACTGTTTTCGCTTTTGTCAACAACGTGAGTATTTATTTGAAGTTTACGAAAAGCGTTTTCGCTACAACGATTATCAGCCTGTGTCTGTGCCCAGTGATGTTTAATTTCTTATTCTGTGTAAACTAAATAGTTAACTGCCAGCGTATACACAAAGCAGAGAGAAAAAATACTGAAAAAGCGAGTGTTGTTTGGACGTCACCTTCACAGACCCTGTCAACTTTGCTAAAGAGAAAAGAGTTCAAATTAAAGAGTTACTTCAAAATATCGCAAGGAAATCGCATTCAGTTGGTAACTGTTGCTAAAAGCTGCTTTTTGTGTCATGTTATAGCTTTCCATTAGTTTGCACGAAGTTACGAAGAAAATTTTCCCTTTTGTGCTAAGTTGTTTCTTGAACGAACTGTATTCGTTTCATGAAGACAAAAATTCGATAACATCTTATTGCCGTACATGTTTACAATCTCTTGAAGCATTTGTGTACCAGCTCAAAGACTGGGGCTGATTTTTTACCGAAAGCAGCAATTTTGCTTGCCACTCTATCGTCGACCTGTGCCGTTTTATCGTATCCTGTCATCTCATTTAACATATATGATTGTATACAGCGGTTTTCGATTTAGTGTCGAAAGTAAATTGCCTTTTGGTTTGGTGTTGATTTACTACGCTTTATGATTCGTCGCTTTTCCATTTTCAGCCCATCAGAACTAAAACCAACTGTGTTTTGCTCGCACGCGTTTGTCGCTTAGATACAAACATCTCGAAAGATGGTCTTAATATACGCCAAAAATCTCTAAATATCCCATAAAAATTATCTAAATATCTTACTATAATTGTAACGAATATTATAATTTGGACTCAAAAGGAACCGGACGCAGTTTAGATAGTCTCACGGCCATTTGTCCAAGTCATAACATAAATAGGTTCTTTAGCATAACCACAAGCCTTCTCTTCGGGTTTCGCCTCTTGTTCTGTACTGGCTGCCATAAACCTCATGGGCTGCAACATTCATTGGGAAACTGCTGAAACCCCCGGCTGAGTTACTAAACGCCATAAAGCCACTAAAAATAAATAAATAAATAAATAAAAAAAAAACAAACACTTAGATCCGAAACAAAAACTCCTAATATCCCTTAAAATATCGCATTTTTTCTAAATATGTAGAATTTTTTAAATGTCCTGAAAGTTTCTAAATATCGCAAAAAATGTCCGGATAATTATATCTAATGCCAAGCCCCATCAGAACTAAAACCAATCGTGTCTTCGTCGCACGCGTTTTCCCGCGCTTGGCGCTAGTTACATGTGCTTGCTTCGACGTCTGATTGGCTCATTATGTTGTTTACGTTCGTTTTGATTGGCCAGAGTGATTACTTCTGTTTTGGCCTTACTACACTCTTACTACACACTTGAAGAAAACAGTTCGTAGCTATGCATGCAGATTCTTACATTTTTCAGGAGGGTCACGGGCTCCAGATTGTAAAGCCAAAATTGTAAGGAAATTTAAACTACATTATGTACTGGTTAAAAATAGGTGACACAGTCCCTTTTAACCCTTTAAGCCCCACTAGTGACAAGCATCTAATTTCTCCTTACAAAATGCTTACTTGGTCAAACATACAGGTCACGAGAATAAGGGAAATGATCACCAAACATGAAATGCCTTGATGTTTGTGCAAATTCTCCCAACTAGTACCATAAGAAACATTTTGGGAACACTAAGGAGAATGTGCATATTGATATTGGGCTTAAAGGGTTAACACGATTCATTGAAAGACAATAATTGCAGATGTTTGCAAGGCTACATGTGTAGCAATTTTTTAGACAGGTTATGTCATTTTGTCGAGAAATCTGATGTAAGGTTAACAGTTTCCAGTATTTTTTTATTGAGATATTATTTTGCGATTAAACCAACAAAAAAACAATTAAAAAAAGCATTATTCACTGGCTTCTTGTAACACAAATGCAGACGGTTACTTTTATTGCACATGTCATTGAAAATATAGATATATTTTTGAACTGAAATTGTTTACATTTCTCAGTTTTACAATACGTGACTCACCGAAATTTATAAAAAAACAAAAATTCTTGCACTAAAGTAGATCCCCGCTTTCTAGAACCCCGGTTATCACGAATTCCCCTACTATCTGGTACCCCAGTTATGTCTAATCCCCCGGCTATCTCCTCGAAATGAAACCCATTGTCCTTGGACTTGCTCCCTATTTTACAGTCATTTACCAACTGCAGGCTAACTCGAACTTACACTAGAACAATATCAGTAAAGGACCGCAAACACGTGCAGCATTTTCGTTTGCGGTCCTTTACTGTTATTGTTCTACTGTATGTATGTTCTTTGGACCGTAGGTCTTTTTTATAGATCCGATATGCTGTTCTTTATAGCATGGTTTTATTCATGTTTCCTTATAAGGTTGGTTTTGTCCGTCCTCTCTTTGGCTCTGCGAGACATCAACACGACACTTGGACTCTCGGTCTTTCCAAGACGCGTGATGGCGTGGTCTGGTGGGCGTGCGTCCTCGTTTAGGGCTTTTAACAGAGTGCACGGGTATTTTTACGGCATTTTCGCCATTTTGCTATGCCGTACTGATAAGCCCTAAGAAGAGCGAAACAGCTGTCAACGGCTGCAACCCTGCTCTGTTGAAGTTCTATTAGTGTCGTGTTGATGTCTTGCAAAGTCAAATCTTTCTACGTAGTCAGATCAGCCTTGCTGTTGTATGTCATTTAACTCGAACTTGGTTATTTCTACCCCGATGGCTAGAGCAATTTCCATTTCTCTTGAAGTTCGAGATAGCGAGGTTTACCGTATTCTGAGAAAATTTAAAACGCCGCAGAAATTGAACGCATTATTGCGTGTGAAAGACAATTTCGGCATTCTACAGTTGCAGACTCATAATCGTCCTCCGAAACCAGACTCCTTCGCAGACATTGGTATTAATGTCTCATTGTTATAATTATCCGTATTAGCATAAGGATGCGTGACAACAAATTCAAAGCTCTGCAAGTCTAGAAAATTTTAATTCAACACTGATCACGCAGTCTCAGCAGGAAACGCAAGCAAAAAAAGCGATTGTAAAAATGGTGGCATTGATTGAAAGAATAACCAAGCTATAACAATATGGTAACCCACTGTACTGTGACCGTCAAGGCTTGTCTAAACACTGAGGTAGCTTCTAATAATTTGAAGTCGGCCACCTGTCAAAGTTGAAACTGAAAAGTTGAAGGCTTGCACGGATTTCTTATTCGTTTATAGCGGATTAAAAATCACACAACACGAAGGCATCAAAATATTTCATGTTCTATCATATTTGAATACAACTAATTAATAATCATAAAAACTTACTTATTCTTTATCGATGTTGCCCAAGGCATAGTTATTTGTACTACGACGCATGACGAAGAATCCTGTCTACTTCAATAATAATTTGTTGCGTTTCATTGCATTCTTAGTTTATAACGAAAAGCCAAAGAATTGAGACATGACACTGGCTGCGCGCATCGCGTGCAAAACATGTCTTCCCGACTAATTTACAACCTTTTGATCGCCTGTAGCCGGAGTTTACGGGTACCGGTTCTTTTAAACAATTCTAAGCTTTTGGCAGTTCGCCCACGAATGCCTTGTTTCTCAGACAATCGGAAGCAGACTTGTTTAAAAAGGAAAGGAAATTTTCAAGGTCATAACTGATTTGTGTTTAACCGGCTTGACGGATCGCGACAAGTGGTAGAGTCCCACCGTGGAACCGAGTTCAGTTTGAGTCGCCCACAGGGTTTTGTTCACTGTCTCCGTCGAGGTATTAAATAGGTTGGTTAAATAGTCAAGTCGGGTTTTAACAGCAGGACATTGTCTCAAACCGAAAGATAGATATTCGATCGTCACGTCCACATCTTCGTTTCATTTTAGTTTTAGTGCGCAACCATAATTAAGTACGTTTGCTCGCTCTTCTGTTAAAACGTGGCTGGATATCGAACAGTAATTAATCAGTGTAGGGTATTTTGTTTGAATGCATTTCATTGATACGGACCATTGACGATGACTTCAGTAAAACCGTTATAAAGCCGATGCATTTACAGCTTCCACCTCAAGTAAAGACGTCTCCTATAAATTAAAGCAAAAGGAACAACACTTTAAAACATTAGCAAACCACGTTTTAAATGAAAATGCAGGGAAATATTCACACAATTTGGCAGTTTCATGAATCATTGAAGGCAGACAACCGACAGGCTGTGGTTTCCAACTCTTCATGGTGACTGGGTTTAGTGTCTGTTAATAAGGAGCACCTGTTTGCTTGACAAGAAAGCTAACCAGACACTGTCACCAACTGTCAGATATTTCTGCTTGGTTCAAAACGCAGTAATTAATAGCTAAAACCTGGCTGAAAAAGGCTGAACTGTCACGCTGAAAACCATTGTCACAATTCGGCTAACAACTGGATAGATAAATAGAAAGACTAATTGTTTTTTGAGGTCTCAGCCGCACCGCAAAAAAAAAAACCAAATTGCTGCTAGCTGCTTGTTAGTTCTTCGTTCCTCAAGCAAAGCAGACCAGGTGAAGATTCTATTAGGGTAATATTTTAATCCATGTTTGTTTAGCTGAGATAAAGACAAAGTTTTGGTAGTTGTTCGAGCAAATTCCATGCAGTTGTTGTTGTAGGGACCACACGTGACATTGCTACCCCTGACCGATCAGCCCATGACAGCCAATGGTTGTTAATGTTAAGGCCCCTCATTTGAATATCCTTAAGACAAAACACGGCTTCACAGTGCAAGGCGGAAAAAAAAACACACTACCAAGGACACTGCTACCTCACATCTCGTTATGGGTGGTTAACCCGGAGTATTACGGTGCTTGGTAAATCGTCAGTTTCTCTTGTCATTACAAACGGAGTCTTTCATTTCCTTCGACACCAAGCCTGAGGTATGTCCCCTGCATTCGATCTTATGGGGGGAGGGAACGGCATTCACAATCCGGTTGCGATGAGGGAAATATCAAGACCTAGCCACGTTTTGAAGTTACCGATGAATAACAAATTAGGTATCTATTTGGGGAAAGATGTTTGGTTTTGCGGACTCCTAGCGTAAATGTGTTTCAAAGGCTAAAAAACACAACATAACACACACCGGATGAGAAACAAAGCTACGTTAGATCAAAAGAGGGTAGACTTTTTTCGCACCAAAGCTCCGAGATTCCGATATGAAAACATTTAACAGCCGGTGTCTGGAGGACGGCATAAAACTTAATTGTCGACAATAGAAACCTTTTTCGTTCAGTTTTGTTAGCAAAAATCGCATATTAACCATCTTCAAATACTCTAAACTCCTTCAATTCCAAGCAAGGGTATTGCTCGGGAACACCGATAAAATTCTTTTGAAGATGGCGTTGTTAATAACTTTTCATTGTCCTTGGACCGAGTACAGCGAATTTATCAATGAGAATCTCAGTCAAGCGGCAATGAAAGCAGAGGTAACAGCAACGAATCAA
Source organism: Siderastrea radians (assembly GCA_964017195.1). Lineage (NCBI taxonomy): Eukaryota > Metazoa > Cnidaria > Anthozoa > Scleractinia > Rhizangiidae > Siderastrea > Siderastrea radians. The sequence continues at coordinate 52,307,456 of OZ024888.1, forward strand.
CAAATTGTTATTTCCCCAATGCACAGAAATTAAGAATACAAAATGCGGTGACTTGTCGGTAGACATTGTGTTTCTGTGGATTTCCGCAGACTTAGTGATCAAGGCTACACTGTTGAACAGCTCTTTTGTCCGATGGATCGGTCCTTGTAACTTTGTTCATACTTGAGCTATTGTGTGTCAGCTTATGGCGTGATAAGTAAAGTTAGGCGAGAAAACAACCTATTTTGGCGAGGTAGCATAGAAGGTGTTTTATTCTGTGCTTGGAGAGAATCGAATCGCTTCAACGGATACTGATTTAATGGCTCTTGAGTTGATTCCTTCAAATAACAAAAGTTTCACTTGCGGACTATTAAAGATATTTGCATTGTAATTTTGAATTGTTTAATCAGATTTTGGTGTCTCAACTTCACATCTAGCTTAGTATTTGCATTGACCTTCACACTATAGATCGATAACTTTATCTGTTCTCTGAATGTAAAACGACTTGATTCAAGACGGTTAATATTCGTCTTCTAACTCGCCACAAATTCTGTCTAAGAGACGAATAAACAGACCAATAAAATCCGTCTGGAATTATAGCACATGTTCAATAAGCTTCCTCAGTTCGGACAAGTTACTCTTCTCTGATGTAAAAACAGCCACTGATTTCTGTTTTTAAAAGTGTGACTGCCAAGAAACAAAAATATAAAATTTTTTCATGTCAAATCTAAAATTTGCAAGTATTATATCCTGTGTTTGTTTCCGTGTTATCTGTTGCAAAATTTGCTGGCTTCATAAATTCTAATACAGTTACCAAAATACAGACACAAATAAAATAATGACAGTTTTATACACGCGTGTACAAAGGACGACGCTACCTGGCACTAATCTTTTTGCTAGACCGAGAAGTTAGTTGGGATCAGTTTCCTCGAGTAGTATTACTTTAAAATTGAATAACTGATATTAGTCGTGTACGCTTATAAATATCTTATTCTATTCATTTTCAGTTTGTTGTTGTTTTATATTCCGGTCGTCAGTAGGTAAAGATATTATGCCACTGATTCGTTGTTTCCGGCGGAATAGATATTTGCTATAGAGCAAGCTATATCACTATTCTTATGTTCGTCATCTTTATTGTGATGCCAAGGTACTTGTCGCAACTTGAAAAAGACAACTGGCAATTTAAAATAAGAACCGCGCAAATAGCTATGTTGATTTTTCCTCCCACAACATTACACACTGATCTGCAAAACTGGGAGTGATGTTTATCGCCAAATTGGGATCGGAAGGTGCAAGTTTCTTTGATTCAAAATTCATTTCCTCGGACGATCGAATCTTTTATTTTGAAAATCGTAGCGGATATGCAATGCAGAGGTGATAGCTCAAATTAGTGCAATTTTGACGATTGCAAAGTTTGTCCCGGCAATTGTTGAAAGTACAGAGAACTGAAGACATTTTTAAAACGTTAAAAGGCCTTCAAGAATGGACTAAATATTTTTTTCTAAGAATACGACTGAGTAAAAACCAGACGCTTTGTCTGCCCTCAATAGCAGCTGCAATTACTTAATATTCCTTGATCACTGCATTTTTAGCGCGGCCGAAACTTTCCTAGTTACTAAAGATATTAAGTCATTCTTGCTTCTTAAAAATACCATTAAATCATATCTTAATGCTAACCGAAAGAGATTATACAAGGTAGTATAATGCCGACCGACTATGTAACAGATAAGTTTTTCGCCAATAAGTCATTGCTGATTTTTGTTTTTAACTTGCTCAGATTGGACGACCTAGGAACGACCTGTATGTTTCCCTAGCTTTTTAGTAATTTCTTTTGTGAGATGTCATGAATTTAATTTGAAACTTTTTGGTTCATAGCATGTTTGTGCAGCTGTGATTAGACGAATTTGATTGGTTTATCGCAATGACTCAGTTTTATAGCATTTTTAACCTCGTAGTGAGTCTTTCAAAGCAAAGCTTCAGAAAAATGAATTCAAACTATTTCGCTAAATCGATGGAGCAGTACATTTCTGTGCTGCTGCTTATTACTCTGTATAAGGTCATGATTCTCATAACTCGTAAGTCTTTAGACGAGTCCCCGAAATGTTCCCACGTAAGTTGGAAAGCAAGCTATCGACACTGTTTCTTTCCTGTGGTGCAGTACATTTATTGTTATTTACGAGGTGATCCTAACTACGTTGTACTGAGTCTGTGAATGAAACCCTGAAAATCGGAAAGCTATGGAATTTTTTTTCCTTTGGTACTGTTCACTGTGCTTTAAAATGTGGTTTCAATTTTTACATCCGTGGACGAAATCCTAAAGTGTGACCACTCAAATGAAAGCTACTGAGCAGTTCTTTTCGTTAGTACAGTTTCTATACTTTACAAGGTGGTGCTAAGTTATGAGTCTGTGGATGAAATCATAAAGCGCAGCTATTCAAATAAAAGCTATCGAGTACTGTCTTATTATACTCCATTGCGTGATATGTCAGCTCCACTCCCTTTCCTCTCACGCACGCAACCCCAGCAGTTTGTCAGTCAACGTGCTTGGTCAGTTGTAGAGCATGGGTTCTTACACGGCCGACGAGGGAAATGTTAATACAGCGTTTGACCGAAAAAGTGATTCTACCGGGTTTCCATAAAGAAGTTTACTGAAGGGCGATAATCACAGACAGTAGTCGCTCAGGGGTAGTCAGTCGTGACCGGAAACTTGCGTGTTCATTAATATTGAAACAGCTATTGGATCTCTCTCTTGTGACTGAGAGCACATGTCTTAGGCGTGCATCGTGACCGGCGTTCACTGAATCACGGAAAAAAGGCGAGCGGTGGGAGAGTTCTGAGAGGTTTTCCATCTCTGCAACTGAACGTAACTTAAAAGAAGGACACATTGTTAAGGCTGTTTTCCATGCAAGAGAAAAGAAAACTATTTCGAAGTTAGGAAATGAATGGACAGGAAAAGGAATCAGAACCACAATCTTAAGCTGAATATTGACATGACAGAAGAATCTTCTTTATACATATTTGTAAGCTGAACGTTTAAATGCTACGAAGTTCAATGGCGAATATAATTGGCATTCCGAAAACCTCTGGTATAGTAAACAGTTTTATACCTAAATTACCGCTTTTGTTCTCTTCGGAAACACATGCAGTGCAGATTTGTAATTCTTAAACTAAACGTTAGTGTCAAAAGTGAAAAACGCACAAACAGCGATCATTACACAAGTGGACAACTTTATGGCGAACATGTTCTGTGGCTGTTGTGCACTATTTTAATTCACCTGCAATTTTCTGACTAGGAAGTTATATTGCCGTTTACTGAAAGTGACTGGAACTGTCAGAAATAAGTACCGGAATGTTTTGTTTCGAAGAAATTTCTCGCTTCTTGTATATTTAAAGCAATGAAGTTGTCAACCAACATTATCGCTTGTGCTTATAATTTCATTGCTTGTTATCTACATACCGCTTTCCTTAAGACAACTTTTTGGGTCTTTTGAGATGACTTATTCATGCGTTTAAATCTGTTGTAAATCACCACCTTCATGCAGATTCAGAAAACGTGATCACCTCCCGGCATGGTACCGGTCACATACGGGACATTGTCTCGTTTGACTTACAGGTACGAGATTCAAGTCGGAGTATGACTTCAAATTTTAAAACAGTCACGTTCCCAGAACTGTCGCCAATCCATGCCGGTTGCTGACTAGAACAGAAGGATATTCGAGGCACTGGGAAAGAGATATGGTGTGATATGTGGATATCTATGCGTTCGTTATAGCCAATCTACTTGCAGAAAAAATTCGATTTTTTTTCCATTGACGATCAAAACAAACCTAGATTGTAATCTGAACGATCCACGTGAAGTGTTTGGACTGGTGTTCGTTTTGAATTAGCCAATCTAAATCCGGAATTGGCGTAGAAAATTCGTTTTTTTTGGTTCCGAGTTGGTGTCCAAGTCTAGTCTCAGAGTGCGCGTCCCAAAACATAGATCTTTTCCTTTATAACACTTTATTACAATTGATTCAGAGTAAAACCAAACATACATTGATCTGTTTTCAGCTTTAAGCTCAACCTAGCGCAGAAACCAAAACAATCCGAAAAAAAACTAAATAAATAAAAAACAACCCTAGACTAGGCGCAGTAGAGTTGAAAAGACCCAACATCGTGCGCGTACTCATATCTGAAGATCGCTCAGTATTCATTCAGATTTTCGTCGTAGCGTTTGGCAGGAAGCTAATTGAAACAGGATTTCATAAAAAAAAGGTCATTGATGGGAGATGGACAGATTGTCGTTAACGACCGCAGTCGATTACAATGATGTAACTGTTGATTTTGTTTTCTGTCGTTTCAGGCTTTACCTAACACGAGAGAGACATGGAACATAAAATAAGAAGACCTACTGGAACAGTGAAACAGTAATGAATAAATCAACTTATCAACATGGTGTTTCAAGTCCACCAGTGTATGGCCAAAGACATGAAAGGAGCACTCCAAATGCCTCAACAAACTCAGGTGCGCCACATGGCGGCAGCTTTTCCCATCCATCGAAGCACTCGTCCATAACTGGACCTAGCCACAAAATGCGGGAAAATGAGATGTTTCAGAACAGAGAAGTTCTTTTGAAACTGCTGCAACCTCCGGCAATGCACATCCCTGGAAGAGGCTGTTCGACGCCTTTCCAGGAAAAAGGGATGACATGCTTTAAGTCGGATGTATGTGGGACGCATTGTTCGCGGTGCTTTCAACCTCCTCACAACCCGGTTGTCTTGAGCAGAGAAGTTGAGGACTGGAGGCTGAAAACATTGAATGGCAATTGTGATCATCCACAAATTAGGGAAGAACAACAGAAAATTTCTAACATGGAAACTAGAGAAAACCACGTGCAGCCTCATCGAGATTTAGAACCAAGTTTGAACTTGCCATGCCACAAAGAAGAACTTTCGAAGACAAGCAGAACAAAGGTATTATTTCCCAGAACTGTCCACTCCCCATCCTGTGAAGCTAGGTCGCGGCCATTCCATCCCGAAGAATTACACTTACAAGCTAGCCGCTGTCAACAGCTTCCTGGGGAATTCCAACCGCATTTAAATGGAAGGGACTGTTTTTGCAAAGAAACTTTTCCAAATGATCGAAACTCGTTTCTACTACGCAAGAGGAAGCAAATTGAAGAAAACTGGGCAGAAAATGTGAACGGAGAGTCACTGAAGAAAAATGCTAGCAGCTGTAAGCGCGTATATCCGCCCAACTGGTGTTACCATGAATACGAGACGCGGACCTTTCAGCCCCCAGCGTTAAGTCAGACCTCGAAACGTGACCAACCGGATATGGAAACCTCGAGCGCTGATGTGGGAAGAGTTAACGACAAGGTTCGCCACTTTGAAGAGAGGTATCATCTGGCTCCTCCTTCCAACATCCAAGACAAAACTAATGACCCGTCCTCTCTTGCCCCGGAAAGCTATGGCGGTGTCCCGTCTCGTCCCTCCAATTGTGTGCCGTTTGGTCCCTCAAAGGAATCGTTACGAGATCAATGTCCCGAGGTGAGTGGAATTACAGTTAATTCAATTATAAGGGTCGTAATCATCTTATAGCTTTAAAAGATGTAGGACAAGTCATCACGAGTCTAGAAGCTCACAACTACCAAAGATTTTAAACTGTACCGTGAAGCGACTAAAACACCGACTACTCCCCTCCCTCCCTGCATTTGACGCTTTTCCATCGAAGGGTTCTCCTTCAGCACTTATTGTTCGTTCCTAGAGATTCGTTGGTACCAATTTATATACCAGGGTCGAGAGTGATAATGTGGACGAAGGTTTCTTGTCTAAAACACCTTTACGATTCGATGCACGTCCAGCCTTGAATCCTCGATTTTCCCGAACGAAGATCCCAAGCGCTAACCACTACGTTATCTCTGCGCTTTACTACACTTGCCAAAATTAGTCGATCTTCTAGGCGAACGACAAATCTACATTGAGGGGAAAAACAACATTGGATAAGACTTTCAGTGAGTCTTTTTTCACTTGCTAAGTAGGTACTTTGAAATCCTTCCGTAAAAGAAGTTTTTCCTCAACTACTGAGAAACCACGTTACTGCCAAATGCATGGAGAAGTGGGCGGGAGGAGGGTGGCGTTTTTTTATTTATAAGACCACGTTTTTTATTTTCATTTTATAACTTGTTTATCTCTGCATAGAACCTAATTAGTTTACAATCAACCCATTGACTGCGTAGAAAATTGCCCTAACCATTTAAATGAAATTGAAACTTAACACATTACCTATGGCAAAATGACTGTGATGGTTGCGCATAAAACTTAGGAGAAAAATGTCAGTACCTTAAAAATCTAACGATAAAGAATTCAAGCAGCAATATTTTTTATGGGTTCTTACCCAGACGTTTCACATGCAACCATAAGGACAATATCACAGAATCATCTAAGATTACTTTGCTTTTTTTTCTCTTCCAAGGAAAAGAAAAAAGGACTTGAAAAAGCCTCTGGAGAGCGTAGTCATGCTCTTCCTCGTAAGTATACGGCATTTTCTTTCTGCAAGAGAGGATAAAGGGGTAAGAGAGCTACTCTCCCATATAGGCCCTCTTCTCATCCTAATCCCTCGTAAGTTATTTTTAGTAACAAATGGTGGGAAATTCAAATTTCAAATACCCTATTACGTTTTAAAGCAATTACCCTGAATTTTTCCAACAATATAGAACTCGTCATTCTGTAAAATTTCGTGATTTTAATTTTTCCAATTTTGTAGTTTTTGCCGGTAAAATGACGTCACAAAATTGGCACCAAATTTTGCTTTTAGTATTGTGGGATATCTTATGTTGGTTTCTGAATGATCTTGTTACACAGATCTCAAAACTAAAAAAAATCAATGAAATATGCCGGTTCATCTGCTCAAAATATATAAAGCTTTGAAATTTGAATTCTGTTACTAAAAATAACTTTAGAGGGATTAGGATGGGAGCAAGGCCAAAATGGGAAATGAACTCTGCTCTTACCCCTTTATCCTATATTGGTTTCTGATAAACACATAACCTCATATTCTTTTTCAAATTACTTCTCGTGTATGTAGCACTGATGAAGATATTCTTCAACAGGACACGTAAATTTGTCTTGTTTTCTTTTCTCTTCTAAGATCCATGTACCTTAAGGTTTCCTGGATTAAAGAGTGGAAAAATTTTTTCCTCATCTTAATAGCAAAGATCTTTTGTTTCTAAGCAACCAGTACACTTACCACAAAAATTGCACACATTTTAATCGTCGTTCAAGCATGAAGCAAAGACGAAACACTAAGGTGAATGTTTTCAATTTGACTTCTTTATATCACCAGGGTAATGTGTTTGGTAAGGTCGGTACTACCTGTGCATATTAAAAGGAACTAAGAAAAGAAAGAAAAGATATTTCCATTCCATCGATTTCCATTATAAATAAATAAATCAACTTTGTTTAACGAGGGTGACACACAACAGTCTGGGACTGACAAACCTGTGGCCCTCGGGTTCCGGATCGAATTGGAATTTGGAAATGTTAGTTTTTGAGGAGAGGGGAAAACCGGAGTACCCGGAGAAAAACCTCTCGGAGCAAAGACGAGAACCAACAACAAACTCAACCCACCTATGACACCGGGACCGGGAATCGAACCCGGGCCACACTGGTGGGAGGCGAGGGCTCTTATCCATTACCCTGGGCAACCACACCACGGCAAACCTGTACAAGTAAAGGCCAGCTAAGAAATTTCAAGTCTTTCGATCAATAGCTGCCAACATGGTGATCACAGGACTTTGGCAGCGTCATATACCATTTTTCATTTTTGTCAACAGATAGTCCAAATGAGAGCTCGCAGGTGATTGAGAGTCAAATGGACGAATGCACTCCGGTAATTGTACATTGCTACAGTCTTTCTGAACATGGCTCAAGTAGTGATTCTCAAAGCATGAACATACACAAGGGCAACACAAAACTTTCCATCAGTAAGGAAGCTTCATGGATTCCAGATAGACATTCCGACTGTTCAGACCAACGGCCTCCTCCAAAGCGTCACAAATCATCCAGTGAACTTCAAGACGAGGAAGATGTCCTGGATGGTCCATCAATTCCTCGTCCCAGTAGTAAGACAAACGAAAAGAGCCACAGTTTCAAAACACAATCAAAGCGTGTGATAAATGACGCATCAACCACATTCATTTCTGTTGACGATAATCAAAAGCAAAACGACAGAACCTCAGTGTTAGAAAACCATGTTCACGAGAAGTACAGGCCTTTACTTAATTGTCATAGTTCAAACTGTCAACATGGCCCATGTGCAAATGTGTATGGTACGAATTATATCCAAACAAGACTAAGTCCTTACTCCTGTAGCAAGCAATGCCTAGAACGTGTTTCCAACCCGGAAATTATCCACATCCTCAATGGCCACCAAAGTGTGCATACCACCAGGGATGGGCACAGTGGCGACAATTCGAGGCCGGAGCCCTTACGTATCTGGCCAAACAAACAAATACCATATGACAGAAGACCAGCCTTAAAAATCAACGACTATTACGAGGAGCGAAGAGTTTTAGTTGGAAAGTTTCGTCAAGATAGTCCTGGTTCAGTGGAGGGTGCTGAATCTGAGAAAGGCTCGAACAATTCATACAATCGTACAAGAGAGCTCTACTCTGAAGACCATCGACTAAGGTACACTGGAAGCGCTGAGCTATTCCAAATACCAGCTTGCAATGACGGCCCTTTTGAAATCCGAGTTCATCAACAGGACGCTGCTGTTGGAAGCAAGAAACGAAAAAGCAGGCTACCTCGTCCTCAGAAAGTAAAACTAGATGACCTTGGCCAGACCTCAGTGAGTGAAGATGACTATCCTGTCCAATTTGATGTTGATCACCTCAATAATCGATACCATCACCATGCGCACCCATCGTGCCTTAAGTATGCATCAATGCCCGGGGTGGCATCTCGGGAAACGAGAGAAGACGCGAATGTTCATGGTAAGGACTGTGAGATGTATTCTCATGAAGAAGCTCAGACTTCAGTCTCTGTCCATTATGACTCCGTAAGAAGATGCGAAGATAACGTCTTAGAGAACATTTCATCAAGATCACTTATTCACACGAGAGACATTCCTCAAGACGCCCTTCAACCATGGCATACGTTATCTACAGGTAGAAGGGCCATTGAAAGTAGTGAGCCATTCTTCACAAGAGGCTCACTCCATGATGACCCATCGTTTAGAGTTGATGGTACTAGGTACCGCCCTACAAATTGTCTTTCGTTTGAGTATCAAAGCAGTTCACATTGCCAGTCTGAAACACCACAGAGGATGTTTGAAAAAGCACACAGAAATACAGCCAAGCGTCCAAAAAACTTAAGCGCAGAGCGGAATGCAGCCCAACAACATTGGCATAGACCTGCTTGGCTGTCAGAACAAGAAAATCAGTTTGGAACTTTAGAGAACAGAGTACCTGTTTATGACAGTAACCATGGAAATTGGCCGTCTGGTACACGAATGCCTCCCTGCATGCCCAGGGAAGGCAGTTCGATGTTTCAGGTTGAAAGGAATTCTGAGTCTTCATGGACTGCTTTGTCTAAACCTGGTTACTCGGAACGCCAGCAAGATAATTTTGACTGTCATGATGTGCTAGCCAAGGACAAAAGTCCCAGCAAGAACTCGAACACAATTCCAACATCCTCGTCTAGTGACCATCGAGGTGTTTCCAGAACCTTTTCCGAGGATAATGGTGACTTAGAGAAGACACAAATCAGTCAGCGACCCCTTCAGTCAGACCAAGCCTGTACCTCCACAGAAGACAACTCCTCAAGCATAATGAATGCAGAACAAAATTTAACTACATCAGTAAACCCCAACTTTTATTTCGAAGTACGAGAAGTATATACTGACTATTTGGCGTCAGAAGTGAAAGAAAAAAAATTTGTATGCCGGTACTGCAGCAAGAAATTTGCGCACTTCTCTACGCTCCAGAATCATCTCCGGACACACACAGGTGACAAGCCATTTCAATGTAAGTTTTGCAGTCGGAGATTTGCTCAATCTGGAGTCCTGAAGGCACATTTACGTACTCACACGGGTGACAAACCATTTGCTTGCATGTATTGTGGAAAGATGTTTGCCCAAAGCACGACTCTAACAAACCATCTCAGAACTCACACTGGCCAAAAGCCATACATATGCAATTTCTGCGGGAAATCGTTCTCCCAGCCGTCGACGCTCAGAAAGCACCAACTTTCTCACACCAAAGAACGGCCGTATTCGTGCAAGTTTTGTGAAAAAGCGTTTGCCCAGCAGTCAACGTTAACCAATCATTTGCGCTCCCACACCGGTCAACGGCCATACAAGTGTCACTTCTGCGAGAAGAGCTTTGCCCAGTTGAGTACCTTGGACAGGCATCTGCGACTTCACTCCACCGTAAGTCTCAAGCCTCATAAATGCCAGTATTGTAATAAGAGCTTCAGCTACTTCTCAAATCTAGCGTCTCATATGCAGGCACATCAGAAAGAAGAAACAGTTTGTCAGTAAAAACAAAACACAAAACTTTGGATTTATCAACTGGGTTGATAAGGTAAATTGGCCACCATAAAGAGATTGAAGGCTGACGTTTCGAGCAGGGGCCAACGCTCGAAAAGTCGGCTTTCAATCTCTTTACGGTGGCCAAATTACCTTTTCAACTCAGTTGATAAATCCAAAGTTTTGTGTTTCACTTCCTCACCGACGCAGCACTACAGCTTCCTTAGAAACTAACCCTCTTGTTTATTAGTTTTTCAGTAGTTTTGCTTATAAGTCGTTTCACCTACACTTGAAATTAATTCGCTTAAAAATTCGAATCCTGTACATTCTTATAACTAATACTATGCAAATTCAATTTCCCCTTTAACTAAATAAAAAACAAACAAACAAACAAAAAAACAAACAAAAAACAAAAACATCGGAACAAGCATTCGAAGGGAAGCATTTGCTTTTGGCATTGTTTCACGTCACCCCACCGTGTACATCGATTATGATATCTGTGAAAGTTTGTTGGCGAATCTCTTTGGGTGTTGGTAAATCCATGTAGCCGCTAGATACAAGTAGGAGCCCATAACCCGGAGTGCGCAACTACCCTATGTTCGTGTCACGGCGTTTTCATAGACCAGTTTATTTTTAGATTGAATTTCCCGCGAATTCAGACTCTCAAACGAAGCCTTGTTATTTATCACTCTTTACGTTATCCGTTGTGTTACGCACCGGGCATTTTAGAAGGAGAAAGAATGATGGAAGTCCGCCAATTTTGGTCGGTTGCGGACTCATGCGGTCCGAAACTTAAATTTTCGCGGGAAGTAGTAATCTAAAACCTGTCTAAAAATAAACGAGTCTGTGAAAACGCATATGCTTAGCTTGGGAGTTGCACGCTCCGGGTTATGGGCTCCTGATACAAGTCTTTGCGCCTCTAGTTACATTCATCAAGACTCAGTCTGTCCATTTACAAATGCGCTACAGGTGGGTTGTTTTGTCCACACAATCTCTACTGCTCCAGTAACAAACTCATCCCATTTATGACACTGAGTCCACGATTCGAACCTGGGCTACTCTGGTGGAAGACGAGCGCTCTCCAATGATGCGCTATCGCTGCTGCTCCCTCGTTTTTCGTTGAAAAATTTTTGAGCTCATAGATTAGGTGGCTTATCAAGTAGTAACCAACTTGAATCAAATTTGGAACACACCATTATAATTACCAAATAGAAATATTTCGAATCGCCGGTTCCCCAAACGAAATAATAAGACGGGAGTAATTTCACGAAACCCGTGAAGCACAATTCACAATTGAGCATTAAATTGTTAAATTGTACAGAATCTATTCTCTGCGGGCCTGTCAAGATTTACCAAAAATTTGAGAATGCAAGCAAGACATTTTTACTTTGTGTGAAGCTTTTGCACCTTTGCATTAAAGAATAGTTTGTAAATATTTGTGGTTGTTGGAAATACTATACTTATAAATTATTATTGTCACAGCTGACTACCCGATTCTCAATTTCGTATTTGCCTTTGATATCAAAGCGATTACGATTTACCTACAATTAACTATTTTCAAGTAACGTTTAGTGAATACTTTTTCAAACGTTGTTAGTTAAGATTTTAATAATCAGAAATCCATTCACATACAGAAGAGAGCACGTAAGAGAAGGGATGTTTATACAGTATATTTCAGTTGAGTTACACGTCATCTTCAAAACCTCCGAACGCAGCAGAGCATTGTATATGGTCGTGGACGGCGTGAAACTCAGCATCCAAATGTGTATACCTAATTGAAAAAACGTTGTCGGGTGAAAAGTGCAAACCAAGGAGGATACGACGCAGTGTTCCTCTGGGAAATGGAAAAATTTTCTTGCATAGTAGAATGTGCATTACGTTCGATTGGTCTTGTCTCGTTATCTAACAACAGGGATTCCAATGTCATATCTCTGCTTTGTCAGTTCAAATGTGTGGTCAAGTATGAATTTAGTTTTTTGGTGAGCATGCGTCAAAAAGTGATTAAATGCAATTCTGTGCCTCTTCAAAGCGAGTCTTTGTCCACAACCCCAAGACTCGCTTTGAAAAAGAGGTACAAGACAACTCGGAAATGACCCATCAAACTTGACATCTGAATCAACAGTCGAATTTCTGCCGAACTTCATCACGCCAGTACATTTTAGCTAGTTGACTATAAAAGTTAGTGGCTTCTTGCTGCAAAAACCGGAATTGAGCGCCGTTCGTGACTTCCGCTTCCGGTCCACTTTTACATTATAACTACATAGAATGCCTTGATCACATCCTGAAGGCAAAAATAAAATGAATCCAAGCTTTCCTGGTCCATTATCCCAGAATTCTACGGGGTAGGATCCTTTACGGTTTTACTTATTACCCGACAATGTTTTTTCAAGCAGGTGTACTAAAAAGTCGTGATGTAGACTATAAAATAACATCATAAAAATAACGCATTATGTCTATTTGGAAGAGCAATTATTTTAGATATTAGAGTAGTATTTTTATCGGTAAGCTAAATTATTTCTTTTAATAGTTCTATTGCCAGTTTCGCGAGCGAATTTTTTTAATGTTTTATAGATGTGTTTTATGCAAAGAAGAGTGCCTTTCAATCGCGTGTCGTAAAACCAAAACCAAGATAATTCGCTTTGGTTTGTCGCAACAAACACATAAGGGGAGCCAATCAGTGCTCGAAGCGTATCCAGTGCCAAAGGAAGCAAACCCCTACTTCAATCCCAGAGCTCCTTTTCCCTTTCTCGAGGGAAGAGGAGAAAGGGCACTGGAAACGAGCTTGCGCAAAACGCGTGCGAGCACGATTGGTTGGTTTTTCTTATATTGATTGAAAAAGTGGAACGAGTTTTTTTTTTCACCAATCACTGAGCGTATTTCGACACTCAAGTGAAAACCACTCAACTGACAACCATTCTGTCACAAGTGCGTTGATAATGGTAGTGTATTGTTTTTTTTTTCAACACTTCAAAAGAAAGGACAATTAAACAGACCTTTTAGAGAGATTTTAAAAGTGCGATCATTTACGAAATTGATTCGCATACTTTAGCTAATTAACTCGAATACACTTCTAAACTTTTTACAAGTCTGTTCTTGTGTAGACTGGTGTCACTGTTTAAAACTTAGTTAGCGGATGGTAGTATAGTGCTGCGCATGAAAATCAACATTGTAATACGTCCGAATCAGTCTTTGTTTTTTAGGTAAGTTTCCTTGTAACCTATTTTCGATATCTTTCTTTGTGTAGACCAGGGAACAACGGCATAAAGGTTGATCGCCCAAAAATAAGCGCTGAGGTGTCGACTCAGACATGAGTCGATATGATTTTCAGCCATGATTTGGTCTTAATTTTTCTTTAATGGGAGTTGGATGTAACCGGACATCAGACGGACTTCAGGTGGGGAATGTACGCCGGATAGGAAGTAGGCGTTATTTAGGTGTCCAACGCCCTCCCCAGAAGCATTGCGTGACAACCCAAACACCGCAATCTACCGTGTAGCATGAAATTTTCGCAGAAGTTTAATTTCGCGAATTGTCGATTTTTTTTGGTTTCGCGGGAACAAATTTTCGCGAATTTGTATTTTAGACCTTACCACAGGGAAGAAATTTTGACGGATTTCTTGGTAGTTTCTTGCTGGTTTCGACTGGTATTTGACGAACGAAATTTGCATAGAGCAACAAGGGATGAGATATTATTGTCTTGTTTATTCTACTTCTATCTCAAAGCTACCGAAAGGTATAAGTATAATTTTGTATGCGCTCTGGGCTGGGAGAACCACGCTGCAGTCAACCATTATTTGTTCTTTGGCAGGAGTTGCTCTCCTCTATGGTTGTTACCAAACTTAGCCAGAGACCGCAGAGAATATTCGTCATGTTGTAATTGTAAAGAGAACGGTCATGATATTCTTTTCTCGGTCGACTCAACTGAAATTTAGTCAGACCTAAATACATGGAGTAAATTTCGCGGATGATTTTTTAGCGGGAGTTTACTTTCAGGGGATCAAATTTTCGCGGATCGATGAAAAAAGATGCGAAACTCGCGAAAATTAAATCCCGCGAAAATTTCAGGCCACACGGTAGCCCCAAGATCTTGTGTTATCCTTATAAGTTTGGAGACTAACGTAACTACAACTAACGCCGTTTTATCGCTTTAAATCTCGGTATATTTGCCAAGAATTCCCCTGAATTTCTGGAAATTTGGCTTTCTCTCTACTTAGCTAACAGCTAGTGCAATCCGTTCTAATGTCTGGCGTATTTCTGGACTGTAGTCACGCCTTATACCTTGGTAAGGAGACTTAAGACCATGTTCAGTGTCAGCCGGTCGACATTTATGCAATTGGTCCCTTGATAGATCCTGCTATAGACGAACTCAAAATAAAACAAGTTCCCACTTGACTCATGAGGTGTTGTCTGGTTATTTCGTCTTCTTCATCAATTTATTCTCTTAATATATAAATAAAAGCCCGTTCCAATTAAAAACCCTTATTAAATGGTCAAAATAGAAAGCTCTACTAGGACATCATTGGGCATTGCATATTCAAAAACTTCCGATAAACCGAGCGGTTTTATATCAAGTATTGACAGTATTCACGTGTTTGCTTCAGTTTTGCTTCGTTGCACCTAAAAATTCCGGCCACTTTCTAAACCATTTAAACAAACAAACAACTTTATTACGGTCTCAATCTTATAGCCGTGCACAAGTGCACTACTAATCGGGGAGACTGAAGATCGAATTGGAATTTGGAGATGTTGGTTTTTGAGGAGAGGGGAAAACCGGAGTACCCGGAGAAAAACCTCTCGGAGCAAGGACGAGAACCAACAACAAACTCAACCCACATATGACACCGGGACCGGGAGTCGAACCCGGGCCACATTGGTGGGAGGCGAGTGCTCTCACCACTGCGCCGTCCCTGCTCCCCAAAGAAGTGCCCAAACCCAACTGTGTATTAATCGCACGTCCGCCCATCGCGACAAACGCAGATAACTCAACGAACCAGTCAAAACTGAAGCAGAAAATGTACCAACCGGTGCCAAGCCCTGGACAACGTGCAACCGGTATCTGGTGCCAAACGCGGGAAAATAGGTTACCCGAGTTCGAGGCGTAGGCTTAGTTGCAACTGTCCTGGAAAATGGTCTAAATATGTCTCGGTAAATTCTCAAAAAAAGTTCTAAATATCTGCCAAAAATCTCTAAATATCCTGAATTTTTGTCTAAATCTGATTTGTGCTACAAAGGTAATGAATATTATAATTTTGACTCAAAAGGAACAGAAGTTTTGTTTATTGTGGGTGTATTTTCAGTTTCACGGTATATGTCACATCACAACATAACCAGGAGCTTCAGCATAACCACAAGCCTCCCCTTCGGGTTCCACCATTTTATTCTGTGCTAGCTGCCATAACCCTTACGTGATGCAATTTTCAGTGGGAAACCACTGTAACAGAGTAAAGCAACTCCAAACGCCAAGAAAATACTGAAATGAACACTTAAAGCCTAAACAAAAACTCTAAATATCCCTAAGATATCACTTTGTTTTCCAAATATCTAGAATTTTTCTCTATAAATACCCTGGAAGTTTCTAATTATCCCCCAAAATATCCGGATACAGTGGAATCCCGATTTTTCGAACCTCCTAGGGAAACGAAAATTGGTTCAAAAAATCGGGAGTTCGAAAAGTGGATGGTGGCACGAAATCACACTTGATTTACGAGGTGTTGTTTTATAACAACCGGGAAAGCAAACAGATATACTTTGGCACTCTTGTAAATTTTTTAGCTTTCATTTGAATTTTACTCAAGACTCAAAAGTTAGGACCACCGTATATGACATAGTAAACAGCACCCACAGGAAAACCAGGACATTCAATTAAAAGGCACTGAGCAGTACTTTCCTTGGTACTGTTTACTGTGTAATAGAGGGTGGTGCTATCGTTTGAGTCTGAGACGTCTGACCATTCAAATGAAAGCTACTGAGTGATACTTTTAAAATTTCGTGCGGGTTCGAGAAATCGAAGGTAAATTTCTTATAAATTTCTTCCATGGGAGGCAAGAATTGGTTCGAAATATCGGGCCGGGAGTTTCGAAAAATCGGGGGTAAAATTGCAGTGTTTGACTGAAGCAAATCCAAAGGAAACATGCCATGGCTCGAAAAAACGGGAGGTTCGAAAAATCGGGATTCCACTGTATTTGTTTCTACTGTAGGCCTATTGAGGCGCGGGCTCTCTCCTCCGCAGAGCCCTCCTGCAGTCACATTTTGACTGCACGCTTAAGAAAAAGCGAGGGTTCCTCGCGCTTCCGTTCACTGCTCCCCAGTTTTCTCTCTCCCTGTTGTTTACTAATTGGTGCTTCTGCGGAGGAGAGAGAGGCGCGGGTAAACGCGCTAAAGCCAAGCACGATACCACCGGTTTGGTTTAATTTGCTATTAGTTTAAAAGTAATAAGTTTGCTCTGAAAATGATTGGTGACACAAGTTTTTTGAGCTCAAAACAAATAACTGCTCTGTTCATAGTTAAGGGGACTGGTTCTGGAACCTTGAAAAATTTAAAGGCGATAAATATGTTAGAAGCACCACAACTGTGCAAACACAGTCTTATCATCCTCTGTTTGTGTGGTGTACGCCGCTTTTTGTAATGTAATTTTCACCAGTTTTAAGCCCTAATTTTCTCCTTTAGTTTTGCTTGTATTGTTTGATAAACCGATACAGCCATTACAAATGCACTATGAACCACATAAAAGGAGGATGTTAAAGCTGTGGTGCAAAGTCTTTGGTTTTACGTTCACATACTGTGGCCAAATGAGTAACTAAGCGAAAACGTTCTATTGATCACGGGCCAAAAACGATACCAAAAGCATGTAACAAAAAAGTTTGTTTGGTTTCATAACTATGTTCAATCAGTTGCCAGACGAGACAGACGAAAAATGGCCGCCGTCTTGAAGTATTATGTGTAAAAAAGTACTTCCGCTTTGAAGCAACTAACTTGCACTCAGTTCTCTGCTGCGCATCGTAGTACTTTATCTATTAATAATAGAGTCATTTTCTATTGAGTGTCGTAAAACCAAAACCAAAGTAATTACCCCAGCCAATCACAACAAATACACATTATCCAATGAACCAATCAGGACTTCAACCTCGTTCCCAGGGGAAGGGAAGAAGAGAGACCCTGGAAACGAGGTTTTCAGGACTCGAAGCAAAGACATGTAACGGGTGCAAAGTGAAGGAAAACGCAAGTAAAAAAAACATTTGGTTTTGGTTGTACCGTCTATTTGGTTGAGAAAGAGGTGCCGTTTCTATCATGAATCAGTCACGGAGCGAAATAAAACCAAGGCAAACGCGGAGTACGTTCGACCCTCAATTGAAAACCCAGCGCTAAAGAGTCACGGCAGGAGTGACTGACCAAAACTTAAGCCACATTGTGCCATAATAAGTTTGCACTTTCCAGCCTAGTATCCAGGCGTTCTTTTCTCGCTTACTCGACTTGGCGCAAAATTTCGCGACGTCACCGGATGGCATACTGCGAGAGTTCTCCGTCATTTGATGACTCTCTCTCTCTCTCTCTCTCTCTCTCTTTCTTCCTTTTACAATTTTTTTCAGTGCGTACGGGAAACACTTAAGCGTACGAGGAACATTTATTTACCTGTGAAAACTGACACAGCCTGATAATTTGTCGTTGTTTTTTTTCTTCAGTTGAGACGACAGTTGCTATATTTCATAACAGATCTAAAAGAAATAAATGTAAAGAAGATCCTCGCAGTTATTAACGCAACTTATGCAGTTGCGAAAAGAAAGCCTAAAAAAATCAGGCTTGCCGGGATTCGAGCGCTGCACCGGTATCGCAGAGGTCAGGGTTCGAATCCCGGCAAGCCTGATTTTTTCAGGCTTTCTTTTCGCAACTGCATAAGTTGCGTTAATAACTGCGACGATCTTCTTTACATTTATTTCTTCATTCCGCAGTTCAAATATATGAATTTCATATATTCATAATTTCAGAATCTAAAAGGTCGTTAAGTCGCCAGTTTACGGAAGTCGTATAACCTTAATAAGAAAAAAGAAAATCCATCACTTGATTTGTTTAAATCTTATTTTTAAACACTGAAGGGAGTGATTTGAGTTGTCAGTACTAAATTCCACAAAACTGACATGGAAACACAGGAGTTGTCTTTGCAATCAATTTCATTTTGATTATTTTAATAAGGAAAAGATAATGCAATTGCTGCTTTAAATCCTCTTGGGTTAAGAGTGTCTTTTAATCCTCGAATAAATGAAGAAAATGTTTAATAACCAAAATGAACTTTTTTAGTCATCTAATAAAAAAGTACAGCAAACGAGAAAAACCTATCCGCTTTCGGATCTACCAAGTGGTCTATGTTCTGAAAATGTCACTTAGAAATATTAGCATGCAGTTGTCGGCAGACGGCTGATATGCAAATAGATGTAATCTTAAGATCATAAGTCCTCTTTAAAGGGAGTAATTGAAGCCCCAGAGGTTGTCAGTTTGTAATTGACCGAAGAGCGCATATCAATGATGATGCCTCTAAATTAATCTTTGTTTGCGCTCTCTTAATTGCAAAACCCTCTAACACATTTGACAAAGTGTTTGATATCAACCTAGAAATGGGGTGTACTAATTCGCAGGTCGTTGAAAGTTCGATCATTGCATTTCCGTTCGAATCTATCGAGAAAACAGTGATTCCCTTAACGGTAGAGCAAAAAAGAATTGTGCGAGAAACTTGGCGGATTGTCGAGCCAAACAAGAAAGAGATTGGAGTCAATGTTTATGTAAGGTAAGAACTTTTTGTTAATGGTGACCGGAGGATTTGGTATTGAGAGTGAATGAGAAGGTCATTTTTATTTACACACAGCGGACTTCTTTTCGCATTTTCAAATTACCTCAAGATTTCCTTAAAAACTTTGACGGTAACCGTAACCGTTGGTTCAAAGTCACTTTTTTTCGAAACTAACAACGGTAAAAAATGGTGGTGAGATTGAAAGCTCTACATGACAAAAATGTATTATTACCTCACTCTTTTCCTCAGAGAAGTACTGATGTTTTTCAATTTTTTTTTTTAGGATTTGTTCGTTTTTATCGACGACTTAACATTGACTTACCGTTCGCCCTTGTTGTCGTCGGCGATAGAAATAATTAATCAGCTCACTAGGTTATCAGCCCCGCGAGTGCTGCGAAACTTCTTTACTTCCTTGATAACAAAGCTTGGAAAAAAAAATTAGAAGTCATTTTGTTGCATACTAGGTTATATTAATTTGAATATGAGTTACCGAGCTGTAGTCTACCTAGACCAAAAAATGTAATACTAAGGGGAAAGCACGGCTCAACTACTGGTGTTATGATTTTGTTACATTTCTACATTTTACCCAGTGTAATAACTCCTCGAAAAGCACTAATCCAAAACAGCCGCAATAGGTTTTAGTACACGCAGGACTAATAACTCCTTCAGAAGTTCTGATAGAATGAGTATAAAGAAGAAGAAGGAAAGGGAGATTAATGAATTTTAGCTAAACAAAAAGATAAGATTTGTAGGAGATTGAAAATGATAAGTTGAAAATATATGAACACCAGTCGTTATCTTCATCGAACGGTACTAAATACAGCGAAAATAAATAGAGGTTATCGTTTTTCTCGAGAAGCGAGTGGATGGTAAATATGAAGCATAACTGCAGTCTGAGCACGGAGATCCAATTCATGCGAAGCTAAAAATTAAAAGGAGGTCTGCTGGGATCAGGTTATAATTTAAACGCGAAGCTGATTGAGTTCCTGATGATATTAGTTTTCGATTCATCTCACTCGGTGTCACACCTGAATTTCAATGTTTTCATTTACCCGATTTAGTTGAGTAAATTATAAATTTGACCTTTTTTTTCGATTCCGAGCCGGAATAAATTTGTTAACCGTGATTCCTTTAAAGGCTATTCACTGTTCTTTTCTCCCAGTTTTGCCTGTTTTCATGTTTGCGCTTCCTGAATTTGGTAAACAAAATTGCTTGATCGTGACCACTTGCACGCTTATAGCTTTAATTTTCAAATTCATACAGTGGACATAGTACCGATAAGTCATAAATTTAACACGTGTATTGGATTTTACGATCAATAAACCCGTGCAGTGTGGTAATCTACATACAGAACGTTATTTATTCCAAAGTCATAAAACGAAAGGTTGATGACGATTCACCCTCGACCCCAGGTTCTTCTCGGTTTTTAATATGGTGGCGGCTCTCGGAGAATATCTTCTCCCGAGCCACTGCCATTTTGAAAGCCGAGAAGACCCTGGGGACGAGGTTGGATGACGATCATTAAATTCTCATTCTCGGTTACTGAATTTCTAGCTCTCTCATTGGCTCACCGCCACAGGTTATCACCGACTTACCCTGATTTTGCCTTATAAGGAAATTTGATGCCATGACTAGTGTCACGGCGTTCAAAGATTCAAGTCTTCGCCGCTAAGCGAATGATTTGTCCAAAAATATGGCAAAATATTCCTCAACGACGACCGTTTTGAGAAATTAATAAAAAGTTTTCCCAGTCGCGTTTATTAGACGAGGTGATTCTATAATCCGACACGACGCGCCTCGTTTGTTATTAGGGAACTTAGATTTGAGTTCGACTACGAGATTGAGTATGACTACGACATTTCAATTCCAGTCACCACGTTACATACCAATCTCATTCCTCCACTTTCCTTCTTTACTCCATTCTCGTCCCCAAAGCCACCTGGGCTCACAGGCTCGTATTTGTAGCCCGGGGCGGGGGGACACTCCCTTATTTGGCCTAAACAAGTATGTGCCGCCCAACAGGGTATGGGTTTCAGGGTCATGCGTCTTAACAGGGTATACAATTTCACTATTTAGCGTCTTGAACAGGGTGTCTTTCTGGACCGGAAGCCTTGAACAAAGTGTGAACGTTGGCGGTGCGCGGTCTACATTTCTGGTACCAACAATTTTTTAAATCTAATTTTATGATGGCATTTATTTTGAAAAAATACTTCCTGAAATAATTTCTTTCTGGTCACGAAAAAAGGTCTCTTGTCTTAAACAGGGTAGCGAAAATCAACGGGTCTTTTCTTAAACAGGGTCAGGGATTGAACGCCTCGGCGGCACACCACCACCCAAACTTCCCTTTAGTGCCCTCCCCCTCCCCCCGGGACTCGTACTTAAATCCAAATTTCCATAATATTTATCACCTCATATCCAACTTTGAAGTTCTCAACCTGGTACCCAGGCCATCTCGGTATCCAAAATGGTGGCGAGAGAAGACCCAGCCCCGATATATGCAAACAGCTTGAAGATTTTCATGACTTGAAAACGGCGAAGGGCTTGCCGTTGGTTGATTTTCACCTGTGCTTTTTCCTTCCTCTAGATTTCTGTCAGATAACCCTAGTTTAAAATCTCGCTTTACTGACTTTAAAGACATCTCAGTTGATGAGATAAACAAAGGCAATGCTCATCCCAGAAGACTGATGGCTGCCATTGAAAACTCCGTTAACTCGCTTGACGACACGGAAACCTTTTCAGGATACGTGTTGGAGCTAGGAAGACGGCATGCCAAACACAATTTCAAACCTACCAGGTCACAGGTAAGCCAGGTGACACTACGCGACTTCACATAATCTTGTTTGCAAACTTGATACAAGTTGGCGTATGTAACAACACAACAGTTGGCCAACATGTTGGAAACAACATTTGGCCAACATGTTGGCAACAGCATGAAAAAACCCGTTGACAAACTGTCAGATTGTCAGCGCCGGATAAATTAGTCTTTGCTCTCGCCAACTTTTCAACAGACTTCTCATCTTCGCAAACTTGTGGTTGTGTGAACGTTCGTGAGCAGAAAGTAAAAAGTAAAAAGAACCCAAATAGAAGATTCTGAAAATTGGCATAACTGGAATAATTGGCATAACTGGAATAATTGGCGTTAGTGTATACCAAACCCTCAGTGGACAGTGTTTTTCGTACGCTCTGATTAGCTTCTCAAACTCGGGATAGCAATACTTTTTCCATACTTTTTTTGGAAACCTCTTTTCATTTTCTCCACACTGTGATCTGCGCCTGAAAAGATTGCAAAACATGAAATCCGGCCCAGAATTGGCATAAAATTTTAGCGACTTAGCAGCTAGGTCAAAACGTCATACTTTCTCCAGACTAAAACTCTATTGTCCATAGTTTTTCCACGTCTGAAAAACATTTGAAATTTCCATACTTTAATTTCCATACGTTTTTTAAAGTCTCAGAAGACTCTGTACGAGCACTGCAGCTCAACAACAGGAACTACCGAGAACGCAAATGGTTTGAAATTGGGAAGTGCCCAAGTGTGGCATCTTTTTGGACTTTCAGTTGTAAACTTTACGGCCATTACTTAAACAGCTTTGACAACGATTAACGAAACGGTGCCTTAACGTGAAATGAAACTGTTTAGCTCAAACGTGTTAGTGTCATCAACTTTCATAAGTAAAAGATTTAGAAGGCAAGTGTCCCAACTAGCATCTTAAACTGACCTTCTTCTAATGACTAGTTTAAGACCTTGCCTAGCTCCTAGGCCTCCTTTTTTCGTCGCGGTCAAGCCGTTTCGGGTCACGTGGTCCGAGCGAAAAAAGTGAGGCTTTCCCCGGCCGTTCGTCTCGGATACGTCACCGAAATGGATTGACCGTGAAGGCCTGGGAAAAAGCCGTACAGGAACTAGGCAATTTAAGACCCACTTTATATGTTCTTACCCCAGGTCTATTTCAGACTTCGTTTAAATGATCCGCCTTAATTGTCTTCGAGACCGACTTGACAACACTAGGCTAATGTTTTCAAGTTTCTCCCTTGTTTCTCAGGAAAATCGCCAGAAACTGATCATGGTTTGTTTTCCCTTTATGAGAAAATCATCTAATTTCTTTCCCTTATGTTCTACGAGCATCAGTTTGTTTACGGAAAAAAGGTGTTCGACTGCAGCTAGACCTTCTCACTTGTGGGCAAGTCTAGACTTCAGCGTATTTCACCTAAAGACGTTAAAAATCCCGTGACGTAGCCCCTTTAAAAAATGTTCAAGTTGTAAAAGTTTAAAAAATAGAAATGTTTTGTTTATTTTTCATCGCAGTTCAGAGATTTAAGAAGGGCATTCGTATGCAGCATAAAAGAATTCCTTCCGTCTCACTGGAATTCCGAGGTTGAGGAGAGCTGGGTTCTACTGTTCGACTTCATGTCTGGTATCATGTTGAAGGGGATCAACTCCAAAAGTTAAAGCGAAGGCCGCATGCACTGTAATAGCTGCGGCATTCGGCAAATTACCGCTGACGGGTGGACAACGCTGCCTTCTTTTATCTGCAAAGGTTTCAAAAAGTAGGAACAAAATTTTCATGCCACGGAAACCAAACAATGCTGATAATGGCAAACAGTATTCGACAAATGGAAAGCACCCCTTCAAAATGAAAACCGATCACGATGGCGAGAATGGAAGAGAAATGAAAAGTGGACGATACAACCCTTTCCCAATTATTGATTCGCGTTTGCTTTGGCTTTGCCTTACCAATCCAGTCAATTTACGTCACGCGTGACCAGTGTTTGAAGATTTGAGTGAAGTCTTGAAGATTACGCGTCCATTTGAATGAAGAATTATACCTTACATTACACTAATTCATTCAATGTACACTCCAGGAATTGCCATGAAAATTCGACATCCCGCAAAAGAAAAAATTACTCATTTCCAACGGACGCGTAAATTTGGAGACTCGATTCAAATCTTGGAAATACTGATTAAGAGTGAGACTGGCTCTAACCAAAATATAATAAGATCGAAAATAAAAATAAAGTAAAATGAAAAGGACCACATTCCTAACTATTGCTAGCACGTGTTTTCCCGCTTGACGTCTGCTACACGTATTCACCTCGGGTACTGACTGGTACATTGCGTTATCTATGTCTGTTACGATTGGTCAGAGTGGTTTCTCTGGTTTCGATCTTACGACATTCCATAGGCCACTTTCATGATGGCACCAATTTACTACAACTACAAGAATTCATTTCTTTGTTCCTTTCTTCCTTAAGATTTGTAATTCCAAAAAATAACAATAATCGCAATTATCATGAGGAAATAACAACCTGAAGGATTGACTGGAAGTTGTAGTAAATAGGCCATTTACGAGTTGTCTTGTGCCTCTTTTTCAAAGCAAGTCTTGGTGCACAAGAACGCAAATGGGCTCTTGAACTGGTTCGTTAAAGGTATTCTCCCAGGCGCTGTTCCCGCCCGTCTTGTAAACTTTCGCTCGCACCAGGCTTCAGCTCGCACCTATTTCGTCGTTTTATCTGCCTCTCGCCCCGACTATCTGCCCTGTATCTGACTATCTGTTGTATTAAATAAACTATTCTTACTCGCTCTTTCAACAGATTGAAATAGGTTTACAGTGCTCTTTAAATTCTGGGCAAATCTGATTTCCTTGAATAGGATACCATTAGTCAACCGAACACAAATAACGACATTGAGAAATAATTACTTTACTTCAGATTCTACATTTGGGATTAAAAGGGACTTTACACTGGCTTAAGACTTAATTAAATAGAATAAATAATAACGATCACCAGAACTTCGAAATCACCTATTGAAATTCAATGTAAACAAAACATTTTTTAAACAACATTTGAAAATGTTATAGTGACTTGTCTTTTTACTATAGTCGTCGTTTTTCCTACGACTACTGTCATATGATAAATAACTAGAAGCAAGGGAGCACACCTGTTTACAAACAACGCTGTTTTCAGTTTTAATTTGATTCTGCCTACAGGGACACAGATTTTATGCTTGATCCATTAAATCTAATAATTCATCACCCTTTTCACCTGCCAAAAAGACAAAGACACAGGAGTTGAAAAATGCATTGTGTCAATGTAAACTATAGTAGAAGCAGAGAAATGTACAACAACGTCTTAAAAGACATAAGTGAATAAAGTAAAAAATTAAGAAATGATGACAACGATCGCAGTGGACTTACCAACATACATTGTAAGCAGTTGAAAAGAACCTGAAAAATTTCAGGCTTGAACGTTCGAACCTGCATTTTGTCAGGGTCTTCCTTTTAACTGCTCACACTGTATGTTGGTAGGTACACCTTGATCATCATCATTACTGATTTCTAATTTCATAATATGTGCACATTCAAAGTAAGAAATTGTCGCTTTCCCCTTTTAGCGCAACAAACCAAATGTGACCACTTTAAAATTACACATATTTATATGTAATTGCATGCCTCCATGGAAATGGACCATGTTATCAGGACTTCCGGGCTAGGAAACCACCTAAAGCACAGGTACCTCGAGCTCTAGGAGTGTTATTTGACATTTGTAGAGCGTGGGGTTTCTGTGCCTGAAGTTCAGTTCAGAAGTTACACTTTTGCGCATCACGGTCTAAAGAGTTTTCCACGGCATCCATACCCACGTTCTCTTAATTTTTTAGCAAAACTCATTTTCCAAAGAAGTGAAATTTCACTGTTTGGTACATCAATGAAGTCACCTCTCTCAAAAAGAAAAAGTCCAAAGAACAAACTTACGCTCATCAGTTCCTTCAATTGAAAATTCGTCCATTAGATTTGCTAACTCCTGTCGTTGTGCTTTCTATAATGAAAAAACAAAAAAGGGCAAACAAAACACGGTCAAACATGTTAATCCACAAACTTACACATTTCCTCAGGGTTCAAGAGTCTCTCTTGACTGGCGAGGGCTGCTTTTAATCCCAAATAAAGGTTTCTTAAATAACAGAAAATGACACAAGAAGAGCAGTATTTTCACCCAGGAAGGCTGACAGATAAGGGTTCCCCTTAGGCCACAGATACACCCAGTTTCTAAAGCCTGAAGCAACTACGGGAATTGCTACTCCACTCCTGGAAGGGACGCCGCTCAAGCACAAGTTACCCATTTTGTTTGTCTTTCGTCAGGGCTCACTGACTAGTAGCCAATAACCATGACCACAAGAGAACACCAAAGGAATTTTTCTTGCACTGACCCTTAAAGGTGGCTCCGTACAGTTTCTCACCAGTTTCAAGAGACAAATATACATAACTTTCTTGACAGTTTTCAGGACATTGATTTACATTTCACTGGAGAAAAGCTACAAAAGCAACTAGCCTAGGCTTTACACTTTTGGAAAAAGGCCCATTTCCATGGCAACCACTGATATAGTTGTTTGGCTTATTGTTCAAGCTTACCCAGTTTCTTCACTGGCGTCATTTCTTGGTTTTTACATGGTGAATTTTTCCTATTTTTTGTTGTAAAGATGTTGTTGTTTCAGACGTCTCAGCTGGCAAAGCTGAGAGAAATTTTGTACATAAGTTTTGCCAGAATAGTAAATTTTCGTTTTTGACGATTAATGTAGAAGTGCATGCACAAAAATTACTCTTACTTAATTATGACTGAAGAACACAAAAATCCTACAAATGTTCCAATTTAAAAAAAATTTCACTGAGTGGAACGCTCGCAATAAGCGTTTGAAAATGCCTCAAAACCTAACTTTTTTTCTTCACGTTACCAAAATAAAAATAAAAAGTTACGGGGTTGCACATGCTCATAATTCCTTTTGCGTGGACGAGCGTGGACAGCACGCAGGTAGGTGGTAAAAAAGCTTTTCTAGAGCTTTTCTTTCCAAATTAAAAGAAAAACATTTTTCTGGACAACTGCTTTCCTTTACTGTAAAGGATTCACGTGACCAAAAATTCGCAAAAATAAAGAAAGAATAAAAACAAACAAAAAAGAGGAAAAATGATACCGATTCGCGATACTAAAACTTGAATGAAGCTGCCACTTTATTGCCAGCAGCAATTAATTTCTTTTCCCAGAACAGGGAATCATTAAACCACTTTCAGTTTCATTTTTACCATTAACTTATTACAACCGATCTTCAAGGAAAAACTAACGCGGTCATGTTTACTCTTAGAACAGTGTCGTTTTGGTATGCTACCCAAGCAAAGCAGGGAAGCTCATTCTTTTTATGTTGTAAGCTCAATGTTTGTCTGCCGAGACCCGTGTTGTTTCTTAGCGGCTACTTGTGTGTTTGATAACTGCATGGAATAGCAAATAGTATATAAATAAGCTTTCAATTTACACTTAAAAGGCAGAGGTTGGAGAAAGGGAACAAAAATGCCCACAAGACATTATACGTTTTGAAAAAGACCACATTATTTTTCTGCATGATAGGTTCAACAAGTCAACAGAATGCCTGCGAAACGCCGACTGTTTTGGAACCGGCCGTCAACTCGATACTCATCCTTTATTCGTTCACTGAATGCCGTCATTCTGGGCATAATATTTTGTAAAAAAAAATTGTATTTGAGCTTAGGTACAATTGAACTTTTTCCAATTTTCGGTTTTATTTTAGACCACTGGAGTTTTTGAAGTCGCATCTTGTCAACACAAACGAAACTTAATCAAAGGCTACTGGTGACTGATAAATAGACACTGAAATATAAGTGTCCTTTTGAGTTTCAACTTCTATCAAAATTCAATGACAACTGTTACCTCGCTACAAGTATGTAATCTATTTGTCGCTCAATAAAATTCACAAGTCAGCTGTATTTTGCTGAAACCATATGAGAACGGCCATAGAGACAACTTAGCCGACAAAAAATAGACGGCTTGTTAGAAAGGCAAAAACTAAAGCACTTTTTCAAAAAATTACTTACACTTAGGCTCCAAACAAACTTAAGCTTCTCATCCCAGAGATTATCAACAGCTGACCTGGACAGCACTGATATTTCAAGTTGAGAAAGGAAAGAAGTTCTTCACGTAAAATTCTTGAAGGCGCGTAATAATTCGTACAACGTTTTCAGACCTCTCTACTTGAATTTGAAGATCGCAATCAATCAAGTCCTACAATCGTAGGACAATCGGAGGACTGCAACTGTCAGCTACAAAAGCGATTAAACTAAAGGCTTTTCATAATTTCACTGCTATGTGCTCGACAGGTTTTGAAAAGGTAAGCCATAAAGATGCCTCAATCAGACTTTGGAAAAGTTTGCCTGGGAGATTGATTGGCACATGTCATCTGACTCGGACTGTCACACTCCTCGCACGCGCGCACACCGATTTAGTTCCCATTCCTCGCGCGCTGAAAAACTATATGGAGCCACCTTAAGCCCCAATAATGATCTCAACAGCATCAAATTTCTCATCACATCAGTGCATTATAACAAATAAAGGCCACGAGGATTGGGAAAATGATAACCAAGGATGAATTGTCTTGATGTCTCCCAATTACTACAATGAAATGTATGGGTACCAGTAGGGAGAATTTGAGTAATGGTGCTGGGGCTTAATATATAGAGGATATTACACGGCGGCGCGAAGATATGAATTTTATTTTCGAGTGGTAAAAACAATACTTTACGAACGAGAGCAGCGAGTGAGTAAAATATTGTTTTTTACCACGAGAAAATAAAATT
The DNA here is from genome assembly GCA_964017195.1 of Siderastrea radians. Lineage (NCBI taxonomy): Eukaryota > Metazoa > Cnidaria > Anthozoa > Scleractinia > Rhizangiidae > Siderastrea > Siderastrea radians. Next base: position 52,336,355 of record OZ024888.1, read on the forward strand.
CATATCTTTAAGCCACTGTGTAATTTTCTTTTTATTATATAGACAAGAGTATTTTTGCACAAACAAGAGTGCAAGAGCGGGAAATGACGTCATCGATATCCTCACTAGTGAGGATACGGAAAATACACCACTCGAGTCCTGGATGTAGTTTCATATGAACTTTACGAGTGGTCTATTTTCCACTAAAACACTCTTGTCTATATAATAAAAAAGGATATTTTGTTTCAAATGTTTATTTTTTTCATTAAACCTGATTAATCAACCATTATCTGTCTCAAAAGAGTAAGACTTGTCATGATAAACAATTTTAGATTGTTCAGTTAAGGGGTTAAAATAATACATCTGGGTCGAGTGAGACAGGTTAAAACATTTTCTTGTCTAAGGAAACAATACAAGGACCAGTCTTGAACCTTCCACCTTCAGAAGAGAAGTTGAATGTGCTAACACGCACCAGTCCACCCAACCATAATAGCTTTGCCAAGTCTACAAAGTATAAACGATAGGATGAAGTACACTTTCGGTAAGTGAAGTGTAGCTTTCTGTAAATTAAATGGGAAAAGAGGAGCAGGACTTACCTTGGTAGCATCAATTTTTATGACTCTATGAGGAGCTTCTTTGCGAGCCTGGACAGCTGCTTGCCTGGAACGTGGAACAACAACAATTCAGCAACCATTACGAATTAAGATAGAAAACTGCAGGAGATTAAAAAAAACAACTGAAATGAAGTGTTTCAAAGAAAACAAGGACATAATCTGTTTCTGCATTAACTATCAAAACTGTCAAACACCAACTCGTTCTACTCTTCCCATTCTACTACATAAACTGTAACATTTTTTAAGGTTTTGTATTTTCACCATCGAGAAACATTGCGATGAAATTAAAAATTACAATAATTTTCAAGAGTGAAATTATTGCTGATGGCAAATCATGATTAAGCACTAGAACTGACTCAGATCTCTCTGTAATCTCCAGCAAACTTTGAAAATCTGCAGTAAATGAAAGGAATGTTTTCATGGTAAATTCCACGCCTTATTTATTTGAACACTGCATACAGGCTAGGCGTTATTGTGAGATATTAAGTTAAACAATCATAGTAAACTTCATATGTCCTTACACCCACAGATTATTCTCTGCATTATTTGAATTACCGGTTGCTAATTTTGGTGTTTGTAGAAGGAAAGGGCTGCAAACAACTTACTCTTCTTCCTCATCTGTATTGAAAAGGTTTAATCTAAACTGACCTGCAAGGCAAAGATGAAATGCTAGTAAGTTAACTTAATGCAGAAAACCATTCTTCAACCCAGGGGCCTGTTTCTCAAAACTCCCGATAACTTTCCGGGCTCGGTAAGTATTTTTTCGAGCTCATTTATTTATCAGCTAATGGTAATTATTGGCCCAAACTAGGCAATATGCTTCATGTAATTATAAAGATTAAAATAATAATAATAATAATAATAATAATAATAATAACAATAATAATAATAATATATTTATAAAGGGTAAACACTTGACAGTAGTTAAAAACACTGATAACTCTGTGGCCCTCACTACAACACAAACTATTAGATAGCACCTAAAAAAGTTAACTATAAAATTCACTCACTAAATACACTAAAAAAATCAACTAATGAAATACTATGAGCTTAAAATAAGGAAAAAAATAATTGGTAATAGAAAAAAAGGTAATAATGTCACTCGCTTGTTTGAATTCTGAGCATCAGCTACTTTAATAGACAAGCATGGAATTGACACTAATAGAAATGTTTTCCACACCTTCTTAGTGAGAGAAGCCCCTGCCACCCAGGGTAAGTAATTCATAAACGTGTCCAAAGCTGTCAAACTGAATCACAACATTACTGAGTGGTAAAGATACAGCATGATTTTTTTTAAACTTACTTTCTGGTTTTTTACTTGACCCTCCAACAAGATGAGCCAGTAGATTGAGCTCAGCTTTGGCTAGTGGATTAGGATTTTCTGCTGATTTCTGCCAAGAAAAACAGTTCTTGTCATTAATCACCTGATCCCCAACCTGGACATGTCAATTTGACACGATGAAGACACTGGAGCTTTGGTCCCCGGGCAGGGGAGGGGGCCTGATTGGACATTTGATGTTAAACAATGACAAATATTTCTCCCTCTTATGCTTTTTGTAATCTTTTATGCATCAAGGTAAACTAAGACAAATGTAACCGAGAAACACAACATTACAGCAAATGAACGTACCACTTCTGATGTAACTGAAACAGAACTTCCAGGAGGTCTTTTTGACACAGAAGCAGCAGGGGAGGTAGGAGTAGGGGTGCTGGGAACTGTCTCCACTGATCTAGAAGCAGTGTACCTGATCAAATGAAAATATTATGGAACAATTTTTAGGGTATGCTGAAGTTACTGCCCTTTCATTAACATGATTGTGAACTGTTGAAGTCAATCACACACACAAAAAAAATATTAAAAGCAATAAACAACAAGTATCTGGAAGGTCATGGGTTCGATTCCTACAGGGGGTTCAGAATTTTTTCCCAAGTAAGATCATAGCATTTTATTTATTTACTTATAATTTATTTATATTTGCATGTCTAGTAAGATCATGTCATTGAATAGATTTAAATTCATTCATTAACAATGTGTAGGGAAAAGGCAAAGCAATCACATAATTTGGTTTAATATCAAATCTACAGTGCATTCTCTGTGTTTGATGTACATTCTCTCTCTCTCTTGAAATATGTTTCATACATAATGTGGTAAATGTCAATTCAAGTCAGCAAAACACTGCTAAGATGTGACAGCATTAAATTTGAACTTCAGAATCCCCACTTTGCAGTTGGGCAAGCACAAATTAACTTTCTCTACTCGCTTACATGTTGGTTCCAAGTTTTGTGACTCTGTCTCCCAAAAGCTCAAATGATCCTGGCTTGTCTGCAAGCTGATGCTGACATCCGGTCACAAAATGACTTGTTCTAGAAATCTGGCCATCATCGCCAAAATACCTGCCATAAAATCATAGTGCTCTGAGATAAAAATCTCATGAACTGAGTAGGCAAATCTAAAAGTGCATTTAATTACAAAAATACTGGGTCAAGAGTGGTACGGACTGAATATTTTGAAACATACATGTACTACATTCACAAACTATGTGGGCATGAGCCAAGACTTGGAACATGCAATTTACATTTCACGTAGCTTGGGTAAAAGTGCATTTTGTCACAAAATATCAGTAGCTTGTAGAGGCCAGAAAAGTAAAATAGGCACCTGACTGTATGGTTACCTGATAGCTCCAGGTACTTCAGTTTCCCATGGAACTAAACCATCAGTTGTTAACACAAATTTGCCACTGGCACTCTGGACTTTGTCCTTCAGAAATATGGAAACCTGCAAAAAGATGGTCACATTGGAGGTGTGTAAGAATACTAGAAACAGGTCAGAGAGACAAACAAGAAACTTGAACCATTTTTCTGATCTGCTGACAAAATAAATCTCTGAGCCATTTTTTATCTTCATGAAATCCACTTACAATGCAACTGCTGTCCCCTTAATACATGGCAAATAGACTCTAACATTAGTTTAGATTTCCTTCTTTGTCTAATGTTCTCCTTACTCCTGCCTTGAACTGCATACTCTTCAAGGCGTGGGGCCCACATACATGTATTTTGCAGTGATTTTCAAAAAATAGTATAAAACTAAAGTAACTGTTGTGGTTGTTGATGTCACAATCATGCTAAAATAAACACACCGTATTCCAAAAAAGCACCAGCTGGGTAATAATATGCCAAGGTATTTGCTAGACAAAATACAGGATTCACATCCAACTAGGTGTAAAAAAATCATTGGGTACTAGCATGAAGTAGGAGGATGCTGGGGTAAATATTTTTCCAAAGACAAGAAAGTGGGGAAAAAGCATGCCTTAAATACAACAAACCATCAACAACTCCCAATTACATATTTAACTACACTCTTACATTTGTTAACCATTCTGTCAATGGCGGTATTACATTATGAGTTTGCCAGAAGTAATCTCGCTATCTCAAAGTTAGCTGGAATGTACACAGGATTATTTACAAGTGCTGTTTGTTGATTACTCGGGAAAAAGTCCAGAAATATCTGATCAGAATTATTTCCCAGGTCAGACCAATAGTTGTATCACGTGTGGCTCAAACCCTGGGAGAGGGGGGAGGGAAGGACAGAAGGACTGATTGCAGGTCAAGGAAAATAAGCTTAAAATGAAGACAACATAGGCTACTTAACAGGTTCAAAAGACGTGTCCTGAAGCTCCATTGGTAGGCATCTTCTAATGTGACTATTTTGTTGTTATCGATAAAGGCAAGTGCACCATAAACCAGTTAATAATAATGAATGCAATGAAGCATTTACTCACCCTAATGTGCATATCCTGGAAAAATGAAAGAAGAGTCTGACGGATGATTTGAAATTGCCCAGCACTCAAATTGGCATACGTCTGGTTCAAGGACAAATACAAACAAAAGTAAGAGGTAAGGCGTGTGTCCCTACAAAAGGTAACATTTGAGTTCAATTTGACAATGAATTGATTCAGCCAAGTGGACCTTTCTGGGCTGCTGTCTAACCCATTTTCTGTAGCATGGAGCAGGTAGGAGGGGATACAGGGATGGACTAGCATTCCATCACCCCAGATGGAATGCCGGTTAATCACATGGCTACCACAGCATTTTGTTATTTTTCAATAAAGGCTTGGTGGTATCCATTTAATATACACCTTGGTATAGAGAGCCAACATGAAAAATTATGTTTCTTGTCTGAAAAAAACAGCACAATGGCAGATGCCAGGCTGGGGTCACTAACCCTCACAAGATTTATCCAAAGCATAAAAATAAATAAATAAATATATAAATAAATAAATAGAGCACCACATTGCCCTAGAGATTATTTTATGGTTGAAATTCATGGTATGTCGATCCTAAACAGCAATCCATGCAGCTTATTAAAAGGTATCAAATTGGAATCACCTCCTTCCGTTATTTAACGTTTATTTACTAGTGTCTGGCAAAAATCTTCAGTAAAGTGACTCATTGCTGTTTTTGTGCTTGGCAGTCTGATATGCAATAATATATTACCGTAAACACCGGTGTATAAGCTGCACCTTTTTACCCTAAAGCTTCGCTCAAAATCGGGGGTGCGGCTTATCTGCGAGAACATTTGGAAAAAAATCTGTAATTTCCCATGAATCATCCTCAAAACACCAAAATAAAGTCAAAAACGGTACCACGCTATCTTCGAGAACTCGCCTGGTAAATGGCCCACTGTTTCTCCGTTGTTGACAACTTTAATGGCAAATTTGTCAAAGCAATTATCGAACTCCCTTTTACAGGCGAGTTTGTCACCAGTGGATGGCTTCCAAATATCCTTGTAAACCTGCATGGAAGCCACGAACAGCTAAGGAAATCGCTAAAATTTGCTTTGCGAATTGAACGAAGCGACAACACTTGTCACCAGTTTTCTCTCTTCTCATCAAATGCCTGGCTACTAAGCCACGATACACAACCGAACATCCGAAGGAACTTACTCACAAATTCTCGGACTTGAATAACTTTAACTGGAAAAATGCTAGGGAAAAGTTCATCGGGGAAAGCGGTCTTGTGTTCAAGTACGTTTTCGTACCTTTTTTACTTGTTATAAGGATTAAAATGCGTGTTTGAGTCTTATTCAGACTACAAATTGAATCACCGAACCATAGTGAAAAGGACTTTCATTTCAGCCAATATGTTCATTACATGAAATGACTCGGCTATGAATTTTTGGCAAATTTTTTTTTTCCAAATCTTGAGCTTCTAAAATCAGGGTGCGGCTTATCTGCGAGTGCGGCTTATACACCGGTGTTTACGGTATGCTATATACCTCTTATTCCCCAAGTTTGAGGTCTGTTATGTTTAGTTACAGACTGAGTTTTTCCCCTTGATTTATGGCCCACATGCAAAGTGCTTTAATAGCCAATCACCAGTAAACTTTTGTGTTGCATTATTATATTGCAGAGTATCTTAATTACATTTGTTACCTCATATAGAAGTTTATAAACATTTTCTACTTGATTGCTTATGGCTGGATTATCGCATGCAAAGTTTCTAATTGCATCCATGTGATTGTAGGTGACTAGAAGAACATCAGAAGGCCTGAGGCACAAAGAAACCTGACAAAACAAAAAAAAATCTGCATAAATAAACAGTTATATTGATTTCATAATTGGGGATAAATTGAAGTTACTGACTATTAGTCGAGTACCTTCATGGCCTAGTTGAGACCAGTTTGTAGAGCAGAACGCTATAATTAGACCTGGACACTGAGTATGATTTGCCCGATAGGGGCCTGGTACGAGTCGTTCGTTCCACGTTGTTCGTGCTATATGTTCTCGTCATTTCTAAGTGAGAATGCTCGTTTATATTAAATATATTTCTCAATGAAATGGATGAATTCCTATCTATGACGAGAACACGTCCAACCAAGCAGTGAATCGGCGAAGAAAACACCGACGACAAGCGGATTTCTTCGCCATACGCCACACGGAACACAACCATCGATCGCGACCGCCATCTTTGTTTTCACACAGAAACGAAACCTCCCTTCACCGTAGCGACAGACTATCACAACAAACGAGGTCAGACCACAACGAATGGCGAAGAAATACAAGTGCCCGTTCCCGGAATGCACCTTCGAAACGGAAGAAGTGACAGACGCGCTCGCGGCCGTTTTGCTCTCGGTCCACTCGGCAGGCACACACACCGCTCCTGGAGTCGCCGCTGCTGCACCAAGCGCCGCCCCAAACACCGCCCCGAACACCAAACTCGAAAGAGTACGGCGCCCAACAATCTCTGCCGCAGGGTCAAGCGAGGATTGGTCGTATTTCCTCACCCGTTGGGACGACTATGTCGCGGCAACCAACGTCACAGGCAAAGATAAAGTAATCCAACTCCTCGAATGCTGCGATGAACAGCTTCGTAAAGACCTCACACGAAACGCAGGCGGCTCCCTCGCCAACAAAACTGCCGATGCAGTGATGGAGGCCATTAAAAAACTTGCCGTGAGGGAGGAGAACACAATGGTTGCCCGGGTTCAACTGCACAACATGCGCCAGGACCGGGACGAGACGATCCGAAGTTTTGGTGCCCGCCTTCGCGGCCAAGCCGGCGTCTGCAAATTTTTAGTCACCTGCCCTGGTTGCGCAATTGAAGTTAATTACACAGAGAACGTTTTGCGCGACGTTTTAACTCGCGGCCTGGCCGACAATGAAATACAACTGGATCTGCTAGGAGAAAGGAATCAGGACATGACCCTTGAAGAGGTCTTTCAATTCATTGAGGCCAAAGAGGCTGGAAAACGATCTGCTGGCCGCCTGTCGCAAAGCCAAGGTGTAGATGCCGCAAGCAGCCAATACCGTTGTGCCAAACAGGATGACATCAAATGGCGTAAAACAGGAGACAACAACGACCCGTGCTATTACTGCAACAAGCGCGGCCATGGCAGGAGTGCCCCGACCAGGATAAGAAGAAATGACTGCCCTGCTTATGGCACAATCTGCGAACAGTGTGGGCGACCGAACCATTTTGCAAGCGTGTGTCAGGGCAAGAACAGGTCCACCAGACCCCAACAGCCTACCCCACCCAGTGGCAATACTACAGAAGGTGCAATCTTCGACTCACTCTGCACCACGACAAGCCTCAGCAACAATCCTGGCAGAGATGTAATCAAACTTGACCACCACCTATACTGCCACCTCACTGATTGTTGGGTCCGACAGCCATCAAAGTCCCAACCATTCATCACGCTAACAGCAACTGCCCACCCCGAGGACTACACAGCACTGGGATACAACCCTCCCACATCGCGGCTGACACCAGTACGACTATCTGCTATGGCTGACACAGGCTGCCAGAGCTGCTTAGCTAGCATACAAGTTATCCGTCGCCTTGGCCTGAGTGAGAGAGATCTGATCCCAGTCACCATGCAAATGCACGCCGTGAACAACAATGGTATCAAGATCATGGGTGCTGTCCTCCTCAGGTTCTCGGGCAGGTCTCCGTCCGGTGCAACCCTCGAAAGTCGACAACTCGTGTATGTGACAAGTGACTCGGACAAACTCTTCCTGAGCCGGGAAACCTGCACGGCACTGGGCATGATCACTAAGAACTTTCCCACCGTGGGCGAGACTATCCACGCATGTAGCACGACCGAGCCAGACACCGTGCACCTGCCCACGTCGCAAAACACCACCACCCAAGCCCACCGAACTTCCATTTCCAGGGGTGGAAAGCAGCCGGCTGAAACTGCAACAGTGGCTTTTAGATTATTACCGATCCAGCACCTTCAACACCTGCGAGCACCAACCACTCCCGCTGATGGAGACCGTCCCTATGAGGCTAATGGTTGACCCTGGCGCGGAACCGGTTGCACATCACACTCCCATACCAGTACCACTTCACTGGCAAGAAGATGTCAAGGCAGGACTTGACCAGGACGTATCACTGGGCGTGCTCGAGCAAGTCCCGGTAGGAGAGCCTGTCACATGGTGCCACCGCATGGTTGTGTGTGCAAAGAAGGACGGCAAGCCTCGACGCACAGTCGACTTCCAGGCGCTTAACCTCCACGCCACACGTGAGACACACCACACACAGAGCCCATTCCACCAAGCACGCTCTATACCCAGTAACACAAAAAAGACCGTTTTTGACTGCTGGAATGGCTACCACAGCGTCCCCCTCCATGAGGAAGATCGCCACCTCACCACCTTCATAACCCCATGGGGCCGATACCGCTACAAAACAGCACCCCAGGGTTACATCGCCTCCGGTGATGGCTACTCGAGACGCTTCGACGAGATTGTCTCCCACATCCGCAACAAAACTAAGTGCATCGACGACACCCTCCTTTGGGCAGATGACCTCCAAAAGAGCTTCTTCCAGGCGGTCGATTGGCTCGACCTCTGCGGTCACAATGGAATCATACTTAACCCAGACAAGTTTGTGTTCGGAGCCAACACTGTAGAGTTCGCTGGATTTGAGATCACTCCAAGCAACGTGCGGCCCTGCAAAAAGTACCTCAATGCCATCAGCAACTTCCCAACACCAGCCAACATAACTGATGTCCGCTCGTGGTTTGGACTCATCAACCAGGTCTCCTATGCCTTTGCTGCTAATGAACGCATGCTGCCATTCCGCCAGTTACTCCAGCCAGGAACTCCCTTCAAGTGGACTGATGAGCTCAACCAGCTCTTTGAGGAATCTAAGTCGGTGATCATCAGCGAAATTGAGGAAGGCATGCGCATCTTTGACAAATCAAAACCGACCTGCCTGGCCACCGACTGGTCCAAAAGCGGCATCGGCTTCTGGCTATTCCAGAAACACTGCCAGTGTCCATCCACTGAACCCTTCTGCTGCAACACAGGCTGGAAAATCGCACTAGTCGGCAGCCGCTTCACACATGCCGCTGAATCCCGTTATGCCCCAGTGGAGGGAGAAGCTCTCGCCGTCGCAGATGCCCTTGACAAAGCTCGATTCTTTGTCCTGGGCTGCAGCAACCTAATCATCGCTGTAGACCACAAGCCCCTACTTAAGGTGTTTGGAGACCGGTCCCTTGAGGAGATCACTAATGCCAGGTTACGCAACCTCAAGGAAAAGACGTTACGTTACCGGTTCCGAATGGTACACATCCCTGGTGTGCGACACAAAGCCGCTGATGCCATTTCCCGTCACCCAACAGGAACCACCACGCCGGACATGCTGATCCTGCCAGACGACATAGCAGCAGCTACAGCTGCCCCAGCTGTTCTACCCCAATTAGCTTCCTCAGCACTGAGCACAATGGCCGTTACCTGGGACAGGGTCAAACTAGCTACAACAAGTAATGGGGACATGACTCAACTACTCGACATCATAGAGAGTGGATTCCCCCAGTTCCGCCATGAGCTACCGCCTGCCCTTCAGGAGTACTATCAGTTCCGCGAACACCTATACACAGTCGATGGCGTAATCCTCTACAAGAATCGCATCGTCATACCACCATCCCTCAGACAGCATGTTTTAACCGTCTTACACTCAGCACACCAAGGCGTGACCTCCATGACTGCACGTGCCGACAGCACTGTATTCTGGTCTGGCATCACTCGAGCCATCCGTGCCCTACGGGAAACCTGCAACCATTGTAACCGCATGGCACCATCCCAACCAAGTGCACCGCCCTCACCAACTATTCCCCCAGCTCACCCCTTCCAATGCATCTGTGCAGACTTCTTCCACCACAAGGGGGTCAACTACCTCGTCGTGGTAGATCGCTACTCCAACTGGCCCATTGTCGAACGAGCGCGAGAGGGATCTAAAGGCCTGATTGACTGCCTGCGGCGCACATTTGCCACATTTGGCATCCCCGATGAATGTGCAACAGACGGTGGGCCGGAATTCACCGCAGCAGCCACATGCCAATTCCTGAAGGAGTGGGGTGTCCACCACCGTCTATCATCAGTGGCGTTTCCCCACTCAAACTGCAGAGCAGAGATTGGTGTAAAGACAGTTAAACGGATCATCACAGACAACACTACCCCAAACGGCAGCCTTGACACTGACTCCCTGCAGCGTGCCATCCTTCAATATCGGAACACACCAGACCCTAATACGCAGCTCTCCCCCGCACAGTGTGTATTTGGCAGGCCTATCAAGGACTTTATACCTATCCTGCCAGGCCGCTATCAACCACACCCTACGTGGAGTGATACCCTAGCCATGAGAGAGGAAGCTCTGCGAAACCGCCACATGAAAGCTGCAGAGAGATGGACGGAGCACACCAAGAGACTCCCACCCCTGGCAGTTGGCAACCACGTACGCATCCAGAACCAAACAGGCCCATACCCCACTAAGTGGGACAAGACAGGCATAGTGATCGAGGTCCGCCAGTTCGACCAGTATGTCGTACGTGTTGATGGCTCCGGCAGGATGACCACCCGAAACCGGAAGTTTCTCAAAAAGTACATCCCTGTGCAAACTAGGCCCCCTCGACACACCATCAACGATGACCTACGACACCTCAACCTGCTGACCCCCAAACCAGGCAAGCCGCCCAGCCCCAATCCACCACTAGCAGAGCTGCCACCTCCACCACCATCTGGCAAGCCACTGAGTTGTCCCGATCTTACCAGCCCAAGCCAAGAGGGGTGTGCACCTCCGCCACCACCTACGCACACGACACCGCCCCACCCTACTGCAACTCCATCGGTACTGGCCAGCCCAGGTCCACCACCCAGTTGTGAATCACCATCCCTTACCCCCGTGGATGCACCAGTGCCAGCGACCTCGGGCACACCTCAAGCACAGCCGAAGAAACCGGCACTAGCCTTGCGGCGGCTACAAGATTACAATGCAAAAGGACTTCTCGAACAATGAGACCGCCACATGACTCATATGCATGACATTTTTCTCCTAGTTTTGTTTTGTTCTTCCAAATTAACAATGATTATTCTCTGATATCAGTCTTCACTGCCCCTCCAACACAAGCATGAGGAACACTAAAGACTTGGGGGGAGATAGAGCAGAACGCTATAATTAGACCTGGACACTGAGTATGATTTGCCCGATAGGGGCCTGGTACGAGTCGTTCGTACCACGTTGTTCGTGTTATATGTTCTCGTCATTCCTAAGTGAGAATGCTCGTTTATATTAAATGTATTTCTCAATGAAATGGATGAATTCCTATCTAGTTTGTACCAGTATCCCCATTAACTCTCATGTATTATGCTTACTCTTTAACTTTCACTGTAAACCTGTATTCCCATACATGCAAAGACCTAATTATCATGGCACAGTCACTTCTTTCAAGCACTCTGTAAAAATAATTAAATTATTCAACTTGCAAAAAGAAAGCCTAATGAAAATCACACTGGCCACGTTAGGATTTCTCCATACAAACTGATCTTGTTTAGGAGACTGGCTTTCAAACTGTGTTTAATGTCCAGGAGAACCACTGCTTCACAAGTTACCTGGTACTTAAAAGCCATGGTCATCAAATCATAGAGCTGCAAGTAAGGAAAATTAAACACCCAATGTTAGGAATGCTTAAATGTAATAAAGTTTTTAACCGTTTAACCCAAATCAACTTTTGTGGGATGTATGCAAGGCAAAAACTGAAGAAAAGTTATTTTACCTTCATAAACCAGACCAACCTGCCAGAGATATTTCATTTTGTACTACAAATTCTGACCAATTCTTCACAAACATTCACCAAAAAAAGGTAGAGGTGAGAGACTAAAGAGTGGGACCAAAACTCAGGGTCTTTAAATAACAGAGGACATATTTTGGGCTGATCTTACCCTGAAATCTACAAATGGCTACATGGAGGTCTTTATGCAGACAGAATCACCTCTTGGAAACGGTGTTCCTCAGAACTACTGAGAACGTAAACTGACAAGGATGTAACAAACCTGGCTGTGTCTAGCCACACTGTCACACTTTTGTGAGAGCGAGAGGGTTAGGCGAGATCAACCCAATATTGATACCCCTTGGATCAATACTGGTATTCCCTAAACCAATGTTGATATCACTCACTTTGTCCATGCTAGCTGAATTCAATCTCATAATTGATGCATGTGCCAGTCTGTCAAACACTGTCCTCATGGCCTTCTTGGAATAAGTGTCTTGTGGTTTAAACAGTTCTTCCATGAACCGCTTGTTAAACATTGTTCCAACAATATCATGCATAACTGAAAGAAGGTAGAAACAAAAAACACCAACATGACTTTAAGATCTTCGGACTTCAGAATGCTTTGAATGTAAAAAATCAGTAACCCTGAGTAAAAACTAACCCAACTACAATCTTGATTTTTTTCTCCTCAACATTTCACATTAGTGAGGCCACTTTCAGTGCCAAGTGATGTAGCCCCACATATTTCAAACACGATTTGCCAGCTATGTTTTGCTTGTTTTAATTCTCTGATAATCACAAAGCAACAAAGGAAATTAGGAGATCTTCTGCTTTTTTACAATTGCTTATATCTCAGGAAGTTAGAATCTTTTAAATTAATGTCATTTGCAAATTCCCAGAATTATCTTATATACCAATATATCATTTACTGAACATCAATAATCGCAGTCTGAAGACTGAATTACTATTGAATAAAAATTTACAAGAATATAGTGTATCAAAAAGGAATAATAAAATTACTACAACAATTTCTAAAACCACTATATACATAACTGTACATAACAGAATATAAGGTACTAGAACCTACTTAGAAAACCCATTAAAATATAACACTACAATGCAAAGTGCAAAATAAGTATAAAATATACCAGGCATCTACAACGTTGCCTGTGCCACGCAAAAGGGTATAAAAGATTTCAGATATCTTTTGGTTTTGATATGAGGAAGCTGATATTTTCTAGATGCTCTAAGATTGTAGCAGCTAGGATGTATTAGGTGAATCATGGCAGGTGAATGAGCTGCCAAATCATGATTCACCCATAAAATAAAGATGAAAAATGGTGGAATGTAGAAACTCCCTAAAATATGAAAAATTATAAAAAACCGAACAATCTGTAAATTTTCAGGCCATTTTGTGATTGTACCTGAATCATGATAAGCAAATCACAGCCAGCAAATTATGCTGCCAAATTGTGCATATTCACATGAAAGCTATTGAGGAGTACGATGCTGTGGCACTGTTCACTGAACTGTAAAAGGTGGCTGTCACTTTGAAATCTGTGCAGAAAATCCTGATTCAGAAGTAAAATGGTTCATCTCAAAAGATAGCTTTAGCACACTGATTTGAATTTGCATGTTGATTTAGGGACCTTTTTTCTCACTGTGAACTAGACTAATAGGGAGAAAAGAGGTCAAAATTCCTTCCAATGTAAACTGAACAGCAATAAAATTACCAAACAACTTAAAATAAGAAGCAGACCTGGGCGAAAACATGGAAACAAATACAAATATACGGCTGCTACATTTGCAACAAAAGAAAACTAGCCAATATTGCTTTGATCTCTCTTTTGTTGAAAACAGAATAAAAATGTAACTTATTTGTTTTAATATTGCCAAGTTTTAAAATAAATTATGCATATTGATCACATCGGCTTATTTTCTAAAACAAAGCCACAAATCCACAAAAATGAGTTATCACTTAATTGCTAAGATTTAAATTTGCATAATAAAGATATTTGCAGAACCCTTAGGCCAACTAATAAATGTTGCTCTGACTTTGCATGAAATTATTAAAATGAGTCACAATGATATCTTTAGTTTGCATTTCAGGTAAACTTGAAAACTGTTTTTATTTTCAGCTACATACTCTAGGCGTAAACAATACACCGAGATCTATAATACTACTTCAAGAGATCTTAAATAATACTTCAAGAGCTACTCCTGTCTGGAAGAAATTTTTGTCCATTTTACGAGAGAAAACTCTCCACAGAGAAACATTCAAATCATTAGTGAGCTTTTTATATTTATAAACGAAATAGATTAAAAAATGTTTCTTTTTATCAACTTAAGCAGGGATAATTAGTTGAAATTTGGATTCAATCCGTTTTCTCTTCTGTATTTCACCCATGAAATACCAAAACCGTTCAAATATAACTTGCGCTAAGCTCGTTTCAATTTATGGATAAAACTGAGTTGCTTGTCAAAAGTCCCTCATCTGTGTCATCTGTTAAATTTCAGCTTCCATGAAATTGTAGTGTTACGTCGTTCTCGGAAATTTTAAGAACAAACCGTTTTCGTGTAGCAAAAGGAGAAGGCCATGATATGACAGAAAACAATGAAATCGCGAGTGCTGTGTAAAATTGTAATGCTTTTATTGTGACAGTCATAATTCGGTCACTAATTTAAGCTGGGCCTCAAGCGAATAATTAAACATAAACACTAAAGCACTAAGAAATGTGATTAAAACAGGCAAAAAAAGAAAATATATCAGTTCAGGTATCCCATTACCCGAACATCCAGCAGCTGAGTAAGTACGAAAAAGATCAAAATGGAGTTTGAGTTTTAATTCTAAGAACTGCAGGGATTAAGTTCTAGTTGTCGCCCAAAACCAAAATACGAGTTCGCTTGCTTAGAAACAACAGTGGCACATGCAGCGCAGTTCCACTAAACAACAAAACTACAAAGCTACGTTTCTGGTTTTATATTTCAAATTTTCCCCTGAGTACCAAAACAAACCGTGCAGGTATTTCTTCAGTCTGCTAGAACATAAAGCCTCTCGTCCGACGCCATATTACCATACGAAGCCGAATCTTCTCATTCGCTTACCTTTTCTAGCTTTCTCGTCGGGAATCGACTGCGCTCTCAATCGCTGATCCAAAATATAAAGCATCTCGCCTCCGAGATTGAGGAACAAAATGGGTAAAGTGCGCAAAGACATCTTCGCTACACATGAAGAAATTACAACCTTTCTACCTCCTCTACTGGCAGCAGCCCGATTGCAGGAAGGTCAATAGATTATAAATAGTTATTAGAGTTTATGAATCCGGTTGCAAAGGGACTGGGGGAAGGGAGAGTAAGAGAGATCAGAAATTTTCACCGTCCTTTCCGATCCTAACGGTTACAAATTTGGAACTAAAACTACTTAAGATAATAACTACTAGACCTCTTAGCCCGCATGCTTTTCAAACAACTCTTTTTCTACAAGAAGTAACAAATCCAGAGTGATTTTGAACTGAGAGAGGGAGGGGTAGGAGTGTAAAGTAGTGCTGACACCGGCTGGCCGGCTGGGACAGCCGACGTCGTGACTCGCCGGGATTTTGAGTCGCTAATTTCCGCGGAAAATAAAACAAGCACCACATGGCGAGATAATTCTTCGTCATTGGCCATTGGCCTCTTTACAAATCAGTGCTTGTCTTCTTGCAGGAAATAAAACTTTCTTACCACTTAAATTTGTCCCTTGTTATTTATGATTGAAGTAGGACAATTCACCAAAGTTTGCGTCGGTAACAATATGTAAATCATTTGACCATCAAGCATGTTACACCTGCCTCTTAACAGTAATAGTTTTCAGAAATCCCTCCTGAGAGAGTTCCTTCATAGAAAAACTCATAGTTTAACGTCTTGCAATAAAATAGTAAAGTTTAACGTCTTGCAATAAAACGCAACATTTTTTCAGTTGCAGGCCCACTGTAAGAAAGTCTTCATGAATGCTCGTTTTGAAACGGCTTTAATAAGTAAGCAATGGTGAAGCATTGCAGGGACTGGTGGTTGGCGACTTAGAGGATCGAATAGCTGGTTCAGGATACAACCATATTGTTCCTTTATCAAAAAAAACAAAAAAACAATTCATTTGACTCCCGACTACTTGAGCGCTTACCATTTGTACGGAAAACCCGGTAATTCCGGGGAGAATTCAAATGGAACGGTTCATTCCGGTGGAATGTTTTCGGAAAAAGGTAATACCTTTCGAGGTATTAAGTGATGAATCTTTACTCCGTTCGTGACGTGACAGTTGTTTTATTCTCGCGGCTACTGTCAACAGACTTCTTGCAACACAATTGTAGGACTCAAGGTGAGAAAGATTTAAGTTTTGGCCGTCGGTTCTTGTCTTTTACTTTTGCTTTCATGATTCGAGCTTTTGAGCTTAATGGCGCGGGAAAACACTTGCATCCGAAACTTCGAATCAAATGATACGGCTCAATCCGTTCCGTTTTCTTGGTGAGAAAAGGTGCAGTTCCATTTGTCCAAAAAAATCCACCGAAAATTCCATTCAAATGGTAAGCGCTCCTTGTCTTCTACTTGTCTTAATATCCTACCGCATTTAGTAGTAATTCTCTAGAGATCATAAAGCCACGAAGGAATTTTTTTTCAGGAGCCCATTGCTGATTTTATTTATCGTCGTCGTCGTCGTCGTTGTCACCATTATTACCGGGCCTCATCACCGTCGTCGTCAGATTTGCCATCAGCGACGTTGACTTCCGAAATATCGTATCTCGGTTTCAGCGGGCATAGTTTATAGAATGGAAAGACTGTTGTGTTAAAAGTCCCTTAGTGAAGTGGATTTATCAGTAATCGAGCGAACAACATAAACTGTGAACCTAATTTGGTACCAACAGAGCCAAGAGCCTTACAGGACTGGGTGTGCGTAGCGTGGCTTTGTTCAGTTTAAATTGTATTTTTTTTCACGGGTCGGGGTGGGGGGGGGGGGGTGATATTTTTCTTTCCACCAGTCGTATTCAATTCGTATTCAATTCAACATGTTTGTTAATAAATACTGAACTGTAAATACTTTATAATTGTCTGGCAACGCATAAATCTGAAATTACACTGTTTTTTCGAATTGTTGCTTGAAAACGACGATAGAATGACGATCACCGTCCATAGTATGCTCATTTTCCACCTTGGTACAACCACAAAACCTTCTTAATAATGCAGGGTTCAATTCTACCTGTTACCATCCCCCCCGGGCACACCCCCGGGGATTTACAATTTTTTTCTTACTTGGCGGTCTATTCCCCACCCCCAGGCACGCAGGAAAAGACAATTCCCCACCCCCGGGACCCCTCATCGACCACAAATACGTTGTTTTGTGTTCAAAATTGATTTCCGTACAATAGCACAACCAGACGTTTTGACAAGAACTTAAAGGCTTTTCTAGAGTTTACTGAACGAAGGATATTACATAGTATTAAAAAACATGGACACTACATTGAAAAAGAAAACTGAAGAAAAAAGTCTAACCGCACTGCCATTCGGCTGGCGAGTAAAGAAATGTTCCTCACAGCGTGTTTTATTAAAGAGGTCCGGTGAGCAAATTGATGACAGCATTTTAAAGGAGTTTTTCTTAGCTTGTTTCACAAGAACAATAGACTGAGATCTCTGTTTAATATATTAAAAGCCGTGCATCTGTTTCATACAAATACGCTGAAGAAATATTTCTATGTTTGTGATGAACGCCATCCATTCGAGGACGCATCAAACGCACCTTCGTTTAACAATTTATAATAAACGTGCCTTTGAATACAGATTTTAATTTCGAGAGATTATTCTTCTCCAACCAGTCTGCTACAAATTCTAGAGATTTTCCCTGGAAATAGGCAGTCTTCTCTATGCGGTCCGACAAGCTAGTGACGTGCTTCACAAGAAATCGATTTGCCCCGCCCCCCTACCCCCGGGACAAAACCGTTTCAAACAATTCCCCACCCCCGGGCCCGAAGGGCTGGACTTGTCCCGGGGGTTGCCCGGGGGGGATGGTAACAGGTAAAATTGGACCATGCATAAGATCAGTTAGACTCTAGCATATGTATATCGTTGGGCCTGTCTGGATTGGCATAAATTATCAAACCGACAAAGTGTAAATAACGTGAAGAAAATTGGTTTGTGATCAACACTTTATTTTTAATCTACAACTAGATACAATCCTTCAACATATATTCATTTGTTAGGCTTTGCATTCTAAACCATTACATTACAGCTATCACCCCCGTATGTAAATATTTCCATGTGGGTTGGCCACGTGAGTGAGATGATTTAAAGAGTTGGTGCCACAAGGATCATGGGTAGGCCAGTTGGTGCGGGTATCGCCATCAAAGTAGTAGTACTCTTTCAGTCCTGTAGTGCTTCGAGAACGAATCAGATCAGGGCCCACGGAAAAGCCATTGGGGTTTCCAGAGGTAATCAAGATGAGTTGGTCGGGTACGTGGTTGTAGCATTTGTAAGCGACGTTTTTGATGATGCGACACTTTACACTTCCGGCCACAAATTTCATCAAACTTCCGGTTCCTTCCTGGCAAGCGATCCAGTGATTGATGTTGGATTTGATCATAAACTCGTCACCGAGGTTCTTCCACTGACTAAAGTCCATGGCATTGTAGTCAGTCTCACTAAGAGGAGCTGTAGTTGATACAGGGACGTCACCATATGTAGGCCAGTTAGGACGAGGGGTGTTGGCGTTTGACGCAGATCTGAAGTTCCTGTATAAGAACATCACAGAGCAAATAAGCGAGTCAATTCGGACTGAGTGAAGTGGCGCCTCTGCCGGCGTCCGCCGCTTTCCTCCCCTCCCTGTACCTCGGGCAGAAGAGGGGAATGGTGACATATGTATTTCCATTTATTCAACACGTCTATGGTACCTTTGACTCAGTGTCGCATTTTTGTCGCATGATGCGACATGATCAATCGAACGCGTACACCTGTTTGAAAGCCGAGTGTCTGCTGAGTAGTTGAACTGTTATCGATACCGCAAAAGTACTAATTTTGCCGCGCGGCTCCAACCTCAGCTCGTTTGCCGTTTATGCAATCCAAGATGGCGGAGACTCAACTTCGGCATGAGTTGCCGCCATCTTGGATTGCCTAACCCGAACCACAAACCCTTTAAGAGGTTGATGCAGCAGTTATTCCAGTTCAGGTCGTCGCAAAAAGTTCGTCGCGAGTTGAGCGTTGCGTAAAATAACGATTGCTTACGATCGAGAGCAGAGTCTAGAAATGTGTGACCAATCCTAACTAATCCTGTTATTTTTGCTCCTTCACAGTAGCAGTCCTTTACAAGTAAAAACAAAGTACTTTTCGACCTTGACCTACTTGAAGTTTGTGAAAGTGTAGCTGTAAACTAGAGTCCAGCCTCCACCATCTGTTTCCTGGTCGCAAAAGGCCTGGATCGGCTCGTTACCGCTGGGGTTAATCCAGTAGATACCGGACGCAGCGTTCGTGCGTTTCTTTTTAATTTCTTTGCAAGACTTTGCTGCGTTTTGCTTGTTCAGGCCTTTAAATATAAACGTAGTCATACTAAGCAATAACAACCTACTTTGTATTTTTTTTATACGCGCTACCTTCAAGTCTATATACCATATAAATTAAAGTTCACAATCGCTTACTGCACAGCAGTAAGCAAATATTTCCGTAATTCGGGTAAGCGAATGTTTGGTCTAAAGTTAAAGGAGCTACGTCACGGACAACGCATCTTGAAAAAATTGGCAAGTTTTTCAAGTTTGTCAATCGTAATCCATCATAATCTCCCTCAGTCGTAACCATCCTTGTTCAGTTTTGGTTTATTATTACTTGTCTGGTGTTTTTCTACCTTAGCAAACTATTATTTTGAGGTTTCCTTGAATGAGAAAATAATTTTGCCAGATCAGAAAAATGAACGAAAGCGCCGTGACGTTATTCCTTTAAAATTTTTGGATGAACTCTCGGATGAACCGAAATACTCGATGTAAGCTAAGGATGAGATATCTTGATTCGTTCAGTGTTGGTCAAACCAAAGTGACCATGTGCTGTAATTAGGGGCGCGTTCTTTTGACAACAATTCTGCCCGAATAACAGTACTCGCAAGAGGTGAGGATTGTGTTCTTTTGGAACCTATTACGTTTTAGGAACAAACAGATTATTGGTATTCTATTCATTCTGCATCCCATAGCAGAACGAAAGAAGTGAACAGATATAAATTTTTTGTTTCACCAAAGTTAACTCGGATAAGGCAAAATTGATTCCTTGTGGGAAATGACATTCTGTGTATTCCCAACCTGATATACCAGTAACCCCGGATCTCATCGGCCGCTGGAAGAACCATAATAATACCAAAACAATGCACTCTTGATTTATCTGATGCATCCATGTGATGATGCATCAGATATAAATTTTTGAACGGATATAAAATTTTGTTTCACCAAAGTTTACTCGGATAAGGCAAAATTGATTCCTTGTGGGAAATGACATTCTGTGTATTCCCAACCTGATATACCAGTAACCCCGGATCTCATCGGCCCCTGGAAGAATCATAATAATACCAAAACAATGCACCCTTGATTTATCTGATGCATCCATGTGATGAACATTTAATTAAAGATACATAGATCTCAGGGCATGACTTAGGGCAATGTTTGATAGTAGGGATCGTAGTACGATTATACCGGAAACAGTTACGTTCCAAGAGCCTGCGCTGTATTCATGTTGCTTATCAGGTGCGCGTTTCTCGAAAGCCCTAAAATGGTTTTGGTCGCGAAAAGGCATTTGTAAACATTCTGCGCAGTTGTTTTTTAAACATGTCGACAAGATAACTGAGAACAAGAGAGGATCTCTCTTGCTGAGAAATGATATCGATATGAACTTATAGCAAAGTCACAAGATTAGAACCGTCTTTGTTTACAATACACAGTATGAATTATCGTGCCCGACTGAAATCGACCCAAAAAGTTTCGGGGCTTTCGAGAAACGCGCATCAGCAGAGAGGAAGGCTGTAGTAACGAGAATATAGTGATCATATGTGATAGTCTTAAGCATGCGCACTGGTTTGAAAAGGTATTCTCTTTACCCAAATTGCTTGTAGTGTCTGTAGTATCTGACTGTTTCGTTTTTGTCGTCATTCTACGTCTAGGTTATAAAAGTAAATGACAGAAAAGAATTCTAAATCATATGGAACTCGGAGGAGACGTCTGAATGAAACACTCACCGTACAGTAGCTTTTTTTCATTGCATACTGGTTTCGTCCCCCGTACTTTTTGAAAAAAAAATGGAACAAATTATATCATTCATGGGCATAAATTATCGACACGTTTAATATATTTAAAAAATTCTGAATAAGTGTGTGATACAGGGATAAAAATGCCCAAACAAATTAAAGGGCTATCACACCAGTTTTTAGTGTTAACTTTAAAGCCATAAGACATATTTTGTATCGATGCCGTGAATCAAAAATCATGATCTAGTTTTCTGTAACTGAACTACTCTACTAGTGCACTAAGACTTTGAATAACTGCTTTTGGCCAGGGATAGTAAGGATGGAAACGGATTACAACTCGAAAAAATCGGACCGCTTTTTTTCAAGTTTTCTCCCAAGTCCAGCGAAAAGCACGAAAAGCTGGTTATGTTTCCTTTTCCTTTTGATAATTCACTTCATATCTTCTTCCTGGAGTTCAAAAATCGTTTCGTGTATAAAAAAATCTCTAAGTTTTGATTTAACCAGAAAATTGACCACAAGACACAAAAACACCCGTGACATGGCCCAAGGAGCGCCTGATTTCCTCTGTTAAGCCACCCCTCCCTTCTCTCGGGAATTATTTTCACAGCGGGGGCGAGGGAAGGGGCTTTAAGAAGAGGGACTTGATAGAGGGAAGGCACTTACAACATTTGTGTAAGTTGAATTTATTTATTAACCACATATGAAGGAAACTGCCGACTGAAATTCACTAGCAACAACTTTTCATGCTTTGTATGACAGAATTTCAACAAACTGCAAGGTGAGTGATAGAATTCTGAAGCTTGAGCTTCAGACCACCAGAAGATGAACACATTCTTATTGGCAGAAAGGCAGTAGAAGCAGCAATGCAGTTTACAAAAATCTATCTCAGCTAAATACAGGAATCAAATAGCAATGAAAACAAACAACTTACGAAAACAAACAAATAATTAAAAAAAAACATCGTTCGAGACATGTGATTGGCCACGCTCTATAGCTAGAAACATGTGGTTAAGCTCCCAGATTTATTACATGAAAACTACAATTACCCTAAAAATAAAGGAGTTAAGAAACCCGCTCGGATTAAAAACAGAACATTAAACTGGACAAGCAGAGATTTGAATTGCACTTCCTTTACAGACGTTACTTTACCTGTTTTCCCGCAATACCTCGCTTTCTCGGCGCTAGCAGGAGGCAAAAGGTAAACCCAAAATCTTTGGCATTTCATAATTGTCGCTGTCACATTTTTGTAACAACAATCTCCAGTTTTGGCGAAACAAACAGTTCCCTGGACTTGTGCTCCCACCCGTAAGTACTTAGGGTGTGGCGTTCGGAGTACCCCTGGGTACTTGGCACCACAGGACGGTGGTTCCAAACATTTCCCTCCGTTTAAAGTGTTGGCATTCCTGTAAAGAAGTCAAGATCAGACGGCTTTTTTGTTGCACCTATCAGTCTAAACTCGCAATATCATACTTTGGGAGCAACTAGCCCGGACTGTCTAGCAATTAAAAAGTTGTGTTTTACCAAATCCTTAAGTAGACTTTGCTAAACTTTTGAAGTTCACGCCGAGCAAAAAGTATAAAAATTTACGAATTTCGATTATTCTCCCCATTTCTCTGTTTGTTATTTTCAAATGCACTTTCGTTCCCATTTGGGACCTACTCTATTTACAAAATAAACGTAATACACTATTTATGCGTCCATTGACCCCATGACGTTTGGAAGAGTGCAAACTCTGTTGGGGTAGAAAATAACATACATCAATTTAGGGTGAGTTTATTAAAATCAACCGATGGGATGCTTGAATAATCCAAACCTATACAATTAAGACATTATCTCAGCATGAACTGGTGAGGGCACACCCATCATTTCATATAACCGAGCTGACTGAAAGTTCGCCTCCGACACGCTGAGTGCACTCACAAGCTGGCCAATTGATTTCCTGCCTCCCCAGTGAATCGGTACCAGTCCTCTGTCCAGCTGCGGTTGCCATCTGATTTTCCAGTCAATTTAGTGTAACTTGCAGCTCGATCTGCTCCACTAAGTTCCTGATAATTATTGCAAGGGTCTTCATGTAATTCACTGTCTACAGAAAGATGATATCTTGAATTAAATTGAGGGAGCGGGAAGGGAGGGAGGAGGGGAGGGAGGAAGGGATGGAAGGAGGGAGGGAGGGGGAGGAGAGAGAGGGAGGGAGGGAGGGAGGGAGGGAGAGAGAGAGGGTGGGAGGGAACTGGGGAGAACCTGCCAGTGGGCAAATACGTTTAGTATACGTTGATAGGGAGGGAATGAGATAAGTCACATCCTAATTCCCGATCGAGATTCTTTCTCTTCATGCCTCCGCAAAAAGGACCTTTCTCGAGTGTTGAAGAGAAAGTGGTTCTCGGAACGGGGTTGCGTGTTTGATGAAATATAATGCTTGGTTGAGATGAGATGAAACAAGACTATACAGGATTGGATGGTAGTGGCTGGGATTAGGTCAGATGAGATGAGGTGAGACGGATGAGATGCAATGTCGGATGAGGCGAGACGAGATGAGATGACATGATGATACTGAAACGAGATGACATGTGATGCGATAAGATGAGACCTGAGATGAGAGATGGCTATGAGAAATCTTGAATTCACCTACTTGCATTCCTCACTTTTGCTGCTAAGCACACAAACAACAGCACACCCAGCACGCACGCCATTTCCAAAAATTGAAGCCTACAACATGATAACATCCAGAAGATTTTCAGCAAAATTTCTCCAAAAGAATTACCATAATATCACCGTATGTTTGCATTTTGGTCGTGATCGCCAAAAATCACAGCAACATTATCGATGTCGCTGAAGTTTTGTGACAGTTTTGTCATTTCCAATTTTTTTTTCGAACCCTTCCTTTCAAACTGAATCCCTTCAGAAAATAATAGGCTCTTTCACTGTCAAACCGTTTTGATCAATCGCAAGCCCCTAAGAGGGGCCAATTTCCAAACAACAGCCAAAAACAAAAACGTAAAAAAGAAAACTTCCGCAAAATTCTATGCTACACAATATAGATTCATTCAGTTATCCCAACTGGAAACCATTTCATTCTTTCCACCGCAACGGAATGAGACAAACAACTAGTATCGAAAAATAAAATCATCTATAAAAAAAAAAACTGAGTAGTTCATGTTAAACGATTACGAGCTTCAAAGAGAAAAACACCATTTGAAAACACTCGTGGAATACTGGTCCGTACTCCTGAGCCCTAACCACAACTTTCCTTTTCGAACATTAAATACCGTTTGAAACCCAGCCAGAGTGACAAGGCCTCCGATAGACCACAGAAATTTGATTGTATTTACGTGGTAGTCAGATAGCATCGTTTTTGTAGAAGGAAATGAACTGCATGGTGTTTTATGGCTTTAAAAAAATAGCCTTGTGGTTTCTGGGTGTGTCGTTTTCCGGTTTTGCTCGAAAATTCGATTTTTTTTTTTGCCAACACTGAACCACAAACGTTGATATTCCATAACTTACTTTCACGACCAAGATTTATGCCTGCGGTTTGTCAAGTCACCTTCCCTCAACTGCTCAAAGCAGATCAACTTTGCTTCTGACGCAAATGTGAGCTATAACTGACGAACTCAAAATCTCTGAGAATTAAACCGACTTGTTTAAACAAGGGACCAAAGCTATTCAGAAAAAAGCAATATTGGTTATTTGTTCTTTTCAAGAGCAGGCGCTTAGTCATCACAGTAGTAACCTATTTCCATCATATGAAATTGGCTTTCTTAACACTCTTCAAGTTAACGCAAGAATATGTCTTACACCTGATCAATAGGCCTCCATCGCTCGTGTCCATTGCCGCGACAAAGCTGGGGCGGTGCGAATTTGTGCGCTCATAATGCAATACAGTTACCTCGAAACTAAAAGCAACATCTGGTCTCTTGACGAGGGGGGGGGGGGGGGGGGTGAGGTGGGGGGAGGAGGAGTTCGCCGTACCTTTGGGGTTAAAATTCGTGGTTTAGTACCGCTAGAAGTGCGAAATTTAATATATCCACCGCTACCGAATTATCTCGGTAGAACCGGGGAAAATTGGAATGGAGACACAACCAGTTGTCAGAATTTGTGTCTTTGGGTGAAAATGAATTCAAGCCACTTCCACAAGACGATATTCTGGTACTTGGAAAAGATAAAACTGAAAATTTCCGATGAGCATCCCTATCACTTATAGACGTTAGTCCCCCTCTCCGGGGCGCTGGGGTTTCCCGAAACGTCAAACTCCTTTCGCCACTCCCCGGTCAGGCTTCAAGCTTTTCCCCTCCTTTCCTCAGTTAACGCTTGAGAGCCCCAATGGTGACAAGCATCTAATTTCTCCTTACAATATCACTAGTTGATAAGACATACAGGTCACGAGAATGAAGGAAATTGTCACCTAAGAAAAATTGTCTTGATGTTTAAGCAAATTCTCCCAACCAGTACCATAAGAAATATGTGGGGGGCAGTGAGAACATGCATGTTGATATTTAGGCTTAAAGGATTAACGCTCAAGTACGCGATTACATCTACTTCCCCAAGTGCTCATTGTCGATGTGCTGAATTATTCTCAGCTGGTCATTTCAAGTACCAATTTCCTTTCCGTAAGCATGAATTTTAAGTATCTGTCATTTTCGATTTGTTCTGTAAATAAAACCCTTCCGCTTCTGCACATAATGCGTCAAATAAGTCATAACTTGATGGTCAACACTTGGTGTATTTTTATGAATTTCTTCTTTAAAACTGTCTTGTAAAGATCTATCCATTCAAGGCATAAAAGCGTCCCTCCCTTACATAACCTTGTCGAAAACGCGTATCACGTTTCCCCCGAAAATGTTTGTAATCGAAGCACACAGATCTTTGCACCAATCAAGAAATTCATTTCCAGATTTCCCTTATTCCTGTCAAACCAGTCAAAGCGAAAACCTCATTCAGTTTTGAAGTGATTTGTGCAACCTTCCCCGAGAGTGAGTTGAGGAGCACAGGTTATTGCAATGAGAGTGAACGGCCCTTGCACACCTACCTTTACTCAAACGTGTACACAGGGTCCTTGGTTTGTGAAATCCAACATGGTGACACAAGTCTACTGCCATCTTGGGCTACATAAAACAAAGATCCTGCGTACCAGGGCGATCTACTCGCAGCTAATCGCTTCTCTCCCAAAACCAAAATTAATTAAAAAATAAGGACTCGGAAAAGGAGCTACAGTGGTGGATCCAGTGTGTTTTAGGGGGTGCCCCGAAGGTAAAATAAGGAGGGGTGACGAAGACACAATAGAACACGAATCTTCGAAAGACGAGGGAGTTATTTCCCTTGTCTGATTTCCAACGACCACCTCTACGCTTAGTTGAATCTGCTCGAGTCTGGTAACCTCTCGCTCTCATTTCACTGCAAGTTATTATACTCGACTCCCATCGCCACATCTCAGAAGCTCTCAGAGCTTCGCCCGTACAAACAATTCTAGGCAACAACAATGACAATGAGCAGTCCCCCTTTTCTAAAGAGGGCAGTGAAACACAAGAACGGACGAATGCTACCTCGCACATGGAATATTGACGCTCACCGACAAAAGAGTAGTCTCCTTCGCAGCCGTTTTTAGGGTCGTCACGCATAGCTCCTCCTAGGAAGAGAGGAACTGCTGATATTCGAAAGAAATTCACATCTATTGTTCAAAACGTCCTATTCAGAGGGCTTGTGTCCGGGAAGTTTAGTCGCCATGTTCACAACGTTTCTAAATACAGCAACATGGCAATCTGCGCTGAAATCATTGTCTACATACATGAGCATTAAGAAGTTCACCCGGTAAAGAAACAGGCATAACCAGAAAGAGCGAATTTATCAACCGTTCCAAGTTAGAAAACAAACGGGTCAAAACTTGCTGAAAATGATGTTTTCATTTACAGTCGTTTGTACAATGTTATGTATGGTTGGGGCAAATATTTGCGTTCGTTACAGGCGACAGTTATATAATGATTTATCTCAGCGGAAAGTCCAGTACTGTACTATATTCAACTTTCGAAAAAGTGCTTTAAAAAGGAGATTTTCGTCTCCTTTTCATGACACAACTTTATCGAAATTTGAATGTAGTTCAGCAAACTCACCGCTAAGATAAATCACTTAGTAGTAACTGTTGCCTGTAACGCACCGAAGTAGACCAAGACTTCCTAATGCGTGACGTAAAACATTGCCCCGCAGTGATCTACAGTCACGAAATTCAAGTCAAAACTCCAGAAAACTACCTAAAGCTCTCAAAGATAGGCCTGAGCATTACTTTAAAAGTATACCCCTTTAACGTCTTAGATATGTCCGCAAAAGGTTATTGTTTCGCCGTCTCTTGCTTTCTTAGTGGATGCACACCGTGTATTGATTTTGTTATCATCACTTCGCTATTGGTCAACCGATATAAAGTCAAACAAAACAACTGAACTGTAGATAAAAATTTCATTCAATTTAATTTGATCTCTAGGACTGTACAATGAATAATTCATCTTTTCAGCTTTGTTGCTGAGGTAAAGTCTTGTAACTTTCTTTTTGGGGGAATAAAAAAAATCTCACCAAAAAGCCCAATAAGTCAAAGGTGCAATGCAGCCTTTATTTCTCCATAAAAATAAACAGCAACTAAAATTCTCTGTTCTAGAGATGCATCATCTGTCCATTTCACCTGCAAAGAAACCCATATATGTAAATTCAGTTAAGAGGAACAGTAATTGCAGGACAACTGTTAGTAACCTTAACACAAGGATACACTACACATGTATTTGTAGCCTCCAGTACAGAGTCCTCCTATTTAAAGACACGGTAAAAGCCGGCCAGGGCTGAGGTTTATCATGTACATTACGATCCATCCGCCGGCCAAATAGTTAATGGTCAGCTAGTCAATTAGTCACAGTCAAATCAGCAAATCAGTCAGTCACTTAGTCTGTTATCTGAAAGTCAGGCAGCCCAGAAATTCCGCCATCCCTCAATCAAACAGTAGTTCAGTCAGTCTGTAAACAAACAGAGATTCGAGGATCTCTTCCACCAACAAGAACACTTCAAATAATATACTACAGTGCCAGTCCGATAACTGGCCAATACAATGACCTGGATTGTACACAACAGTGCTATTGTGATTGACTAGAGAGATGAACTTCTTATAAGGGAAAACCGTTAGGCGTATGTGTGGGCTTGGCAATGTAAGTGGGTCGCTTCTTATGTAACGTGTTGGAGCGTCTATGGAGGCGTCTATTAGCATAGATTTCACTGCACCTAGTGAGATCTGTCAAAGCCCTTGGGGGATTCAGACTACAATGTTAGTGTACCTTGTACTTGCAGAATGATTCAGAAAGGAAGGGAATGCACAACACAACACATATACCAGGAACATACACACATAAAATAAAATAAAATCCACCTTGATGGTCCACAGGAACAAGCGACTCAGGCCTTACGTTTTCTGTCCTTCTTACCGTCCCTTTCAGAAGAAGAACTGGAAGATCTTCGCTTCCGCCGATGCTTCTTTTCTGAATATTCTCGACTATGTTTTGAAGACTTATGCCTACTAGAAGTTCTGCTTTCAGTGTCACTGTCAGATTCGCTGACGCTCTTCTGTTTCTTTTTGCTACTGCTGTGTTTCCGTGGGGACCTACTTCGTGAACGGCTTCTTTTCCTGTGATGGCGATGTTGTCTTCGTCGGTGCTTGGGTGACGAGCTCTCGCTTCTTTCTCTTTGACGATGCTTTTTCCGATGACTTTTATGGTGAGCTGAAGCAGAACTCGAGCTCTCACTAACAGAAGATGAAGGACTCCTATGTCGCCTTTCCTTTTTGCTGCGCTTCTCACTAGAATCGCGAACTTTTAGTTGTTTACGCTCTTCCTCTTCTTCCTCGTCATCACTTGTTGTTGAAGCAGCTTCATGTTTTTGCACTTCCCTGCCAGGATGGCTGCGGGAACGGCTTCTTCGTGTATTTCGATTCTCTTCTTTGTCAGCACTGAGATGTTTTCTGTCCTCACGATCTGCATACGACCTTTCACCACCTGATTCCTGTTCTGATTCGCTCTCGCTGTCTGAGCCGTAACCGCCCAGTCCTAAAACAGAAATTCAACAATTCCTGCTTAATAAATACAGGGGAATAGGTTTTCAAACTGAAAGGAAAGCCCCCTAGTCGTAGTGAGAAAATTGAACGACTTTGATTAGTTCTCTCCCTTTTTTTTTTTTTGCAGAAAGGAATAGCCTTGTCATACTCTTAAGCTCCTAAAGCCCAACGCAGTCATGAACTGTGGGACAACATTTCGTCTCTATGGGTGAAATCCTACAATGTGAGCATTGAAACAAAAGTTTTAGAGCAGCAAAGGTGTTTCTCACTCGTGATTTCTGTGGCAAAAAAAAAAAAAATTCTCAAGTGTGACCATCATATGAAAGCCGAGCTGCAGTGCTGTTTAGTTTGCTGCACAACGTCATTCTGTTGGACGGACTGCTTTACCCTTGTAGCTCCGCCCGCCTCGATTAGCTTCTGCTATTTGCGGGCGGAACCGAATCTTCATTTATGAGGATTTAGTACTTAGTAATTCTTGTATTTAATAACTTACGTACTTTTGTTAATTTGTTGTGAATAAATTGTTGGTTTGTTCTCTTACTGTTGTCAGACCAAAGCAATTTACAAAATTGTCTGTCGCATCCACAAGGCCAGAGTTTCCTGTAAGCGCTGATGACTAGCAAAATTCATCGTACATGTTTTGAACCGTCACTCCACCCAGGGTGTCGAAATGCCAGTCACTGTCGTCACAAACAGCCCTTCTTGGGACTACATTCACCCAGAACAATCATACTTCACTGACCTAAAATTTACTGTCTTCATAAAGTTAGACTGCCTTATTCTCTGCCTTCTTCAAATTAACATGTACATGTATAACATTCAAGTAATAACTGAAGTGTTCTCTCCGATCTTGAAAAAAAGGCACCAAGTCAGTCATTATGACTAAAGCACATTATTTTGTACATGCACAGCTACCACTAAAATTTGCTAACAATCGTGTTTTTTAATACGTTAGTTGCTGTTACACAAGCTCCCTACCTAACAATGTCTGCAGTTTCACAAAAACAACTTATTACTTCAATCATAGGGCTTATGTGTATTTCTGCCAAATTAACCATATGGTGCATATTTACTTTGGTAAAACACAAGTGGCATTTCATTACTGACAATAATACCCTATTGCTTGAATGATGATTTGGCAACAGAAAAGTTAGCCATACCAGTGTTAACAGTAAGCCACTGTCAATTTAAAAAATTCCATCTACACGTACATGTATAACAAACATTTAAAAACACAAAACACAAGGTGATAATAAAAATATTTACCTAAATAGCCTCCTTTCCCTCGAAGAGCATCTAGGCCTCCAGAATGCTGCAACTGCCGAGCAGGACCTATAAAAATGTTTGAAATGTCAGAATATAATTACATAAGTATGTACGACCAAATGATACTTGCCAAATAACACCAACTAGCATGACTAGGAGAGTACCTCTGAGTGCCTCATTATAAGTCTCCTGAGCAATTTTTTTCATCTCTTCATTAGTTACCGTTAATAGAACCTCCGTCAGCAGTTTGCGGATATTTACCATCTAAAATCATAAGAAAGAACCAGTCAAAATCAGGAATTTTACATTTTACAGATATGCGACCTATCAATACAAACAGTACCCGATACACAATGACTTCAATTTGATGGCATCAGCAGACAATGATGACAATTACAATAGCATTTTCAGTTATTTAGAGCAATAACACTTACAATAACATTACAGGTGTAAATTTATGCAAACAAGTCTTTTTCACGTTGACAAGAGATTACTTAGACAATCATTGGTTTATGAGAAAGTCAAAGAGAAGTACATGAAGTCAAGGCATGTCAAATCCTCCCAATCTGTGCAATTTATACTTCTTTCATTTTACTTTTGTACCCTGTACTGCTTGTGTACTAACAATCAAATTACAAGGGATGAGGTGCAACAGTACATTTAGCCTACAATGTGACTAAAAAACCATCGACCCTAAGAATTATTGTTGAATGTTCACTGTGTCGTGACCAATCAGATGCAAAATTAAACCACAAGAAACAAAAATAATTCCCCTTGCAGTTTGTTCCTGTAGTTTATTCCTTTTTTTCCTCGCTGTTTTTTTTTCTTCAAACACAATAAACATTCCAGAAATAACTCTATCGTTTATGGTTTTCTTAGCTGCACAGTAAATGCCTCACAATTGCCAGGCTTCTCCCCTCACCTGCACCACCCAGTGGCAAATGCTAATTTAGTACAACAAAAGTGAATATTGTGGATGAGAGGTGCAAAGGAAAAAAACAAGTACAACTACATGTAAGCTTTCTAAAAAATCCCCTAACAATACAAAAAAACTGAAATACTGCAGTAACTTTTTAAAAATTTAAAAAGGTTCTCTGGTTAAAAGGATTTAAAATGGTAAGCTTTTGGCTACCAATCAATAGCCTTTGCTGAACACTCAAATGGAAAGCGAAAATTACAATTTTGTAGACTATGTTTGTTTAGGGATCCATAAGCGGTCTAAATTTTGGAGACGGGAATTCTTGTTGGAGAGTTTTAAAGGGTTTTAACTGTTGAATTGTGCTGTCTGTGCATGAAGTCCTTAAGTGTAACCTTTCAAATGATTGCTCTCCTAAGTGTGAAAATTCAAATGAAAGTGTTGAGCAGTTTATTCCCATGATGTGGTTTATCACACTGTCTACAGGCTTCTGATATTACGTGAAGGTGTGAGTTTGCACAATTGACCTACATAAAATCGCACCCAATCGCACAATTTAGTGATAGCCACACCATTTTTGAAAAATCGCTCAACTCTTGAAAAATCGCACAATTAAAATCTTTTATTAGGTAAAAATGAGTTAAAAACTTTTTAAAAAATCACATCTGGAGTATAGAGAAAGATTGATTTACACATGTTTTACATTTTGGCGTCCCTACAAGTAATTGCACATTGTATGTAGATTATCAATCGCTCAAAACTGCAGAAAGCATTTGAAAGTCTAACGTGCAATTTTTGCTCTCATAATGTATGAATGTCATGTCTACCTATTTGAGCACATGATAGATCTTTCTATGGCACATTTTTAATTCACAGTAAAGTCCGATTTTCAGCGAATTTTACAAGGATACAAGTAACATGTTTTGACTCGCGATCGTAAGGCTTAGTAACCCACTTGACTGGACTCTTTTGTAGTGAGAAGTATCCATTTCCAGACGTGAATGTAATTTGTACTTTTTTTGTCAACGATAAAACATTTTTCATGTAGTAAATGCTGTTGGAGTCAGAAAAACGTGTTTTCTCTGCTTCTGATACCTCCAAGTAGAAACACTAGGTTCAAACTAACTGAGAAAAATTGCATAATCTGTCGCACAATTGGCCTTCTTTTGCCACTTATTTCTCAATTTTTTCACACCCTATCAGAAGCCCTGTGTATAAGGCTGGTTCTAACTTCTGTATTAAGTCAGTTCTTTAAGTCCTAAAGTATGACAACTCAAATAAAAGCTGTTGAGAACTTTCCTGTGCTACTCCTCAAATGCAAATTTGTCAAATTTGAATGTTGGTATTATAAGTGTCTTAAGGTTACCCCGGACCTTCGCGGGTGTCCTTGGGGAAAAAATTCGTATATGCGCCATTTTAAAAGAAAACACAGCAAACTATATATCGTTGGAAAGCTTAATTAATGTAGATTTTGGAAAAAATTGTAAATTGCCGGTTTCTTCAATTCCGCAAAAGAAAATCGCAAACAGCCACGAAAATGACCATGTGTCATTCAGTTGAATTAATAGGGTATCAAATCCGAGCACATTGGCAAAGTAACTGCACAGTGTTAATCACAAAGGATCAATCATCAAAAGTGTGTCAGCATTTTTCG
This sequence comes from Siderastrea radians, assembly GCA_964017195.1. Taxonomy (NCBI): domain Eukaryota; kingdom Metazoa; phylum Cnidaria; class Anthozoa; order Scleractinia; family Rhizangiidae; genus Siderastrea; species Siderastrea radians. The sequence goes on from OZ024888.1 coordinate 52,369,647, forward strand.
ATATTCTGACTGGTTATTTTTTGATTAATCTGTCAAGTTTGAGGAGCAAAGAATACGCGATGGGCATTGCATTGAAGATCACAACGGGTGAAATATTATAAATTTCAAAAATCCCTGACACACTTTTGTTTCACAACATCTAAGGAATGTTCAGGCCATATTTCACAGAAATCTGCCAAATTTTGGTACCCTATTAATTCATTTGTTTGATTGAATGACGCATGGTCATTTTCGCGGTCATTTTTACAATTTTCTTTTGTAGAATTAAAAAAACTGACAAGTCATATTTTTTCCAAAATTTACATTTATTAAGCTTTCCAACAATATATAGTTCGCCGTGCTTTCCTTTAAAATGGTGCGCATACGAATTCTTTCCCAGAGGACACGGGAGGACACCCGTGAAGGTCCAGAGTAACCTTAAGGTGGTCCTGGACCCTAATTAAGTGATTTTTTGAACATTTTCACTGGGAATAAAATGTCACTAATATTAGTCCAAAAACTGTGTAATTACCACAGCTTATACGAAATTTTCTCAGGATTCCAAAAACTTAAGCTGTTTTTTCATTTAATGTAAGGAATTTGTGGAATTTGGAGAATTTAAGGGTGCCATTGTGACTACCATTTTAACATAAATTAGACATCACTAAAAGGGGGTTTGAACATTTGCAGCGAGAATTTGATCAAAGACATAAAACACTATAACAAAACTTTTCACTGGAATGCGTCACAAGAAGTGAAACAGTAACGCTTTTAGGAGCAAAAATTGAAATTTTGATTTGTAATGAATACATTACCTCGTCACGCAAACAGCATCGAACATCTCATGACGCACTCCGGTGAAAACTTTTGTAATTATACGTATTTGAAGCCTGCCAAGTTTGGTAGCAAATAAATAAATCGTACGGGAGATATTCTGTCTACAATGAGTGCATATCTATGTCACAAGCACCCAAATTGTTCAAAAGACACCATAATTTTTCGCAATTCCTTCTCCGATCGATTCTAGCGTGATCTTTGCCTTGCTGCCATGTTTTCCAACCCAGCAATACATATTTCCAGCGGTAAATTCCAAAATTTTGCTCTATATAAGGTCTTTCTGCCCTTATAAAGAGAGTCTATTTTCCTGCGAAACCAATCAGAAGCGCCAGCATAAACAATGACACCTTCCCTTGGCAACTGATATCGTGGAGTGCAGTGCTGACAGATTTATTTGACTCGCGTTGTAAAATTACGAGTTATTCTGCGAAATAGAAAAGAACCTTGGCTTTTTATGATGAAACGAAGGTTCCATAGATATTTGTGAACACTAACTGTATTTTGCAAAGGACAAGATTGTGATTTCTCTAGCCTCCAGGACCACCTTAAGACACAACAGTCATGCACAAGTTGCACAAACTTACAAGTTCTTGCTGCTTTTCCTCTTCTGTCTTCTCCTCTTCTTCCTCGTCTGATGACCGTGCCTTCTTATGCTTTGGGGATGCCTTCCTGGAGTGATGATCTTTGACAGAGGAGCTCTTGCTATTACTCTCATGGTCACTTTCTTCATCAGATGACTGATGGCTTCCCTTTTCCACCTCACTCTCCTTCAGTGATAGAATTGAAACATACCAGTTAGTGGGTGGGGTAAACCAGCACTTCTAAACCTCCACTAACAACAGTGAATTTATGCAACGTTTATCAACATTTTTTTCAACATTCCAAACACCTCTTGGACTTTGAACATTGAAACTTTTGTCTTAAGCACCCAATCAAGGAGTACAAGGTTCATTATTGATCAAAAACAAGAACTGAAATCCTCCCATAGCATCTTGTATTTTGCACAATATCCTCAAGGGTAGGGTGAGAGGGCACAAAATTCCACTGCATAAGATCATGAGATCACCCAATTCCTCTTAAAAGAAATGTAGGCCAATTATGAAAGAAATCCTCATAAACTATGTTTGGTATTTTGGATGTAACGCATATCAAATAGGTAATATACAATGTCTTTGTGAGCAACAAACTTTTTTTGGAAATCTCTACATCTGAATGCTAGGAAAAACTAGCCATTGAAAAAACTGCCCTGCAAAGGCCTAGGTGCTGGATTCATAAAGCCCTCCTAAATCCATATTAATCCTAATACCGAATAACTAATAATTGTTATCCTAATAATTCTTGAGGAACAACATTAATGGTTAATTTTAACGTACATGTAGGAGAGCTTAATGGACCATCTCCCAGTTTTCCAGTGTTCATTTTATGAGATTTTATCACTGACAATAAAGGCATACCTCATCAGAATCATTGGTCTTAGGAGAGCGCACTGGGGAATTTACTTTGCCATGATCATAACCAGCTATGCTGGATGCTGACCCCGACAAATTCAGGTTGGATTTCTTCGGCTCCTCGTCATTTTCCTGTCCCTGCTTCTTCTGTTTTTGTTTTTCCAACTTTTCAAGGCCTTCTCTTATCCACAAGGGTAGAGCTTTTTTCTTCACATCTACAAAATGAAGAAAAACAGAAAAAGCTCAGTATGATTTTCAAATGTATTTATTTTGTTTATTAAAAAAATTGTACATTCTCCTAGACCACAGAATTGCACACAGTAAGCAACGTGCCACTATGTTGTGTAAATAGTTATAATTATTGGTTGTAATGTACACTTGAACACAACTTACCTGTACTACATGTGCACATGTGGTAAGGGATTCATGTCTCATTAAACTTGGTTTTTAACTAAAACGTTCTAATGCATTTCTTACTCAAACCTTCACATAAATATTGTTGTCACAACATTGTACATATCAGTTATGATTTTAAATTTCATTGAAATTTTGTAAAACTGACCAGAACTCAACATTATTTTCCAAAGGAAGTCATAATCACTTCCATTAAAATAATCTGAAATTTCAAATCTTAACTCTACGTTTCTTCCAGGACTTACATGTACAAAACATACCCCCAATCCTATGAGGTAAACACTTACCGCCTAGTCCACTTAAATCAGGTACAGAATCAACTGGAGGATGATGACCTTTAGGTTTACCATGTTCATGCGCAAACCTATGATGTCGTTCCATTTCGTAAGGGTGCTGATGATAATAATGACTATCAAACTGAGGTTGATAATCATAAACCTGAGCTCCAGGAACAAGAGGGCCTTGGTGGCCGTAATCAAGGCTCTGCCCATGACCGTAGTCAATGGGTTGAGGAGCGACATGGCTGTACTGTGGGGGCGGTGGGCGGTTGAAGCCATGGTTATGATCAAACGTTTGCATTCCAGGGAGTGCAGGTGGTGGTTGGTGATTGTAATCTTGAGTGATGGTGGCATGCCTTTGTCTTTCTTCCTGATGTTCAACATGGCTGTGGTCATTATCTGCTTCAACCTCTGCTCTATTTGTCTCATCAGCTTCATCATCCATGGCTACTGTTTCAATATTATCACCCATTTGGCTGCTTTCCTCACTTTGCCACCCTGGGATTGGTGGTTCACCTGATTCCTCTGGAGGGAGGGGTGGTGCATCAACCTCTGGGTGAAACTGTTGACTGTCAACACTAATCGGGGGTGGCTGCCCCATATGGACTTGTGCATCTGGCTGGTAACCACCATAAACTGGTTGCTGATGCAGTTGAGAATGGTCCACCTGTGGTTGTGGCTGTTGCTGGTAGTACTGTGCCATCTGCTCCTGTGCCATTCTCTGCTGTGCCCATAGCGCTGCCTTAGCTGCCCAATCTTGACTTGAGTCTGCAAGTCAAAAATAGTTTGACCTCTTATCCCAAGAACAAAGAAAATAATTTGACTTTTCTTCCACTGATGCACCGTACAAAATTTGTAAAACTTTTGTATCTCTTAAAAGACAACAGAGATAATTTATGATTCCAAACAAGGAAAAAATCCATTGTTTTGAAATCTTGTCAGCGTTCTAACGAATGCCAAAACATCAACCAGACAATGGTTGTGAGAAAATTTATGCAATACCATGAGAAAAGGATACATGTGCTTCCTCATAAATGTTTTCTGGTGATGTGAACTTCACAATAATACCTTGCTAATATATTTACTGAACTGAATGACCAAAGGAATATAAAAAAAATTGTAGACAAGTCTCAATACACCAATGCAAGTTTTAAACTGTAACCTTTTAAGCCCTTGATATGGAAAATTTTTACACACTTTTACCATCCAATTAACTTAGCACCAAATTCTGTGAAACACAACTTTCTCCACCGGTAAATTACAAATACAGTGTAGAAAACCCAACAGTTGCAGCAGAAATTTTGACCTTGTCAGCAAGATTTTACACCAATGAGTCAATATGACAACAAATAATAATACTTTCATTTCTAAGCCAAGAATGAATGTCCAGGCATTCAGTTGTTTGTTTGAAATTACTGGGGAAACCCAACAAAAATATTAATTGGTTATTTCCAACCTGCAGAAAAGGAGGACAGTGAAATTACACTTTGTAGGGTACAAGGAGAACAGAGATTAACTGCGTAAAACCAGAGATACATACACAAAGGCTCTGCCCTCTTGTATCATTCTTTTTATAATCCAATGATCGAAAAATTTTCATATACCAGTGTGTGTCTGGACTAATAGGCAGCAAAAGCTTTCATTTCAGCCATCACCACACAGCAGGAGCTTTTATTTTAGCCAAAGAAGTGCCATAATAAAAATGTGTTCAAAGCAACACCGTGGTCAAAATGCTGGTTTCTACTGCTACAGTACGAAGTACTTTCCTTCCAAAAATGCCTTGTCCAAAAGCTAGTAAATAGAACAACAAAAGTCTTTCAAATTTGCAAGGAGAAAATGTGACAGATCACTGCATTTTGTTTCTGTATTAATGTCAATCTCTTGTTCTAAGGCAGCAAAGGACATTAATAAAGAGGTTTCCTGTTTTACTTTCACCATAGTTCTGGGAAATGCTCTAGGAAACAGGTTCACTTTTTCCTGTTGAAAACTTGGGTTGCAACATATTTTGCTGTTCTTCAGTGCTTGAAGAAAGCTAACACTTTATCTTACCCTTCTGTGCAAGCTCCCCTGGAATTGTGCTTACCTAGGGCAGTGTCTTGCTAGGTCAAATAGCTAAATAATATTATTTCGTTTTGACTTACAGCTGTTTTATAAATTAAAATGATACTCAGAGGATCGCTTGCTGGTCAGGTAAAGGTATACAAAGACAAATTTGCCCGACAGCAAAATCCACTTGTCCCGAACAACTGCAAGGGACATTTTGTGAGCGCCAAGATACGCTTCCAACCCCACAGCAAATAATTGCAATGCTTACCTGCTGGTGGAGTTTGATACTGGTAGTTGTAAGACATTGGCCACCATTGCTGGGCATTTGCAGAAGGTTGTTGATGTCCACCTGCCCACATCCTCAAAACTAGATGGCCTAGCTAGCTATGGAAGCATTCAAAATCATGTCTGAAGTTCAAAACCCCCAACAACTCTCCACACAAATACATAAGCTTAGTTATATTTAATGGCCACAATATTGAGTGTCACACAAATTACAATCTGAATGATGCGCCTGTTACTTAAAAACATGTGCTTCAATTGCACAACTTCACCCCTATTGAATGACAAGAGAACGACCAGTTGCAATCAAAATGTTTTCAAACACAATCAGATACATTACAATATATCAAGATAACTTGACTGTCAGGTAAATACACAAAATAATGCGTTAAAATTTCAAAATTTCTACAGTTTTTCCCGCGACAAAGTTATCATTTCCCGCCATGAGACGTAAGCCACGTCAAGCTACAGTGTAGCTACAGGCGAAACGCATTTTGTTTCGTTACAGATCCTGGGATGCCAATCATAAGCATTAAACCTTTCTTGGTTTCCCGTTTCTTGTCAAATAATCATTTTAAAGCTTACAAGCTTTGTGAAACGGGCAAAGTACTTCGCGAAATGTTAAAGTTCAGTTCATCAAATGCCGACGCGACCCAAGTTTGGCCTCGCCATCTTTGAAGACTTGGCGCTCCAGATCGCCTTACAGAGCAATCTTTCCTACCTGTATCGATAGATCCAACAAAATTAAGTCTGTCACCTTTTTTTCTTGCCGAGAATAGTGGAAAAAGTCACATGGACGCTGTAAAAGGCGTGAAAATAGTGAATTTCCAACACAAAACAACAACTCGCGCCTCAATCTGTGGTATAATGATTCGCTTAGAGGGGCCTCAATCCAATTGACTCTAATGCCGTAAACTCATTCTCAGGCCCTACCCAGGAGGACTACAAGAAAGGGCCCTGGGAACACAAGACATTCAGTTCCCAGCGAGGAGAATGAAAGTGATGTATTGTTATCGTTGCTGAAGCTTTTCTGACCACGGTTTAGTATGTAGGTTTCGCTTTTTGCTCACCTGCAGACTGACGAAGAAAGGAACTAGCAAAATACGCATACGATCCGAGAGTGCTGAGAATTAGCCGAGGCGAACTTGACGCTGTATAGCCAGTTCATCTGCGCGTTCTTCCACTTCCATGATTCGCTTGACGACCCTTGACGAGCGGACGCAATATGTATACGATTAATAAAATTAACTTAAGACACGTTTCTTGCATCTGAAAACGTTTCCATTTTATATGTACTAAACCTCTCCATAACCAAACTCTAGACGGGGTTTGACTAGACTGCCAGCACTTCCTCATTTGTCTCGGGGATCCTCGAGCAAGAAGCAAACAACGCGCGTGTGACAAAGTTAGCTAAAGTTGGCTGCGCGATGGGAGCTCAGCGATGGGAGCCCATCAACTCGATGGGAGCTTTTCGGTTTGTAACCTGCGATTATCGACGATCAGGCTATATTTTCGTCTGAAGTGGCAAACCTTTTACTAATTCGAGGAACGAAGAACAAAATGACAGCCAATTTATTACTGTTGTTTTGTTTTTTCGGGTAAAGTCACGGCAATTGGCCAAGTCAGTGCTAAAATTTGGCCTGATTCGGTTCGGTCAGTTCTGCTTCTTGTACGAGGGAAATAACCAGGACTGTTAGAAGTGTTGGCTTAGCAACGGTGTTAAGGCGATCGCAGCATTTTCGTAGTAAACAGTACTGTTTTGATAGCAGGTATATACGAAGGATTGTTCGATCAGGACGGGGATCAGGATTGAGGGGCGCTGAGGATAATCCTGAAGTCCGTCAGAGAACACTCTAAATGCAATTGGAAGTACATTGAACATTTTTTTTAAAGAAACCCTAACCGTAGTTGAAGTGCGTGGCTTAGCCAATATTTCCCGTTACAAGTACGGAATTGGCGAAAGCAGAGGCGAATGCCACGCGAGGGAAACTCGCGTGGGTCTTGCTACTGCTTAGTGTACCACGTGACTTACTCTTAGTGATGACGCGGCTAGTGGAACACATAAGATATAGATGGAGTCTCGCTCGCAAAAAGCCGAACACGAATGGCTTTTCAAGGCAATCTGTTCGCTTTTAATGGGCGGCATCCATCTTTTAATTCCTGTGTAAAATTCTACTAGCAGGGGACACATGGAAACAATGATGGATCGGGATTTCTCAGAAATCAATACGACACCGGGGAGGGGAAATCGAAGGTTAGTGGAAACTGTTGATATCACGATTTGTTTTTTCGTTAATTTGACAACGTCGAGCCCGTGCATAATGCTTTAACAATCTAGCACTAAAAATGTAAGTGTCTATAATTTCGTCCGAGAGGAAACACAGATCTAAGACCCAGCACTGTTTGATAAATTCCTAAACTCGTTTGAAAGACAGAAAAAAATAGATAATGTAAGAGCCTTGAAGTCCAAAAAGTAAAACTAAGGAAAAGCCAAAACAATAATATATTAGTTTGGAAAAGTAAATTATTAGTAGCAATTTAGTTTACCGAGAATCGAAGAACCAACGTGTTTTGGAGTAATTTGCATACTGCATTGCATGGCAGTTGAGACAGTTTTGTAACAGATTATACAATAGAGGGATTGTTACCGTTTGCTCTTCTGTCAAATTCAAGGCCACGATTTATTTATTGAGAGCTACTTTCGTTTAAAAGCGTTCGTTTGATATTCAAAACTATCAAAATGTCAAACTTAGTTCTAGGTACTGCCTTTTGAACCCCTTTTATTATTATTTTTAATTCTCGAAATTTTCTTTTAAAAAAACTCATAATTATTTTTTTTGCGTAATTTAATATTTTATTTTGGGATTTGCTTGCGATACGTTCATTAACATTTTGACCGCCAACTTACTGGCTAAATCATTTTATGCTAAGAAAACAAATTTTACATCATAAGCACATCATGCACGTTGCGCCTCCTCAAAACACTTTCAAAACTTCCACTGGAATTTAAACTTTGACGAGGTTGTGGATAAAGAAATAGCTGAAACAGAAAACAACACGAATTTCCTACACTCCCATGACTAAGAAGAGCAAAGCAACCCCCGTAAAAGAATTTTGCAGAGAATCTCAGTGAAGCAAAATTGAAAGCCTTAGTTTTTCAGAAATTTTCTCTTACAAAAATTATATATGTAAATTCTATCTCTTGTCGACAAGAGTCGAGTTTTTCCACGCAGCACCACGCGCGTTCGCGTGTGTTTTTCGTTTTCTCGTTGTTCCTGAAATCAAATTCTTTGCTGTGAGCGCCGTTCTTTTGGCTATCATGCAGCCGTTTTATGGGAACTTCAGTTTTTCTTTCTTTCATTTTTAGTTTTTGTGGGGAAGCTCTTTAGGTGAAACACAAAATTAAAAACACAAAACACAACCACAACAAGGAGAACATTGAATAACTACGAGAAACATATTTTGTTTTCTTCGGAGGGCATGATGCTGTTATGCCTGTGTGATTCTCTTTGTATTCCTTTTACAAGAATTTCTCACACTCCCTAATTACGAACTATATTGTTCGTTGTTTTCCGAGTATATAGGATGGTCTTTGGATAGATCTGGTAGATAGTTCATTCCAGGCCGTTTGAGGTTCTGAGACAGCACCTACTGTTACATTCAGTTTTTCCTTTTAAAGTATGAACTCAGGATCAAGCGATTCAATTGAGGTCCAAGCCGCATCTGCTCAACCGCCCAGAGAAGATCCAACGCGTTCAGAAACAAATGGTGACCCGATAGATGAAATTTTCGACCGCTTTAAGGATTGTATTGACAGGAAATTTGGAGAGTTCAAAGTATTTCTATGCAAGCAAGTTGCCCAGAAACGGAATCCAGAAGTTAAAGCAGGAAGTAGAGGTGAAAAAGCTGAAATTCAAAGGCAATTAACAAAAACAGTTCTTGTTTAATGCCGAAATCGAAGATCACAATTCATTTGCTCTTGATTCCATTAAGGACTGAAGGAAAACATGCAGAGGCCCAAAAGTCGTCGGAAGCATCTTTAGAGCTCATTCGTATAAACGGCAAAAAGTTATTAAATTAGCTGACAAACGTGACGAGGGTTGGCTTGTTGTCCAATTGCGATAGTACGAGCAAGAGGAATTAGCGGACAATTCGAATTAAAAAAGCTCAAGAGAAAACCTCCAGGAACAAAAAGTAGATGCCAAGTTCTATACATTAAAAACCCCGGGTCGATAAGTGCAAGTTTTACTGCTACTATTACTCGTAGCAACGAGGACGGTCAGGCAGCTTTTTCGAGGTAACGATTTGGTTAGCTCTCATTGTTATTTTCCAGAGCTCGTCGGTTCAACCTGTTGTTGTCTTAATCGTCTGTTTTTCTCTAGTTATGTCCGAATTAAAAGGAAATAAATTTGGACGAACATAGTGAGCGAGAATGAAACTACAACTACTAGAACGTAACAAAACACAAACACAACTCGAGAACGTAGCTTGAAACTGTGTCGTCAACCAAATAACGGCTTCGATTTTGGAGGAGGCTCAGTATAGCTATTGAAAGTTTAGCCTGAAAATGAATCGATGATCGTTTAAGCCTTCATCATTGTTTGTTCCTAAAATTCACACAAATCAGTGACAGGAAAGGAATTCAGTATTGAAACATTGACTGGAGGAGAATTCTTTTATTTGCGTGATCTGTTTTGTATTCATTTTTTTAAAAATAAATTTATGTTGGAAAAAAATTGAAAAGTTAATGACAAAATGATTGAGAAATCGAAATTTTTGAAGTTGATCGTTGTTACGCCGTAGGTATGAAAGAATAACTGCGCGTAAAAGTACCATGAGAAGCATAAGTTAAAGATTTTTAAGCAGCAATACCGGAAAAAATCATGTAAAAGGGAAGGAAAGCAATGAACTTACTGATTTTACCTCTAGATATACGATTCGGTCAAATTTTTATACCGAAATATCCGTTGTACACTAAAGAGACATAATGATTCCGATAAAACTTTCGCCAACTTTATGTAGGAAAGCACGTACTATTTTATTGGCTTTGTTGTCTACTGGCGAATTAATCTATTCTCAGTGGCGTATGATGATCTTTTCTTGCGCTAACGTATTAAGCTAAGTTGACAATTAAGTTTCATGAAGAGTAGAATTTAGAAGCGGTTTTCTGCGCAAACTTGTGTGCATTTGTTTTGTTGACTTTACTCCACTGTTTTGGCGAGTTTTAGTATATAGCCAGGGTCACGTCATATTTTTATTAAACACTGTACAACTATCACTTTATTCCCGAATACAAATTTTTGGGAGATTTCAATGCTTGCTTTGCAGCAAATTTTTCAATTCAGAAACTAAGGGTTGTAAAAAAAATCTAAATAGGTTATCAGGCAAAGAGTTTCTGAACTGATGTGCTTCTGATCCGAGTATGTGAGTTGTTTTGCAACAACACTTCATTTTGGTATTCACAGAAAATCTGCTTTTTAAGTACAAAACCGAAAAGAGGTCACTCTTCATAAAAGAAATAAATATATAGTTCGCTACGAATTTTTGTATACGTGGCACCCGGTACACATTCTTGCATTACTGCTTGGTACTATGTAATCAAGACATTTGCATCGCTACAAAGTTCTGCTGTATTTTCCAAGGGTATTTTTTCACCGACTTAATTGTACTTGAGGGTAAAAAATAGGGCGAGCATCTGTCTTAAGCGGATACACATTTATCAGTTTTACTGCCTACAATCTCTGGATAAATTTCCACCTTTTCTTCTCAATAAACATAATTCGGGAACAATTTTCTCATATAATTAGTTAATATTAATTAGCTACTAGGAGGTATCAAAGTACAAATATTAATTTTACAGGTACAAAGTTCGGAATGTACGCAAGTGGCAAAAACACGTACAAATTCGCATTTCTCAAAAAACGGATGACTGTGGGCAAAGTAAATAAAACGGCCAATAAAGCAGAGCATCGACAGAGGTCGTTTTCACTTCAGCTGGACCTTTCGTAGGAAGAGCTACTACAACGAGAAGAGACGGAAGAGAAAGTTTGGAAGAAATCGGTAAGGAAGTCAATACTCCTATGATCCAGTCCTCGATATCTTTATTGGATAGTAACTCTTTCATTTTTTGCAGATTAAAAGAGTCAAGTCGCGATCGCTTTCAGGATGTTCAAATATCGACCTCTGTTGTTCTCTCTGATTGTTTTATTGCTGGTAAGTTCACAGGCTAGGTCTTGTGTCGTTCATTTTTAATCTAGAGCAGTCGCTGCTTATCATTACCGTCTTCACTTTAGTCGAGACTACACTCAGTTTTTTCCATGGGTTCCAAGCATTCCTATGAGGCTCTCATTCTACTTCCCCTCCTTTATCACAGCGCTCTCACGTATCCAACTCAAATATCCCCACTACTATTTTTTATGCTCCTTTGCTATTCCGTACCCTCTATATTCTCATAACTCCTATTGTCGTACATCTCCCTCTTTTCCCATGTATTCCCCTGTACTCCCATGCCTCCCTATGTACTCCCTTGTACCCATGTTCTCCCATGTATTCCCTTGTATTCTCTCCCTGTATTGCTATGAGTGTCTCGCCTGTATTCCCATGTAACCCCTTGTATTCCCATGTAACCCTCTGTAATCCTATGTATCTCCTATCCCTCACTGCTCCCACGTATACCCCTATACACCAAGGTGTCCCTCTGTACTTCCAAGAATCCGCTTAATTCCCCCCTACATACCCCCTGTACTCCCTATATCCCCTGTACCCCCCCATACATCCCCCTGTACCCCCATCTATTCCCCTGTACCCCATCTATCCTCCTGTGCCCCATCTATCCTCCTGTACCCCCATTTATCCCCCTGTACTCCCATCTATCCTCCTGTACCCCCATCTATCCTCCCCTACCCCCATGTATCCCCCTGTACTCCCATACATCCCCCTGTACTCCCATCTATCCCCCTGTACCCCATCTATCCTCCTGTACCCCCTTGTATCCCCCTGTACTCCCATCTATCCTCCTGTACCCCATCTATCCTCCTGTACCCCCTTGTATCCCCCTGTACTCCCATCTATCCTCCTGCACCCCATCTATCCTCCTGTACCCTCTTGTATCCCCCTGTACTCCCATCTATCCTCCTGTACCCCCTTGTATCCTCCTGTACTCCCATCTATCCCCCTGTACCCCATCTATCCTCCTGTACCCCCTTGTATCCCCCTGTACTCCCATCTATCCTCCTGTACCCCATCTATCCTCCTGTGCCCCCATCTATCCCCTGTACCCCCATCTATCCTCCCGTACCCCCATGTATCCCCCTGTACTCTTATACACCCCCCTGTACTCCCATCTACCCCCCTGTATCCCATCTATCCTCCTGTAACCCCATGTATCCCCCTGTACTCCCATCTATCCCCCTGTACTCCCATCTATCCCCCTGTACTCCCATCTATCCTCATGTACTCCCATCTATCCCCATGTACCCCCATCTATCCTCCTATACCCCATCTATCCTCCTGTACCCCCATCTATCCTCCTGTACTCCCATCTATCCCCATGTACACCCATCTATCCTCCTATACCCCATCTATCCTCCTGTACCCCCATCTTTCCTCCTGTACTCCCATCTATCCCCATGTACCCCCATCTATCCTCCTATACCCCATCTATCCTCCTGTACTCCCATCTATCCTCCTGTACACCCATGTATCCTCCTGTACTCCCATCTATCCCCCTGTACACCCATCTATCCTCCTGTACTCCCATCTATCCTCCTGTACTCTCATCTATCCTCCTGCACTCCCATCTATCCCCCTGTACACCCATCTATCCTCCTGTACTCCCATCTATCCTCCTGTACACCCATCTATCCCCCTGTAATCCCATCTATCCTCCTGTACTCCCATCTATCCTCCTGTACCCCCATCTATCCCCCTGTACCCCATCTATCCTCCTGTGTCCCCATCTATCCTCCTGTACCCCCATCTATCCTCCTGTACTCCCATCTATCCTCCTGTTCTCCCATCTGTCCTCCTGTACTCCCATCTATTCTCCTGTACTCCCATCTATCCTCCTGTACTCCCATCTATCCTCCTGTACTCCCATCTATTCTCCTGTACTCCCATCTATCCTCCTGTACCCCATCTATCCCCTGTACCCCCATCTATCCTCCCGTACCCCCATGTATCCCCCTGTACTCTTATACACCCCCCTGTACTCCCATCTACCCCCCTGTATCCCATCTATCCTCCTGTAACCCCATGTATCCCCCTGTACTCCCATCTATTCTCCTGTACTCCCATCTATCCTCCTGTACTCCCATCTATCCTCCTGTACTCCCATCTATTCTCCTGTACTCCCATCTATCCTCCTGTACCCCATCTATCCTCCTGTACTCCCATCTATCCTCCTGTTCTCCCATCTGTCCTCCTGTACTCCCATCTGCCCTCCTGTACTCCCATCTATCCTCCTGTACCCCCATCTATCCTGCTGTACCCCCATCTATCCTCCTGTACCCCCATCTATCCTCCTGTACTCCCATCTATCCTCCTGTACCCCATCTATCCTCCTGTACTCCCATCTATCCTCCTGTACACCCATCTATCCCCCTGTACTCCCATCTATCCTCCTGTACACCCATCTATCCCCCTGTAACCCCATCTATCCCCCTGTACCCCATCTATCCTCCTGTGCCCCCATCTATCCCCCTGTATCCCCATCTATCCCCTGTACTCCCATCTATCTTCCTGTACTCCCATCTATCCTCCTGTACACCCATCTATCCCCCTGTAATCCCATCTATCCCCCTGTACCCCCATCTATCCTCCTGTGCCTCATCTATCCCCCTGTACCCCATCTATCCCCCTGTACCCTATCTATCCTCCTGTACCCCCATCTATCCTCTTGTGTCCCCATCTATCCTCCTGTGCCCTCATCTATCCCCCTGTACTCCCATCTATCCCCATGTACCCCCATCTATCCTCCTGTACCCCCATCTATCCTCCTGTACCCCCACCTGTCCCCCTGTACCCCCTTCTATCCTCCTGTACTGCCATCTATCCTCCTGTACTCCTATCTATCCTCCTGTACTCCCATGCATCCCCCTGTACTGCCATCTATCCTTCTGTACCCACATCTATCCTCCTGTACTGCCATCTATCCTCCTGTACTCCTATCTATCCTTCTGTACTCCCATGCATCCCCCTGTGCTGCCATCTATCCTCCTGTACTGCCATCTATCCTCCCCTAAACTAATAGCCAGGCGTAAGGGTCTCACAGAAGATTATCGACACCGCCGTTTACTGCCGAGGCGAGTGCAGAAACACTCCTTTAAGCTTTAAGCTCCACAGTGTCAATGTGGTAGCTGTTGATGCGACCGTACAAGACAGTCTAGGCAATGCGTGTGGAGTGTGGATCACCTGAATTAACAGGGATGCAAGTGTGATGACACAAAATGTGAAACTAACCATCTGAAAGCAATGTCACACGACACAACTCCGCGGTATGGCCAGTACCTTACGCATACGCACAGCCATATCACCCTGGCAGTGGCAGCCATGGACAGCTGTTTCGTCCTTGTTAGGACTTATCAGCATGGCATAGCCAGGCGTAAGGGTCTCACAGAAGATCATCGACCCCGCCGTTTACTGCCCTTTTCCCATCTATCCTCCTGTACTCCCATGTGTCCCTCTGTGCTTCCATATATCCTTCTTAATTGCCACGTATCCCCCTGTACTCCCATGTATTCCTTTGTACTCTCATGTACCCACTGATCTCTCATGTATCTTCCTATATTACCATATATCCTTCTGTTATCCCATGTACCCTTTGCACTCCCATGTATCTCCTGTACTCCCATTTATGCTCCTGCAGTGACCATGTATCTCCCTGTATCCCCACGTACGCCCCCTGTACTCCCATGCATTCCCTGTACTCTCCTATATCCCCTGTTCTCTGATTTATTTCCCTGTGACCGGACTCTCACGAGATCCCCTGTATTCCCATTTTCCCCGGTACTCCCGTGTATTTTCTGTACTCTCATTTTCCCCTTTACTCCCATTCATCCCCTATACGCAGTGTAATTAGTGTGTTCCATGACTTGAAGAGTTATTTTTTATATTTATTAAGACTTCAATTTTTCAGGGTAATGCACTCGGCAATTCGTCGGTCAAACCACGCAGCAAGCGAGCCTTGTCTTCGTACCACCGATATGGACATCATTCATCAAAGTTATCAGTAAAAGACCTTGCTCTTGAGTTGGCAAAAAAGCATGTATGTTTAGTGAGCATAATTTATTGTTATATTTTGGCGAACCTAGGTCAAGTCAAGCTTCAAGACTTTCTGATTAAAAATAAAAGTATACCAGTTAATATATTAGTTAGCACTGTCGACGTTCTTAGCTTGTGTTCGATTGTGTGTTTTTTTTTCTGATTGAATAGTTATTTATAAAACTCTTTTTCCTTTGCTTCTTTTGCTTGATTCAAAACGGACGAACGGGAATGGCCCGATTAACGTTTTAAATCAGCCCTATAGGTAGACCTTGAAGACGAAAAACTTAAAAAAAACTCATATTTTCCAGCAACGGACTATCTGAAAATGGCGCTTTGAACGTGTAAATTTTCTCAAAATTAAACATCTTGTTTATGGCTCTTGTTTTGCTGTTGTTACTATTATTCAATTAGTTTCACCGAAATTCTTGTACGCTGTACAGAGTCCATCACCTGTGTTACTAAGGTGTACTAAGATCAACCCAGCTACCTCTTTCTTAATTCTTTTCGTTCTTTCCTTACTCAGTTGCTTAAGATGATTGTTGACGAGCAGCACGACTTGGATAAAGCAAAGGAGAGTGTTTACATCCTCCAGAGAGGTTTGTCTAAACTCCCTCATTTTTTTTTTTAATTTTTGGTGTTGACAATTTTTTGTCGGCCTTACATCGGTGGTTTTCGTTAAATTCACTATTCATGTTTTAATGCTTCCTAGTGTTCTCACTTTTCCCATTCTCTCATTTTTCTGTTTTTAATCGTTGCTTTCATTTTAATTTTTTGGCCTTTTTTTTCTTTTAGCAGCCTTTGACTCCTCACAACTTATACTTGCCTGGTGTTCCAAGGTTTTATATCAGCAAACCACATTTGACCGGATTATCATTTTTCCCTTTAAAATCTAAGGACTACGAGAAAAATGTTGCGTCCATATGACGACATCAGAGTCCATAAGTTGTTCTCACACACCGGTCAGATGAACTAACCACTTAAATCTACATGAGGAATTGTGGCAAGTTAGGCTAGTTAGGTCCGTGTTCTGCCATATGCATAAAGCAAACTGCTCACATCAGTTAGCTTATTGGATATTGATAAAATTAGTCTTTATAATCTCCGCAACATGTGGGTGACTAGAGCGTCTTGACACCTCTGTACTGAAGTTTCCTGTAGCCACTTTGATCGCTCGTAACGTTTTCTCCATTTACATTTAGACACTGTAAACCGCATCACATTTTCCCTTGACGTCTTGCAGACAGCTGTACTAATATCAAGTCGATTGGCAAACCTGTGACTCACAACACTAGGCAAGTTACCCAAGGCGCCTGGATGAAAGACCCCCTAGGAATTATGGGAGCTGAAACCATATTCGTCATGGAATCGCATGCTGGGAGAAACGTGCTCGAAGAGTTTGCAAACATGGACATGTTCAAAGCAGGTCTGGCTCGTAAGAAGTACAAACTGCCTTACAACTGGCACGGGACAGGTGCGGTGGTGTATGGACCATACCTCTACTACAATAGGTGACGTTTTACGTGTTAACTTCCTAGAGGAAAAGGCTATGATACTGAAATAAACGTTTGTGCCGCTGTTTAGAGAAGTCCCCTTTTTGGTCAAGGGTCAAGGTGTTGTTTAAATATAAATTATCACGAAGGTTTCCTATCCAACAAATAAAAACTCGGATTATTTATAAGCATCACACGCCTTTTCCTCTACCTTTATGTCTTATTAACCCGACTTACGGCCCGTTTACATGGAAAGAGGGGGCAGTTGAAGATACCGTCGTTCTACATGCAAAGTTCGAACATGGTAGGGGCACCCTTCCTAGCAGGGTGGAAGTGGGAGTTTTGTTAATTTTTTGCTCCCGTTGACCAAGAAAACTTTTTCGCCCTCTTGTTGCTTTTACATTGGCTTGCCGGTGCTTTTCGTTTGTTGACGTTTGTAAATGCGGATTTCGCGCTCGATCTCTGGGTGTATTGGTCGGTTTCTTCGACCTCGAGAGCGCTTTCCTCGATCAGATCTTCCTCTCCATTGCATCCCTCGTCTTTCCTGAACCTTCATGTTGACTTTCAGTCATTATTTGGAGTTGAAATCTCCGAAAATATTCTCCAGGTTTGTAGCTTGAGCTTGAAGAGTTCAAAGCCATGCTCGAATTTGCGCCTTTTACGCGTGGCCAGCGGTAATCTGAGAACAACGAAACATAGCCCTACCCCCTAAGGCTAGCCCTACTTTTTGAGTTTTACATGGGCCTGTGTAACTTGTCCCTACCACGTAAGCTTTCCCTCACTTTAAGGTACGGAAACCCTACCCCCTAGGGGCACCTCCCTCGCATGTAAAACGAACTGCGTAATACAAAGGAGAAGGGAAACTCTACTACCTAGCGTAACCCTCATGTAAACGTCCTCTTGGCCAGGCCCTTACATGTAATCCATGTCGCAATGTCACGCCACGTCATGCACGAGTGCGCGCACTAAGATAAAAATCTATACGCATAAAGGGCTGGTAGACATTGCTTTAACTTTGCCTGCATTTTACTCGCTTAAATGATCGGTTACCCAACTTTTTTTCGATAGATAATTTTCTTTTCTAATTGTAGACAGATTGGCAAAAAATAAACCAAAAAAGTCACTGGATGAAGTTATAAATTTTCCCATTTTTAACCGGTGACGTCACGTTAGTGACGTCACTCGGTTTATGTAGGAGGCTAAATTTCAACGAGTGAACGATGTCTGTCTCCGCCTGTGAGGCCCGGGTTTTGGGGTGGGGGTGTGCCACACAAAATAGCTTATAACTTGGAGTACCTCGCCCGGACTGTGAAGTGTTTAGATTTGATCTCGATCAACTAGGACCTACTTTATTTTGCATCGCATAACCCGTCGAATGCGTTGTTTTTGTGGACTGAGGTTTGGCAGGTTTTTTTGCTAGTATACTTGCCCGAGGGATACAAATTTCCGAAAAAAAAAACTGCAGGCATGACAATGAACTCGACTTGGTTCGCGAATTCCCATACATATATCGTTTATATTTGCACTCGTTTCCCTTTTAAATCTCCAAGCCGAATTATTCGTTTTTTGAAGGAGCCCATTTTGAAGCAGAGTCAATTCGAATGCGAGTTAACTGTTTATGAGATTGGAAAGCGAGCAGCTTTTGAAAGTGTGAGCTGAATTTTAACACTTTCGTACTGTTTGAAAGCAAAGCAAACGAAATTGTTAGAACGAAACGAAATGTTAGAAGATTTTCGCGCAAACGTCCTTAGATCAAAGCAGGGGTGCTAATTTGCTTTATCAGTAAAATCCTTTTGTCTTGTCATGACAGACAAAGTACGAATCATGTCGTGAAGTACAATCTGCACACAGAGAGACTGGAGACACAAATGAGCGCCGGCGGAAACACACAAAAGAACAGTTATGGCTGGGGTGGCGGAAGTGGAATGGACCTGGCGGTTGACGAGCAGGGATTGTGGGTATTGTGGGGTAGCAATGGCAACAGCTACCGACTGAACGCACAAAAAATTGATGTGTACAAAAATGCCATAACCAATACTTGGAGCTTGGGTACAGGTATGAGCTATTTTAAAAAAAACTATAAATTGGGAGCTAAATAAAGCTTATAATTAATTTGAAAATTTACGGTGACAAGAGAGACAGAGCTCCTTTCTCAGGATATAGTTCAAACCATTGACTGAAAAAAAGTGGCCCATAGTTTATCTTTCATTTGTGTCATAGCAAAGTGGAACCAAAGATTCTAAGAATATTTGTTTTATTGCCCTAGTTTAACTTGTCCATAATATATCTCGTACTCTACGTTTTGATTTTTCTTTATTTCACAGAAAGGATGGGCTCTATGGGAAACGCTTTTGTCGCTTGTGGAGTGATCTACTGTATCGACAACTATAATGGCAGATCAACTACAATCAACTTTGCTTACGACACAAAGACTGGAAAACAGTGGAATCCTAACATACAGTTCACTAACCAGTACGGCTACAACAGCATGGTGGACTACAACCCCAGAGAAAGAGTGTTGTACGCTTGGGATAATAAGCGTCAAGTCACCTACCCCATCACTTTTGAGGAACATTAGGTTCATGACATGATCAGCTGGTGATGGGTATTAAACATGCTGATCGTCATTGCTTTGCTCTTTGTAGGTTATGCCTTGCTGAAACAAAATAAGCTTATAGATATCAATTCGTACTTTTTGAATTGGTTCCGTTTTCAGAACAAATATACCGACAAAAATTTTCAACTCGTTGAAGACACTGCAGACCTAGTTGCAAATCTCCAGTAGTCTCAAACAAGCTTTGTAAGAACGTCTGAAAACTAAAGATGCCTAAGCAGTCTATTGCCAAGTCTTGTTCTTTATCAAAGTGTTACATGCAAAGAACTGGACGCCTTTTCCTTAAAATCAACTGGTACAAAATAGATTGTTCGTGCTTTTCTTGTTTTTCAAACGTTCGTACAACAAGGGCTGTTTGAGATTCACTGGAGATTTGCAACTATTTCTACAATAGGCCATTTGTGTAGGTATATTCGTACAAAAACTGGGACAATAGGGTCATTTCTAGAAGACGGTTTCTAATGGAAGAGTCTTTGTTAACATCGTTCCTGTTGTCTGAAAAAAGTGGGAATTGTAAAAATAGGAAAACTCGCTTGCTGCAAACCGGCCTAACTTTGTTAAAGTGTCGGCGCAGTTGATAATGCTGTTAGTGCTGAATGCGTAAAATAAAAGGTGAAACGAATATCTTGAGTGTTTATCTGTTGGATCTCAATGAATTGAATCACAGTAAAGCAGTGATATAATAGGAGTGAGACATGATTTTAGGTGAGGGAGGGGACAGGCGGGTCACACCTTCCTTTTTCTTTTCCCGCACTTTTCTTCCTCGTTCCATTTTCTTTTGAACGTGAGGCTGTAACGAAGGTTCCTGGCCATTCAGATGTTCTGAAATCTTCTTAAGTGACTGGAACAGATGAACCTAAAACTTTCGAGCGCGTCAGGGGGTGAAAAATCTCAATTTATGGCGACTCGATTTCACATGTTTAAGCTGAAAATAACTTTGTCTTGCTGGATCATTTTTCGTAGGTACAAAACTAAACTGCCATGAGGCTCTATTTTTGAAAATGTGATGTTTGCTGAAAAATGTCGTTTATTTGTCAGACGCAAGTTTCAGCAATTTTCCCTTAATTTCATTACGGGAAATTTTTCTGCAACTGAAGTGTTAGTCTTTTGCAGATTCGTTTCTGTGACATCACTGCGACATAATATGCCAGGGAAAGCGTTACTTTTTTGCTGTACCACGTCTGTGGACAGGTGGCGGAAGCCCGGAAGAATAGGGGGCGGGAGGTGTACGGGAGACGGGAGAAGAGGGGACGGGAAGCGGGATACCAAACAGATTAAAACCTGTGCAACATTGCACAATATTTCGCAAAAAAAAAAAACACGAAGAGGGGGGGGGGGGGAAACAAAAATAGGACGGGAACCGGGATTAAAGGGTAAATGAAGCGAGAGTAAGGAATTTGAAACGAGGCAAACAAACACAGTAACCATGCTTTCCAAATTACGGTAGCAATTGCACCCATCAGACGTAATAGAACTTTGAGCTGAATTCCACGCCTAAAAAAAAAGCATCAACAATAACAACAACAACAACAACAACAACAAGGGTGCTTTCATCTTTCTCTGCAATATTAGGTAAATGGCTAGTGTAAAAAAGAGCACGTAGTTTTAAGCATGTTAAGTGGCATTCAAAAGTCTTTTTTTAAATCTGATCTGAACACTCAAAGATTCCGACTTTTGGCGAGTTTGTTTTCTAAATGCCGTAGCATCTTACTAACGTAGAGCGTGAACACTTTTAAAATGAGGCAAACACAAGTTTTCTCGAAATATGGTGTTTGCATTAGAAATCCTAGATACT
The DNA here is from genome assembly GCA_964017195.1 of Siderastrea radians. NCBI lineage: Eukaryota > Metazoa > Cnidaria > Anthozoa > Scleractinia > Rhizangiidae > Siderastrea > Siderastrea radians. The sequence goes on from OZ024888.1 coordinate 52,391,093, forward strand.
GTTAACAGTCTCAGTTTAAGGTGGCTGGATCAGTTGGATTTATTAATGGTGTTACCCTCCAAATTTGAACACAAATTTGAATTACACCACCATAAAAAATAAAGCCGGCAGATCAACCACCATTCTTTTGGTAGAAATAGATTAAGCCCCAGGTGAATCGGAGTTGCGATAGCAACGCAATGACGTCATTACTAATTTTACGTATAGTCGATTTTTTGAAGGTGTTTGCAGATCATATAGTGGTCTTAATGTGTACTGAGGTTTAGAAAAATCGATGTGAGCGTTTTCTAGGAATTTGCCGGTTAGGTTTTTTAGCTTTAACAATTAAATGTATTCATTTGAGCTACTCTAACTTATTTTTACTGGCATTGAGGTAAAAGCATTTTTAGCCTGTATTTTTCTAATACCAATCAGCGAATGCCCGTGAAAGGACAAAAATTTGTAATCTCTTTACATAAAGGGTCTTAATAAAGGCTAGTAATACGGGCAACATTTTCGTGCCACTTATCTAACTTATTCATTATTCATTCAACATTTTTGCAGATATTCCTTATTCATTATTGCTTCCTGCTGCGATTCAGGTTTTGTTGGACACCTTCAGGTGCAATGCCTGTGCATTTACTCTGAGATTTACTCTAAAATATATCTAAACTAGAAATACGTGGCTCGCAGAACCTTGCGAAGCTCGGGCAAGGGTGCACCACAAAATTGAGCGATGGAGGTGGCGAAGGGATAGAATTTCGGTTTAACTGGAGGCGTCGATGGGTGGCCACAATAGTCCCGAATTGGGAGTTTCGATCGACATTCTGGTCCCCAGTCGCTTCCATGTACCTTGCATCTAATCCCCTGTCATCCTAAAATCTAATGCATAGGAACTGGGTACGAGTTCCGGGTTTAATTTGAGCTAACTTTTGTATGCGACTGTATACGAAAATACGTTCACCCCCCCCCCTCCACCTTTCTTCCTTCTGAAATAAGGTAGATTACTTTCTAGAGAGCATGTATAGTATTGTTGTGGACCTGTTGTCCAAGACAATATGTAATGGTGTTTCTGTTTATTTTGGTTGGGTGAGAGTAGGTTTATCAGAAATGCGGTTCAAATTCCAACTTGGAACCGTACACATGTTATCTCCAACATTAACCCGGCCGTTTCCTTTAGATCCTGTTGTACAGTTTTGTCCTACTTACTGGGTATTGACAAGTGTCAATAGCTAATACAATTCATTATTTCCCTTGAATGGTTGAGATAGCAGGAGTCTACTACTGCTGAAGACTGATGCGGTGCATTAAAAAAATTATTCGTTTTTAGCCAAAAATTGAAATGAGATTAACGAAACGAGACTAATTCTGCTTTGTGTCATTGATCCGAAAAAGACATCAGGACATCTTTGAAGACTCTATATTTAAATATCAGCTTAATATCATGAGGACAGGTTTTCTGTCCACATATTTTGGTAGACGGAGCTTTGTATGGGTCAATATTCACCTGACTGTCCGTCCTCTTTCTTAATAATTCTTTTTTTTTTTTTTATATTTACAGTTGCTTAAGATGATTGTTGACGAGCAGCACGACTTGGACAAAGCAAAGGAGAGTGTTTATATTTTTCAGAGAGGTGTGTTAAAGGTTCCATACCTTTGCAGGAACTTTTTCACTTTTCCAAGTCTTTATTGGGACTTTCGAATTGTCAGTTCTTTTATTTTTTTTTTTTTGCTTTTGGGTAACGGTAATTCGCTTTACCACTTCTCGCATTTTCACTCTGACTTGTGATTTCTCGCGTTTTCCCCTTTCCTCAGTTCTCTTAAGCTTTCTTCCGATTTTCTGATTTTTCTCGATTTGCATTTTCGTTTTTTGCAATTTTGATTTTTTGTTTTGTTTTTGTTTTTGTTTATTGCAAGACACGTACACGTTACATTACTTACATAACGGTACATAAACCACTACTTACATTACATTACATTACATTACAATGCCTACACAAGAGCGCTAGTTATAGTATAACACTTGCATTACTCTACTTACAATACTCTATTCTAATTGCACTTAATACATACGATAATAATACTTTTTTTTTGTTTGCCCTACACAGTGACACATACAAACCATGCAGATGCCCAATTAATTCCCTTACAAGATTAAATAGCAACTTTCTAGCGCAGAAAACTATTAAAAACTTAATTTACCCGGCGGACTTCCATTTTTTTCCTTGTAATAGACTAATATAAGATTACAACAGAAGCGCCCATCTTGTATAAAAATCGCGAAGCTTTCGGTTCTTAATAGCAATTTTAAAAACTTTTCAACTTCTTGTTTAGCTTCGACCTTGTGCAGAAACAATCTAAATTTTGGAAAGTACTTATTTTTTCTACTCTCCCAGATAGTTTTCTTACCAAGAATTATCAAATAATTTAATAAATCTTTCCTCTGAAGAAAGCCAATTATGATGACTCTTTTAAAGATAAAGATAAATTTTCACCACTTATACCAAACCACCAGATTGTGAAACTATTCCAGAACACCCGCACAAAGGAGCAGTTAAAGAAGAGGTGCTACAAATCTTCCGTATAGGTTCCACAAAATGAGCACTTATCTGAATCGCTTAAACCTATTTTGAATAATTTATCATTTGTAAACAAAATGAAATTCAACAATCTATATTGAAAAGACCAAACATACGTTTCGCTTGCAGTTAGATACGGAATAGAAAAAGCATCGAACTTGTGGATTTGAGAGTTTAAAATCAGCTATCAACCTTTTAAAGCTATTCGGAGTTTTCGCTTTAGTTGATATCATCATTGAATAGAATTGTTTGCACTTTGCCGTATATGCATTAAAATCTTTAGCATTATATTCAAAATTCATAGGATCGAATTTTCCCACTGTTAGGAGATTGGAAGAATTTTTTGATTTCATATTTATGATAGCAGACCTCAATGCTGTCCATGTAAGGAAATTAGTATTAAGACCTTTTTGTTTATGTCCTTATTATTCCAGATAACATTTTGGGAATAATTAACATCGGAAAAGGAACTTCTAAATTCCGCCCACCACCTAAGGAGCTCTAAGTAAAAGTTACTAACGCATAAATCAAGGTCATTGACATCATAATTGCATCTAAAAAGAAAACACCCTCCATAATTTTTTAAGTTGTATTTGAGGTAATCTTAGAGCTTTAATATGTGACTCAAAGTCTCTAAGATTCAGTCCACCTTTGTCTAAGGTATTTATTACAGAAAGCCTAGTAACTTTATCAGGGCCTTTCAATAGAAAATTAAAAACCATCTTCTCCATCTGTTTAATAACTTCAGGTGGGTTTCCATTATTGAAGAAACATATAATAATTTTGGGATGAGAAAAGATTTGACGATTGTTACTTTCCCAAATACGGAGAGACCTCTCATTTTCCATAAATTAATCAATTTTTGACATTCATTAAGTCTGTCATGGAAATTCTGTTTTAGAACTTGTTCTTGGTCACAGGAAAAATCAATACCTAGAGTCCTAACGCCAGTACACCACTCGAGGCCCAGAGGTGTCTCTAAGGAGTGTTAATTCTTCCCAATCCACATAGCCTTTGTTTTTGAGAGATTCATTTTTAGACCAGAACATTTCTCAAAGTTATCGAGGGTTTGTATAACTTTTTCTACTGATGAAATATTGGCAAGTGTAGCTGTCATGTCGTCTGCATACAACAAATACTTTGTTTCATCTTCCCCGATTTTTATCCCTTCAATCTGTTCATTTTTTCTTATAGATATTGCCATTATTTCAATGGCAATTAGAAATAAATATGGTGACAATGGGTCCCCCTGTCTTACACCCCTTTCTAGTTGGAAAGGAGATGAGAAGAAACCATTGTTGAGAACACAGCTTGAGAGGTTATTGTAAAACGTTTGAATCCACTTTATCAAGGAGGGACCAAAATTAAAACTTGCACGTACTATCAATCCATTAGCTTTTTCCTCATAAAATTCTCCAATTCCGCTTTACATTCATCAAGAGTTTTTTCGACTTCTTCGCAGGAGTTCTGCTCAAACTGTGCTTGTGCAATTTGTAGCTTTCTTTGTAGCTGTTCTTCTCTTTCTCTTTTTGTTTTAGCTAGTTCTTTTGAGTAGCTTATCGAAAACAGGCGCACATTGTACTTCATCCAACCCCAAGCAACTCTTTTATCTGAGAACCCCTCACCCTCTTTTTTCCATTCCTCTAACTTTTCTTTCATCTTTTGGACAAACATTTTATCGGTCAAAATCGAAGTATTCATTTTCCAAAACCCTGGGCCTCGCTTACATTCCTCAAGTTCCTGCAGATGTAGAAGAATTGCCGAGTGAACAGTTCTAATTGCAGCAATAATATCAACGTCTTTAATTAAGTCCTGAAGTGAGTTTGAAATAGGACAATAGTCTAATCTACAGAAAACAAAAGGAGACTTTTGTGACCAAGTAAAGCTTTTCGTTTGAGGGTCTTTTACACGCCAAACATCATGTAAATTAAATATTGTTTGTAAATCTTCAATGCGATCAATAATTTTTTTCCTTGCTACCAGTTTTGTTTTTACTTTTCCTAAATTTGCCGGGGGCTCCATCCAGTGATGCAACGGAGCAAATAGGATTCAATTCTTCATTTTTCCGTGGGCGACTGAACCAAAAACGACCTTTTCATCTCTGTACTGTAGTCCACTATCTCCTTCGTTTAGTTGGGTATTCACATATTTACGTTTGGTCACAAAATGGCATGAAACGTTTTTTCTTGATTTCTTGTAGACAGTTGTACCAATATCAAGTCGGTTGGAAAGCTTGTGACTCACAACACTCGACAGCAATACCAAGGAGCCTGGATGAAAGACCCGCTAGGAATCATGGGAGCTGAGACCATATTCGTTATGGATTATTATAGCGGAAGAAAGGTGCTTGAAGAGTTTAAAAACATGGACATGCAGGTGTGACCCGTAAGACGTACAAACTGCCTTACTACTGGGACGGGACAGGAGGAGTAGTGTATGGACCATATCTGTACTACAACAGGTAGCATTTTAAATGTGAGAAAGAAAACTTGACTTTCGTGATCTTTCCTAAGGAGTCCCTTTCTGGCCATGGCCAAGTTCATGTCTGAAAAGATCACGCTGGAGCGGTTCTGGAATTCTTTCTTGTTCATTTTATTGAATCCAGCTCCAAGCCCACGTAAATGACTCACAGTCCTTCTCTTCAATCTTTAGAATCAAAGTGATATGACTCTTTTTCCGTTGCACTTAAGCATCTGTAAATATAAAATACAAAAAATAAATATAAAAAAGGTCACCTGAACTGAAAAAACATATTATAATAACAGGTTTTCTCAAACTACGGCTTCCTGATGTTCAGACCAACAACAACAGAATCATGCACCAACCTACCCTGGTGTATTTGAGGATGCTTATACGCTATGTAAAACTGTTATCATTTTTTCACTACAGAGCCAATACGAACCACGTCGTCAAGTTCAATCTGCACACAGAGCAAGTGGAGGCCCATATAGGTGTGGGCGGTCACACACCGAGGAGGAACAACAATCGATGGGGTGGCTACAGTGGAATGGACCTGGCAGTTGATGAATAGGGATTGTGGGTATTATTTGGTAGCACTGGGAACAGCTATCGACTGTATGCATACAAAATTGATGTGTACAAAAATACTGTTACCCACACATGGAGCTTGGGTACAGGTAAGTACTACTTTAATTTCCGAAACACCGGCATCGGAACTGAATTAAGCTTATAACAAAGATTTATGGGAATTTTTTTTGTAGTAGAAAGACATGCTTATCCTTTCCAAGGATATTTGTGCAAACCAGAGAGAGAGAGAGAGAGAGAGAGAGAGGGAGAGAGAGAGAGAGAGAGAGAGAGAGAGAGAAAGTGTTTTTAAGCAATTTTATTAAATGTTTCTCACACAAAAAACGTTACGCAGACTGGGAACATTTTTAGATGTTAAGACAAAAGTTTAACCTGCATTCACTTTTTTAATTTCTCACTTTTTCTTTTTCGTATAATTCGTTATCGATTATGTTGTGTTATAGCAGAGTGAAACCTATAACGATAACAATATTCGTTTCGTTGCCTAAGCGTAACTTTATCAAAATAAAATATATTACTTAGCATACCTTTCCATTTCCTTTTTGTTTGACCGAAAAGATGAACCAGATGGGAAATGCTTTTGTCGCTTGTGGTGTTACCTACTGTATTGACGACCATAACGCCAGGTCTACAACCATCAACTTTGCCTACGACACCAAGACTGGAGACTGGAAAACAATGGAACCCAAACATAACGTTCACTAACCAATACGGCTACAACAGCATGGTGGTCTACAAACCCAGAGAAAGAGTGCTGTATGCTTGGGACCACAAGCGTCTAGTCACCTACCCCATAACTTTTGAGGAACATTAGGTTCATGACATGATCAGCTGGTGATGGGTATTAAACATGCTGATCATTATTGCTCTGCTGTTTGTGGACTATGCCTTGCTGAAACAAAAGAAGCTTATAGATTACAATTCTTACTTTCTAAGCAGTCAGCGGTTCGGTTTTCAGATCAAATACACCAACACAAATTTTCAACTCGTTGAGCAACAACAACAACAACAGCAACAACAGAACGTTATTTACAAGAGAAAATCAATAAATTACAAATGCAGACTACCTGAAGACACTGCAGACCCAGTTGCAAATCTCTAGTACTCTCAAACAACCTTTGTAACATCGTCTGAAAACTAACGATGCCGAAGCAGTCTATTTGCTAAGTCTTGTTCTTTATCTGTTACGAGCAAAGAACTGGACGCCATTTTCTTAAAATCAACTGGTAAAAAAGACTGCTTTTTTTTGGTTTTTTTAAAACTTCATACTACGACGGCTGTTTGAGATTCACTGGAGATTTGCAACTGTTTCTCCAATCGGCCATTTGTATTCACGTGATATATTTGTACAAAAACTGGGACAGTAAGGTCGTTTCTAGTAGACGGTTTCTAATGGAAGAGTGTTTGGTAAAGTCGTTTCTGTTGTCTGAAAACGTGTGAATTGTAAAAATAGGAAACTCGCTTGCTGTAAACTGGCCTAACTTTGCCAAAGTGTCGGCGCAGTTGATATTGCTGTTAGTGCTAATTGCTTCAATAAAAGGTGAAAAAGAATATCTTTAGTGTTTATCTGTTGGAGCTGAACGAATTGAATCTCAGTAAAGCAATAAAATAACAGGAGTGAGTTATGTTTTAGGGCCGGACGGAGGGGATAGACGGGTCACACTTCCCTTTTTCTTTTCCTGCGCTTTCCTTGCTCGTTCCACTTTGTTTTGGACATGAGGCTACAAAAGCGAAGGATCCTGGCCATACAGGTGTTCTGAAATCTTCTAAAGTGATGGGAACAGATGAACCTAACACTTTCGAGCGTGTCAGGAGGTGCAAAATCTCAATTTATGGCTATTGCATTTCACATGTTAGCTGAAAAAAAATTTGCCTTGATGTATCATTTTTCGTAGGTACACTGCGATGACGATCTATTTTTAAAAATGTGATCTTTGCTGAAAAAATGCCATTCATTTGTCAGACGCAGGTTCAGCAAATTTGTCAAATTGTGGCAATTCAAGGGAAAGTTTTCTGCAACTGAACTGATGGTCTTTCGCAATTCTTTTCGGTGACCTCACTGTAACGTAATGCCAGGGGAAGCCTCACTTTTTACCGTGTACCACGAGTAAGGAATTTGAAACTAAGAAAACTAGCACTGAAACCATGCTGATTCCAAAATACAGAGGCAATTCTGACACCGATCAGACGAAATGGAACTTTAAGCTGAGTTCCACACACCAAAACGACAAGGATGCTTTTCATATATAAAATATGCTCCATCTTTCTCTTTTCGCACGAAGAACCAATCACAATCTAGCATTTTGTTATTAATAGATACGATTAAAGCTTTTACAAAATACACATCTTATTTAGGCTCATATTATTCGAAGTCAAATGGATCGATGCCGCACCTAAAAGTTCCAACATTGCTGTACAGCATCTGTTGGTTCAACAATGTTAGAACGTTTAGCACCCTATGTCAGATGATGTTTGACCAGCATTTTTGTAGGATGAATGTTGGAGTAATTTTAAATGACGTTTAGCCGCGTATCCAACATGTATTACAACAAATGTTATACAACAAAGTTGAAGCGTTTAGCCGCGGCTTAACCCTTCACGCACATTTACTGATAGGCATTTAAAAATTATTTTACACAAATTTTTTATCCTTCGTTTAAGTCCAGTAAACATAAGTTAGAACAGCTTGAAGGAATTTGTTTCATTTTAAATTAAAAAAAACTTCAGCCGCAATTTTCTCGAGAAAGCTTTCATACATTCAGTTTCAAACTCAGTACCATCCATAAAGGAATTACACGTACCATAAACAGTTCTGAAAAACCTCCAGAATTCAAGAAAATCGACTATTCCTATGAATAAAAATTCGCCTGGACGGAGCCAATGCCCGGGAGAAAAAAAGAAGGTCGTCGGCTAAGATCAGGAGATGCTGAACGCTTTCTAAGGCAAATTCAATCAACAGTCCAAGACATGCACCGTGGAAGACATAGCCTCCCCCCCACCAAATTCCACCAAAAACGGCTTGTGAAATGTCGCTTGATAGCTCGTGTCACTTTTTCATCTTCCAGTCTAAATAAGGCGTGTAAAAGGACCTTGCGAACTCGAATGAAATTACCTCTTTCACTTGAAAAACAAGAAAGCCCTATGGGCATTTTAACCGGCCGTTCTGACCTCCCCTCCCCTAGGTTTCACAAATGTTAGCGCGATCCTGTATTTATACGAACCAGTGTAACGAAAAGTGTGATTGTGTGACACAATATTTTAACTATAGCGTTACTGGATGACGTAATGTTTAAACTCTGATGACTCAGCTTATCTTTCTTATCGCTTTTATTTCTGTTGAAAAACGCAAATTCACGTCGGTATCAGAAGAAGAACGAATAGTATCCCAGAATCCTTTGCGTTTGCAACTATATTATCAAAATCTGACGCGACGTCATCAGTTTTACTGGAGGGCGAAAGAGTTACTTTCACAGTAATGGCGGTGGCCTCGTTCGTAACGTGCTACGGCGCAAAGTGCTCGGCTTTTAAGATAACGCGCTTAATATACGTCCACTGCGTGTCAAAAGAAGAGTTTAGTGTCTGCTTAAAAGGTTTTTCCTGTGCTGCGCTATGTTGTAGGGAAATTCACTGGAGTTACCTACAAAGTATGCAGGAACGAAGGGTCTCTTTGGTCCCGAAGTACATAGAAGAACAGTCGGTTGAAGAACTATTCGACGGTTTGAGCAGTCCTGTCCTGACTCGAATAAACTGCAGTTGCGACATTACCGTGAGTATATGCTTTATGTACTGATCATTGATTCAAATTCGTATGGAAGACGGTATTTAGTAAGTGAGCTTTGTCATGTGTTTACACGTGGTTGTGACAATTTTACTGTTCCAAAACAATGCATTGAGTGGTTACTCCAATTCTTTTTAATAGTTTGTAAATCCAGAGGACAACAGCGAGGAATTACTTGGATCCTTGATATGGGACCTCGAAGTTTTACGGCGAAATTCTGCGGCTGCTGTGGTCCAGGCTTCAGCTATTCAACAGGAGAAAGCCATTGATGCCTTTTGTCATCCTGTAGATCTCGCGCAGGCAGAGTGCAACTGCGGGAATTTCTCGCCAAGTCCGTCATGTTTGGTGTCGTTTATGCCTAAAGATGAAAGATACTCAGACTGAGAGTCTCTAAATCTGGAATCTTTAAACCTAGAAGACGAAGAAGATGACAACTCCGATGACCAACAGTCGATTCAGTCGAAGGATGATTTGCACGCAGAAACTTTCAAAGTGAAAGGATCTGTGCACGAGGACCGGTATCAACAGGGATTATTAATGTGTGACAATGCTATAAGGAAAAAGCAAACCGTATCTGTGCGTGTCAAATTTGAACCAGACAACATCGAGGACAGAAATGCCATCAAAATCGAGGTGTATTTTGACAATGTCTGGCACATCATTGGCTATTGTGGTGTGCAGAAAATCCCTAAGCTAAGAAAAGCAATGAAAGGGAATGAAATTGTGATTGTATCTTTACTGAACGTTAAGAGGGAATGGATTCCCTGGCAAAGGAAATTTAGCTTTTACGCTAGCATAAACATTGTTAAAAGGGGACAGTGGGAAAAGGACAGCCCCAAAAATTATTATAACAGCAATCTAGATCCATAGAGAATAGAGGGGTACAGTGCTATCAATTTCATTTAAATTGTCATGTTTTATTATGTTGTATGATTGGGCAGTTTTCAATCGAGTGTCGAAAATTATTGTTTATCCTAGTTGCCTTTTATGCAACATCTGTGATTTGCTTACAAAATTTTCGCCATGCTAGAGGTAAAACCAGAGGCAATTTAGCCTGTGTACAGCCTCTTAACTCTCCTCAAGAAAAAAAGATTTTTTTTGGAGAAGAGCAAGCAGCTGTACACAGGCTAGAGGCGAAGTCAGTTGTTTGCCTTTGAATTTGCACTTATTAGTCGTCAACAGTACTTACTTTTTTCCAGCCAGTGCGAATAGAGTGTGTTCGCAGCGGCCATGCTGGAGGAGGAAAACAATAGAATTCCTTTCCACTGGGAAAAAAAGTTTTATTTTTATATACATAGCATTTATTGTTTTGCTCCTCCAACATGGTCACCATGAACACATTCTATACATTTCATTTGGTTTGCAACATTCATCTGACAACTGCTCCATTACACAACTTGCAACACTCACAATAAAATTTTGATTATAATCAGTGGTGGATCTATGGAATAGGCCTGTTTGGATGACCCTTTTTTCCAAGAATTGGAAAATAAGGCCAAGAGGGCTTAAATTTTTTTTTATTCTTTAGCATCTTTGTTCACTCTTTTGCTCCAGGCACCTTACACAAAGTTCTGGATCTACCACTGAACATCTCAAATGGTAAAGAAATTGATATAATTATGATAGTCTGGATTTTTGGTTTTTAAAGTCACTGACAAAAGAAATCATAGTTGCATTTTCATTAAATATTATTTATTAAATATAAGGTATTGTTCTATAAAATCTGATGCTAAGGAAGTGCAGTGTAAGGAAAATTTAACATTCACTAAGAATTTCAAAACACGCAAGTTTCTATTCAGCAATTGTACAACTGCTTGTCACAACACCTGGTAACAAGGTCCAATGTCTTCTGGTGCACATTTCTCTAAATCCCGAATCAAGTTTGGGCCCAAAACATTTCTGAAAACTTTAACCTCTCAGTCTACAAAGTTGTTACACAGTAAAGTTTCATACTGAGAAAATTTATTTGTCTACCAGATACAGCGTGAGTTATTGTTCTCGAAATTGAACCCAAAAGATTGAGGGGCTTTTGAGAAATGCTCACCTGGCGTATTTTCCTGCTATTCACAAGTAGATATGTGAAAACTTATTAATCTGTTTCCCAACTAGAAAAAGAACATCTGTTTTTAAGCTTACTGGTTGCCTGGTCTGACAAACAATAAAATCTTGGACCGTTCAACATAAAGGAAATCTTCATGTACCATAACACTATCACTCCTATTTATTATCGGATTAAAGTGAAAATAAATACTATTTATACTATTTGAAAATTTGAACAATTTTTTTTAACCCACTATTAAATATCAAATATTTTAATTCACTTGAATAATAGCCCTCCTTAAATAAATGCCATCCCTTTTAGGGGAAGTATTCAAACTTGAGTAGCAGTTACAGAAATTTTTTGGTTCAGAGGCTACTCAAGGAAACATGGTAATAACACAGCTTGGCACACCTTAGAATGGCCCCCATGCAGATGCTGCCTGTTACCTAAGTTTAACTTAGGATAAATTTGGACCCAGTGGCCAACGAGGCTCACTTTAATCATGCTGTTCCTACTAGGAAACATTTGAAGGAGACTGTGCAAGAACTTCCTTATTTCAAGAAAAAAGCTTTGGTTAACCAACCGGACTGCCTTGAACTGAAAACACCTAAACCAGAAAAAAATTATGTTGACATTACAATTGTTCTTTAAAGGACTGTACCATTGAAAAAGAAAAATTCAAAACTAAGGTAAATGGACAATACTCCATGATTTCCTTTGTATTCAACAAATACCCCCGTCCACATAACCAATTGACCGAGATCAGTTTAAATGCTTAAGGTATAAACAGAATACTATTCACTGACCCCTAATTCACTGTATGTTGGCCAAGTTTATTTGCTAATTTTTGAAACAATATCTGGAAATACACTGTATGAAGAGTAAAATTTGTGCACAGTTTTGTACTGAGAGAGCAGCACTGTTCAGATTAGTGCTGGACTCAGTCAACACATGAATATGCTAGGGGACTGTGAACAGTCTAACACAGAATGCAAAATCAAAGTCTGAAGTACCAGTCAATTTGGGTTTGGTGGCAAGTTGACCACTGGTCGGTGTATCCTCTGACGGATGGTTGTCTGATTACGAGCTGGGAGGAAAGAACGACCAGCTGTAAAAACTGACGAATCTTCGCGGCGATTAATGGTGAGCCGATGAAGCCTCAAGGGATGGTTCAACGGATCTTCCTCATCATCCACATGTGGTCGCTCATTGAATGATGGTAGTTCTTCATCCCACTCTCGATAACGACTATTAGCTGTCCAGAAATAAAATGGAAGTTCAGGATCCATTCTCTTGCAGAACTCCCTAAGTACAAGCAAGATAAACATTCCCTATAAGGTTAAATTACAAACATAGAGAAATAGTGACATTTTCATGGTAAAATTTGAACAAAGAGAAGCAATTTATCAACCTTTTGGAATACTTTCCACCTTAAATGATGAAAAAATTTATGCACTTGAAGATTCTTTTACACCTTTCTTCTATTCACAATTAAAACGCCACAGAAGTCATCATTCATTTATGATATAGGAAATTGAATATCAGTATGGTAAAAGAAAAGGCACTGGGAGATTGCATCAATTAAAAATAATGTATAAGAAAAAAATTATATTGTTGATCAAGTTCAAATAGGACAGTATGATTACAATAAAACAAATCAAACTCTAAACAAACAGAGAATGTGTTTACCTCACAACCTTCCTCCAACAGGCCTTGAACTCCTTAACAGTAAATATCAAACCAAGGTAACGATGAAACAAGGAGATGATGGCTTCCACATCGTCCGAGGTTCCAGCCCGGGGGTGCTCCTCATAACCAATCTCTCCACTCGCCCTTCGTCTGCACTCAATGCTCTCAACATTTGTGTTAACAGCAATGACTGTCTCGCGTGAAACGCCGCATATGCCCTTGACTTGCCTAACGAGTCAACAGCAAATTAACAACCAAAATTACCATTACTTTTAATCTTGACAACCAATCAAAAAAGTGATGTGCCCTGAAAACATGCTTCAAAGCTTCTCAATTGAGAGCCAAAAGACAGCTTCTTTATCAAATTAAATTCAACATTTTTCATCACCTGGACTAAGTTCATTGGTAATGCTCTAAAAAAGCAATTGCATATGCAACCCTCCCTTCACCCCAACCCCCCCCCCTCACACTCTCTCAAATAGGGCATTTTGTTTGGCAGTGAAGGATTTAGTTTCATAACAAATACATACTTGTTGATATCAATGGTTGAGAAATCGTAGTTCTCCTTATGCCATGGCATCCACTCGTCAAGGATCATATTGAGCATGGCATAGTTTTTCCGGCTTCTTTCCAGCTCTGTCAATCCACGTCCATCAGCTGCCTCATGCCACCCTGCTACTGTCTCAACATAGTAGGCTTCCCTTTCATATCCATGTTCTCTCAGGAACTTTGCCACCAAGTAAGAGAGCATCTTGTCTGCATCAGTGACAGACTGCTTTCGCTCACCTACCAAGGCAGCATGAGTCAGACCTGTGCTGGGGTCCATCATTGCGGCATCGAAGGAAGTCACATCACAGAAGTCTGGGCCACCCTCTCGAGTGTGCTTCCAGATTCGTTTGAGGATATGGCAGTGATCCTCGCGTTCATGAAACACCTCCCCAGTAGTTGGGTCGACCTCGGGAACATAGAGATAGCAACTGAAGTCAATTCCCTCTTCCTTGTACTCTTTTAGTTTGTGCCTGTACCGGTAGGTTGCCACGACTGTGCGCAACTTACCCAAGTAGCTTTCTGGAACATTTGGTTTGAAGGAATTGGGCACATAACCGGGGGGAACCAATGAGGCCCTGTGATGTGTGACTGCATCTTCCATGGTCCAGTTGTTAACAGAACAGAGGTCGCTAAGCTCCTGAACAACTGCTTTTGGGATTGCCTCATCTTTGATTGCAGTGATGGGGTCACCATTAGCATCCTCTATTGTGTTATAAAAACCAACAACAACAAAAACAAAATAAATCATGGGTTGTTTCAATTAAGTAGTTCTTTTGTAAGATTGAGTACAAAACACAAAATACAAAGGTTGTATATGAATCCTAGCATAGCTGAAAAAATTCAGAGTACGCGATCCAAATGTGCTGATAGCAATAAAAAAACTGACATTTTTAAAAATGTAAACCTTTCTGGCAAAAGATACTGCTGATAACAGAACACAGGGATTACAAACCTCCAATTTTCTTCAGCATTTTTTCGAGAGTTACCATTCGCTGTCTGCTCACACTTTCTCGCGCATCATGGATGATCTGCCAAAGGTGGACAGGTCTTGTCTCACCCTGGGTTCTAAGGGAATTAAATTCGCCATCTGTCACCATTCCTGAAAAAATAAACACACACACATACACAAAAAAAATTATGATAGGGTTGGAAAAGGCATCCTATTGTTTCTTTTTTTTTCCCATCCAATGAAAGCAACAAACTGTACCCCAATCCTCCTCCTATACGTAATATGATTGACCACCCCTACAGCTTCTACCGTTTTTTTCAGGGTGTTTTGCTTTTAGACTTATTAAAACAGCTTTAAAATACCTACCAACTGTCTTCATCCCCAATTTCGTCATCTCTAATTTCACACTCTTGCTGAGATCTCTGATGTATTGGTCACGGAGAGTGTGGTAAGGCACATACTGCACAGGTAAAGCATACGGTTTTTTGTTTCGCCTCTCTTCAGATACCATGATTATGAGTATGTGGGTTGCAGGAGGCTGCCTTTTTTTATAAACAGGTTACGAAAGTAATCACTCAGCTCCTTGGACATATTTTGTAGTGATGCAATCACATCAGCAACCCGTGGGGCAGTGGGACTTAAGGAAAGTAACAAGTTGTCCAATCTGGAATTCAGAGCTTGTGCCTCCTGCAACAAGGTGTTGTACTCCACCGTTTCCCAGCAAAGGTGCATCAGCATGGATTGAGAAGTGTTAGCTGAATTGAACTTGCTTTGATACATTTCGTCAGCTTTCTTTAACCCTTCTGTGAGAAAGGCAACATCCTGGGCTAAGGAATCAGACGCCAAGCGAAGACGTTGCTCAATTACATGACGTTCCCTTCCCATGTTCCGCACATCAAGACAGGCTACTCTCTCCTCGTATTCCTTTCTGAGAGACTGCAGCTTACCATCACCAAGGTCACAATCTCCATTCCACTCTCCTCTAACAGACTGCTGGAGTACTGATTTAATATCACAGGCATCTGCCTTCAACCAGAAGCGTCCCTCGGGATGTGCTTCTTTAAGATGTTTGAGCGCGGTGACCTGAGGTAAAGAGAAGGAAAAAGGGAAGAAGTAAACATAGCCATCTTTCATTTTTTATGAAGAAAGGAAAATTTCAAAATCATCTCTTTACATGTGCAAGAGGTGAAGCAACATTGCCTTACTAAATGCCAACCAAGTAAATTGTTCAGTCAGTATTTTAGTCACCTGATCAGTTATAAAATGGGACTGATTTAGTCACCTGCAATCCTGGTTCAGTCGTAAAATCAGATGCTGCAGTTTGCTTCTCAACAGTCCGTGTACTTGGGGACGCTATGTTTACACGAGCCTGAAACAAGGCAGTCCTGATTGTTACTATTGCTGTTATTATTATCATTATTATTATTATTATTATTATTGTTATTGATAACAATCAAAGAAAAATACAACAATATTTCAAAGTCATCTTGACACCATTAAATGTTCTGCAAAACTGTAAATGGTTTGAACCCAGAAATCATATTATAGGCCAGTGAATTATGATTGTGCCGATGAGTGTAGTCCTGAGAAGGACTGTTAATGATGAAATTGAGAGATGTTTCGACGACCTAAGCCAAAGTCAAATCAGAGTGTAAATGTTCCCTTGTAAGAATTATTTGTATTATTATAACAAATTATCACATATTAAGTAACTACATAGCGGAACTAATTAGTTGGTAAATCTTCACAATAATGCCTTACATGGTATCTAGAAATGGTCTATTACAGCATGTTTGCAAGAGTAGGTAAGTAACTTGACTTACTGTTAAAGGGTCTTTCTGTAATTCTGAAGGCACACCACTCCACATGGGACCCCGGAACAAACGACCAAATCGTGTAGGAAATTCTGCACACATGGTTTCATACCATACCTGATAATCGCGTGGAACAGAAATCTGCGGAAACAACAAGAATGGAGAAGATACAATTGAAAATACAAGGTTTCAAAAATGAGTGCAAAACTTTAGCTCCAGTGGTCTAAGTAAAAAGAATATTAACACAATTTGGTCTTAAGTGAAGTCAACCTCATTCCCAGGGTCTCTCTTCTTCCTGTCCCCATCTCCTGTCCCTGTCCCCATCTCTCTCTCTCTCCATCCAGGGGATGGGAAGAAGAGAGACCCTGGGAATGAGGTTAGAGTGAAGTAAAAAAAGCAACACCTACAAATTTTTATGATCAGATTGTAAAGAATACAATGATGTACACAAGAAAGTGAAAGAATGGACTACCTGCATTATGTTGGTGCAGCTAAAGAAGTCCAGCTGGTACTCTATCATCCCAAAGGGCATTCGGCCTATCTGGAATATGGGCATCTCTGAGCCAGGGCGTTTCTCTGATAAACAGAAAGCAAACTTATACAATAAATTTGCTTTTCCATGGACCTGAAGTAACCTCATGGATGACAATGATCGTGAGATGAAATCTGCTGGATTAGAATCAATGTCATGATTTTTCACCAGTTCCATAAAACAGAAATTAGCAATGCCAGTTATGCTTTCTATATCCATCAGACGAATCAATTTTTCAACCATCTGGGTCAAATTAGAGACCCCCTCCAGGCCTGTCAATACAGCCTTTTTTAAATCAGAGGGTATGTCTGGCAAATGAACTGTAGGGTTGTCTTGACAGGATGTTCCACACTGGTTTTCCCTGGGTGTTTCAGGCTGGCTTTCCCTGTGTGTCTCGGGGTCTTTTGCTCTAGATCTTGGCCTTCCCAAGGTTAGTTCCTCTAGACAACTGCTAAGAGTCAGGTGGTATGCTTCTTCTGCAGCCTCAAGGGTAGCGAACTTCTTCCTAAAATTGGTACACACTCGTCCTCGTACCCTGTTGTCTGAGATTTAAATTAAAAAGGTGTATAAGTAACTAAATATTGAATATTGTATTGAATAAAACCTGGTTGGTTTAACTTTTCTGTGGTCTATGTCTTGCACACAAGAAACTATTATGTTAAACAATGCATGAAATAAATAAACACAAATGGAGCTCACTCACACCCGTACCATTTAACATAAAAGTTGACTAGTCTACAAATAAATTCAACAATAATTATTATTATTAGTTTAATATCTAATGTTATGTGAATTGGGCAGCTCACGATCACATGAAATTACTATTAATAGGGAACACATTTTACGTGTATAATTTGTCACTAAAATGCAATTTGAAAACACTTTTCAGAGGCCCAACTGGATTATTTAGGATATCACAGAGATTTGAATATGTAAAGCATACTTGTGAGTAGAATGTTGGCTGATGTGCTTGTCTTTATATGGGAGGCAGCATCTGTCCAGAAGCAATGATCTTCTCTAAATGATGGCCACTCTGCCAATGTTTCAAATACTCCATACTTAGGATCAGTCCTTGCAATGCCTATGAACTCAACAAGTGCCTTCTCTTCTTCGAATGTCCACTTGTGCCTTTTGACTGGTGACTTTCTTAGGGGACTGACGATATGGCATTTTGCCTTAGCAAGGATATTTTTCGCTATCTATTAAAGAAAACAAACAGTTCTTTAGGGCAACCAGGCTTTAAATCTAATCTACCATGTAATTTTCCTCCATCAAACACTCACCTTATGCTTTGGACTTTTAACAGAACTGTTTTCTGGTGATCCAATGTCACTGACACTTTGCCTTGCAAACAACGATTTTCTTATGGCAGGCGAGAGTGGTGTCCTGGTCCTCTTTTTCTGTGGTTTAGATGGTGTTGATCCAGTAGAAATATGAGTGCGTTTCACACTCACATTTTCCATAATAATCCTATAGAGAACACACAAATATAACTCATTTTGAGTTCATCTAACAAACAAAAACGATCAGTTCACTCGGTGCTCGCACAGAGAGCATAATAAAGAAAGAAAACGCAATTAAAATCCACATTACATGTCTCGCAGAATCGCCACGTTTGTCAGAATGTGACTTTTGAAATCGTAGATTTGACCCATTTTCAAAGCTTCAGAAATGCGAAACTGCTGGGTCACTAAGGGTCACTATGGTACAAAGTTGTCCGAATAACTTTTAATTTATTCAGACTTTAGTTATATGTGTACTTACTCGAGCATAAACGGAGCTATGATTAATTTTATGCAACGTATTTAAGCGTTGGTCACGGATGGCATGATACATTGTTATTCAAATTATCTGAAAAATCCTTTTTCCAAATAACTAAAATAAACACAAATACAACTAAACTAAAGAGGAATATCGAAATATTGTATATGAGAGTTTACTTACCTCAGAGAAACGCTTTTACTCTAAAAAAATTCAAGTTGAAATTCGCTAAAATCCGCCACGTGTCACGCGAGGTCCGCCATCTTTGTGAAACTTGATGAGGCAAAGGATTCTGGGATACTATTCTTTCTTCTTCTGCGTCGGTATAAATTTGCCCACAACTGAGGATGCTTACAAAGGGATGAAGAAATATTTACTGTTGTGCCTACAACGTGAATACAAACAGTGAACATAGCAGTAGAATCAAAATATAACGCTTGATAAACACGAGCTCGTCAGAGTCTGGGGCACGTTAAGGCATATCTCATGACGCGATGTTTAAATCCGGTTTGCTAACCCGCGAATTCCCATGCAAAGTAAACAAGTTGACTCGGAACGGCCACGTACCAGGGCCTCCCAGACTACCCACTTACAAAATTAGCTCAAACCCAACCAACACCACACGCAAACCAAACGCATCGCTTGTTGTTTTCTAACTTAAAGACTCGTAACAGCTACCTTATTAATTGATCTCCTTATTAATGACCGATTCCTTCGTCCTTATGCAATGAAAATGAACTTCTCGCGTCAAAGCAAGAACGCTCATCTCTCTCCCTTCTCATGAATTATGATGTATCAGTCGATGGTGCAATCCACTAATTGCATCATCATACTAGTGCCAATCCCTTCTCTTCCTAAGCCACCGTTCCTTATGGTGCTAATAGGCTGCAAAGTTAACACAGCTGTCGTTTCTCTCCTCTGCAAAATACAGGTTACCCAATGAGAAAACTTACAATCCACTTCGGAAACCGTCCCCCCATAAAGCGCCAAGGGAAACTGCCTCTCACGCAGCACAATATTACACCGCTGCTATACAAAACGCAACTTTCAAAGCAAATCACATTCACAGAAGCGTGATATGCTCCTCACATTCACAAATCCTTCCACTCCCACATTTTTACATCCCTCAAAATGTCAATCCCCATGACAAAACTCCTGCGGTAAAAAAAAGTGTTCACCATAACCACTAACTAGATCAGACAACACAGCCAATTTCGCATTCAATCCTATTAGATGCTTTACTCAGTTGCGCATGCGTTATACAAGACAAATACTGAAACCCCGTACTTAAGAGCGGCTCTCTGTAACTTTCACCTAGGACCATGCAAGATAGAAAAATCGAAAATTGCCAAACTTTGTCACAATAAAGGTCTTCCCAAACCATTTATAAAAATATAAGTTTTATTTTATCCCGGTAGATATTTTACCGTTACGGCGACTTTATCATTCCGATGGCTCGGGAGCGAGTAAAAACGAATTGAAAGTGTCACTTAAATCAACCGCTCGTCTTCAATTGCGAAGACAGAAATATCAATATCAAAGCCATGTAGTATAAGTAGGGTATTCCCTTGTCGTGTGTGCTTTGTCAAATTTGAATTCGATAGAGTCCAGAATTTTTGAGAGATTTTTAAAATTTAACCGTTTCGAGCGGCGTAGTCGCACGCTAAAAAATGTTGAAATTCAGGACCAAAAAAAGCACTCAGGTATATGGCTTTCGCAGGTGAGACTACACTTGTTGGAATAAGCAATCTTTCCTCTACGATTTGATGAAAAAAAGTTTTTGGGTAAATGAAATGGTAAATTTTGGGAGCGCTTTAACTACACCCTATTTTCCAAGTGAAGACGACCTTTTGACCTCGACAGGCGGGGAAGTAATGACCAGCGTTTTCAAATAACACGCGCTAATTCCATCTTTTTTAAAACAAGTATCACAATGTTTGGTACTTACTAATTAATAGAGCCTCAAATAAAATCATCAGCCGAAAACAGGACAGGTTTTCGCTAGCAAATACGCTTTTTGGCCAAGGTAAACTTTGGTTGTTGGTGATTAACATCGGCAAATTTGCATAAATTTGAAACATTTTTCTTTCACAAGAAACTCGCTTTTCTGCCTTCAGTTTTTTTCAAAAGAGTGGTGAAGAAAACCAATAAAGTGTTACCCAACTATTTATAAAGCAAATCGTACCTTAATGACTCTTTTCTGATGGCCGCCCGTGACAACCGTCGAACATTTTTGGGTGGTCGCGAAAACGTTGCTGTCACGCAATATACACTGGTCTTAAATTACAAACCAGAGAGGTCCCATCCTGGCTTTACTGTGCTAATTTGGAGCCACACATACGATCCTCGATTTAAAAGTGTGGACAGTTCACAGAAAGACAAGGCAGCAGAAAAGGCTCGGATGCTATTGAAAGTACTCAACAACTTGCAACATATAGAGCCGGAGAGGAGAGGGGATGAGAGGAAGGGCATATAAAAGCGACGCGATTGATCATCGGACATGTTAAAAGGACTTCCTGAGATGAAATGCCTGGATTTTTATTATTGCTTTTTTTCTTTGCTATCCTGCGGCAGAATCTGTCCGATATTTTTTCCTACTCTTGTCTCCTGGAATGTTGTCTGGCTACCATCTCTGGGCATGACTCGTTTTTTGTTTGTTTGTTTTCTTTGTGTGTGTGTTTTTTGGTTGCTGTTGTATACTCCAATAAGTGCCACTTTTCTAAATAGAAGTGCCTGTGATAAATTTAATGCTGATGTTTTTTTTAACCATTCTAAACAAAAAAAAATCAATTATAGGGGTATGCGGGGCCCCCTTGCCCTAAAAACATTTTTTGATAAACAAACGTAGATATTCCGGTCCACCCCAAGCCTTTTTTTTAAACCTCCGTTTTAAGTGTTGCGAACACTAGGTAATGAAAAACTGTCTTGCGGGTGTGCTTCAATGGCTTCCACGATACTGCCTACGTCGACTACATATATATATAAACGGCTGCTATATAAATAGTCAGCCAAGAACACTGGCGTATGGTTTGAAAATGCCCTTTCTATGAATAAGCAAGTGAATTAACTGTACAAAACAGCTTTCTATCATCTACGTAAGTCTAGTTACTACCACAAAGTTCCTGTCACACAAAAACTGCGGTATACTAATAAACACCTTTGCAACTTCTCGGATCGGTTGCTGTAATTCTCTACTATCTGCCCTACCACATAATTTGCTGCAAATTGGACCTAAATATTTGACGGATCTAAATATTTAACGGACACTTCACTTGGACAGCTGCAGTTTTTCTTACAGGATCTCCAGCGGATTCCAAACCTTTCCCGGTGTCGCGGGCATATTGTTCAACCCAAACGAACTTCATTGACCTCAAAAATGCCTTTAAAAATCAGAAAAAAAAACAGGTCCGAGCATCGTCAAACGTCAGTATCTGTGCCAAGGTACATTGAGTTTTCCTGTCTTCGTTACCTTATGTCAAAAGGAATATATCCCTTGGAAGTATTCATCCACCCTAGCTGTCAAATATGTCTCATTGTAGCAGGCGGGTATCTTGACAGAATTTTTAATTTGGGCAGTGCATAACTTCGTTTACTCCTCACTTATCTATGGATGTACCCCAATATGGAGAGAGGGGTGTTGCGCCCCAGGTGATAACAAATGTGGACAAATGGTGGATACGAGGGCACGCTGGATATCGAATGATAGATAACGCCGAGTTGGTTATAACCATTTGATATCCAGCAAGCCCGAGTAGAATAATTGTTTTATTAAAAACTTAACCACTATTAAAAAAAATCAAGAAAGAATGGGAAAAATGAGAAAAGAAATAAAAAGGGAACAAGAATCGATCACATGACTGAACGAAAAAGGCGCCAAAACCTTGCGAAGTGTTTCATTGCAAAGCTGAATGAATCAATGAAAACTGCTCGAAAGTGAACAAAGTGGCACAAGTTTTGGAAAAAAATCTTCTAATTCTTGGCTCTGAAATATGGTACATGTTTGATTTTTTCCTGAAACATTGTTGTAATCATCGTTCAAAGTGGATTGAAGCTGTACAATTTGACCATGTTAGCTCCTGGAGTTGAAACTGAACAAGTTTGTAATCTGTTTGCACAACGGAGCCATCATGTACGTGTTTGATCGAACTGAAGACAGAACAAATTTAAACTTGAAGAGGTCATTTCTATGCATCTCAGAAGCAAGATTACTGTAGCAAGGAACATTAGAATTCACCATCATAGTTTGTTAAACGCAAAGCGCAAAATGCAGTTGTTCTCGGTTTAGAGGTTGCGGACGGAATGGTAAAAACAACATTCAAACAACTGGAAAAGCGATTCAACTCGGTTTACATGGCATCCGATTTCTATCTGAGCATTTGGACCTGTTGGAACACAGAGCTACAACGAGTGCAGGTAAACCAGTGTCAATTTTGCGTGTTAAAGCCGAAAAAAATCGCGCCTTTCCTTCCTTCTTGGTAGTTTGCAGCTGTATTTTTTTCCTAGTACTTGTTTAGACTGCTTCATGATATTCGCATCGACTCGCCATGAATGTGTGATAGTTTTAATTAAATGCTCCTGCCCCATTTCACTGTGTTTTATTTTATGTCTTGTCTTGATATTTTGAAGTGGAAAGCCTTCCTGATAAAACCTACCGTTTGTTCAATTTCAATGACCCACGTGACGATGGATGAAAGAAATCACTTGTAAACACAACGCTTAATGCTTGAATTTCTATTTCTACACAGTTTCTTCAAACAATTTTGACTTGTGTTAGACGACACTGTTGGTGATGCTTGTTGGTGACGCTGTTGGAATTTCTGCTTAATTTAAATTCGCTGCCGAGTGATTTTTCTCGTCCATTTTTCTCGCCGGGTTGCTCGCGAGGAAAACTTTCAGCCCACTTAGTTGTTGAGTGTTCATTGACCATATTTGGTCGCAGCAGGTATATGAGCTGATAGCCTAGCTCCGTTCAGCCAATCAAAATGCTTGAAATCCAATATACCTAGTCCAGTTTTTAATAACAGGAGTTATTGCATTATCTCGCTTCAGTAATACCGGCAAGATTTTCGTGCAACGTGTCGCACAACAAGAATACGTTACAAGTTGAGAGTGTTCTCATCTATACACGCAACAGATCTTTATTTTTCGAAAAGTAGAAGCAACTAACTTTCTGCAACCTGAACACGCGACGCGGAGGTGATAATAAGCGCAACATCGTTGCGCGAATAATTGCACGAATGTTTTCGGAATCCGTATTATTTGGCCTTTAGGCAAGATTTTACAACTCCTGGTGGCGGCATGTACAGTTGTATCCAAGCTAAAGACCGAGCGCAAAACATTACATATTTCTTGATGCATCATACGAACGCGCGGGACGTGTGTAGCTCGCGCCGGAAAATCCACGCTTTCGGCACTTTGCGCCAAGCGAGCCAACCTTTTTCGGAAGATTCGTGCCTCCGCGGGTTTCCTTTTTCTTGACCTTTCTTTTCTTATTTTGAGGCAGAGAAAGAGAGCGAACAGCAAGAAGTAGTTTGCGCAAACAGTTGAGAAGGGCTTCAAATTCCCAACGTTAATCAAACTTCAGTTCTTTGGCGAAGAAAATTAATAAAAAGATAGCTTCTTGTAAGAACCTTACCAGATCCCATATCAGAGTGCACAAACCTCACGCTATTTCAGACCAAAATGGTTAAAATCTATACCCTATTTCAGATCAAAAAGGCTCAAAAACCATACCCTTTGGCGCCACACATACCAATATAGCTTATATAAGGGAGTACCCCCCGGGCGGGGGGGGGGGGGCACAAACCTCACCCTACTTCAGACCAAAGTGGTCAAAATCTATACCCTATTTCAGACCAAAAAGGCTAAAAAACCATACCCTTTGGCGCCACTTCTTCTTATTAAACTCTCGCTAGCTCGGGACCGTACTGAGAGAATATTGCCCTCAGTCTTTGTTGTACGACCTCGGGCAATATTCTCCCAGTACGGCCCTCGTTCTCAGTTAATAAGAAGCAAGTAACACACTGGACATTCCGCTGGGTTGTCTGAACTAACCCCACAACTTCCTCCAACTATTTCCGAATACCCACACAGAGCCATGGTAGTTTATGAGGTTTGACAGATTGGTGGCGTTCCAAACAGTTCAACCCACGTGCAAGATTTGTGTCGCGATTTTTTGACACGAGGTATGTTTGTTACATTATGATTGTGGAAGTATAATGACCGGTAACTTTTATTTGGCTCTTATTTTTCTTTGGTTAAGAGAGATAAGAGAGATAATTTTACATTCTACAGTACTAATTCTATAAAGACTGGTTTGTATTTTAAAACAATTCATTGCACTTGAGACATCTCTTTTGTTTCTCGTCCATTCCTGCATATTGGAGATTCGCTGTTTACGATAACTGCTGACAGCTGTTTGCATTTTGCCTGGCCATGTGGTTTTGTAATCTAAGACCAGTGTGTATTGCGTGACTGTACGTCCATCATTTACCCAAAAATGTTCAACGGTTGTCATCAGTTGTTATGGGCGGCTAGTAGAAATCTCGTCATTTCTTCACAAAAAATGGCTATTAAGGTACGATTTGCTACATAGATAGTTAGGTAATGCTTTACCGTTTTTTTTTTTTTTGGGTATTTTTACTTTAGAAACAATGAAGGTAAAAAACGAGTTTTTTGTGAAAAACAAATGTTTCAAATTTATGCAAATTTGCCGATGTTAATCACCAACAACCAAAGTTATTTGCCAGCGAAAACGTGTCCTGTTTGCGGCTGATGACTTTATTTGAGATTCAATTAAATAGTAAGTGCCAAACATTGTGAAACTTTTCTCTAAAAAATGGAATTAGCGCGTGTTATTTGAAAACGCTGATCATTACTTCTGCGCCTGTCAAGGTCAAAAGGTCGTCTTCACTTGGAAAATAGGGTGTAGATAAAGCGGTCCCAAAATTTACCATTTCATTTACCCAAAAAATTTTTTTCATCAAATCGTAGAGGAAAGATTACTTATTCCAACAAGTGTAGTCTCACCTGCGAAAGCCATATACCAGAGTGCTTTTTTTGGTCCTGAATTTCAACATTTTTTAGCGTGCGACTATGCCGCTCGAAACGGTTAAATTTTAAAAATCTTTCAAAAATTCTGGTTTTGATCGAATTCAAATTTGACAAAGCAAACATGACAAGGGAATATCCTACTTATACTACATGCTTTGATATTGATATTCCTGTCTTCACAATTCAAGACGAGCGGTTGATTTAAGTGACACTTTCAAGTCGTTTTTACTCGCTCCCGAACCATCAGAATGATAAAGTCGTCGCAACGGTAAAATATTGACCGAAATAAACTGAAACTTATATTTATATAAAAGGTTTGGGAAGACCTTTATTGTGACAAAGTTTGGCAATTTTCGATTTTTCTATCTTGCATGGTCCTAGGTGAAAGTTACAGAGAACCGCTCTTAACAACCCTTTGCCGTTCATATCTTAAATACTGTAAAGTAAAAGACAAGAACACACGAAGGTAACATTCAGAAGACTAATATGCGCATGCGTCTTATATAAGACAGTACCACAAGCTTTACAGCACTTTGTTCGTATGTTTAGCCAACTGACCATCCAAAAAAAAAACTGTCTATTATAATATATAGATTTAGCCAAGCCTAAAAGCGGAGCCGCCAAGGAATAAATTGGTGTTCGTTTCTTAAAAATAGTCCCTAAACTTTTCAGTCTGACTCGGAAATATATTTCGGGGCTTTTTTTGGCTCGTTCGCTTCCGAAAGTGTTCCGAATTGTCCTCCAATACTTCGAAACTCCCGGTAACTTTCCGGGCCCGAAAACTGTTTTAGGTGCACAGTATTCTGGAATAGCTATACAACTTTTATTGATTTTGAAAGCTGAATTTTAATCTTTATAATTTCGTGAAGCATATCACTAAGTTTGCGCCAATCATTACCATTAGCTCACAAATAAATGAGCTCGAAAGAATACTTACCTGGCCCGTAAAGTTATCGGGAGTTTCGAGAAATGGGCCCCAAGCTCGAAAGGTCATTCTAGTGGCTGAGCACAGCTTGATTTTTTTTTCGGGCATCAAACTAAACACTCACGAGCCGTCTTGCTTGGTTTTTGCAGTGTTTCCATATCCTGTCAGTTAACTGTCAAGGCTTGTCAAATCTCCTTGGATTATTGGCTGTTCGCTTGAATGAACTTCAAACAGCGCTCATTTCACGCAACAACAAAATTTAAATGGGATATCTTCATCGCGTTCGGATGTTAACAAATAACATGAACTGCCACTATTGGTCTGGTCAAAACTTTATACAGGCATTTCCCCTACATTTTACTGGGATTATCCGAAAGAAAGGATTTTGGGAGCTTCGAAGCACTTGTAATAAACTTATCGAAGAAATGTCGCGTAGGCTTTTATAGCAGCCGAGAAAACATTCGAGCGCTTTGAAGAACACTCATTACTTACCGGATAAAATAGCTTTAAACTCAAAACTACTTCGCTTATAGTTACTTAAGTAACCCTTATATTTCGTTCTCTAACTTGAGACCATCGAGATTGAAAAGAAACAAACACCAAACATGCTTAACTCTATGGCATAAGGCTTGCGGCTGCAAATTGTTTGAAATATGAGCACTTTTAGAAATGTACAGAATTTTTTTTGGAAGCTTTTCGGATATAATAGGTTTAAACCGACAACTGCTTCGCTTATAGTTTTTGAAATAACTGTTATATTTCGTTCTCTAACTCAGTAGAGACCATCAAGATTCAAAACAAACAAACACCAAACACGCTTTAAATTATGCCGGCATAAGTTTTGCGGATGCGAAGTAAGCCTATATAAAGTTACCCGCTTTGAGGAACGCACAAAACTGTTTTCGGAAGCTTTTGGGATAAAATAGCTTTAAACCGACAACTTCTTCGCTTAACAGGTTATTACTATTGAAAACTTCCAGGACAAGAAAATCGACAATTGCCCAAAGAGATGTACCCGAAAGTCAAAATTGAAAGCAATTTAATATTCGTCGTAATCTCACTGAAGTGATGCTTGTGCAGCTAGTTGTCTTGCGACTGTACTTAGACCTACTGTTATGAAAAAACAAACACAAAATAATGGACAGAGAAATCATTTTTGAAAAAAGTTTATTCGAAAACCCGTAAAGTGCAATTCGCGTTACACTTCCAAAATCATGGATCTGTCCACGCGAGTGAAATCGGCCGAGCATGGCAAAATATTTAAGACTACGTCTGTCACAAATCTGAGCGCGTTTTCTAATAATTTTTTAAAGTCAAAAGTAAATGACACATTTCTAATGACATAAATTAAATTCTCGTTTCAAAACGTAATTTCTTTGACCGTAATACTCAAAATCATTTACCTTAGACCCTTTAAAAACTTCACTTACTCGGTTATGTTTCAGAACAGGGCCAGCTCTCCGCCGTGAAGAAAACAAAGCGATGAAGTCCTTTGAAGGCAGCTTTTGTAACTTGAACTTTTCGCCTTCTACCAGTATTCTTTTGAACTTTTCCTTTCCATTTATAGATATTAGATGTTTTTTTTCTGTCAAGTACTTCAGTACTCTCGTACAATCGTTTTACTAAAGAAGCTAACCTCTTTTTCAAAAGCGACGATGGTCATGCGATTTCCCGCCAAGAAAAACGCCGGTTGCCCAAAAGCACCGCGCGATTTCCCGCCAAGAAAAGATGGCATTCTCTACCCCCTCCTGTCAGGTTGTCTTGGGACTCCCCTCCCCCTCCCGCAAAGTCTGTACGGACGGACGTACGTACGTACGTACGGACGGTCACGTGACTATTACGTCACAACCAAAATTTCTCGGATCGATAGGTTACCAAATTTGCTTAGCAATGGAGCTCCGCTGGCGGGCTTTGCCCGCAGGCTCCGCTATAAACCGGCAGTCGCCATTTGGCAACGGCCGTTTAACAAAATCAACTTTTGTTTGACAGTGTAACGAACGCAACGGGCGCTGCGTCGGACGAAGACCACAACAGCCAAAGTCCAGTTCTCAATCGTTCTTATATTCTACATATCACCATCACACCAAAACCCGCCGTTACAACGCGTAAGTCCCTTTAATTTTGTTTTATACCTAACGATGCGTGTACTACTTCGCTAACATTCGTAATATAACCGTCCTACGTAAACTATTCGCAATCTTAACGGTTCCTTACTGCTCGTGCACAATAATTCTAAAATAACTGTTTCGTTGCAGTAGTATCAGGATACTATGATTTTATTTACTTTTGCTCATTGAAAGTCTCAGCGACTAATGTTTCGTTTTGCATGTTACTTGTCAACAAAATTCTGAGACGATCCACGAAAATATGTTTTATAGCTAGTAATGGTAATTTTCCTTGTCTTTTCGGACGAGTACTTAAGAGCGACTTTCAGTAAACATCGAGAATTCGGCGGCAGAAGTTGAAAAATCGATTTCTTTCATATTTCAGTTTCACATAAATGGGTATTGGTAAAACTAGAAACCTGATGTGGTTCGTTTTCCCCAGGAGCGCTTTATTTTCGAAAAAACGAGGAAATCGATTCTCGGGTTGGGGAGGTCAATCACAGGAAATTAATCTTGAAAATCAGTACTACAAACTGAGGGTTGTCCAATACACCCGCACTGTAACGGACCGTGAGACTATGGTTTCGGTCCGTAGAGTTTTGTACGGACCGTGAACTTCACATACGGTCCGTATAGAAGAGTTCATAGTCCGTAAATTGCATCTTATTAGTGGGACTAAGAATATTTCGTTCTGGTTGTGAGTGGGAGATATGTTTCTTATGGACTGTGAACTTTAAATACGGGCCGTACAGAGGAGTTTGCTGTCCGTAAAATCGGTTCGTAGATGTAAAAGTGGTCGTTTGTGGAACACATATTCGTTGCTTAGCCTGAAAATAACTTGTGTCGCTCGATGGTGCGCACTTTAATGTAGTGTCTCTGGGGATGAATATGAATACGCGTAAAAGCAATATTCTTTATGAATTTTCCCGTGCAGCATTCATTCATTCATTCCCGTTGTGAGAGGGAGATATCTTTGTTACGGACCGTACAATTTGTACAGACCGTGAACTTCAGATACGGTCCGTATAGAAGAGTTCACGGTCCGTAAATTGCATCTCATTAGTGGGACTTAGAATATTTCATTCCCGTTGTGAGAGTGAGATATCTTTGTTACGGACCGTACAGTTTGTACGGACCGTGAACTTCAGATACCATCCGTATAGAAGAGTTCACGGTCCGTAAATTGCATCCCATTAGTGGAACTTAGAATATTTCGTTCTGGTTGTGAGTGGGAGATATGTTTCTTATGGACTGTGAACTTTAAATACGGGCCGTACAGAGGAGTTTGCTGTCCGTAAAATCGGTTCGTAGATGTAAAATTGGTCGTTTGTGGAACACATATTCGTTGCTTAGCCTGAAAATAACTTGTGTCGCTCGATGGTGCGCACTTTAATGTAGTGTCTCTGGGGATGAATATGAATACGCGTAAAAGCAATATTCTTTATGAATTTTCCCGTGCAGCATTGTAGTCGACATTTCATAAATAGTGCGATTGATAGTCTCCTATGCAGCTGGCTTATTGTCGCCACGCAAGGCTCCGTGTAGACATAAAATGGCTGTGTAGGGGACTAGCGGGACTACGCGATTGAAGGCAGAATTCGCATGAAACATTTTGTATTGTTTGTGTGCGGCAGGGCTTTACCGAGTTGAAAGTGTGAAACGAACGCAGAATACTACATTTATAATCGATCGATCGTTCTTGTTTAAACAGATCGTAATGGAAGGGAGAACACGCATGAAAATAATTCCGATTCATCGATCGTTTGCGGTCGGTTGGTTGCCTGAATTGATAGTATGAATATTTGTTTGATAGATAATTGACGCAAAGCTTATAGAACGAGTAATTTCGTGTATCACGCTCGCTTCGTATGGCACTTAAATAACGAGGCATAATTCACAAGGCTTCAATAGAAGGAGTAATGGACATAACAGTTCGCTTTAGAACTCTGTTATCAGTTTACGCGATGCTTATAGAACGAGTAATAGACTGTATTATCTTCTTCTATTCGTGTACCTCGCTCGCGTCGTACGTATTTCTTTCGTGTACCACGCTCGCTTCGTATGGCGCTTAAATAACGTAGCATAATCATGGTTGCCTTCCCTTGAACAGTTTCACAAGGCTTCAATAGAAGGAGTAATGGACATAACAGTTCGCTTTTACAACTCTGTTATCAGTTTGCACGACGCTTATCGAACGAGTAATAGACATGTTATCGCCTGCCTTTCCCTGAACAGTTTCATAAGGCTTCAGTAGAAGGAATAATCGACATAAAAGTTTGCTTTTAGAACTCTGTTATTAGTTTGCGCAACGCTTATAGAACGAGTAATAGACATATTACCGTTTTCTCTTTCGACCTCTTTGGTGTATCTCGCTCGCTTCGTACGTACGCTTAAATAACGAGGCTTAATCATACTTGTATAGACTATTTATACCTCTACGTACGGATCGTGAATCGTAAATGACGGTCTGTAAGCAAGGATGATGGTCTGTGCGAAACGTACGGACCGTCAACCGCAAATGACGGTCCGTAAGCAATGATGACGGTCCGTGCGAAATGAACGGGCCGTCAACAGTTGGCCCTGGCGCGATAATGAGATGCACGCTCTGTATTCGCA
Organism: Siderastrea radians; assembly: GCA_964017195.1. NCBI lineage: Eukaryota > Metazoa > Cnidaria > Anthozoa > Scleractinia > Rhizangiidae > Siderastrea > Siderastrea radians. The sequence goes on from OZ024888.1 coordinate 52,422,508, forward strand.
CTGTAAGTAAGAATGACGGTCTGTGCGAAACGTACGGACCGTCATCCGCAAATAACGGTCCGTAAGCAAGAATGACGGTCCGTGCGAAATGTACGGACCGTCAACAGTTGGCCCTGGCGCGATAATGAGATGCACGCTCTGTATCCGGACTGTAAGTAAGAATGACGGTCTGTGCGAAACGTACGGACCGTCAACCGCAAATAACGGTCCGTAAGCAAGAATGACGGTCCGTGCGAAGCATACGGACTGTCAACCGCAAATCACGGTCCGTAAGCAAGAGTGACGGTCCGTGCGAAACTTACGGACCGTCAACTGCAAATAACGGTCCGTATCAGTGCGGCAGTATTGGACATGAGTGGCATCATCATCATTAACATTATCATTATATTTCTGGTGTATTGACAATGTGTTATCAAAAGTGATTAAAATAACTTTCCTTGCTAGTGCCATTTCTTTTTCCGTGTATCAGAACATTGGATGGCCACTTCTCACTGCCACAGAAGGTCAACTGAGAACTTCTCAGTTAACCCTTTGTGTCATATGAACTATTATTGCAACTTGCTTTCTTCAGCAGCAACAAAGAATTACAGTACAGAGTGATCTACTTAATTTCAGTTAAAACCAAACATTATGTCAAAGCATAACGTTATTTATGTTGATACAGTGCGCCTTTGTACTCGTCTTGCTCTTCCGATTCTGGATTCCCATGTCAGATAACAGCCAATCATAGTATCGATCACGGTCGCGCCCGGGTATAAATTCCTCATCAATCTGACGTTAATTCCCTCTTTCTTTTCGCAATCACAGAGTTTACATCTCTGGGAAAAACTTTTCAGGTAAGTCAGTGTAGTCTAACTAGAGTAATCTTCGGATAATCTCTATTCCTTTTTCCTTGGCGTGTTTCGTAGCTATTTTAAGCGCTAAGGGGTGATCCTCGGTTATTTGGTTACTTCTTATATTATTTCTGTGCACATGGCCGCGCCTCGTGTTCTTATCCTTGGGTATCCTTTCATTCGCTGTTTAGGTCAGTTTGTTGACCATCGCTCTCACCTTGATCGTTCATTTATGCTAAGTGGGGCCGCTATATTTCGGTTGCAAGGCTAGGGCGGCCTCGCGGTGGCCACGATACAGGATGACCTGCACGTGGTTGAGTCCTTTGCACCCCAAATCGTAATTTTGCAATTAGGGACTTAATGACCTTTCCCGATTGCATCCTTTACTGGTGGGCTCGGCTATTGAAGATTTAGTTCGCACTTTGCACGACTCGTACAATGTCCGCCTGGTATGCGTGTGCCAAACCCTTTATCGCGGTGCGGACTCTGTATTCAATGTGCGAGTCGGAGCGCTGACGAAATACCTTAAAGTATTCTTGGAACCACTCCCCTATTTCTTTTTTCTGGGGCCACCGGGGTTTTCGGAGGTCTACCCAGAGATTCCACGTTCGCGATGGTGTGCATCTAAGTAATCGAGGGCTTAAGCTTTATTGCAGTATTAGAGGAGCCGTTTTAAAATCCTTACGTTTATCAGTTACCTCGTGTTAATTAGAGAAGTTCCGCATGTTATGTGGTGGAGAGAGCCATTTCCTTTTGATATGTTTTTTTCAAGCCAAGCCGTGTTTTTATCTTTAATGCCTAGTGAATCAGCTATTTTCATTTATTTTGCCGGCCTTCAGTTGCCGCATTTCTTTACTGCTGTTCACAGTTGGCTTATTCAGCTGCTTCTTTGTAACCACATTGGTGTACAGTGTGCCCTTTATTTACCGGCTTTGGTAGCTCATTTCTCAAGTTTGCTTGCAGTTACCGTATGAGTGTACAAACCATTTTGACCGCCTGTGTATCAAGGCGTGTCCAATGCACCCGGTATTACTGTCGATGCATCTTGTTTTCTTGTACGGAAATGGGCTCTTGTTAGTAATTTTGGCATTTCATTTTTTTTTTCTGTCGGAACTTTGTCCTTTTTTCTTTTACCACAGGTGTTTCCTGTGGTTGCATAACGTTGCATATCATTTCAGAAAAAGGGGTGGGAAACATATATAGCCACTATGGAGAAGACATACACATGTCTCTCGATGATTTTAAACGAGAGGTCACTAGGTGCCGTCATCTGTGGCGGATGAGTGAAGATGGCAATCTCCAAACCTTGGTCGAAACGCTGGACTACACCAATGCAGAATTGTACTCAGGAATTTATGTAGTCATGACGACACTTCTGACATATCCTGTATCAACTTGCGTCGTAGAAGTGGCATGGAGAGGCTCCAAATGTCACTTCGGAGCACAATTATGTCTGATGAGAGATTGCCTTCATTAGCGGTCCTTCATGTACATAAACACAAGGACGTTTTCTCACAATTTGCTGGGAAGAAAGATCGAAGACTATCCCTGTGCTTATAAACATTGCAACTTGTATCACCCATAGGTCATTTTACCTTGTTTCAGAAGCTCCTTATTCGGTCCTTAATAACGTTGTGCACTGATCGCCTAAAAACATTTGTAAGAAGGATGAAACTCAGTGAAATATGGGCAGGGCTATCTTATTATAGGTACACTGTGCACTAGTTGAATAAGTCAACGAAAAAAAAGTATGTGATGCGCAATAATAACAGCATTCACTGCGAAACACTGAGATACTACTTCCTTGCATTGCGCTGCTGATAATAAACAACCGGAGGTCCCCAGCACTAATCATTAAGGTGTCTGAACACAGTTTGTGCGCGCTCTACAATTTGTGCTGCTGACGAGCGCGCGCAAAAAGTTTTAAGAAAAACAAACATGGCCCCTGTACATCGATCATTTTATTTTGTTCAGTCAAGATTGCGTAAGTGTTTTTTTTTTTCCGTCTTAACAATCAAACAGTTTTTTATGTGTCAAAACGTTTGTTTTTTAGTGTATTAAAGGTAATACTATTGGAAAATACCCTGCCTTTCTGGGATTGTTTAAATGGATCGAGAAAGTTTGAGAACCCTGTCAAGCGCAACGCATGCGCAGTTAACCGGAAAATTGTGACTGCATGGCCAGTTAGTGGAAACGCACTGATTTCTACAGAATCGCTCGTTAGAATTTCATGAAATTTGGTAGAAAAATAGTTCAGAGCACGCTTAACTCGCTTGCAAACAAAATTTGAAATCTGACAAAGGACATGTTCAGAAAACGTTAAAATGCAGAACACAAAATTACAGAAGATCTCTCTGTCAAAACTTCACGAGACCAGTGTCAGAAGGCCAGTATTTTTCTGAGTTTTCTAGAGACGAATGATAGAAAAAAATCTAACGACTGGATCTTCTGACAATAAATCAAACCATTATTTAATGCTGGTTTATTAACAGCTGTTTTGCCATGGCAACGGTAATTAATCCAGTAAAACGTATCAAAATATAATCTTTTTTAGTTGAACTTACATCTTGCCAATTTTGGCCGCCAAACTGCCAGTGGTTTGAAAATAACGATGAATAACGCAGAAGTACGAGAAAACTGTGTTCGGCCACCTTAAATGAAATGAGGGGGGGGGGGGTAATTTCTCCCTACTGAATTTGGAAAAATGTGCGTACCTCTGAAAAAATCCTGGCTACGCCTCTGCAAGGAGCAGTGTCTCTGGCTTTTCTACACAGGTTATTCGAGCAAAAATATATGTGTGCAAGTGTGCGAGCGATTGAGACTATAATAAAGTTATTTGATTTTGATTTGTAAAAACCGCCTGCCGCGAGAAAACGTGCCTCGCTTTTGCATTGAGCCGAGCACAACGAGTGTGTAACTGTGCGCCCCAAAATGTATCATTGTACAATCTCTACAGGAATGATGGTCACAAGCTGCGTTTATTCCTTTCCAACTGATATAATTTTCTCACTATTTCGAAAAGTTCAGTTTTCAGTATCTTATTTTATTTATTTAATTTGCAATGTCTGCTATTTCTAGTTTCTCCGAAAGTTCTAAATACGTACAGAAACCCAGCAACTGGTACGGACGAAACTCGATTTGTGCTTGCTCAGCATATGCCTGTATAAATATTCTCGCGCGAGTTTTAAAAGACTCAGTCAATGCGTCTGTGATTCTTGTCACCTTCTTCAGTTGCAAGTTTGAACCGCATTCTTAGATTTTATGAAAAATGTTTCGCTTCCACAAATCATTTTTAAACTGAATTAGACTACGGGAAGTCTCTCTTTCCGCTCTGACAGGAACAGTCGGGGAAAACGAGCAAGCGAGCGAGCGACCGCGAAATCGCCTGCGGGGTTGAAACGTGACGCGCGTGTCGAGCCGCTAGTGTAGTGAGACTATCCCTGAGAGACTGCTCGTAGTCTATAACTGAATTTCAACATATACCGCACGTGATGAACCCTCTGATGCATGTATATTCGTAACATAAGCCTTCAAATGTAGCTCTTTCCGATCCTGATATTGAGCAAGCGGGAAACATCTCCCAAGACTCAGCGAACTTTTATCACTGCTTTACTGACAAACGAAAAGCGCACGATGAAGACGAGCAGCCGTGAGGAAAAAATGTAGAGGCAAGAGTCAGTGGATTTCTAATTCCCTTTGAGCCCAACCCCTCCCCCCCCCCACCCCGGTCGGGTTTTGGCAAGTTGCAAACCAAATATTTCTTGGCTTTTATCCAAACATTTTCTCGAACTTGCTGGGCCGATTAGGGTCATTGAACACACCATACTGGGTGGGTTCCCAAGTAAACCCACCGGTTTCAACTTCTTTTATTTACTTTGACACAGTTTTTCACCAGCTAGCTCTGGCATGGCGTTAAGGCAGGACAAATTTCAAAACAATCAGGTATCATATACTAAAACCAAACCAATTACAAGATGCAGACAATCAAATGAGCCAATGAGAACTCGTAGCAAATACATGTGACCAGTACCAAGCGTGGAGAAAACAACGTTCAAGGGCGAAACAAAATTTGGCTGTCATTGCAGTATACGTTCTTAAGTAAAGTCTACTTAACTGTCTTAGTAGGCTGCCAAATTGTTTGAAGACAGTTTCCTAATACATAGGGCCCGGCATAGTCAATCGAACTTTCGGAAATCGAACTCAATCGAATTCCTTCGAACTCAATCCGTGGATTGAGTTCGATTGATTCCGGCAATCGAACGAAATCGAACACCGAACTTTGTGTGAGTTCAATTTCCGAACCAATCGAATTTAATCGAACAAATCCAACCCAATCGAACTCAGTCCAATGGATTGTGTTCGATTGAGTTCGGCTACCGACCTCAATCGAATACAGTCCAATGGATTGCGTTCGATTGTGTTCGGTGAATTAATTCGCTTGGACAAAGGTCATGTTTAATATGTGGTCTGACTGCCCGCTTGGTTACTGTACGCAAGCTCTGGTGAACCTACATACAAGGAAAGCCCATCGAAAACACGTTTTTCTCGTCCTTTTTAATGATCATTCAATAACAAAAATAAATGTCCACAGCAGTAGAAAGTCTAGAAAGAACAGATTAGAACAAAGCTGTCATTATTTCCGCGTTTTACCGTATTCTGGAACTTGTGGACCGTTTTCAATTGTAAGTTAACTTGCAAGTGCAAAATGACAACTTGAAGTATTACTTTCATGAAAAAGTACAGACTTAAGCAAACTACTAACCCATCGCCCAGAATGCTATTGTCTTTTGCGACATGTACTTACAGCGCCTGATTTTAGGACGTGCGGCATAATAATTTGCATGTTCAGAACAAGTCGGCTGTGATTGGTCAGAAGACCTTGCCTTTGGGAATACCTCGTGTCTCTTCGCGATTCCACTGCTGTCAATCAAACGGTTGGAAGTGTGAAGCAAATTTCTAGGTGCGAGAGAGTGAACAATTGGGCCCTAATTAGGCCGCGCTCTCTATTCAAACCTTTGAATAGAGAGATTAGTCAAAGAGTTCGCGAGCAAATTTTATCATGGACTGTCTAAACGTTATCTGAAATAGTTTATGCAAACCAAGCGGTTTTAAAGCGGTTGAGGCCAGCGCGAAGCATTACCTGCCCGCCACGAGAGAAGCGCCAAAAATTATTTCTCGCGCTTTGCAGGAATTGCATTCGCAAAAAAACCCCGGGCTGTCGGTATGTGTGTTGACTAGCGAGCTTGAAGCGCGAAAGGTTAGCCACGCGCGACTTAAAAGGGCCAAAAATTTGACTCACGCTTTGCAAAAAATCATTTGCCCTGTTTGTGTACAGGCCTGTTTGTGACTAGCGAGCTTCATAGCGCTTCATGAACCACTTCAGCGCGAAGAATTAAACCACGCTCGACTAGACCGGTGCGCGAGAAATTTTGACGCGCGTCATTTTATGACCTTGCAAGCGGATCGCGGTTATTGGAAAATACGCTCGCTCCCTTAGCACCGCTTAACTGAAGTCCTGAGCACTTCAGTTTACCAAAATAATCTTATCATTGCAGGAAGACAAAGAGAAAAGTGAAATAAACAAGCCTTACTTTCTTTATCGTGTGATCATAAATAAACAAGCGCCCGCCTCAAACCGGCCCACGCCATGAATTACCCTTGTGGGAATTAACATTCTATTGTTCGCGAAAATAATTATTCAATTTTGGATCCGTTTAGATCGATCAAACGATATAAAAGGTTGGCTTTGATTTCAACTCATTCAGTTGCTAAACAGCTTCTTAGAGACAACATGTCAAAACGCACAAGACACCCTCAAGGCTTTTACGCGTCATTGTTGAGTGATATTCGCGATCATAGCTTTACTTCGAAATACCGTCCCAAGGCTAAGCCCTCTATTATGGGTGTTTATGAAGTTGAACGCATAGTGGCTAAACGAATTAAGGGAGGCAAAGCAGAGTACATAGAGTAGATAAACTCTATGCGTTTGCTGTTGTCGAAAGTAACTCAAGCAAAGCGGTAATGCCTTATAGTACCCTGTGTCAACAGGTGTCTATTAAAATAAAGCTTTTGCGTGAACAAAGCATTTAAAAGGTTTTTATTTACGCCAATAGTCATCTGGATCATACTAGAAAGGGGAATATGCTTCTATGCGTGGTCAATATGTGCGAGGTGTTCGTTAAGCTGTTTATGATCGCAGTTATCGTGGAGACGTAACATCTGCGTAACATACAGCGATCGCGAAAACACGTGTGTGTGTCTTTTTTTTTTGGATTTTTTTTGCGGAATTCTGGTGTTATTATCAGTTTCTCACACTTTACTGACTCACATCGCAATACAATACTTAATTACAATGGTTTGCGCTCTATTGTTTATGGAGGCGGAGTTATGAATCATTAGAACACTCGCGGGAAGTTTAAAGCGGTCAAATCAACTCCCGTGGGGGGCTCTGTGGGACGTATTTGCATGTAAGTTCAGTTTTGCGGGAGTTGGTTTCAGAAAAGCTGAAATCGATAATACTTCCAACTGTCAGATTTGCGCGAAAACTCTGCAAGTGAGTCTTTAAATGTCAAGCATAAATAGCCATATGAACGCTAACTTGCTTACATCTTATTTCTCGAGATTTTCAATCTAAAAGTGTCGGTCCCATACAGATGGAGCGTAAAAATAGCTACACTTGAGGTCGAAAACGATAATGCTTCCCAAACAGCTACACACCTAAAAACAGTCGCATTTGCTTTATTAACATCCCTTCTACAAAAGCCATATGAACGCTAACCAGTAAACTTAACCGTTTTCCCGTAAAATTAAAACTTCCGAGTTGTGCTGACCGGTTTTGCCCAACTTTCTTTGTTATTTTGACTTTCGCTAACGAGCTTTCAAATGTTCGCGCGAGAAAGGGCGTAAAAGTCCCGGATGTGTCGCGGCATTCTGGGCGATTCAGGCGCGACAGGTTCACAGACCAGTTCATGTTGAAGGTGACGTAATTGTCCGCGCTCATTTGCAACTCGAAAAGCACGGCCTTTCTCAGCTATTTTCTTGAAAACTTTGAATTCTTCACCCTCCTTCACGTCAAAGCGGCACTCTTGGTAGCCTTTTACTACGCATTTAAAGCTAACAACCCACAGCGCATCTGAAGCCATTTCTCCGGGAATTGTGCGATTACGAAAACACGTGTTATACTGAAGTAACTCGAGCCTCCTAAACCTTGTTATTGATTTTCAACACCAGTTTTACAAAAATCAAGAGTTCGGCAATCGAACGTTCGATTGAGTTCGAGTGTCCAATTTTTTTTGTGTGAGTTCGATGTCGTTCGATTGCCGAATTCAATCGAACTCAATCCATCGATTGAGATCGATTGAGTTCGATTGAGTTCGATTGAAATACAGTTCGATTGGGTTCGATTGACTATGCCGGGATAGAGTTTTCAGCCATACATACACACATACATACATACATACATACTTTATTGTCACCTCCCCAATGGGGCTTTTCAGGAACAATTACTTAAATTACTAAGTTACTAATAACTATACAAACAAAATTAAGAAGCCATAGCCTTCTCGCTCTCTTCTCGGCCGGGTCATAGTTGTTGTTGTTCTGTTTTTCTTGTGTGTGTGTTTTTTGTTTTGTTTTTACTAACTGCTCTTGGTGTAGCGACATTTATTTCTCGTGACAGCAGCAAACAAAAACTGGCAAAAGATGTGTCCTCTTGGCAGCCCCGCTAATTAGATGTGTCATCTTAAAAACAGGAATGTTTGCCACCGTCACAAAGAAACAAATAGTCTTCCGCTGATTGAGTTTCAACCAGGGTTTCAACTCTTTCTTTTTGTTTTCTTTTTTTTTTTATTTCTCGTGACAGCAGCAAAAGATGTGTCATCTTGGCAGCCCCGCTAATAAAAGATGTGTCATCTTAAAAGCAGGAATGTTTGCCACCGGAAACAAATAGTCTTCCGCTGATTGAGTTTCAACCAGGGTTTCAACTCTTCCTTTTTTTTTCGTTTTTATTTTGTTTTTTTCTCAAACTTCATTGCTATGAGAAGTGAGAAGACTATTTATGGCTCAGGTTGATCACGTATTTCGCTAAAAGCTGCTTTCCGACTTAAGGTCGCTGCTTTGAACTTTTTAAATATTTCTATGTTCATTTTGCCAGTTCGAGACTTAGTTATGCAGGCCGCTCTCGTCCTTAACTCTACTTACTGTGGCCGAGTAGGCTGACAAATTGTTTCAAGAAATTATCTGAGCACAAAGGCTTTGTAACCATAGCTTTTGTTTCTTATTCACGGACGGGTCATTATTATCATATGTTTGTTTATTTGTTTGCTTGTTTGTCGTCGTTGTTGCTTTTTTTTTTTTGCTTTTTATCAACTGCTACATATTTCTTGTGACAACAGCAAACACAAACTGGCAAAAGATGTGACATCTTGGCAGCCCTGCTAGTGATAGACTGCGAGTAGTCTCTAATTTTGGCGATGGCGATTGTGGGGTGGGCGAAATACACGCGCGCGCGAAATTTCGAGGCGACGTGACGCGAAGGGAGCGCCGAAAATGAGATCTAATTTTCGGCGCTCCCTTCGCGTCGCGTCGTCTCGAAATTTCGCGCCCTCGCGTGTGTGTATTTCGTCCACCCCACAATCGCCATCGCCAAAATTAGAGACTACTCGCAGTCTATGCTAGCGAAAGATGAGTCATCTTAAGAGCAGGGATGGTTGCTACCGTCATAAAAAAAAAAAAACAAATATTCTTCAACTGAGTTTCAACTCTTCCATATTTTTGCTTAAATGTTACTCCTGTGAGAGCTGAAAAGACTCGTAATGTCACTCAGAGGGATTAGCCTGTATTAACTAAATTATGGACTGGCAAAATGAACATCGCAATAACTGAAATTTCAAATATCTTTCCATGAATCAGAGTTAGTAAGTGGCAAAAATACTGTCAACTTAGTGGACAGTCCTTCTAACAGAAGAGGTGCCTCTTCCATCGTCTGACTTGTTTAATAGATCGAAAAAGCAAAGCCGATCTCAAACACTACTGATTTCTTCTGATTCTTTCCTTAACATCTTACTGCAACCAGACCTTGTAAACAAATTAATGTGGATTAGCTAAAATTAATTTTAATAAATAAATTTGGTATCCAACTTGTCATACAATGCTGTTTTGCGTTTGTTCGGTCCACACAAATTCCCGCCGAAATTATAGACATTATAGTGCTTTTATTGAGCACTGATCACTGATCGGGGGCGTCCCTGCCTTTACGCGAAATACGCAAATGCGTACCAGAATTTCTCGCCTTTAATATGATATTTTTCTATTTGACGGCTTGTAATATAGAAAAGGAAATTAGAACTCAAGTATAAGTAGATAAGGTAATGTTGTGCAATTTCAATATTGGCATTTTCTTCAACACACTTCATAGTACGGAGGAGTGCGCCCGGACGTATTATATTCTCTCGTCGTCTTGTACTTTCAAGTAAAACTGATATAAGTGCGTGCAATTGTATAACAGGAGATACAAACACTGCTGCAAAACGAAATTAGCTGTAGCCTATGTTATTATACGAGAACGACAATACAATCGAAATAAAAAATGTTTTTTCTGACTGTAATCATAATCTGTAACTATGTTTGTCTCCCTTCGGCTAAGGGAAGGACGACGAGAAAAGTTATGGGGGGTGGGAGGAGGGGGGGGGGGGGGCGAGCAAAGTACAAAAAAAATCATGCAATGGAAAATTAAGTTAAAAAATTCATACACAACGAGTACCCCAGACAAAAAGTTCCTGCTTACGGAAAAAAAAATATTCCTACAAGGGAAATGTTAACAAAAAAATTCGTGCAGCTCGAAAATTCCCCCCCCCCCACCCCAATAACTTTTCTAATGGTTTGTCCCTAAGTATCAATCTGACTTTGTGCGTACTGCCAAAAAATGTCTGGGAACGCCCCTGCTGATCGAAGCCGATCCAAAATAGTGGCGAGAAAAACCTGGCATGTAATTCATGTAACTTCGCGTTTGTGATTACCAATGATTTATAGCTTAATGAGTCGACGAAATCTTAAATGCAACCAAGCCATATCTGAGATAAATAACAACGCTGTTAAATTCAGAAAATTACAGATCGAACACGTGGGGTCGTCTCTCATATACCGGACATGTGGCTTTGTTCAGTTCTTGTAGCCCTCTAATATTTTCCCATGCCGACAAGACTACTGAGCTAGCAGCTACAATTATACCCGTAATGATTTTGCGCGGCTTACATACAGATTCAACTTAACAGAGTCCACTACGCGAGACTTTTGTGAAGGACATCAGGGAAGATTTTTCTAATCTTGTTCCATGTAATCTAGTTTGAATTTATCCCATTGTTTGATACAAAACGAAAACAAGATGTCGATTCCCAGACTTCGAGTATAACATCAATCTAATCACATCGCTTTTAGGCTTCGGAAACGAGTGCACTGACGGTATTGGAAGGAAAATAACCCCTGAAATCAGCGTTTAACAACCATTTGTGACATCGCATCGTTTCTCAAGGAGATGAAACCAGAAACTGCAAGAAAACACTTCATTGATCCTTTTCGTTACTGGCATCCGGTGACAAATAATAATGTACAACTGAGTCAACAGTGAAATACTAGTCGCATCCAACGAACAGAACAAGCGTCATTATTTTGCTTTTCGTCGCGTTTTTTTTTTTTTTTACTTTTCGATTGCTTACACCTTGAGCGGTCTTAACTTACCGCAGATAAATTTTATAAATGAGTTTTTGGTTCGAATTTCCTATTCGAATTTCCTATTTCCTGTTCACCTCTTTCCTATTTCCTATTTCCTGTTTCCTATTTCCTATTTCCTATTTCCTATTTCCTATTTCCTATTTCCTATTTCCTATTTCCTATTTCCTATTTTCTATTTCCTATTTCGTATTTCCTGTTCGGATTTCCTATTTCGAGTTTTTGGTTCGAATTTCCAAAATTGTCTGGTGATGACTTCTGAATGATGCGTAACACTCCTCTATGGGAAAATCAAGTCACGTTTTATTATGACTTGATGACATGTAAAAGTCGATCCTTACGCCTCCGCTGTTCTGGTTTACATTTGATGCAGTGACATTTCGATCATGAAGCAGCAGATTAAGACGCCTTGCGGTAAGCCCATTAGATACGCTTGAAAAGCCCCTCACAAATTCTTAGAAAAGTTTTCTAAGAATTTGTATGGGACAACGGGAGGTACTTACAGTTCGCGCTTTCTCCGTCCTGTCATGATAGAAAGGCTCGTCGAAACTTGTAAAAGGGACCCCTTAAAAGGTATCAGAATCTCGTTTAGGGGGGGGGGGGTGGATTAAATTAAGGTTCAGACCTAAGAGGAAGGAAGTAGTTCCGGTCATACTTTCTTTGTAAGATTATAACCTTAATAAAGGCAACGGTATAACTACATTGTGTTGGCTTCAGATTTAATCACCTTACGTGGTACCAGCCGTGGAGTTTAAACAGTACTCCCGATAATTTTATATGGGATTCCCCCACCCCCATACGGGCACGCCCATATGATATGACAAAATGCGGAGTTGCACGCATTTCGCATACACGGTGTTAGTTCGTTTCTTTTTGATGTTTCCAAGCAGGGTTAACATTATAGTTAATTTCCGTTACCTTTTGCGCTAGACAAAACTGAAGGTCCACGGTAAGGCCAGGTTGACTGTGTGACGGTCAAATGGTTCTGTCACGTAATGCGTTTACTGAAACGGACTTGCATTCATCACGAAAGAAAAGTGTACTATGTAAAAGAAAGATGCTTTTTATAAGTGATTTGTTAACAGTCAGCAAAGGTAAATAAAGCAATTCTTTCGAGTTTTCTAGAGACAGGTACAGGTATATATGAGGTCCATATTCATGCATATTGTGTTTGTGAGAAATGCCTAGCATTTCGTGACTTTCATGGAATATTTGCGACGACTAATTATTAACTCAGACAGCAATGTGACATGACCGCTTGTTGCGTTACTTGACCGGGCTCTTTTAGTTGATTTTGAATCAAAATTTACTCGCACCTAAAGACGATTCAAATGGCATGTCTGTTTCCCTGAAATCTTTCCTCGTGGTCGCAGTTGATCCATTTAAGTTAGATGTTCGCCATGCATAGAGGAGAAGCAGCGTCAGAAGCGCTCTCGCCTTGAAGAGGCGTCGCTGGCCGATTTGGTTCAGTCACGTAGGAGCGAATCACGGATACTCCGCAGTATTCCGATTGCGCCGAAGAGTCGCAACATGGTAAAATTCCGTAATTCGTAAATTTTTTATCATCATTTTTCCTTTAGGAAAGCGTGCACACAAAAACACTTCAATAACATCAAAATTTGTTCGTTTAACATTCTTCGAGTGTGGGCCATATTTGGCACCTTGTTGCAACAAGTACTAAATTTCGTGACCACCTGTTTTTAAAATTCGCTTAAACCACAATATATTTTTAAATTTACATGCTATTCGATGTAAGGTTAGTTGGTCTGAATAGAAAAATTGTGTTCAAGGAGTTGGACTTTTGCGTAATGACGAATTTAAAGTTTGCATCTTTTCTTCATTGGCGTTAATGGCGAGAGAGCCTTCGAAAAAAAATTTCTTTAATGCAGTAAACTTCGATTAATCGCTCTAATATTAACATCAATGTACTATTCAAGGAATAGTCTAATACAGAAAAATATATAGCTCGCCAGAAATCACTACATTTTGAAGTGGTGAGACCGTCAAAACTCCCTATTTTTGGTTCACATCACCGCTAAAAATCGCCACCTCGCGGTGTGGGCGATTTTGGCTTAGAAAAAATTTTTTTGTAACATTTACAAAAAAGATAATGCTTATGTTTACTTTTAGACTAGGATAGTTTCGTGGGTAAAGTTTGAAGGAAATTGATTTTCTGACCCGAAATGCAGCGGACCGCTTTTACACATCATCACTTACTGTGATGTGTAAGAGTAGCTCCTAAAATGGATGGCAAGGGCCTCAAACCAAACACGAGTCGGCAAAATCGTAATTGAAGAACTTGAGAATTGAGAACATACGGGTCTTTCAACCACAGGAAACGAAGCATGTCTCTCTGGGTCTCTTGGTTACCGATTATCAAGAGGGCTTTCTCAATGTCTGCGGAAATTGCAATTCGATTCCAGCGGAATCTCACCAGTACGTCTTTTAGCTGTGGTATGTAATTTAGGCCAGCTGGCAGACAGTCATTGAGGGAATGTTCCTGTCCTGGTGACTTTTCCGAGCTGTCGTACACAATACGGAGTTTCGTCGTTTCTCGATCCCTTCGTAGGACCGCGTTGTGAGGTAAGTAATGCACATTTTCTTTAGTTTCCTCTTCAGGCACCTGATCTTGTACCTTCTCGATGATTCCTGCTGCCAGCTGTTCTTCAATTATGTGGTCGTATTCTTGTAATACATCCGACGTTTTCAGGCTCAAATTGAAGTGCATAGATTTCAGGCGGATGTAGCAAAGATTGTAATTGTCAGGAATAGGTAAACAATCATTCTTCCAGGGAAGCTCGATTTTGTATCGCTGCCCATTGCGCTTAATGCTCACAAAGTCCTCCTTAGATTGACAAATATTGTCCTTTGTCCCATGAATTCCAATGGCCTCGATCGGTTTCCCAGAATTTCTGGAATTTCTCGTGGTGGGGGGTGGGGGGGAGGGGGTTGGTGGACGAAAGAGCAATCTCCTGAAATAATCAAGTTAGATGAAACTGAATCTGCGCATGCTATCACGGACTCACGCAAGGCACCCGACAAAAGCCATCCAAATTTGCTAGAAACTGCTGTTGGGCCAGAATCACCTCGTACAGTTTCGCCAGTGACCACATCCCAATAATGGTCAGTTCCGATCAGAATGTCAATCGTTCCATAACTATCATCTAAGCTGTCGGCTAATTGTAGACCCCCTAAATGAGGATAATCCACTTTGACCTTTGAGGGCAATGGAGAACAAATAGTCGGATAATTCAAAGCGCTAATTTCGACTTCCTCGTTGTCGTGATTCTTCAGTCGGAGTTTAACAACTTCACAGCTTTGCTTTCGGTTTTCGGTAGTATTTCCTCCAAACATTAAAATGCGGCGTTTCTGTTTTGACATGCTTTAACTTCAACCTTCCTTTTAATTCGTTCGTTACATAACTTCGCTGGCTGCCATTGTCAAACAAGATGCGCACGTGCGTTGATTTCGTGTTGTCTTCATTGACAGCAAGAGCTTTCGCTGTCTGAAGAAGAACCGTTCCTTTGTTTCTAACAGCATTAGTTGTAGTCGTGTTGCTGGTTTCTTCCTCGGGTGGGCTTCTCAGCTTTTCGCCACTGCGAGAATTGGAAAGGGTTGGACAAATTGATTAATCCCACACGAAAATTGTAGGCCTACTTAATCTTAAAACTTAACAGCAACCTTACAAGTCGACTACTGGAAGGTTGCGACTACTTACTCTCGACGTTAAAATAAAGCCTGACATGAGCCTTACATAAACGTCGTAGGAACGTTAAAAAGCCAGTTTTGAGGGTCTTGTCACGGTTTTGCCTACGTTAATGTTATTTTCACAAGTGGCTTTGTTTACAGTTACCAGACAGTCCAAGTAAAAATGTAAGGAATGTTTAGGTTCATGTTAGGTTTAGTGAGGCTCTTTATGTCAGTTAAGATCTGTTTAATGTAAGATCTATCACTAGCGACTTTCAAGGGCAAAAATTTAAGGAATGGTTGGTTCGTGTTCGGCTCTTGTGAGGTTCTGGATTGAAATTCAGTTAAGATCTGTTTAATGTAAGAACTATCATTCGCGACTTACCTCACTCGAAATAACAATGAAAAGAATTTGTCATCATTTTTGAAATGAACCTTTGGGCGTCCATAAAAATCCACCATCGGCACTCGTTAGTCCTTTTTGGTGGGTGCACCCTTCGGGGTACGTGCGCGCTGTGGGTTTCCCTTTCTTGTGGAGAGAAGCACAGAATGTCAAACCGGACTTGTCAAAGTTTTAACTCATCGATGTTAAACAGCTACAGTTGACCGCTGCAGGTTCTTTGCACGATATCAAAGTCACTAAAACTTCCTTCGCCTGCAACTAATCGAGCGATACCTCCAACATCAAGAAATTCACTTGCAACTCCAAGTTATCTAGTTCTGCCACCACGAGCAATTATCCAGCCAGCTGTAATTCCAAAGTTCGAAGTTCTGAATCAACCATTTACTTAGCCCAATTAAGAAGCATGTTTTGAAAAAAGAAAAAAGATGTTGAAGTCACGGGGAAAGATTGAAGTCTAGCCCATCTATTTTCTTTCAACTTTAATTCGTAGCAATATATAAAACACATCACATACTTTTTTTGTCCGAGCTAAAAGCCACTGTGGCTGTTGTTTTCATTTCAGCCTTTCGCGGGAAAAGCTACCACAACGAGAAGGGACAGAAGAGAAAGATTGGAAGAGATCAGTAAGGAAATCAATAACCCTGATTTTCTGGAGGCCAAGGTTCCTATAGATCTAGTTCTCGGCATCTTTGCTCATAATATTTGTGTCATTTTTCTGCAGAGTTATTTCGCCTTCAGGATGTTCAAATATCGCCCTCTGTTTTTCTTCCTGATTGTTTTATTGCTGGTAAGTTTCCCAAGGTCTCGTCTCTTTCATTTGTAAACTAGAGCAGTTCCCTGCTTTTCGTGACGGTACTCGCCACCTCCCCCTAAGTCGAGAGTACCCTTTTGTTTCCATGGTTCCCTGTATCCCCATGAACTTCTCATTCTTCTCGACCATTTTTACTCTCCTTATCAACTGCCCACTCTGGTCCTGTGCATTCCCTTCTACTCTCCTGTAGCCTTCTGCATATTCAAATATTCCCTACTACTCATTTCCCCCCTTTTTTTGCTATCCCATACCCTTTGTTTTTATTCACCTCTCCCTCCACTGCCATGTATCTCCCAGTTCTGACAATTATACATCTTTATTTGGCATGTACCCGCGCGTCCCATGTTCTCCAATGTATCTCCCTGTACTTCCCTTTATGACCTTGTATTCTCACGTATCCCTTGTACTCCCATGCATCCCTTGTAAAATCATGTATTCCCCTGTATTTATATGTATCCACAGTTATTCCCATGTACCCATGATTGTCTGATTTATCCCCCTATACTCCCACATAACCCCCTATATGTTCCTGTATCTCTTGTTCTCTCGTGTGTCCACCTGTACTCTTATCTATTCTATTTTGTTCTCACAGTTCCCCCTGTATTCCTATTTACCACCTGTTGTCTCATATATCTCCTAGTCTTCCCTTGTATCCCCCTGCACTGCCTTCCCCTCTCCTCTTAAGTATCCACCTTTGCTCCCATGTATCCCTTATAGTCCCATGTATCCCCTGTGCTCCCACTATCCCTTGTATTCATGTGTATTCCCCTTTACTCCCATGTACCTCCTATAGTCCCATGTATCTCCCCGTACTGCCACGTATCTCTTTGAGCTTCCAAGTATCCCTCTGTACTTCATCCCGCTGTACTGCCGTGTATCCCCTCGAACTCTTATGTTACCCTGGCTTATCACTCTGTATTCCCATATAACACTATTCAATACCTTTACCCCTTGTATACCCCTGTTCTTCCATGTATCCCCCCTATATTCCCAGGTATCATTCTACACGCTCATGTATCTCCATGTTTTTCTTATGTGTTACCTTGTTCTGCCATGTATCCACATGTTCTCCTGTGTATTCCCGTGTAAACTCTGTGTACTCCCACGCATTTTCCTTTGGCTTATACATACCTCTGTACTCTAACATATCCCTCTGTTTTCTGATATACCTCCCATGCATTCGTTTATCTCGGCCATTTATTGCCTGTACTCCGATATTTTTGCTATAATGCCACGTATTCTCTGTGTATCCCTTGCATTCCAAGGTTTTGCCAACTCCGTTGTATCTATATGAACTGTCATGTTTTCTTCTATACATTTATGATAATTTATCTTGCAGGGTGACGTACTCGTCAATTCGTCGGTCAATCCACGGACTAAGCGAGGCTTGTCTTCGTGCCATGTAAGTCTCGTCTGTAACATTCATCGGTTTTTTACAGTTTCTTGAACCAAAAGCGAGACAAAGCTAATAAAGACGGGATTTGCTGAATAGGGTTACAGTATATCAGTATTGCGGTTCCTTCTATTAGAATCTTCAAGAAATAAATCTGAAAGTGTCTTCTTTTGTGTTGCCTCGAAGCTATTTTAATATTTCAAAGAAACCAATCTTGATTGATAGATTGTTTACGGAATTGAGGCAGTTATAATTCTGCTTCCTATCAATGATCCAAAACTACATAAGGGATAGATAACTATATCTTTGAAGACTCAAAAATCAGCTTAATATCGTGAGGAAAAGATTTCTGACCACATTTTTGGTAAACGGAGTTTTGTATGGGTCAATCTTCACTGTCTTTCCTATTTTTTAATAATTATTTTTTTTATATTAACAGTTGATTAATATGATTGTTGACGAGCAGCACGACTTGGACAAAGCAAAGGAGAGTGATTATATTCTTCAGAGAGGTGTGTTAAGGCTCCATACCTTTGCAGGAACTTTTTCACTTTTCCAAGGCTTTTAAGGCGCTTTTGCATTGCCAGTTCTTTTACTTTCTATGCTTTTGATTACAGTAATTCGCTTAGCCTCTTCTCGCGTTTTTACTCTTGTGCTTTCTCGTGTTTTCACCTTTCCTTCTTTTAAGCTCTCTTTCAATTGTCTGATTTTTCTCGTTTCTATTTCCTTTTTTTGAAACTTTTATTACTTTTCCTAAACTTGACGGGTGTTCCATCCAGTTATGAAAGGAGAACAAATAGGATTCAGTTCATCATTTTTCCGTGGTAGTCCACTATCCCATTCGTTTGGTTCGGTCTTAAAGTTTCACATACTTAACGGTCACAAAATACCATCACACCTTTTCTCTTGATTTCTTGCAGACAATTGTACCAATATCAAGTCGGTTGGAAAGCCAGTGACTCACAACGCTCGGACGTCTACCCAAGGAGCCTGGATGAAAGACCCACTAGGAATCATGGGAGCTGAGACCATATTCGTTATGGAGTCGTACAGCGGAAAAAACGTGCTTGAAGTGTTTGAGAACATGGACATGTTCAAAGCAGGTGTGACCCGTGAGACTTACACACTGCCTTACCAATACGACGGAACAGGAGCGGTGGTATATGGGCCATATCTGTACTACAACAGGTAGCATTTTAAATGTGAGAAAGAAAACTTATTAATAACGTTCCTGATCTTTCTTAAAGAGTCCCTTTCTGGTCAACTTCATGTATGAAAAGATCACCCTGGAGCGGTTTTGGAATTCGTTCTTGTTCTCTTTATTGAATCCAGCTCCAAGCCGCTGTAAATGACTGACAGTCCCTCACTTCAATATTTTAATAGCGCTGTGACTCTTTTTCCTTTGCACTTGGTTCATATACCACTATCAAAAATGAAAAAGATCACCTGAACTGAAAAAGCCTATTAATTGATAATATCAAACTACGGCTTCCTGATGTTCAGTCCAGCAACAGAATCATGCACCAACCTACCCTGGTGTATTTGAGGATGCTTATACGCTATTAGAAAATATTCTCGTTTTGCCGTGACAGAGCCAATACGAACTACATCGTCAAGTTCAATCTGCATACTGAGCTAGTGGAAGCCCAAATAAGCATTGGCAGTTACACACCAAGGAGGAACAACTATGGATGGGGTGGCTACAGTGGAATGGACTTGGCAGTTGATGAACAGGGATTGTGGGTATTATTTGGCAGCACTGGGAACAGCTATCGACTGTACGCATGTGAAATTGATGTGTACAAAAACACTGTTACCCACACATGGAACTTGTATACAGGTAAGCTTAAGTACTACTTTAATTTCCGAAACACCGGCATTGGAACTGAATTAAACTTACAATTAATAGGAAATTTTTTTATAGTAGAAAGACATACTTATCCTTTCCAAGGGTATTCTTGCAAACTGGAGAAAAAGAGAAAAAAAGCGTTTTTTAAGGAATTTTATTAAATTTTGTTCACACAAAAAACGTTACGCAGACAAAAGTTTATCCTGCATTTAGTTACTTTTTCAATTTCTCACTTTTTCTTTTTCGTATAATTCGTTGTCGATTATGTTGTATTACAGCAGCGTGAAACTCATAATATAATAAAGATATTTGTCTCGTTGCCTAAGTGTAACTTTATCAAAATAAAATATATCACTTAGGATACGTTTCCATTTCCCTTTTATTTGACAGAAAAGATGAGCCAGATGGGAAATGCTTTTGTCGCTTGTGGAGTGATCTACTGTATCGACGAGTATAGCTCCAGGTCCACAACGATCAACTTTGCTTACGACACCAAGACTGGAAGACAGTGGAATCCCAACATACAGTTCACTAACCAGTACACCTACAACAGCATGGTGGACTACAACCCCAGAGAGAAAGTGCTGTATGCTTGGGACCGCAGGCACCTAGTCACCTACCCTATCACTTTTGAGGAACATTAGGTTAATGACATGATCAGTTGGTGATGGGTGTTAAAAATGCTGATCATGATTGCTTTGCTTTTTGTAGACTATGCCATGGGGAAACAAAAGCTTCTAGATTACAGTTTTTCTTACTTTTTAAGCTGTCAGTGGTTCAGTTTTCAGAAAGAATAAACCAACACAAATTTTCAACTCGTTGAAGACACTGCAGACCCAGTTGCAAATCACGGCTTTGGTAGTCTCAAACAACCTCTATAACAACGTCAGCACTCTACTGTACACTGATTTGCTAAGAGTTGTTCTTTATCTGTAACTAGCAAAGAACTGGACGCCTTTTTCTTAAAAACAACTGTTAAAAAAAGACTGTTTCCCTTTTTTTTATCTTTCAAACGTTCCCCAAAAAAAGCTGTTTAAGATTCACTGGAGATTTGCAACTGTTTCTCCAACTGGCCATTTGTGTATTAATCTTTGTACAAAGACTAGGACAGAAGGATCGTTTCTAGAAGAGAAAGTGGTCTGAAAAAAGTGTCAGAATTGTAAAAATAGGAAAACTCGCTTGCTGTAAACTGGCCTAACTTTGTCAAAGTGTCGGCGCAGTTGAAACTGCTATTAGCGCTGAATGCTTCAATAAAAGGTGAAAAAGAATATCTTAAGTGTTTATTTGTTGGAGCTGAATGAATTGAATCACAGTAAAGCAGTGAAATAATAGGAGTGAGACATGTTTTAAGGTGAGGGAGGGGATAGACAGGTCACTCTTCCCTTTTTCTTTTCCCGCGCTTTTCTTGCTCGTTCCACTTTTTTTTGGACATGAGGCTGTAACGAAGGTTCCTGGCCATACAGAGTTCTGAAATCTTCTAAAAAGACGGGAACAGATGAACCTAAAACTTTTGAGCATGTCGAGGGGTGAAAAAAATCTCAATTTATTGTGACTCGACTGCACATGTTCAAGCTAAAAAAAACTGTGTCTTGTTGGATCGTTTTTCGTAGGTGCAAACTAAACTGCCATGAGGCTCTTTTTTTTGAAAATGTGACGTTTGCTGAAAAATGTCGTTTATTTGTCAGACGCAAGTTTCAGAAAATTTGTCAAATTTGAGGCAATTCAAGGGAAAGTTTTTCTGCAACTGAACTGACAGTCTTTCGCCGATTCGTTTCAATGACATCACTGCGACCTAAGCGTCACTTTTTTGCTTGTGTGGAGGGGGACAGGTGGCGGAACCCCGGAAGAATAGGGGGCGGGAGGTGTACGGGAGGCGGGAGAAGAGGGGGCGGTGAGAAGCGGGAGAAAAAGCGAAAACCACGTAACATTGTGCAATATTTCGCAATCGAAAAAATAAGCGCTAAGAGGCGGGAGGAAACAAAAATAGCGCGGGAACCGGGATTAAAGGGTAAAGGAAGCAGAAGTAAGGAATTTGAAACTAGACAAACTAACACTGTAACCGTGCATTCCAAAATACGGGGGCAACTGCACCCATCAGACGTAATAGAACTTTGAGCTGAGTTCCAGGCATCAAATAAGAAAACAAGGGCGCTTCCATCTATCTCCGCAATATTAGGTAAATGGCTAGTGTAAAAAAGAGCATGTAGTTTAAGCGGCATTCAAAAGTCTTCTGAACACTCAAAGATTCCCACTTTTAGCGAGTTTGTTTTCTAAATGCCGTAGCCGTCTTACTAACCTAGAGCGTAAACATTTTCAAAATTAAGCCAACACAAATTCACTCGAAATATGGTGTTTGCATCAAAAAACCTCGATACTGTAAAATGTAATTCTGAGATATATTAACAGTCTCAGTTTAAGGTCATTCCCACGAAACAAAATTTAACATATGATTTTTGTCAAACTTTCATAAGTTGTTATGTATTATGCAATGTTTTGAAATGTATATATATATAGGTTACGAGATATTATCGTCTCAAGTTACCCCAAAATTCCTTGCATGTTTATTTGATCAGTTTACGCTACTTTCCGTAGGGAAAGGAAGCACATAGCTAAAGAAAATCCTGAAAGAATGCAATAAATAAACAATGTAGTAAATATAATACCTCGGTAACAAGGAACAATTTAATAGATGTTTTATGGCAGATGCTAGAAGCATCAGACAAAATTGACTTAAAACCTCCGTCGCGTGCGTGTTCTCGAGGACGTGATTTGAACTCCGTGAGTAACGCGTTTCTGGTAAGCTTAATAAGTTTGTTTTCTAACATGCGTTTTTTTTTCTAACTCTTTGAACAATGTATGTAATCGCATGAGGCCGGGTAGAATTAAGGATAAATTTTCACGCGTATTTTCAAAGTTTTCACATAATTGCCCGAGTCGCGCAGCGACGAGGGCAATTTGTGAAAACTTTGAAAATACAAGTGAAACTTATCCTTAATTCTACGAGGACTCAATGCGATTACTTGTTTATAACACAGAGGGCAAAATTTTCGGAAAACTTTCCACGCACGTTGAAACACAATCAGCCGACCCTCAGAATAAAAGTACCCGCTCGTAAACAATTCAACATTCAAGCAGTTTAACTGTTGCTAAGCGCACAGAACAAAAAAAAGACTGACAATTATGTACATCTTAAGAGATAAATACAATTCTAGTTCATTGACAAAACACACTTAAACACACTTAAAACTCACACTAAGGTAATTTTATTCACCTGAGTTGCGAAGTTTTTAGTAGTTTTAAAACAAATAACCATTTGCTGTTTCCCATAACACATATAGATTCACCTTTTGGAATTTCTCTTCAAGCTTACACCTGATTTCCATACCATTTTTACCAACTAACCCGGTTAAAAGTCAAACTTAAAAGCGATCCTTTTGTTGAACAACGAAAAATCCGTTTTTCGTTTCAAGACGCCTTCAAAATGCAAATGGCGCGCTCTCTCGCTCAGCCAATCAAATGCGAGTAATTTTGGCGCTTGGCCAATCAGGAGTCAGCAATTTTGCCCTCGTCTGAAAGAAAATTTTTTTCCAAGAATGGTTTAGTACAGGAATTGGAACGATTACGGACCTTTTAGACAACGAGGGGAACATTCTTTCATTCTTTGATTTTAAATCTAAAATAAATACCACTTGAAAAAGGCCAACTTTCTCCATTTCTATCAGGTTAAGTTATCAGTGCTATTCCGCATATCGCAGCATCTTCTAGTGAAAGCTAGAGAGATGATATTTTCTGGAAACGTTCCTGGGGATGAGGGTTTAACATGTATTTAGCTTGCTCTTTTTTTGTATTTGTAATGTACCTTGTTTGTTTTCTTGTGGTTAATAAATAAAATATATGTGTTATGTCAGAAAACGTCATCGATTCTGCAAGCATTGCCTGTCTAGTGTATTAGTTTTGCTCGGTTAACCATTTTCAAGATTAGCGTTAAATCTGTAAGTGTTCCAGTGAATTAATGTTAAAAAGACTCGATACTAAAATGGACACATCGTCAAGCACGCGTGTTTAATGATTTAAAAAAAATCCATCGAGCCGTTCTTAAGATTTTCGCAAACTCGCTCAAATTCAAAAATTACCACAAAAATTATTACGCGAATGATCTTAGAAAATCAATCCGTTCTCGAGATCGCGAACACCAGTTTCAACAAAACTTTCTAGGCGTACAATAGTAAGTAAACGACACATTTTGAAAGTATTTTCGAGCCATTTCATCAAAGCATTGATTATTTTTCGGTGCATTTACCATTACTATGCAAAAACTAAGGTTGGAAATGTTTTTGCGATTTACTCCAAAACAAACATACAGAATTTTTTTGTTCTTGTATATTTTGTGTGCCATACACCACAGTTTAAGATGTTGGTATTTGCTTTTCAAAGTGAAATCTGGATCGCGGAAAATTTCAAGTTTAGTGTTTTCGAGTTTTTTTGTTTATCGTTGTCATGGAAATATCGATTTTCACAAAATGTAAACCACGCTAAAGTTCAATCCAAAACCAACAAGTATTGCGATTTTCACTTTGATCTGACAAGGAAAGGACTGTCTAAGAGCCGATTCAAAAAGTTAGGTAGTTGGTCCCAAAAAAACTGTATCGAAACATCTTAATGAGTCGAACATTCGTGTTGGTATATTTGTACAAAAACTAAAAACGGGGTCGTTATTTTCTGGGAGTCAGTTTTTGATGATGCCTTCTATCTCTACTATCAGAGTGTTCAGTTCATCGTAGTCAAGGGATGTTCTCCTCGCTGTTTTCTTGAGATTTCTTTTCACGCTTTTAACCAATCTCTCCCAGAACCCTCCCCACGATGGGGCTCTTTCAACAATGAATTTCCATGTTACTCGGTTGTGGGAGAGGTGACGATGAACTTCTTGTGAACGGGCAATTCTGAACGTTTTGGCGTTGTTTGAAACCAATGTTGGGGGTAATCCTCACCTACTCAAAAATCGACGAAACGCTTGCAGAAATGAATTCATGCTTAGATAACGTGTTCTAAGTGTACTGCGCGGGTGAGGCACACGTGAACAAGTAAATGTAGATCAAGATCTTTTCAGTAATCTTCTCTGTTGATTGACATTCTTTAGGACTTGTGGTGTAAAGTGGTCCGGCAAGGTCTAAACCAGTGTGAATGGAGGTGCATCTGCGACACGTATGTCGGGTAGATCTGGTGTAGGTTGTGGTTTAAACGGAGTACCCTCGAATTTTTGACAGATGACAGTTTTTAACAATTGTCTTCGTTGTTTCACGCCCACATGGTACCCAGTACTTTTCGCGTAAGGTTGTCAGTGTATCTCTTACTTCACTTTGTTTGACTCTTGAATGAACATCCTTTATCAACAGGTTGACAAAGTCATTCTTTGACGGCAACAAACTAGGATTCTTGCTAGTCGAGGGAAGGTCCGCGTTGCTTAATCTTCACTTACATCTTCGAAAACCTTCATCATCTTGATACAAACCAAACTGCTTGATTATAGGCAGGGGTAACAGGGGAGAATTCTTTGTCAGATAATCAATCTCCTCTTCCAATACAATAATCTCCTCTCCTCTTCCAATACAACTCAGATTGGTTGATCTCAGAAGCGCTTAACTCCTTAACTGCCTTGCCGGTAGTAACTGACTTTCTTGACTTGAGGTTGCTGATAAATCGTAAAACATACGCTGAAATGCAAAGTAATTTCGTCAATGAGCTGTAATTCTTCGGATCAACAACTGCACTAAAGTCAACTTGTGTTGAACTTTCCTGTGAGTTTACAAGAGAATGAGTTCACATTTGGGGGGCACTTGACCAATTCAGCCATGGCTCGCTTGTCATCTGTTTGCTCTTGAGGCGCTTTAGGCCAATCGCTCTCTGAATTTCTTAGAAATTCGGGACCACTCCACCAGAATGAGTTCTCCACGAGTTCCTTTCCAGCAAGGCCACGAGAAGGCAAATCTGCAGGATTTTTGTCGCCGGGACAGTGTTTCCATGTGGCTTGTGGCACGATTTCACGAATTTCTTGAACACGACTTCGAACGTACTGCTTCCATGGTTTGTCATGAAGAACCCAAGAAAGGACTGTGGTAGAATCCACCCAAAACGTTGGTTTGATTTCACGGGGAAGCGACTTCAACAGGGAGCTGACAAGTCTTGCGACGATTAATGCACCAAGCAGTTCCAATCGTGAAATAGTTTGCTGTTTAATGGGTGCCACTCTCGTCTTCTCAGACAGAAGTTTCACTTCCACGCTTCCATCCTCGTACTCTAGGCGTAAATAAACAGCAGCTGCATAGGCTTTCTTTGATTCATCACTAAACATGCTAAAAGCATGAATTTGAATGACGGTTGGTGTGGAAGGCGAAGTAAAGTAGCAAAGAGGTACTCGTACATTGTTCAATTGTATCAAGCTAGACACAAAGTTCTTCCATAGCCTTTGATGATTCCCTTGTAACTTGACATCCCAAACCAACTTCTCCAAGCAAAGGGACTGAAAGTGATATTTCATCGTGATAGTGAGGGGACTCAAAAGTCCCAGCGGGTCGAACACTTTTGTTGTCAACTTAAGCAGAGATCTCATGGTAACGTGCATTGTATATATTTGCGTACTCGATCAGGTCAGAAAGACTCGTCTTCTTCCTTAACCTGCCCTAATTGGCACTTTAGTCTTCAGTAGCACCACAGCTTGTTCCTCCTTGTCGTTGATAAGCTGAAGCAGATCAGTGGAATTTGTGGTCCACTTTCGTAAGTTAAAGGCGCTCTTCACCATCAGTTCTTTTGATCGTTGGTAAAGTTCAAATCCCTCTTGTACATACATTATGAGCACCAGTCAACAGGTCATCGACATACAGTGAATTCTTTATCAATTCAACTAATTCCGGATACTGAACTCAGTGAGCGTTTAAGTGACAATCTCTCTAAAAGCGGTTTGCTGCATTTCGGGTCAGAACATCAATTTCCTTCAAACTTTACCCACGAAACTATCTTAGTCTAAAAGTAAACATAAGCATTATTTTTTTGTAAATGTTACAAAATAATTTTTTTCTAAGCCAAAATCGCCCACACCGCGAGGTGGCGATTTTTAGCGGTGATGTGACCCAAAAATAGGGAGTTTTGACAGTCTCGCCACTTAAAAATGCAGCGATTTCTGGCGAGCTATATATTTTTTTGTATTAGACTATTCCTTGAATAGTACATTGATGTTAATTTTAGAGCGATTAATCGAAGTTTACTGCATTAAAGAAATTTTTTTTCGAAGGCTCTCTCGCCATTAACGCCAATGAAGAAAAGATGCAAACTTTAAATTCGTCATTACGCAAAAGTCCAACTCCTTGAACACAATTTTTCTATTCAGACCAACTAACCTTACATCAAATAACATGTAAATATAAAAATATATAGTGGTTTAAGCGAATTTTAAAAACAGGTGGTCACGAAGTTTAGTACTTGTTGCAACAAGGTGCCAAATATGGCCTACACTCGAAGAATGTTAAACGAACAAATTTTGATGTTATTGAAGTGTTTTTACGGTGGCCCGTAAGTGACATCTAATGTAAGGGGAGAAAAGCGTTTGCTTGAAGAAAAAAAATCGTTTCTTTGCATCCAAAGTTATTATACCAAATTCAAAAATTTCGTTCAGCTATTGAATCCACTGTTTTTACTCCGAATCCAACGTTTTCATGCTGGATCCAAAGTTATCACTCCGGATCCAAAGTTTTTACTCCGGATCCAAAGTTTCCATACCGGATCCAAAGTTATAACTCCGGATCCAAAGTTATGACTCCTGATCCAAAGTTTTAACTCCGGATCCAAAGTTTTAACTCCGGATCCAAAGTTTTTATCCCGGATCCAAAGTTTTTACTCCGGATCCAAAGTTTTAACTCCGGATCTAAAGTTATAACTCTGGATCCAAAGATTTAACTTGGGATCCAATATTATAACTCCGGATCCAAAGTTTTTACTCCGGATCCAAAGTTTTAACTCCGGATCCAAAGTTATAACTCCGGATCCAAAGTTTTAACTTGGGATCCAATATTATAACTCCGGATCCAAAGCTTTTACTCTGGATCCAAAGATTTAGCTCTGGATCCATTTTTTTCACAGCGGATCGAAAGATTTAAATCTGATCCAAAGTCAGTCTAAAGATTACAGTCATACGTACGCGTGACAACACATTTCTGTATTTCCAATATGGTGGACAAAGAACGATAAAGTACAGAAGCGGTAAGTGTTGAACTTTACCTTCCTCCTCTTAACGTTATTGTAACATATAGTTCGTATACACCTGGCTGCCTGCATATATAATTTCATGTTTCCTCAAAAAAGGAAAAACTTTGCCGAACCCCATCATTGTAGACAATTCAAAGGGAAGTAAGCTTATTATGAAACTACCTTGCGTTCGAGGTGTCGGTTCAGCGCTCTGTGAAATTAGGTCGGTTTTGAGAACGAATTGCGAACATCCTGTTACATAAGACATAACTATAATTACGCTCATTCGACTACTTTCAGTCTTTCAGACTATCCCTCATAACAGTCTCATAAACAAACAGTCATCACAAGTACAACATGAGTCAGAAGATTAATCAGATATTTAGTGTTTTCCTGGGCTGTGTGGAAATCTTGCATAGTTTTGTACAATCAGGTAATTATGGGACGTGCACAAATGTGTAAGTAAAGGTTTTATGTTTTTATGTAAGTAGCTATCGACGCTTTATCTCGTAGGAACAGTGATGCGGTACACGTCAGACTACCTTCTTGTTTGTGTTCACACGATCAGTATCATAACGCATGGTGTGTACGCTGTACTTCCACCACACGTTGGTGCTCTCACCCATCTGGACAGAGACGCGTTAATTGTACATTATTTTCATCTTGGCTTTGACTACGGGGAGATTCTTGGTTTTCTTGTACTTTGTCATGGCATTCAAGAATTCTTAGTTCTCATGGCTTATATAGGAGGAAGTCCTATAGCCGCCCAACTGAAGTCATACGAACAGTAGAAAGAGAACTTCAAGGGAGTGGTAGTCTCTTGGGATATCGTCAAATGCATCAAAGATTACGGTGTCGTTACGGTTTTACAGTTAATCATGAGTCTGTTCGTCTCATATTGAAGGCGCTTGATCCTAATGGTGTGGAGCAACGTTCAAGTCGCAGGCTCCGAAGACGGCAATACCGCTCTAAGGGGCCAAATTACATTTGGCATATCGATTCGTATGACAAACTGAAACCTTATGGATTTTGCATTCATGGAGCTATAGATGGATATAGTCGCCATGCCATGTGGCTTGAGGTTGGGAGAAGCAATGTCAATCCAAGAGTTATAGCATCATATTTTCTGGGCTGTGTTAAAGAATTATCAGGTGTTCCTCGTATAATTGGTGGTGATCAGGGAACTGAAAATGTAAGCGTGGCAGCTATGCAGCGCTTTTTCCGTCGTGATGCCCAAGATGATTTTGCTGGCCAGAAGAGCTTTCCTTACGGACGATCCGTGCCCAACCATAGGATTGAAGCATGGTGGGGATTTCTAAGGAGGTCTGAAACAGATTCATTTGGTGGATTAATTTTTTTAAGGATTTGAGGAACACAGGGTTATTCAACCATAGTGATCTAGTCCAAGCAGAGTGCCTTTGGTTTGTTTTACGCCCTTACTTAAAGATGAGTTAAGACATGTTGTGCAAGAGTGGAAGCTTCATAAGATAAGACCCTCTTCTAACGATTCTTCTCCCCCAGGTAGACCAGACACCTTGTATTGTTTGCCTGAAATCACTCGTACTCGATCTTTTCTCAATAGCGTCCCTGCAATTGACATAGAGGTAGCAGAAGAGATCTGTTGCGAATCTCCTGACACAAGTGTTGCCGATACCTTTGCAGATCTAGCACATATAATTATGGATGAAAAAAACTTACAAATGCCAGGCAATCCTCAGGGTGCTCTTGACCTCCATTTGGAACTTCTCATTTCTATTGATGACATCCTCTAAATGCTCCCAGTTCAAATTCTTGGAGTATTGTTTCACGATATTTGGTAAGGTTATTATCCTACATCAACTGAAATGACTGAAATAGGGATACAGTTTTCGGTTATGTTTTCCATTTGGAA
Organism: Siderastrea radians; assembly: GCA_964017195.1. Lineage (NCBI taxonomy): Eukaryota > Metazoa > Cnidaria > Anthozoa > Scleractinia > Rhizangiidae > Siderastrea > Siderastrea radians. Next base: position 52,452,335 of record OZ024888.1, read on the forward strand.
ACAAACAAACAAGGACAACCTTTTTCGTGTAATCAATAACAGTTCTTTAGTCACCATTGTCCTTTTTAAATTTCCCTTCGTTAAGCTTCTTCTCGTTTTTAGTCCAGCTGAGGAAAATTTTCCTTAACAACGAGTTGAGTGTCCGTATGTTGAGATTGTTGTTTCTTTGAAAGATTACTGTTATTTAGTGTTTTGTGTTTAACAGCGACCTCGTTCCCAGTTGTGTAACATTATACCGTCTCCACATAGTTTTGGGACATGGGCACCTTCAGCAATCACCACGGCAACGTCCCTCCAAAAAATAACAGTAAATAAATGATATTTCTTGAAAATAATGCGCAGTTTGTCTCAGCTAGTTCAATTTGTATGATAATATGGCCGAGCTATCAGGGAGCAGAATATGTTGGCTCGTCTTCGGCATCGCAGTCATGGCTGGTAAGGGTGCCTATTAAGGAATGGGCGCACTCTTTATTCCAGTCATTTATGATCACTAATTTTGTATGGTGATACTTAGTATGGAGTTGAGTGTTATAGAAGAGCTTCTTTTCAACATAAAAACTGAATAATGAAAGTGCTCCCGACAGCTGCCAAATTCTCTGATTTATGAAATGAATTTGCACACTCAAAACTCGTTCCATGTCCGAGTCTGTTTTCACTCAAGCTGTTTCATGGGCATTTCAGATTTCTACATATAAATTGTCCCGGATTTACTGGCGTTTGCATTTAGTAAGGATCTGAGGGCGCAATCGTCGGTACCCATTTTAAACACCTGGGCCCGGTTGTTCAAAGAAAGGATATCTCTATCCGCTAGATAAATCACTATCCAATGGATAGTGTACTTTATTTTCTTATCATTTATCCGCTGGATAGCGATTTATCTGGTGGAAAGCGTTATCCACCCTTTGAACAACCAGGCCCTGGGTGAAGGGAGACTGTGTGGAGTTAAGTCTCTTGTCAAAGGAAACAACACGATGGAAGGGACTGGGCCTAAAACCACCGACCTTCAGATCTGAAGTCTAACGCGCTCACCACTACAGCAAAGCATAAGTCGTTTTTGTAAACCTTTAGTCGTTTTAACAAACTTTAACGGAGGTAGCAAAGCCTTTAGGAAATTGGTTAAGATTTTAGGGTTCTCTCTTTCACTGATAACACACAAGCTTGCTTGTGAGAGTGGTAGCCGTTCTAATATATGAATAAGCTCCTTAGCGACATTGCTTCAGTAGTTGTAGTTTAGGAAACGAAGAACGACAACAAGAACAACAACATGCATAAAGTAACGACCGTCAAACTAACTTCATGTTGATGATGCTCCTTTCCTTTAAAAGACAAATATTAACACAAAGTTCTGGCTCTTGATTTAAACAGATTTGAATTTTATTTGCACATTTATGTGGATAACAGAGCCCTATACGAAACTGTTTGAAGTTTCAAGATGCTTCTTTCACAACACAAAAGTCTCTTGGACACAGCCTGGTTAAAAACTTGAGCCAAAATTACCTAAGATCCTCTCAATTGACTTGTATGAACAAATCGCTGGGTGTTATGTCAAGAACGAAAACAACAACGCACATGTTTAGTTCTCGACTGTCATTTGTACTTGACGAGATTATGCCCTAAGTTGACATACGTATCATCATGTCAAGCAATGATGTAATTTATGCCAATTGCCCGAAAACATCGTTTACTCTTATACAAGAGCTAATACTGATAATGCAGCCGTAGTGGAACAGTTGAATCAACTGTCACGAATTTTGTAGTCTATTGTAGATTAATTTTATCTACTCCAGTTGCGTGATTAATACATAAAAACTGGTAAATGGCATTCTTCATGGGCTGTGATAAGCTATGAAAAGCTTCTGGGTTTCATACACGCCTCTCCAGAACTGTCCTGCTTTTTTTCTTTGCCTTACCGGTGAAATATACTTTCGGTCACCGCACTTTTTCTATCTCTTAATACTTAGGTGCATGGTACAAATTAAAGAAAAATCACTTTCCCTCTGCGTCAGCTACAAACTGAGGAAAGGTACCTCATTGTTCGGTAAAAGTTCATGCTTGTCACCCACCATAATAGAAAAATTCGCAACTATAACAGAAACATAACAGAAATTGGACATGATAAGAGAACAGTCTCTTATACGACGAAAACAGTAGTGTTTTAAGGAAGAATGAATGTCAGCTCCTTAAAGTGCTGTGAAACGCTATGATTCTGTGGCAAGCAGTGTGTTTTCCATCTGCACTCTGAAATCCGTATAACCACTGTATCCGCCATCTGGAAGATCAATGATCGCAGAGCAGGTGTGAATAAAAACCATGGGAATGGTTCCAGCATGCGCATGAAATACAATCTTGACATTCTTCACCACTGGCAAATTGCTCCCCGTTACGTAACGGAGGAACAACTGCAACTCCTTGGGTGACAGACTTCTGATGTATTGCTTAAGAAACTGGAGAACCTGCGATTGCAGCTTAGTAAGCACCATTTCATCCACCTCAATCATCCCGAGTAACTTTGAAGTGGTGAGCTTCATTCTGTAGTACAGTTCATCTAAATCTTCTTTACGAAAATCTCCCCACAGCTCCTTACAACTTCCTGCTAACATCCCAGTCTTAATTTCATTTATTGTAACGGACGGCTTAGCTATCAGTTCAGTTTTGGAAACGTTCTCCAAAATCTGCTTAAGTGAGGCTGATGTTGGATTCTGTACCACTCCATATTCTGAAAGGAACTCACAAAGGAATTCAGCCGTCTCTTTTGGAAAGACATCTATCAATGCTAATTTGGCAAGTGCACTTTCTAGACGCATACGATCGTATTGGGATACGTGCTCCAAGAACCCAGAGATATAGTCGTCTGCAGACAGGGCATTCTTCCCAGCCAGCAAAGCAGTTGTGAACACTTTACTTATGGCAGTCGGGAATATGCCAGTCAATAGGTAACAGTGACTGACAACTCTTCCTATGGCATGGTAGTGGTTATCTTGGATGTCGGGGCCACTTCTTGGGACGAAGGTGCTCTTTCCCTCAAAGAACTTCTCAAACGCTCTTTCCCAGAACGTAGAATACACCTCCCTTTTTAAGCCATCCATGTCAAGTCCTTGCTCGCCTTCAAGGGTGAACGTTACCAACGAGGAAGCAGCTTCTGGCGATGTTTCGTACAATTGTAAAATACTCTCTAATATTCCCTCTCTTGAAAGATGGATTTTTCGCACATCCTGTAATTCATTCCTGAGTTTTTCAATCCTCTGTATGGGTCTAATTGAAAAATGAATAAACAGTTAATTAAATAAATACCAAATAAGGCAAAAGTGAGTGACTATCCAATTTGTGATCAACTTGTCTAAATTTTTAGAATCTTGGAACCGGCTGTGCGAAGAAACTATGAAGACCAGTGCATGTCTTTTGGTTAGGAGTGTACGTAACGATACATCGAACTAGCGACGCATCGCGATTGGAGTGTTCCGATAGCGACGCATTGATCGCAGTCATCTGTCGATAATAATCGCGATAGTTTCGTCAGTTATCGATAGTTACGACAGTTTTCAAATAAATGTCCTGTAGCCCTTTTCCCTTCATTGAAAAATGCCTCTGTTGTTCTCCAATGTCCGTCCAATTCGTTTTAAAACCAAGTAACAGTATTACGTTCATTGAAACAACTTCATTCGTCTCCAGTGTCTTATCCGCGTTCAAAATGGTGGTTCTATATCTTAACCTCCCTCTATGAGAACTGATCGTCACTTTGTCAACAAAGACGGCGGTTGTGAAGGCTCATCTGGAGTCTTTTGAAATCGTACCAAACAAAAAAAGGAAAGTCAGGCATATGGGAGCACTTCGGGTTTATGAAAGAAAATGAGGGTTCTGTTGACAAAACCAGAGTTGCATTTAAGTTATGTCCCAGTAGAATGGTACTAAAATAGAGTGAAAATACAACAATATAGGTGATTTCCGTGTAATAGGTACAACTTTGTGCTCAACGTTCATCATGTTAGAAATAAGGGCACTGGTTGCAGCACAAAAACATGTTTTTGCTGCAACCAAGCATCCATTTTTTATTATGTATAGAGTGTACAGACCCCGTCGAAACTTGACAGAATAAAGACAGCTAGAAGTGAGATGTTGTTAACTTGTTAAGCTTTTCTCTTTGGCAAACTGCTATTATCTTAAATTTGTAATAAATACACAAATGCAATTGTTTTTGATCATTAATATCGTTTAATTTTTTCTCTATCTCTTTAATCGTGCAATGTGGTTGGGAGGGGCGCCAGTATTGCAGTAGTATTTCGCTGACTATCTCAATACTATCGGAATAGGCCAAATGACCTCAATAGTCACCCCTACTTTTGGTTGCAAAGAAATCATAATATGTCTCAAAGCAAAGCTTATACCACAAGATCCTTGTGGTAAGAATGACACTAGAGGGTAAGCATAGCTTCTCATTGCTTCGCCAACAATTTACCTTATAACCTACGCATCAACATCCCTACGTACCTACCTAGCTACTTACGCACTTACCTACCGCCTACATTCCGACTGACTGTCCGACTAACTGAATGTCCGACGGACTGACTGACTGAGTTTTATGCACTAACTGGAGTATATGCATGACTGACTGACTGCAAATGCAACTAGAATAAATTTTGGACTAGAAAGGCCACCAGATATTTTGTCGAGACCTTGACAGTTACCACGTTAGCTGCAGCTGTAGCATACTGCTGGTTCACCATTTGCCTGAATTGCCGGCCTGCTGAATCTCTCGGAGAACTCGAATTTGGTGACGAATGAACTTCTTCATTCAAAAAATCTTCAGTAAATAGCAATGTTATTACCTTTGTTGGCAATCCTGTGACTTCCCACGCGCCTTTTCGAGCCTGTCGGATTCATGCCTTTCGCGTCGGCCATGCTTTTTAGCAAAAGTAGAGTTTTAGTTGCTGTCGGATATTTTTTCACGTAACAGGCGAAACTGACTCTGAGGATTCACACTTGTGTAAGTGTTATATTGTTTTCCTTCCGGTTAGTCGATTGTATGTGTATTTAGTTCGTTTCTTTATTCGTAACTGTTTCTTTTCCTAGTGAATTGCACAGAATGCACCGAACTGTTTGAATAGGTAGACTGCTGGATGTAACTGTAGCGGAGGATTTTGGAGTTCTGGACGTATAATCTCAGCTTGTGGATGCCGAATCTGAGTAAAACCTGTTATTTCTCAGCTGATGGTTAAAAACATGTCTCAGCAACTCGCCGACGATAACAAACAAATTGGAACGTCATTTACAATTGGCTCTCACAATTAACGTTTCGAAGACTAGGGGAGAGAATTGAGTCAATGGAACAGAGAAATGGACATATTCTGCACAATGGGATAGCAAAGAGGAAAAGCCTTTAGGCAAGAAAAGATGCACATGATATGTCGCATGGTAAACTTTCCAAAAATAGAAATTACGGCAGCCAACCAGAATGCTAGAATATCATCCATACGAGTTAAAAACCTGTCAGACCGGTTGTACTTTAATGTATTCCACAGCAATAGGGTTTTGTGAAAATAATGTTGTTCCTATTGTGTAGGACGCTTATTAGTATTCCTCCTCACTTTAACGAGAATCCACCTCATACTACTAGAGCCTACAAGAAACCTACCTAGAGTGATCTTGAAATATTCTCTCCTAGATAGATTAGCTTGCGTGGCGCTTGCTAATAAGCCAGCCCAAGTTATAGAAATGACATCGTCTTCCTCAGGGATTGTTTCATCGCCTTGGAAGGTTGGATCAGGATGAGGCAAGCCAAAACCCCTCAAAGAAACCCCCAGCTCATCATTGCTCAAACGTACAGGAGAAGCTTGTTCTTCGACATAAAGCATAGTCCCTGCCACTGAAGTGACGGGTTCGTATGGTGAAATAAATGTCCTTGGTAGAGTAGTGTAGAGACCAAAGAACTCTGGCTCCAAAGAGAGTGATCCACACCAATCGTAAACAGCCAGCATTCTCTCTCGTTTTAGGAAACCGCGTGACAAAGCTCCGCTGGCAGGATGTCTAACAGAAATCACCACTTTGTCTTCATTGGAACTTTCGTTTGGCTCTGGAGGGACACGGGAAAGTCTAGCAGACCTCAAAGCTTCTAACGACTGTTGGCGTTGAGCTGCAACTCTTTTTGCAGCTTCTTTCTCTTGATCTACTCTCAAGGTTTCTTGAAATGCACTGTTTTGCTCTTCTCCCAGCTGAAGCCTGTCAAAACTTGACCATCAGTTGTTGTCACGGTAGACGTAGAAGAAGGTAACCAACCAGACAGGGATAGAGTTCTGTTCCATGTTCCTGCAAAATCTGGAGTCCCACTGGGAGTTTGGGAAATCTGCAATGCCTGCGAAGGTTGTATGGCATCGTTGACAAGAGGCTGAAGCTGATTTATGTTATCCTCCACTGACAGGATGGGAGTCTCCTCTTCATCAGGGATCCATGCAGGCGGTTGTAACGGGTCATCAAAAACAGGCTTCAACAAATCCTTGTCATCTTTATCTTCATCCTCGTCCACAGGATGTTGTTTCACAAGTAGGTAGAGGTTGAACTAATGAGTCTTACACAGCTCACAATATTTCTGGATGGTAAATTCTTGCACTGCACCATTGGAATCTACAAGGTTGTTCACTGGCTTTTGTTTAAAGTTTCCAAGTTCGTAAGTGACATCAGAAGTACAACCTGCATATTCTTCTTCTGGGAAAAAGAGTTTTACAGCATATCTGATTACGTCCTCTCTGTTAAAGTCGCACGGTAGGTCTACCTTTCTTGTTCCTTCTCCTTTGACACTCTTGTGTATTTTTTCTTCTTTATATCAAACTGCATCATGCCAAGTAAGATTCTTCTCGTTTTCTGCTTGCCTGTCTTACTGGAGCTCAATTTAGTGCATTTTCGCTTGGGTGTGGAGGCATCGACCTACTCAGCTAGCTCAGCTTCCTCTTTCGTTCCTCTCGGTTTTCGTCTGATTTTTCGTCTCTCTCTGCGAAACATTTCACAGAAAAAACATCGCCGAGTTTCAAGAGATTCTTCTGTACTGCACTGAACAGCAAGGCAGTCAAACTAAAATAAAAACAGAAGAAAAAAGGGGTACGTGTACGTGATTAATTCACAACTAAGAGTGAAGAATTCTTATGCTAACAATGGCTAGAGCAGCTCAAGTCTAGCCAGAAAAAGGTTGGCAATTACTTTCAGGTTAAGACGAATTGACAAGGTAGTTGGTTATTATTGTTGTTATCTAGAGCAGTGTATTTTTCGGAAATCATTTCATCAGTAGTTCCTTTGAAAGAAAGAGCATGTACCATTTCTTTTTTTTTAACTACTGGTTATAAACTATTATAACTATGTTAGTTCTGCTATTTAAACAATCATGAGAGTGTTTCTGTTGAGGGACTAACGGCTGATAGTTGCCAGAGGAAATGTTGTGTTCTTGAAGTAAATATAATCCTAAGAATCAGAACTTCTAAGGGCCTATATACTTGCTAGTATGAAAACATGATTCAGCAATGTTCCAAGGGAAACTATGAGACTAATAGTACAGAGACAGACGAATTCTATTGTTTTTGTTGTTCACCACTAAATTCTCTCTTGATTAAGAATCACTGAAAGTGGCATTTAAGATTTTCGGCTCACAAGGCTGTGAAAACATGCTCCTTAGCGAGCTCTATCCTGCACTAATATAAGGAGCATGGTCACAGCCTAGCAGCTCACCAGTTTGACCTTTTAAGCAAATGTTTGAATCAATGAACATTGTCATGACACGTGAACACTTAAAACCAATTACAGTTCGAGACAATTTAATCCCCTTTCCCACATACACGAATTTTCATACAGTCGATCACGATTTTGGAATTCTTAAAAATCGCAGTGGCGTCGGGACGAAATTCGTGGTCGATCGTAGCAATTCGTGGTGCCCCTTAATGGACCGTGACGACACCTGAAAGGGCCACGATGTTTTTGGACATGTCCAAAAAAATCGTGGTGCATCGTAGCACAAACAAATCCTTATACAAACGTAACACCTTCGTAGTAGCATCGTAGTACCACCGTAGCGTTGCCATGGTCGACCGCAACAGTATCTTGGTGATTCGTGATCGATCACATTGGACACCTCACCGACGGCAAGCCAAGACTACGCCACGATGCCAGGACGAGGCCACTACGATGGCTAGACGACCTAGCTCGATCTAGCAAGATACTGGCAAGACGTCAACAAGAACCAAATTCACTTCCTGTTCAAAAACCTTGTTCACTTCCTGTTTGTGCCACGTGACTACATGGATCATGGTATCGATATCGATCGCATCGCATAAATCACAAAAACTTCGTACTGGCGTCTTGGCACATCGTAGTGAAGCCGTATTGTAGTCGTAGTACCCTTTTCCTTATTCGTTGTACACCGTGACCAATCATAATATCATGATATCGTAACTGTACCCAAGTCATTCGACAAATGTTCGAGGCAATGCCCTGGCAATGCCGTGGAAATGTCGTATAATTACCGTACCACATCATGACGTCTTCTTGCTAGCGTCTTATTACCTTCTTCACAAGACGTGGCACTCGAGTGACCTTGAAATTTCGCGCGCAAATTGCCACGGTAGACCGCGATCTTTAAGAATTCTTTAAGAAATCGCGATCGACCGTACGAAAATTCGTGTATGTGGGAAAGGGGCTTTAGTGGTGAAATATAATGATGAGTGGTAATTCTGCATAATATGTAACAGCCCCATATTTATCTTTTAGACCTTCCAGAATTCTGTGCACCTGAAAATTTTTGGATATCAATTCTTTAAAAATATAAATTCAAACATACCGTATTTACCCAAATAAGTGAAGTGTTCTATTGTGGGGCACCTCCTCACCCAAATCCTTGGTCATACATGTATTCCCTTCCAGTATGGCTGCTGTGTTTCTGTATCCCCAATAATACCCTTTGGTACTCTTTAGATTTATGTAGCTGGCCTTGAACATGTCAGGTGGAATTTATCCTTCCCGAACCCAGACATTTGATCCTGTATACCTCAAAAGATTTTTGATTTGCACAATTTCTTAGAATCGTGCATGAAGACATCCACAGATTTTAATAGCCTACTGACAACAGGTCAATGGTTAGGTTGAAGAGACGTGATATACTGTGTGACAAAAAATGTCCAAGAAATGTTTCTTTCCACTTTAAGGGTGTCCTCTTGAAATCATGCTATGTTTTTTGCCTTTCAAGAGCAATGTATTTTTGTTGTTGTGTTTTTGTGAATTGCACTTGAAATGTAAGTTGATAACGTGCTGAGTGGTTTTTTAACTGATGATTGTTTTAATTAAGAAAACAGTTAAAGTTATCTATAATTAGCTTTATTGTAAATTTCAATAATCTATTTTTTGACTACAATTGGTGTGTAATGTTATGATTCATAATGTGCATATCATCATCATCATTAACATTGTCATTATATTTCTGGTGTATTGTGTCATCAAAAGTGATTAAAATAACTTACGTTCTAATTCGCTACGCTCAAACGAACGTAAAACATTTTCGGCTTAAATACTGTAGAAAACATAATCACAACAGCTTGATGTGTGGATGCTCAGGCAATCCAAACTGACGTTTATTCGACAAGCAACAATATTTAACAGACACAGTTATAGCTTATTACAAGCTGATGAGCGTGCTAGCAGTCCAGAACATTTCCACTTTTGGAAATGTGCGAAACAATAGCGTGTCGTCACAACATGGCGGCTTTGAAATATCACCGAGTAGATTCAACTGAAAGTTTTAGTTTGCATTTTTTCGAACCTTCCCGGCCTGCTTTGCCCGTCTATTAGTAACACAACAACAAAGACAGCATTGAAGAAGTGTTGTGCAGGATATTGTGGGAAATGGAGGCGAAATGTGTGCTTAGGTGAGGTTTTACATGCGATACACACGTCAGTTTTGCTTGTTTTCTCGAGCGCTTTTTCATCTTCAATTTACTACATCTCTCGTGAAAATTTATTTTTGGCTTTGAAAAAATTCAGAGACATTCTATAGGTATCCTAGTTGTTTAGTGCGAAACGATGGGCCGGCCGCGCTTTGTTTTGTGAATCAATTTGTGCGACCAAATGCCATTGCTCTGAACTAGTCTATTTGGGCGCCGAGTCTTTTTCTTCGTTTCAGGATGCATATCAGAGATCGCTGCAGGATATGTGCTGGACTGGTATATATTGATAAGAGAACATGTGCGGTTTCTTTGTTTGAGTCAGAGTCCAAGGTTCTATGGAACGTCGATATCGGAAAAGACTCGGCCGAAATCCAACCAGTCTAGATTTGCTAATAGACGTGCTAACGACAGAAGGAAACATGTGAATCTTCTAGAGAGGCTTATTGATACATGTTTGATTAAAGCGGCGTTCAGCCCTTTGTCTGGCAGGTTGCATAGCTGTAAAGAAGCTAAAACTTCAATTTCTTGACTCTGTGATGCGAAACACACCACCTTGCAACAGTATCACGACAAGCTGGGCCCGGCGTTTCAAACAATAATCTGGCGGTGCAGATAATATTTTTATCTTTTATTGTCGGAAATTCGTTCACGACAGACTGAGAAACCTATCAATTGTCCTAATTGAGCTAAACGTAACTTACCTAATATGCCAAGAACGCATTAAAACTACTTTGAGTCGCTCAGCAGACACAATCGGAACAATCACACCAAAGCCGCAGGAATTCAGAAACAGACATGACCTTCATATGACCTTCAGTGTTATGCAAAGGAGGTGTTATGCTTTGTTTTGTGTTTCTATCTAGCATCAGTTGAGGGCAAATCGATGAAACTGTTTAAGACAGAAAAGTTAGCTGCGAAATATGGATCTGTAAAGCTGTTCATAAGTTAATAAAAAGATATAAGCTTAACCTGTGTTAAATCATTTCATATGGCGGCAAATGTGTCCTAATATTTGTACTATTGCGCGATCACTGAAGCGAAATTCAAGCGCTACTTACAATTCATTCCTGGCTAAAAAATATGGAATCCATGGTTCTCTTTTTGCACGCAACTTATCCAGGCAAGAAATAAACGTAAATAGATTGGTCTTCGCATAGTTTCCTTTTATTCATCTGAACCAGACGACCCGATCTGTTACAAACCGCAGCCCGCTGCGCGTCCAGAAGAAAAATAACCTTCATACAAGCGCTTGACAAGCGCTCATCGCAACTTATTTCGGGCTAAAAGATGTTTAGACAATGTTTCTGCAAGCAGTCAATCGCAGGCAGTAATAAACGTAAAGTTGACTGCAAATATATTTGCTGGATTGTTCCATTCAAATCTGAGAACATGAAATCTCATGAAAACAGGCCTCGCATCAGGTGACTCCAAAGTCGCGCTCTGATTGGGTAATTGTTTGTTTTGGTCCGCCGGTCAAAACATTTCCAAAAGTGGGAATGCTCTGGACTGGCTAGAGAAGGGAAAAAGAGGCACCGGCCGAACATTGGACAAATTACACCACTCAATGAACTTTAGAATCTCGTTCTTATATTTCTTCACTGTGGGGTCAGCTTTAGATCTGAAAAACGTCGAGGGAAAGTCCTTCAAGTCTGGATTGACCCTAGTGGGTAGGCGATTCCAGTGACTATCAGCATCAAACATCTGCAACGAGAAAAGGATAACGATAATAGAAGAACGTGTACCTTATAAAATAGCACAAAATAGTACCAAAACCCTAGAGTCCAAGAGCGGAGCCCTCCTGCCAGGGCCATGATGGCAAGTGCCCAGAACTTTCTGTCCAATATCAACTCGGGCCAGTGCCCCTTCTTGCTGTTAACTTTCGATGACAAGCGTCCCGTATTTCTAAGTTCCACTAAAGACAAAAGAAAGCACGCAAAACGATGATGAAAAACGGAAAACAACAACTCAAATTCTTGCTATAAAAACGAAACAAGACTCGGACACTAGGGCCATGATGGCAAGCCCCAACAACTTTCTGTCCAATATCAACTCGGGCCAGTGCCCCCTCTCGCTGTTAACTTTCGATGACAAGCGTCCCGTATTTCTAAGTTCCACTAAAGAAAAAAGAAGGCACACAAAACGATGATCAAAGACGGAAAACAACAACTCAAATTCTTGCTATGAAAACGAAACAAGACTAGGAACAACCACAAGCAAAGCTAAAACCAATCCATCGAATCTACTACTACCCAATAAAGAATTAGTTTTCCTCCCATTCTCCAACGCGTTTGCGTGGAAATACTTAAAGTCCACTATGAAACTGCAGTCCTTAGCCCAATGTCCTGAGCGATTACACCGGTAGCAACGGTTGGGATTTGCAGCGTATTCTGGACGGCCTAAAACAGGCACACACACAAAATAAACAAAAAAACAAGCATAAGCATGAAGAAAATTTCTGGAAATAAACTCTGAACGGGTGGGTGGGCGGGATAACAAAAGCAAACGCCAGAGTGGAAAGCGAGAGCGAGAGGAATCGATTAACTCTTGCAGAACCTTAAATACCAGAACTATCCAATCACAGATTCCCTGGAGAAACGCCTAAAGGCGTGTACTACAATAGCACAAATACAACCTGCTAATGATCTGTATACCAGCGGAAAATACATTTTCCCTCTAGTGCCATTTCTTTTTCCGTGTATCAGAACATTGGATGGCCACGTCTCACTGCCACAGAAGGTCAACTGAGAACTTCTTAGTTAACCCTTTGTGTCATATGAACTAATATTGCAACTTGCTTTCTTCAGCAGCAACAAAGAATTACAGTACAGAGTGATCTACTTAATTTCAGTTAAAACCAAACATTATGTCAAAGCATAATGTTATTTATGTTGATACAGTGCGCCTTTGCACTCGTCTTGCTCTTCCGATTCTGGATTCCCATGTCAGATAACAGCCAATCATAGTATCGGTCACGGTCGCGCCCAGGTATAAATTCCTCATCAATCTGACGTTAATTCCCTCTTTCTTTTCGCAATCCCTGCGTTTACATCTCTGGGAAAAACTTTTCAGGCAAGTCAGTGTAGTCTAACCAGAGTAATCTTCGGGTAATCTCTATTCCTTTTTCCTTGGTGTGTTTCGTAGCTATTTTAAGCGCTAAGGGGTGATCCTCGGTTATTTAGTTCCTTCTTATATTATTTCTGTGCGCATGGCCGCGCCTCGTGTTCTTATCCTTGGGCATCCTTTCATTCGCTGTTTTGGTCAGCTTGTTGACCATCGCTGTCACCTTGATCGTTCATTTATGCTAAGTGGGGCCGCGATATTTCGGTGGCAAGGCTGGGGCGGCCTCGCAGTGGCCACGATACAGGATGACCTGCACGTGGTTGAGTCCTTTGCACCCCAAATCGTAATTTTGCAATTAGGGACTTATGACCTTTCCCGATTGGATCCTTTACTGGTGGGCTCGGCTATTGAAGATTTAGTTTACACTTTACACGACTCGTACAATGTCCGCCTGGTATGCGTGTGCCAAACCCTTTATCGCGGCGCGGACTCTGTATTCAATGTGCGAGTCGGAGCGCTGACGAAATACCTTAAAGTATTCTTGGAACCACTCCCCTATTTCTTTTTTCTGGGGCCACCGGGGTTTTCGGAGGTCTGCCCAGAGATTCCACGCTCGCGTTGGTGTACATCTAAGTAATCGAGGGCTTAAGCTTTATTGCAGTATTAGAGGAGCCGTTTTAGAATCCTTACGTTTATCAGTTACCTCGTGTTAATTAGAGAAGTTCCGCATGTTATGTGGTGGAGAGATAGAGATTACTTCATGGAAAATGCGCGCGTACGATTTTTATTCACGAGTTGAGTAGTGTCAGAAAACGAACGAGTGAGCGTAGCGAACGAGTGAGTTTTCTGATACGTATCAACGAGTGAATAAAAATCGTACAAAGCATTTTCCATGCTGTAATGTGTTTATTTCGTAGGTACTGAGATTTTCTTTTTCGTGCAGTACTGAGTAGACAAATTTATTTGCACAAATAAATTACACTGTAAAACCATTCAAGTGCTCAACAACTGAGTAAATCAAACATCTGCAGCACTCAAAATTTTTCAGTAAAGTCAAATGTCTATTAATAAAGGAAGCCATGCCAATAACAAAGTTAAGTCAAGAAGATAAGTGACAATTTATTCATCATCAGAGTCACTTTCCAGTTCCAAAGGCCTTAGACGTTTCCATCGCACCGCTTCGGGGCTTTACGGATTTGTAGAAAGCGTCGGAGACTGATTTAAAGTGTTAATGGTGATGGAGAAATTGCCACCTTGAATAACTGCGCCACTGAATAGTGCCATGGACTGCTGCTTACCACCATTCTGAGAGTCGGAGGACGGCGTACAAGCTGTTTCAGAAGAGGACGAAGCTGTGGTACCAGCCATCACACTGCTCAGCACTTTTGACATGTGCATCTGTTGCTCCGTTGAAACAGTGCTGTAATTTTCTATGCTCTTCAAATTCTTATGGCCAGATAGTTGTGCAATTTGCGTAGGTGGAATGTCGTGTTCACTTAGCGTCTGGATCATTGTCTTTCTGCCGCTGTGATTTCGAAGCCTGTCGTTTTCAATTCCTGCTTTCTGAACCATGGTCTTCATTAAACCATTGAGTTTGTTTTTGCCAACAGCACCGGACTTGAACTAGTCTCCCACGCAGCCGTTTTTAGTGGCGTCACGCAACGCTCCTCCCACAAACGGCTGCTGAAAACCGAACGACATTCCTTTCCCGACCTTTAGCCAATCACAGCTCTGGTTCTAGAATTCAGAACCATCGCGTGCCAAATGCTCTGTTGGGAGACTCGTCCAATCACAGCTTGTGTTTTCTCGGTGACTCACGTGTACGTGACAAACGCAAATCAAGATGTTGATTTGGGAAGGCATTCAACACGAGACGATACGGATGATTTCCAATTGGCGATAACAGACCAGGAAAGTACACAAGAGGCCTCGCAATATCAGACAAGGGCTGACTGTTAGAATCAGAAGAAGTACAAGTGGTAGAGTGCTAGCTTCTGTTCCAAATCGCAGCGATTTCAAACCTTTCGCTCAAGGGTTTCCAGGACTGACGAGAAGCAGTGCTTCGTCGGGCTTTCCATCTTCAGATCGCAGCAGCCGTTTAGCTCTCGGTTTCTCTCTGGCTTTGAAGGCCTCCTCGATTTCCTGTTTGACTTCTTGTAAATTATCACCAGCCCTGCTTATAATATAGTAAACACGCTTGCAAATAAACAAATCAGAGTTATCGGAGCAGTTAATATTGATATTTGAAGCGGACTGGATAATTTCTGCAAAATTTGCAGTATTTTTCCCGAAAATAAAGATTTTTTCATTCACCGTACAAAGTGAAGAACACGTATAACACTTTGAACCGCTTTCTAGAAATTTCTCCGGTGTTTCAGCCACCCGAAACGGAATCATTAGCTAAGATGTCTGGCACATCACCGGAAAACCCCCGGCCGCTTCTTTCGCCCGAAAATTAACGTCATTGTCAAATTGCCGAGACGTGATTGGCTGTTTCGATTTACCGCAAACACAAAGGGAAAGGAATGCGGTTCAGTTTTCAGCAGCCGTTTGTGGGGGGGAGTGTTGCGTGACGCCACTAAAAACGGCTGCATAGGAGACTAGACTTGAACCAGCCTTTTGTTGCGAGCGAGTCCGTCTTCAAACCGTTGTTTACAGCGAAATAAAAGGAAGCATCATCTTGATTCATTTCCTCAGGTCTCTTCCTGGCAAAACATTTGTAGACCGCGACAGGATCTCTTTCAGTTCCGTCGGTCGCAAACATTTTCGGCCGTACGGTTCTGACATCGCTGCAGTCTGATCCCGTACTTGTTTTTGTTTGTCTTTCATAGAACTCCAAGTACTCGACTCCGCTTGCCGTTTTCTGTAGCTTTACATCTCCCCAGCACATATCACGATGTTCTTAGCACCCACGGAGTCCGAAGTGAAGAGTGTTGTTTAGCCAGAGCGTGTTTAAAAGTGCCTCGGGACTACACATACCGAGCAAACCCTTCTCGTACAATATTTTCAACTCTTCGCTTGTCAAAGCTAACGACGCTTTGGGTTTATTTCCTTTACCTTGCTTCTTTAGCTGTTTTTGTTTGGACTGAAGAACTTTCCTGGTTTTCTCAAACACCAAGTCGTTGATTATGCTTACAGAATAGCTCTTTTTCTTCAGGCGTCTTTCGAAGCTAGCCACTAAACTTCGAAGAGAAGTCGGTTCGTATTCATTGCCATCTTTGGTGCGGACGGAGATGATGAATTGGCTGATGTATTCATTCAGCTCAACAACCGGAATATCTTCTATTTTTCTGTCTTCGTTCTTCGTTTTCAAAAATCTTTCAAGCAATCTTACATCTCGTTCAGTTTTTTTAACGGTGTTTTTGTTTTCTTGTTCTAAAATGAATTCTTCAACTGAGCAAACAGAAGCAAACCTTCCCTCGGCCATTTTCAAAGCGCGCGTTTTTTTGTGTGCAACGGTTGTCGGATGACGTTTCCTTCAGTACGTTCATTCATCACCAGTGAAATTTCGTCGTTCGCGTTGCTGATTGGACGAACGATATTTTTTCACAGTGAAATTTTGTCGTTCGTGCTCCTGATTGGCTTCGTTTAAAATCAGTACGAATTTTATTCACCGTGATTTTCGTGGATAAATCTCAGTACCTATGAAATAAAGCCATTTCCTTTTGATATGTTTTTTCAAGCCAAGCCGTGTTTTTATCTTTAATGCCTAGTGAATCAGCTATTTTCATTTATTTTGCCGGCCTTCAGTTGCCGCATTTCTTTACTGCTGTTCACAGTTGGCTTATTCAGCTGCTTCTTTGTAACCGCGTTGGTGTACAGTGTGCCTTTTATTTACCGGCTTTGGTAGCTCATTTCTCAAGTTTGCTTGCAGTTACCCTATGAGTGTACAAACCATTTTGACCGCCTGTGTATCAAGGCGTGTCCAATGCATCCGGTATTACTGTCGATGCATCTTGTTTTCTTGTACGGAAATGGGCTCTTGTTAGTAATTTTGGCATTTTATTTTTTTTTCTGTCGGAACTTTGCCCTTTTTTCTTTTACCACAGGTGTTTCCTGTGGTTGCATAACGTTGCATATCATTTCAGAAAAAGGGGTGGGAAACATATATAGCCACTATGGAGAAGACATGCACATGTCTCTCGATGATTTCAAACGAGAGGTCACTAGGTGCCGTCATCTGTGGCGGATGAGTGAGGCTGGCAATCTCCAAACCTTGGTCGAAACGCTGGACTACACCAATGCAGAATTGTACTCAGGAATTTATTTAGTCATGACGACACTTCTGACATATCCTGTGTCAACTTGCGTCGTAGAAGTGGCATGAAGAGGCTCCAAATGTCACTTCGGAGCACAATTTCTGATGAGAGATTGCCTTCATTAGCGGTCCTTCATGTACATAAACACAAGGACGTTATCTCACAATTTGCTGGGAAGAAAGATCGAAGACTATCCCTGTGCTTATAAACATTGCAACTTGTATCACCCATAGGTCATTTTACCTTGTTTCAGAAGCTCCTTATTCGGTCCTTAATAACGTTGTGCACTGATCGCCTAAAAACATTTGTAAGAAGGATGAAACTCAGTGAAATATGGGCAGGGCTATCTTATTATAGGTACACTGTGCACTAGTTGAATAAGTCAACGAAAAAAAAGTATGTGATGCGCAATAATAACAGCATTCAATTGCGAAACACTGAGATACTACTTCCTTGCATTTCACTGCTGATAATAAACAACCGGAGGACCCCAGCACTAATCATTAAGGTGTCTGAACACAGTTTGTGCGCGCTCTACAATTTGTGCTGCTGACGTGCATTAGCGCGCGCACAAAGCTTTAAGAAAAACAAACATGGCTTGACACAGCGGCAAAATGAGTGCGCGTGCGCTAACTCGTTCCCGCCATTTTCGCGGGCGGGCGCAAGCAGAGAGACTGGATTCAAGAGAAACCATTCGGGAGAAAATGGTGGCAATTCAAAAATTCCCGTCATATGTTTTCATTTCGCGGAGATAAGGCTGTCGCGAAACAGACAAGGTTTTCACATTGAAGACAGTTCCTAGAGAGACTCTTCGTCCACATATCTTTATTAGCAAACTAATTGTCTTCGCCACCATAGTAAATTTTTCGCTCGAAGTCAATGGCTCGTAAGTGAAACATGAATTCTGTCAGATAACCTTATACTTTTGCCGTAGCAGTGCTAGCTTTCGCCTTTTCTAAAGGTAAATTAATTAGCTGTTGTTTGAGGGCTAAGACTCGGGATAAGTCCGTTTGCAAGAAAAAGATGATTGAAAAAGCTGGTTGTCAAAATTAAATCCACAGAAAAACTCGCCTGAAATCCAGGCTATAAAGCGAAAACAACATGCGGACCGCTGAGGAAACGACACTTTTGCTTGCTTTATTTATCACGCAGTATAAAATTGATTCTTCATAACAAACTTAAGCCACAAAAAAAAATTATGCAAATTAGGCAAAGGGTAGATTGAATCTACCCATGGCTTATTATTAACTGTAACCGTAGACCACATTTCACAAGATTGGATCGCCTGCGGGGTCGCTTTTAATGTTTGCGGTAACGCTTTTTCTGACTTATTGACCTACAAAACAAATGCAGAGTGAAGGACAAATCCTCTAAGATCTGACATATTTTGACATCAGATATTAAAAACAGAATTGCGCTGAGCAAAGCGCGTGGTCCGCTCCACGCGGCAGACGTCCCTAGAAAGAAAATAAAGAAAAAATTAGCTGAGCGGGAAAATGAAACTCCTCTTTCAAAAAACGGCCTAGTACTGAAAATATCAGGACGTAACTAATCGATGGGAATCGATCATCGGAAAGCTAATCGATTAATCGATAATACTCGATAGTGCTCGATATTTTTCGATTGATTAGTCAATTTAATCGATTGAAATCGATAATCACAAATTTTTTTGTCACATCAATGAAAGTTGATAAAAAAAATGTGAGCCATACTTTAAATTCAATTCGATCTCCTCAGAAAAATGATGAAAGCTGTTCCTTAGGGGGATGTCAAAACTTACCCTCGAGCTTACCTTCGAATCGACTTTGAAGATTAAAAACGATGTAAGTTCTTTCTCTAATTCAGATGGAAGGCAAATTTTCTAATTTTCTTTCTCCAGGATCACTGACAGGCAATATTCCAATCCAGCAGTCCTATGGCGCTGTACTCTGTGCTCATCCGTCTGTGCCGTACTCACGAGAATTAAATATCGCCAACTAATGTACAAAGCGAAGGAAATTTTACGCGCATTTGTATTCGAGAATCGTTGTAAAAATATCCAGAGTCTCTGCCTAAATTAAAAGTGACAGAAAGCTGCAGAAATTGACAAATTGTCGCCCGTTCTCGAAGAATTTCAAGCGCTAATGTGGGGGGACACGTATGACGGCATAAACGCGGAGGGCTTGTAACGCGGAAGGCTTGATTAGATTTGTAGGCCTCTTATGTTCTAGCAAAATTTAAAATCCTGTAGTCAATCTTCAATAAAGTGTTAAGGGGCTTTTAATTGGATATATGTGGGCTGCTGTTTATTAGTTGTAGTCAGTTGTGACTCATTCTACGGAGGATCAACCAGACGCTGAAACTGAACACTTTACGAAAGTGAATATACTTCGTCCATTTTTTTCGATAATTGTCGAACAAATCGATAAAATAGATAGCCAATTACAAAAATCGATCAAAATCGATAATCACAAGAAAGCGAGCGATCGATCGATTTCTATCCATTTCCAATATTAATCGATTGATTAGTATCGATTACGATCGATTACCATCGACTTTTATCGAGTATCGAAAATATCGATTAGGTACGTCCTGAAATATTGCTCAGTACATCGGTATATACTATAGTATAAAGTGTATAATGCCCAGCCAAAGCAGAAAACAGTATGTTAGTGCAGTGCGATGATCAAGATTAATATTCTACTCGACAGATAACAACAGCTCAGTACAGAACTGACTACCCAAGTGAGACAAACTACTCGACAGATAACAACAGTTCAATACAGAACTGACTACCCAAGTAAAGCAGTCTGCTCGACAGATAACAACAGTTCAATAATAAGCTGACTACCCAAGTAGAGCAGAATAGGTTAACGCGCGTACAATAACAACTGAATGTAAGTTAGTACAAAATGTTAGCGGAAAGCTTAGGTTAAAATCCTGCTCTACAGATAACAACAGCTCAGTATAGAACTGACTACCCAAGTGAGACAAACTACTCGACAGATAACAACAGTCCAATACAGAACTGACTACCCAAGTAAAGCAGTTTGCTCGACAGATAACAACAGTTCAATAAAAAGCTGAGTACCCAAGCACTAGAGCAGAATCGGTTAGCGCGCGCGAAGCCGGTTAATATCTCGCGTGCTAGACAGATAAAAACAACTCACTAAAAAACTGACTAGCCATGACCAAATGAAACAAAGCAATTCAGTACGAGCAAATATGATGGCTTAGAATAGCATACACAGTCAAACTCATAACTTCAACTTCAACTTACCAGTGTTCTTTCCTTGCGTTGATCATTCGGGGACTACACGCGAGTCCTGCGACCTCGCATTTCCCGCCAATTCGCTTCAGTGATCAGAAGACAAAAATACCAGCTCTCCAAAAGTCTGATGGCTTTTCTTATGGGTTCGATGTGCCTCTTGATATGTCAAAGACAGAAACTGTGGCAAAGCTCACCAAGAAAACATCGAAAAATATACACCGGACATCCATAATTCCAGAAATAAATTATAAACGATTTCGAGAAGGCGCCGCACTTCGTCTATTCCTCATATTTTCGCACGTAGAAATCAAAGTAGATGGCCTGATCAGTGACTGATGTCGATCTTACTTTTCTTCCATAAAGTAGTACTTACCAAACTCAATTTGCGGGGCTTTGTAAAGAGCATCGAGAACCGGAATCGATAAACAACTTACAATTCACGCTTGCAAAATTCGCTTGTAGTAATTCATGGGCAACCTCGCGACAAAATGCAGGTTCTTCGTGAGAGTCTTGGCTACAAAATCCAATGAGATTTTACCAATCTCTATGAGGTTTCAAAAAGGTGTACAAACCGTTTCAGCAAAGGAATTACGATCAGTAAAATTGGACAAACACATTACGCGCCGCATGGCGGTAACTTACGATTGAGAACGCGAAAGCAGAAACTGTGTGACTCAAATAACACTGTATTATCTCTGCTTCATGTTAAGGGACGGACCATTTTATTTTTGAGGGGTGGCTGGGCAAATGCGAAAAAATTTCCTGCACAGCTTTTGCAGAAGAAATAAATATCGTGCATAGCAGCACAAAGCAGATAAATATATTGCAAGCTAGTGAAATAAATTTCAAGCGAAGGTCTCCAATGGTGATTAGTGACGGAAAGATATTTCTGCGGAAAAAAATTGCCCACCCCCCACCCCCAATCAAAAATATAATGGTCCATCCCTTCCATTTCCTGGCAGATGGTTACAACTCACGTACAAGATTTTAAAATAAGACCTCCTGGACAGATTTTTTTTTGCAACCAAAGCCTCTAATTTTTTTTGGCCTTATGCATTCTAAATCAGTGCAGCCATGATAGGCTTCTGGTGCGGCATTTATTACATTGTTGAAGCTACCGAACGCTTGTTTTTTTCACGCAACGAGAACGTACGTAAGAACGGGATCGCAAATGTTAACGCTGGAGAAATCACCCGAGAAATCATCGCGTCTAAACGTGGGTCACGCGTGTTATCTCGTCGTCTGTTTTATTTGATTCTCTGTGGGAACAATTATGGTAATTACTTAACAGCGTCATCCAAACTCTTCGCTAATTGAAGTCTGTCAGCTTTATTTGACACACCCCTGCATCATTTTCCGTCTCCTGTGGAGAATTTTTTTGTGCTCTAAGTTTGTTATGTTATACGTCTTTCTAAGGTGCCTAATTAACTTGAATTGGCATGATAGCTGCAGGAATAAAATTCTGAAACCTTTAGGCAAATATTGGGAAGTCTTATTTTTTCCTAGGTTCAGTTTCCATGCTAAACAAGGTGTCCTTAGTCACAACTCAAACTTGCAATCAATCAACTTTTTACAGACAGAGAGCAAAGAGAGTAACGTTTGTTATTTTAAGGAGCTTTTTTATAAAGCAATAAAAGCGAGAACTACTCTAGAATCACCGAACAGAAAAGGTTTATATAATTGGCGAAGTTGAAATAATTAAATAAATGTGCAAAATATAATCTTCGATCACGGCGTTCTGGCATCACACCGCAGCACTGGAAGAGTTTATTCTGCAAATCTATAAATTTAAATTTAAATGATTTTGGAAACAAATTCGTTGCAAAAAGAAAGAAACTATAATCACTCATGATTCTAAGAGCTAAAGCATGCTGAAGGTTTATTTCATAGAAGCCGAAAATAAGGCGATTAAAAGAATTGTGGTCCATGCAGCTGTTTATAACTGATGCGTGACAATCTTTCTTTCTTGGCAAGCGCTTGGAACAGAATCTGCCTTGTATAGGTGCTAAAGTAACCTCAACTTGAATTTGCCAGATCATCCCAAAACAGCGAAAAGTCTTGATGGAATTGGCTGTTTTCGCAGCGCTCGTGATCGTAAACAAGTTCTAGGAAGACCAGCAACCGTTGTTGTTTTTCCGAATTTGATTTCAGTGCGGTCCATTGGAAGTTGAGCAGTCCGAGTGAACTCTTCAGATAGATTAAAGGAATAATCTATGGAGACACAATAGAGTTTTAGTCTCGGTCTTCTCTCTCTTCATGCATTTTTATCAACGCGCTGCATCCAACACAAGCCACACAATAAGCTTAATCAAACACTCGCGGCTCCGAACTAATCATGAACTAAACTTTTGTTGCAAGCACCAAACCCTTAATGCAAAGTACAACAACTTTCAAACCCCTTTCAACAAAACCAACCTCACCTCGCTGACTCTTGCTTTCTGGTTACGAACTACACAAAACTGGAGCTTTCTCTGTTATAATAGCTTTCTGATCATAACCGGAAACAAGAAAATGACCGGAAGCCCGCCAAAAAGCCGAGCATGCGCACTCATTTTGCCGCTGTGTCACATGGCTCCTGTACATCGATTTTATTTTGTTCAGTCAAGATTGCGTAAGTGTTTTTTTTTTCCGTCTTAACAATCAAAAAGTTTTTTATGTGAGAAAACGTTCGCTTTTTAGTGTATTAAAGGTAATACTATTGGAAAATACCCTGCCTTTCTGGGATTGTTTAAATGGATCGAGAAAGTTTGAGAACCCTGTCAAGCGCAACGCATGCGCAGTTAACCGGAAAATTGTGACTGCATGGCCAGTTAGTGGAAACGCACTGATTTCTACAGAATCGCTTGTTAGAATTTCATGAAATTTGGTAGAAAAATAGTTCAGAGCACGCTTAACTCGCTTGCAAACAAAATTTGAAATCTGACAAAGGACATGTTCAGAAAACGTTAAAATGCAGAACACAAAATTACAGAAGATCTCTCTGTCAAAACTTCACGAGACCAGTGTCAGAAGGCCAGTATTTTTCTGAGTTTTCTAGAGACAAATGATAGAAAAAATCTAACGACTGGATTTTCTGACAACAAATCAAACCATTATTTAATGCTGGTTTATTCACATCTGTGTTGCCATGGCAACGGTAATTAACCCAGTAAAACGTATCAAAATATAATCTTTTTTAGTTGAACTTGCATCTTGCCAATTTTGGCCGCCAAACTGCCAGTGGTTTGAAAATAACGATGAATAACGCAGAAGTACGAGAAAACTGTGTTCGGCCACCTTAAATGAAATGGGGGGGGGGGGGTAACTTCTCCCTACTGAATTTGGAGAAATGTGCGTACCTCTGAAAAAATCCTGGCTACGCCTCTGCAAGGAGCAGTGTCTCTGGCTTTTCTACACAGGTTATTCGAGCAAAAATATGTGTGCGAGTGTGCGAGCGATTGAGACTATAATAAAGTTATTTGATTTTGATTTGTAAAAACCGCCTGCCGCGAGAAAACGTGCCTCGCTTTTGCATTGAGCCGAGCACAACGAGTGTGTAACTGTGCGCCCCAAAATGTATCATTGTACAATCTCTACAGGAATGATGGTCACAAGCTGCGTTTATTCCTTTCCAACTGATATAATTTTCTCACTATTTCGAAAAGTTCAGTTTTCAGTATCTTATTTTATTTTTTTAATTTGCAATGTCTGCTATTTCTAGTTTCTCCGAAAGTTCTAAATACGTACAGAAACCCATCAACTGGTACGGACGAAACTCGATTTGTGCTTGCTCAGCATATGCCTGTATAAATATTCTCGCGCGAGTTTTAAAAGACTCAGTCAATGCGTCTGTGATTCTTGTCACCTTCTTCAGTTGCAAGTTTGAACCGCATTCTTAGATTTTATGAAAAATGTTTCGCTTCCACAAATCATTTTTAAACTGAATTAGACTACGGGAAGTCTCTCTTTCCGCTCTGACAGGAACAGTCGAGGAAAGCGACCGCGAAATCGCCTGCGGGGTTGAAACGTGACGCGCGTGTAGAGCCGCTAGTGTAGTGAGACTATCCCTGAGCGGAAAGAGAGACTGCTCGTAGTCTATAACTGAATTTCAACATATACTGCACGTGATGAACCCTCTTTGATGCATGTATATTCGTAACATAAGCCTTCAAATGTAGTTCTTTCCGATCCTGATATTGAGCAAGCGGGAAACATCTCCCAAGACTCAGCGAACTTTTATCACTGCTTTACTGACAAACGAAAAGCGCACGATGAAGACGAGCAGCCGTGAGGAAAAAATGTAGAGGCAAGAGTCAGTGGATTTCTAACTCCCTTTGAGCCCTTCCCCCTCCCCCCCTCCCCCACCCCGGTGGGGTTTTGGCAAGTTGCAAACCAAATATTTCTTGGCTTTTATCCAAACATTTTCTCGAAACTTGCTGGGCGGATTAGGTCATTGAACACACCATACTGGGTGGGTTCCCAAGTAAACCCACCGGGTTTCAACTTCTTTTATTTACTTTGACACAGTTTTTCACCAGCTAGCTCTGGCATGGCGTTAAGGCAGGACAAATTTCAAAACAATCAGGTATCGTATACTAAAACCAAACCAATTACAAGATGCAGACAATCAAATGAGCCAATGAGAACTTGAGCAAATACATGTGACCAGTACCGAGCGTGGAGAAAACAACGTTCAAGGGCGAAACAAAATTTGGCTGTCATTGCAGTATACGTTCTTAAGTAAAGTCTACTTAACTGTCTTAGTAGGCTGCCAAATTGTTTGAAGACAGTTTCCTAATACATAGGGTTTTCAGCCATAGCCTTCTCGCTCTCTGCTCGGTCGGGTCATAGTTGTTGTTGTTCTGTTTTTCTTGTGTGTGTGTTTTTTGTTTTGTTTTTACCAACTGCTCTTGGTGTAGCGACATTTATTTTTCGTGACAGCAGCAAACAAAAACTGGCAAAAGATGTGTCATCTTGGCAGCCCCGCTAATTAGATGTGTCATCTTAAAAGCAGGAATGTTTGCCACCGTCACAAAGAAACAAATAGTCTTCCCCTGATTGAGTTTCAACCAGGGTTTCAACTCTTTCTTTTTGTTTTCTTTTTTTTTTATTTCTCGTGACAGCAGCAAAAGATGTGTCATCTTGGCAGCCCCGCTAATAAAAGATGTGTCATCTTAAAAGCAGGAATGTTTGCCACCGTCACAAAGAAACAACTAGTCTTCCGCTGATTGAGTTTCAACCAGGGTTTCAACTCTTCCTTTTTTTTTTTCGTTTTTGTTTTGTTTTTTTCTCAAACTTCATTGCTATGAGAAGTGAGAAGACTATTTATGGCCCAGGTTGATCACGTATTTCGCTAAAAGCTGCTTTCCGACTAAAGGTCGCTGCTTTGAACTTTTTAAATATTTCTATGTTCACTTTGCCAGTTCGAGACTTAGTTATGCAGGCCGCTCTCGTCCTTAACTCTACTTACTGTGGCCGAGTAGGCTGACAAATTGTTTCAAGAAATTATTTGAGCACAAAGGCTTTGTAAGGCTCGAAGATATTAGCACTTGAGTGCTACACTGTAAATTCGAGGGTAAATAAAGTTTATTGATTGATTATTGATTGACCATAGCTTTTGTTTCTTATTCACGGACGGGTCATTATTATCATATGTTTGTTTATTTGTTTGTTTGTTTGCCGTCGTTGTTGCTTTTTTTTTTTGCTTTTTATCAACTGCTACATATTTCTTGTGACAACAGCAAACACAAACTGGCTAAAGATGTGACATCTTGGCAGCCCTGCTGGTGATAGACTGCGAGTAGTCTCTAATTTTGGCGATGGAATTTTGGATCTAATTTTCGGCGCTCCCTTCGTGTCGCGTCGCCTCGAAATTTCGCGCGCGCGCGTGTGTGTATTTCGCCCACCCCACAATCGCCATCACCAAAATTAGCTAGAGACTACTCGCAGTCTATGCTAGCGAAAGATGAGTCATCTTAAGAGCAGGGATGGTTGCTACCGTCACAAAAAAAAAAACAAATATTCTTCAACTGAGTTTCAACTCTTCCATATTTTTGCTTAAATGTTACTCCTGTGAGAGCTGAAAAGACTCGAAATGTCACTCAGAGGGATTAGCCTGTATTAACTGAATTATGGACTGACAAAATGAACATCGCAATAACTGAAATTTCAAATATCTTTCCATGAATCAGAGTTAGTAAGTGGCAAAAATACTGTCAACTTAGCGGACAGTCCTTCTAACAGAAGAGGTACCTCTTCCATCGTCTGACTTGTTTAATAGACCGAAAAAGCAAAGCCGATCTCAAACACTACTGATTTCTTCTGATTCTTTCCTTAACATCTTACTGCAACCAGACCTTGTAAACAAATTAATGTGGATTAGCTAAAATTAATTTCAATAAATAAATTTGGTATCCAACTTGTCATACAATGCTGTTTTGCGTTTGTTCGGTCCACACAAATTCCCGCCGAAATTATAGACATTATAGTGCTTTTATTGAGCACTGATCACTGATCGGGGGCGTCCCTGCCTTTACGCGAAATACGCAAATGCGTACCAGAATTTCTCACCTTTAATATGATATTTTTCTATTTGACGGCTTGTAATATAGAAGAGGAAATTAGAACTCAAGTATAAGTAGATAAGGTAATGTTGTGCAATTTCAATATTGCCATTTTCTTCAACACACTTCATAGTACGGAGCAGTGCGCCCGGACGTATTATATTCTCTCTTCGTCTTGTACTTACCAGTAAAACTGATATAAGTGCGTGCAATTGTATAACAGGAGATACAAACACTGCTGCAAAACGAAATTAGCTGTAGCCTATGTTATTATGCGAGAACGACAATACGATTGAAATAAAAAATGTTTTTTCTGACTGTAATCATAATCTGTAACTATGTTTGTCTCCCTTCGGTTAAGGGAGGACGATTAGAAAAGTTATGGGGGGTGGGAGGAGGGGGGGAGGGCGAGCGAAGTACAAAAAAAAGCATGCAACGGAAAATTGAGTTAAAAAATTCATACACAACGAGTACCCTAGACAAAAAGTTCCTGCTTACGGAAAAAAAATATATTCCTACAAGGGAAATGTTAACAAAAAAATTCGTGCAGCTCGAAAATTCCCTCCCCCCCCCCCCCCACCCCAATAACTTTTCTAATGGTTTGTCCCTAAGTATCAATCTGACTTTGTGCGTACTGCCAAAAAATGTCTGGGAACGCCCCTGCTGATCGAAGCCGATCCAAAATAGTGGCGAGAAAAACCTGGCATGTAATTCATGTAACTTCGCGTTTGTGATTAGCAATGATTTATAGCTGTAATGAGTCGACGAAATCTTAAATGCAACCAAGCCATACCTGAGATAAATAACAACGCTGTTAAATTCAGAAAATTACAGATCGAACACGTGGGGTCGTCTCTCATATACCGGACATGTGGCTTTGTTCAGTTCTTGTAGCCCTCTAATATTTTCCCATGCCGACAAGACTACTGAGCTAGCAGCTACAATTATACCGGTAATGATTTTGCGCGGCTTACATACAGATTCAACTTAACAGAGTCCACTACGCGAGACTTTTGTAAAGGACATCAGGGAAGATTTTTCTAATCTTGTTCCCTGTAATCTAGTTTGAATTTATCCCATTGTTTGATACAAAACGAAAACAAGATGTCGATTCCCAGACTTCAAGTATAACATCAATCTAATCACATCGCTTTTAGGCTTCGGAAACGAGTGCACTGACGGTATTGGAAGGAAAATAACCCCTGAAATCAGCGTTTAACAACCATTTGTGACATCGCATCGTTTCTCAAGGAAATGAAACCAGAAACTGCAAGAAAACACTTCATTGATCCTTTTCGTTACTGGAATCCGGTGACAAATAATAATGTACAACTGAGTCAACAGTGAAATACTAGTCGCATCCAACGAACAGAACAAGCGTCATTATTTTGCTTTTCGTCGCGTTTTTTTATTTTTTTAACTTTTCGATTGCTTACACCTTGAGCGGTCTCACCTTACCGCAGATAAATTTTATAAATGAGTTTTTGGTTCGAATTTCCTATTCGAATTTCCTAGTTCCTGTTTCCTATTTCCTATTTCCTATTTCCTATTTCCTATTTCCTGTTTCCTATTTCCTATTTCCTATTTCCTATTTCCTGTTTCCTATTTCCTATTTCCTATTTCCTATTTCCTATTTTCTATTTCCTATTTCGTATTTCCTGTTCGGATTGCCTATTTCGAGTTTTTGGTTCGAATTTCCAAAATTGTCTGGTGATGACTTCTGAATGATGCGTAACACTCCTCTATGGGAAAATCAAGTCACGTTTTATTATGACTTGATGACATGTAAAAGTCGATCCTTACGCCTCCGCTGTTCTGGTTTACATTTGATGCAGTGACATTTCGATCATGAAGCAGCAGATTAAGACGCCTTGCGGTAAGCCCATTAGATACGCTTGAAAAGCCCCTCACAAATTCTTAGAAAAGTTTTCTAAGAATTTGTATGGGACAACGGGAGGTACTTACAGTTCGCGCTTTCTCCGTCCTGTCATGATCGAAACTTGTAAAAGGGACCCCTTAAAAGGTATCAGAATCTCGTTTGGGGGGGGGGGGGGGTTAAATTAAGGTTCAGACCTAAGAGGAAGGAAGTAGTTCCGGTCATACTTTCTTTGTAAGATTATAACCTTAATAAAGGCAACGGTATAACTACATTGTGTTGGCTTCAGATTTAATCACCTTACGTGGTACCAGCCGTGGAGTTTAAACAGTACTCCCGATAATTTTATATGGGATTCCCCCACCCCCATACGGGCACGCCCATATGATATGACAAAATGCGGAGTTGCACGCATTTCGCATACACGGTGTTAGTTCGTTTCTTTTTGATGTTTCCAAGCAGGGTTAACATTATAGTTAATTTCCGTTACCTTTTGCGCTAGACAAAACTGAAGGCCCACGGTAAGGCCAGGTTGACTGTGTGACGGTCAAATGGTTCTGTCACGTAAAGCGTTTACTGAAACGGACTTGCATTCATCACGCAAGAAAAGTGTACTATGTAAAAGAAAGATGCTTTTTATAAGTGATTTGTTAACAGTCAGCAAAGGTAAATAAAGCAATTCTTTCGAGTTTTCTAGAGACAGGTACAGGTATATATGAGGTCCATATTGTGTTTGTGAGAAATGCCTAGCATTTCGTGACTTTTATGGAATATTTGCGACGACTAATTATTAACTCAGACAGCAATGTGACATGACCGCTTGTTGCGTTACTTGACCGGGCTCTTTTAGTTGATTTTGAATCAAAATTTACTCGCACCCAAAGACGATTCAAATGCATGTCTGTTTCCCTGAAATCTTTCCTCGTGGTCGCAGTTGATCCATTTAAGTTAGATGTTCGCCATGCATAGAGGAGAAGCAGCGTCAGAAGCGCTCTCGCCTTGAAGAGGCGTCGCTGGCCGTTTTGGTTCAGTCACGTAGGAGCGAATCACGGATACTCCGCAGTATTCCGATTGCGCCGAAGAGTCGCAACATGGTAAAATTCCGTAATTCGTAAATTTTTTATCATCATTTTTCCTTTAGGAAAGCGTGCACACAAAAAACACTTCAATAACATTAAAATTTGTTCGTTTAACATTCTTCGAGTGTGGGCCATATTTGGCACCTTGTTGCAACAAGTACTAAACTTCGTGACCACCTGTTTTTAAAATTCGCTTAAACCACAATATATTTTTATATTTACATGCTATTCGATGTAAGGTTAGTTGGTCTGAATAGAAAAATTGTGTTCAAGGAGTTGGACCTTTGTGTAATGACGAATTTAAAGTTTGCATCTTTTCTTCATTGGCGTTAATGGCGAGAGAGCCTTCGAAAAAAAATTTCTTTAATGCAGTAAACTTCGATTAATCGCTCTAATATTAACATCAATGTACTATTCAAGGAATAGTCTAATACAGAAAAATATATAGCTCGCCAGAAATCGCTACATTTTGAAGTGGCGAGACCGTCAAAACTCCCTATTTTTGGTTCACATCACCGCTAAAAATCGCCACCTCGCGGTGAGGGCGATTTTGGCTGAGAAAAAAATTTTTTGTAACATTTACAAAAAAGATAATGCTTATGTTTACTTTTAGACTAGGATAGTTTCGTGGGTAAAGTTTGAAGGAAATTGATTTTCTGACCCGAAATGCAGCGGACCGCTTTTACACATCATCACTTACTGTGATGTGTAAGAGTAGCTCCTAAAACGGATGGCAAGGGCCTCAAACCAAACACGAGTCGGCAAAATCGTAATTGAAGAACTTGAGAATTGAGAACATACGGGTCTTTCAACCACAGGAAACGAAGCATGTCTCTCTGGGTCTCTTGGTTACCGATTATCAAGAGGGCTTTCTCAATGTCTGCGGAAATTGCAATTCGATTCCAGCGGAATCTCACCAGTACGTCTTTTAGCTGTGGTATGTAATTTAGGCCAGCTGGCAGAGAGTCATTGAGGGAATGTTCCTGTCCTGGTGACTTTTCCGAGCTGTCGTAAACAATACGGAGTTTCGTCGTTTCTCGATCCCTTCGTAGGACCGCGTTGTGAGGTAAGTAATGCACGTTTTCTTTAGTTTCCTCTTCAGGCACCTGATCTTGTACCTTCTCGATGATTCCTGCTGCCAGCTGTTCTTCAATTATGTGGTCGTATTCTTGTAATACATCCGACGTTTTCAGGCTCAAATTGAAGTGCATAGATTTCAGGCGGATGTAGCAAAGATTGTAATTGTCAGGAATAGGTAAACAATCATTCTTCCAGGGAAGCTCGATTTTGTATCGCTGCCCATTGCGCTTAATGCTCACAAAGTCCTCCTTAGATTGACAAATATTGTCCTTTGTCCCATGAATTCCAATGGCCTCGATCGGTTTCCCAGAATTTCTGGAATTTCTCGAAGGTGTTTACCAATTCTTGTTTTTCGTGGTGGGGGGTGGGGGGAGGGGGTGGGGGACGAAAGAGCAATCTCCTGAAATAATCAAGTTAGATGAAACTGAATCTGCGCATGCTATCACGGACTCACGCAAGGCACCCGACAAAAGCCATCCAAATTTGCTAGAAACTGATGTTGGGCCAGAATCACCTCGTACAGTTTCGCCAGTGACCACATCCCAATAATGGTCAGTTCCGATCAGAATGTCAATCGTTCCATAACTATCATCTAAGCTGTCGGCTAATTGTAGACCCTCTAAATGAGGATAATCCACTCTGACCTTTGAGGGCAATGGAGAACAAATAGTCGGATAATTCAAAGCGCTAATTTCGACTTCCTCGTTGCCGTGATTCTTCAGTCGGAGTTTAACAACTTCACAGCTTTGCTTTCGGTAGTATTTCCTCCAAACATTAAAATGCGGCGTTTCTGTTTTGACAGGCTTTAACTTCAACCTTCCTTTTAACTCGCTCGTAACATAACTTCGCTGGCTGCCATTGTCAAACAAGATGCGCACGTGCGTTGATTTCGTGTTGTCTTCATTGACAGCAATAGCTTTCGCTGTCTGAAGAAGAACCGTTCCTTTGTTTCTAACAGCATTAGTTGTAGTCGTGTTGCTGGTTTCTTCCTCAGGTGGGATTCTCAGCTTTTCGCCACTGCGAGAATTGGAAAGAGTTGGACAAATTGATTAATCCCACACGAAAATTGTAGGCCTACTTAATCTTAAAACTTAACAGCAACCTTACAAGTCGACTACTTGTAAGGTTGCGACTACTTACTCTCGACGTTAAAATAAAACCTGACATGAGCCTTACATAAACGTCGTAGGAGCGTTAAAAAGCCAGTTTTGAGGGTCTTGTCACGGTTTTGCCTACGTTAATGTTATTTTCACAAGTGGCTTTGTTTACAGTTACCAGACAGTCCAAGTAAAAATGTAAGGAATGTTTAGGTTCACGTTAGGTTTAGTGAGGCTCTTTATGTCAGTTAAGATCTGTTTAATGTAAGATCTATCACTAGCGACTTTCAAGGGCAAAATTTAAGGAATGGTTGGTTCGTGTTCGGCTCTTGTGAGGTTCTGGATTGAAATTCAGTTAAGATCTGTTTAATGTAAGATCTATCATTCGCGACTTACCTCACTCGAAATAACAATGAAAAGAATTTGTCATCATTTTTGAAATGAACCTTTGGGCGTCCATAAAAATCCACCATCGGCACTCGTTAGTCCTTTTTGGTGGGTGCACCCTTCGGGGTACGTGCGCGCTGTGGGTTTCCCTTTCTTGTGGAGAGAAGCACAGAATGTCAAACCGGACTTGTCAAAGTTTTAACTCATCGATGTTAAACAGCTACAGTTGACCGCTGCAGGTTCTTTGCACGATATCAAAGTCACTAAAACTTCCTTCGCCAGCAACTAATCGAGCGATACCTCCAACACCAAGAAATTCACTCGCAACTCCAAGTTATCTAGTTCTGCCACCACGAGCAATTTATCCAGCCAGCTGTAATTCCAAAGTTCGAAGTTCTGAATCAATCATTTACTTAGCCCAATTAAGAAGCATGTTTTGAAAAAGAAAAAAGATGTTGAAGTCACGGGGAAAGATTGAAGTCTAGCCCATCTATTTTCTTTCAACTTTAATTCGTAGCAATATATAAAACACATCACATACTTTTTTTATCCGAGCTAAAAGCCACTGTGGCTGTTGTTTTCATTTCAGCCTTTCGCGGGAAAAGCTACCACAACGAGAAGGGACAGAAGAGAAAGTTTGGAAGAGATCAGTAAGGAAATCAATAACCATGATTTTCTGAAGGCCAAGGTTCCCATAGATCTAGTTCTCGGCATCTTTGCTCATAATATTTGTGTCATTTTTCTGCAGAGTTATTTCGCCTTCAGGATGTTCAAATATCGCCCTCTGTTTTTCTTCCTGATTGTTTTATTGCTGGTAAGTTTCCCAAGGTCTCGTCTCTTTCATTTGTAAACTAGAGTAGTTCCCTGCTTTTCGTGACGGTACTCGCCACCTCCCCCTAAGTCGAGAGTACCCTTTGGTTTCCATGGTTCCCTGTATCCCCATGAAGTTCTCATTCTTTTCGACCATTTTTACTCTCCTTATCAACTGCCCACTCTGGTCCTGTGCATTCCCTTCTACTCTCCTGTAGACTTCTGCATATTCAAATATTCCCTACTACTCATTTTCCCCCTTTTTTTGCTATCCCATAGAGGGTCTATTATAGGGGGTCACACATTCCGCAATCTGCCTTATTTTATCCTGCCTAGACCGCAAACCGCTTTTTTTTTCTCCTAAAGACCGAAACCGCCTTTATGGCAGAAAGATTGAATCGCAATAACAATGTTTTAACAGTAGTTTACACACTTTTGCCGTATGTTCGCATAATAATCGTACTTCTGCTCACAATGATCACGAGATCTTAAGCGTAGAACATCTGTTTTTTTCTAATTCCTTTCAATAACCTGCGATCAAATAGTGTCAATAGTTTTGACATCCAGTGGGCAGTTCACAGAACCCAAAAACATAACAATTCAAATTTAGAGGGTTACGTTGGGTGTGCTCTTGCGGTCTTTCTGAGATGAAATTTAGTGACAACACAAGCGTGTGAACTTTAGGTTACCTTTACCGTGGAATGTTTCCAGCACAAATTAGTGGTCTTGTAATATGCGCCGGGGGAGTTATTCGTAACCTCATGGTGGCCGCGGTTTCGAAGCCTAGCATACAAAGCATTCCACAGAAACGAACCTTCCATCCCTACACGACTACTGCAAAGAGCGCTCAGACTTATCTTAGCGGAGAACTCCTTCCAGTTTAATGGAAAAAACTACCTACGGCTACTGGGCTCCAAAATGGCAGTTGCTTTCGCTAATATTTTCATGGCTAAGGTAGAAACAGAGATCTCAAATCAAAGCGCTTTAAAACCGCTTGTCATTGACGACATCTTCTCCCTCTGGAACAGAACCAGAGAAGATATCACACAGTTCATTTAACAAGCTAACAAATGACATCAAACTAACAAGTTTACGGCTGAAGTATAAGAAGCACAAACAAACTTCTTGGCCACTACTGTTTACAAAGGCGAAAGATTTGAAACTGAGTCGCTGCTAGATGTACGTACCCACTTTAAGCCCACTGAAACATTTTAATGCACCCATTTTTCAATCTGCCGTCCATCAGGAGTAAAAAGAGGATTCATCAAAGTAGAGGCTCTAAGACTACTCAGAACCTAACTCTTCTAAAACATTATTTGAAGAGAGCGTCACAAACTTCACAAGAGGATACCCAGAGAACGTTATTCAAACAACCCTCTCAGAAGTTACTTTTGAAGACAGGAATCAAGCCCCCCGACAAAAACAAAAACAAAACAAGAAAATGTTGCCCTTTTCGTTACGGTAACGCAATATCACCCAGCAATGCCAAACCTAAAACCAGTACTCATGGACAGCTGGCATTTCATAACACAGAGATAAATCCATTTTTAAGGAACCGCCCCTAATATCGTACAAAAAAGGGCGTTCCCTTAAAGAAAACTAGTGAGAGCAAAACTCTAGAAAGGATAAAACACGCGCGCAGGACTCGCGCAGGCCTGTAACTCGTTTAGACATTAAAAAGAGGATCACAAATCAAAACTGCAGTTACAACTACTGGCCTAAATTTTAAAGCCATGTTAAAGGTAAAATGCGCGGGGGAGTGGCACAGGCCCATCACCCATTTTTTAATAAAACAATATCTGACTCGAGATCCACGGCCGCCATTATTTGGCTTTGAAGCCTGGCCTACTATCAAATTACCTCCCTGCAGGGGGAGACAGCACAAAAACTCCTGCCTTACTCTACCCCTAAAAGACACTCTTTTGTCCAGCGAGAAGCTACAAGGAAAATAAAGCGACCGCACATATGGCTTGAAGAACCGCCACCAAACACGCAAAGACCGAAAACCGCGTAATAAAGTTATAATTTTCCGCAACCGCGCTATAATTTCTTAACCGTAAACTGCCACATTATTACGGATGTAACCGCAAACCGACACTCAAAATTGGCTTAAACCGCCAAACCGTCAGAGTATAATAGACCCTCCCCATACCCCCTGTTTTTATTCACCTCTCCCTCTACTCCCATGTATCTCCCAGTTCTGACAATTAATATACATCTTTATTACATGGCAAGCAATTCTCTAGTCTAAATCGAGTGTTCTGATTGGTTAGTTTTCGGTCAGGACTTTACAGTACGGAACAAAGGAGACTTTTGTCTGATTGGTTAATCATTTTCCTAGTACCCAGATTCCTGAAACGTGCGCGCCAGTGAAATAAACAAAGATGGCGGCCTGAGTAAAAGACATAGTTTCCATTGTTTGATCACTTATTCTTAACCTTTTTGGTACATATGGCAATTCCAGGCGCTTTGCTAACTTCTCAGTGGCGTAAAGAAATTGGTTTAAGGTATTTTAAAGCGGAAAACGAGTGTTTAGCACGGGCTTTTGCAATTGTGAGCAGGAAAATTTTTCCTTCACACCGCAAGAAAATATCGATTCTGGTTCCATGAAGTGAGGGAGACAAGATTAGATGTCATAATAAAATCAGGAGGGATTCAAAGACTGAGAGGACAGGGAGATTCGAAGTCTTAGAGCTGCCGTTTTTACCGAAGCAGGTAAGCTATCCTACTCACAATTTTAAAAATTAGTGTTCGCTTGCAAGTTTTTGTTAGCTTTTGCTACACATCAATCGATCAGTGAACTTTCCTTGTTTCCTTTCTTTTGCGGCAAAAGAATGCAACAGGTAGCACAAATAAGGTAAAGAATACTTGAAACAAGAAATCTACCATTTTTATTTTCATTTAACACATATTTTGGAAATCTCCAGGTTTGAGGTCCTAATCTCCAGGTTTTTCTGGGCTTTTTTTCAAAGTCTCCAGATTTGCATGTTTTGGAGGTTGGCAGGTCTGTAAGAAATAACTTGGTGAGAAGCAGTGATTTTTATACCATCAGGATTAGTTAATATACACTTGATTTTTTCATGTCCCTGACATAATAATTGCCCTGTGATAAATGCTAATATTTGGGAATAAAGTGTAGTGACTTTTTGGAGACTTTTCATATGTTCTGCAATGTTATAAATATCTTCCACTTGACAGTGCCCTGTTTTAATTGCCTTGTAAAATTCGTTGTGTTTTATTTTGACCAAAACTGATTTTCCTTCTCCAACCAAACATTGTTAATTTAGTTCTGTCTTTTTCTTCACTCCCAGTTATTTATACACCCAATAAAATATTTATATCTCCCCATGAGATGCAAGGATTTGGGATTCCAATGCTTCTTATTAATAATACTACTACATGTAAGTTTTATATACGGGTAATGCATGTCTGATACTGCATGAATTCTTTGGTCTTTATTTAAAAAGGCTTGATTCAAACATGGTGCATAATTTGTTCTGTGGGTATTGTCTTTGTTCTTTACATTGTTGTTGTCTTGGAAATGTAAAATCAGATGACAAAAGTCTCCTTATACAGACACTTGGGGACTTTTAATTGCTCATGGGAGCAGTTATTTTGGATGTTCCTGCAACTTGCTGTATGTTAAACATTATACCAGATTTCTCTATAAATGTACAGTAAGTGTAATAATTTTGCTTGAAGAATTTTAAGGACATCAAGAGAACATTTGATGTTTACAAACGTTGACTTTTTGGTTATTATAATTTGTAAAGCAAGAGTCTTGTCTCATTAGCCAATGGGCCTCTTGTTGCCATATTTACACCAAAGGTTTCCTTGTTGGAATTAACTCAGTTTTGTATGATTTTATTTGTGTTTGTCACCGGTAAAGTGTTTTTCCCGTCAATTTTTGCCTTGCATAATCTAAAACTACCTTAGTTTTTTGACAGAAAGGTGGTTGTCCCCCTCCCCCTAACTAATACCAGGATTCTACTGCCCTGATAGCCTGAGTATACTCAGGCTATCAGGGCAGTAGAATCCTGGTATTAGTTCTAAATGAAATGGTCTGCGATCATCTAAAAGTCAGTATCTTAATTCACACACAACATGAAGCATCAAAAAGCAACTCGACCGTTACTTTGCACCTCGCTTATGAATCGATAAATATTAATAGCTTTATCCCAGGAAAGTCTTGCTTTATCCTGATTGGACAATTAAGATATGTAATTATACTTAACCACTATGCAAGGGCTCCTATTGATAGTAGATGCTTTGATTTCTGAAAGAGCTACCCTTTAAAATTTTAAATAAAGGTGTCTAATTTTAATGGCAACAGGAAGCCTTAGGTTATGCACACAGTTAGCACCTATCATAGTTTTCCATCAGTCTTACCAGTCTTGAAACCTTTTCTTTCAGGAGTAGATTTTAAAGAAGACCAGCACCCAGTAACCTGTAGTGTGTTTGTAACTGGGTTGCCTGTGTAGGTCCAGCCCTAAGGCATTGTGGGTAGTGGAATAAAGGAAGATGGCAGCTTGAAAACGTGTGTGTGTTTTCTTAGTGAGAATCCGCCTACATCGAGGGCCGGTCTGGTGTGCAGACATTACATAACCTTTGTTTGGGCTGTTGATTTATGTTCTTAGAAAACGTTTGTGAACCAAAGGATTTTCACATAGTTGTTGTCTTGTCAGTAAGTTTTCAAGTAGCTGACTCCACAAAATACATTGCAGGTGGTTAGAAATGGCAAGTAAAAATTGGCAACTCTTAACGTTAACTTGTAACTTCCTATTATGATAAACCTTTCTATGGAAAGCTGCATTCATTTTTTGTTCCAGTGTCTGATGGCTATGATGTTTTATCCTTGATCAAAAAATGACCTTATTATATTGCCTAAGAAACTCTTTTCTTTTCAAGTTACAATTGATTTTGCAACATTTCATCTAAAAATGTCTTAAATTCCAATCAATAAAGGGACTGTTCACTTTTTATAGGGTAAGGGAATAGTGGAATTTGATGGGGGGAGGGAGGAGGGATGCAAAAGTGGCTTGACAAAACAGGGATGCCCTAAAAAGGAGTCTGCAAATAATATGGTTCTTGTCCTCCTGAGTTTGTTAAAGGAAATAAAGGAACTTGCCTCGTCTTATGGTCATCCAAACAACTAGGCCTCTAAGGGTCAAAATTGATTTTGGGTCCATAACATTTCATTGCCCTCTCCCTGCTCCTTTAGAAAACTGGCGAGTCCCTAACTGGTCCCACATACTCTAGGTATTCATTTTAGCAGATTAGGAGTTTTACTAAATGGAAGACCATGGCAGCTGTGTGTACAGCTTAGGCAACTGCAAAAAAAGTCTGAAAAAATACAGGCTTGGTTGGGATATACATGTAAACCCAATGATAGCAGTGTAGCACTCTTACCAACTGAGCTATCAAGCCAGCTTGGAGTTGTTGGTCTTTGTGTGAATTCATACATATTCCCAAGAAAGACAAACCAAAATCATGTGCATGTATTCTTTTTCATACTGAGAGTTCATGTTGCAAATATAGTTATTAGTATTTTTTGTAAGAAAAGAAAGAGCGCCTTTTCTACAATTTTAGTGATCTTCTAGATAGGTTATGTGTTTTTTTTAATAAAAGAAACCAAATGTTTCATTACTTCACAGGTAAATTTTACAGCGTAAATTAAACACAAAGGAACTGTTTCTGGTTATTTTGATGGGTTTTAAAGGTAAATAATTTTTTAATTATGTTCCTTTTAAAAGTCAAGAAAAGTAAAGAGTAGGACAAATACGTTATCCTCAAAATTGTTTTTTCTATATCTCTGTGTGCTGCTTTTCAAATATATTTTGTATTTTTAGTAGATGCTATGTGTACATTTTATGTCTGGAATTACATGTAAACTTTTCTAATTGGAAATGTATTTATATGAATCTTGTTTAGTATTAGACACAGTGTACAATCAGTAAAATTAATACAACTCACAATGTACTTTAAGCTTAACATGTGAAGAGCACATTCTACGCATTATGAATAGATCTGTTTAAAAGACATGGAGTTGAAATTTCTATGTATTGTTCCTTAATAAACTTTAAACAGTTCCTAATCACTAATTGGGTAGTTTTCTTCAGTATTATAACTAATTCATAGGTTTTTGGTGGAGTACTGATCACTTTAAGTTAAATTTCTCATTCCGCGTGCTTTTGCCGATAACAGCTGCAGCTCTTGTCCTTGTTTCTTTCATCTCACGGAACTTATTTTGATGTTCTTGTAGCCTCACTTTCCCCGTTCCTCTCCGCACGCCTTGCCACCTTTAAGTTAACACTGTTTAGCCTAACTTGTTCTTACCTTATTATTCTACTCTCGGTTGAAAGCGATCGCTGTACCAAGCCCTATTGTAGGATATATAGCCCAAACAACACCTATCTGGCGACAAGATTCGAGTAATTTTTTTCACAATTTTCTGCTGGCGCGTCATCTTATTGGCTTTCCTTTTTACAAATCGTGGCAATACAATTAAAAAAACCCAGAGAAGAATCGATATTTCATACTGTTTCATCGCTGGAGTTTTTAGAAATCAAAGTAGCCAAATGAATGAACGAAACAAGGTAGACTGAGGTGCGACCGTAGCGCAATTTTAATCGTATGTCATTGACAATGATACACACCTTGACGACTCTCTGTTGAGCCCTGCCACTTTTATCAATATCTTTTCTTGAAAAGTCGCTTCCTTAATTAATAAACTGTTACCGGCAAAAGAGATTTCGTGTACCAAAACCCACGACAAAAGTCTCGGATACTTGAAGCAAAATATTTGTTTGGAATAAAATTGAGCTTTTCTATAGCAGTTGCGCTGTTAACTGCTTGCGTCTGAGCACAATATTTTCGCTTAAGCAGCAAAACTCATATAATTCCTTTATCATATCGATTTTATACTTTTGCCTCGGCTATATGTTCCGTTTTCTTAATGCCAGAAATCATTCACAACCCCAAAACATGTAGTTTGCGACGCGG
The DNA here is from genome assembly GCA_964017195.1 of Siderastrea radians. Classification (NCBI taxonomy): domain Eukaryota; kingdom Metazoa; phylum Cnidaria; class Anthozoa; order Scleractinia; family Rhizangiidae; genus Siderastrea; species Siderastrea radians. The sequence continues at coordinate 52,492,688 of OZ024888.1, forward strand.
ACGCCACTTTTTACCTCCCTCTTGTCAATGAATTTGTCTTTCTGCCCCTTTCAAGCACAAATTATCCTCAATGCGACAAACATTACGCATTTCCATTCAAGTTCAACTTACTTTATTGATAAACAGTACTTGCTCTTACGTTGAAGTCCGTTATGATGATGAAGAACAAAGACAGGAAGGCAAAACTTTCGTCTGCTTACCACGAGTTTTCAATTCACCCTCGCCTTTTTTGACTCGTCTCATTTCTCAGATTTGCAATCCCTTGCTGCGATTTTCCTCACGATGAATTATCTTGACCGCAAAGCTGAGTTGATGACCTAAATTTGGAAGTTATTCAACAACTATACATTTTTACTGCGTCGTTTGCCCCAGAACACAGGATGAACATTCAATGGAATACAAAGCCGTCAGCACGACCACCGCCATCTCCTGTTTTCCCGCGTTTCGAATGAAATTCAAGGCATTTCAAATGGAATTGTGCGCATGCGCGACATTAGTCTCCTTTGTTACAGTACGGACCATTACCATGGAAACGGTCATTTTTGGATCTTTTTTTTTTCGCGCTCCCGCTCCCGCAAAATTCAAACTGCGTAAAAGCAAGACGATAAAGAAAGGAAAGGTCTGGAGCTGGTACAAAGCAAACGAACGAGGTAAACACGTACTGTTTAGAAAAAGCGCTCCTCAATCAACTTTACCGGCTTTTTGATATAGGCAAAAGATCGGACTCGCCAGCAGTGAAATCAATCGAAAAGCATAGCCAACGTTCTTCAGTGACTGTGTGTGTTTATCGTTTCTTTGTACGGCTGTAGACTGTAAGCTGTAAAGAGCCGAGTAAATCGGCCAACACTTAAACTTAAAACTTTTACAAGTCCCACGTTATTTACGAAGGAGAATGCTCATGCGGAAAAAACTATGTAGGTGAAAAAATGCGAAATTTTGAAGTGCGAATAACTGAACATTCAAATATCTGCCACACCTCGGAACCAGCACGTCACCTTTTGGAAAACCCAAGTCACTCATTCCAGTGGAGAGTCCTTTGTTCAGCAAGATCTTATTTTAAGAGAAAGATCATCGAGGGCCTAATTATCCAACAAAGGAGCCCAACTTTGAACAAACAAGTTAATTGCTATGTTGCGCAGTTGTTCCCTTCGGGAATAACCTGAGTATAAAAACCATGCAAATCACGAACGGCCTTTTAACCCTGATGATGACATACTTGTCGAAAACGTTTGGTTCCTTTTAATTGTTTATACCCCCCTTTTTATATTTTTTTTAGCCTTGTATATACATCATTTTACCTTTTAGCGAATATTATGTCCACCTCGGCGAAAAAAACTGAAAACTGAAAAACAACTAGCAAACGGCTTTTATCGGCAACTGTAAATCGAAAGGAAACGATCTCGTTCTTGTCTAGTTAATATTGGCCATCGCTTCAGTCAGCGCTTTCCACAAGAACAAATTAAAGCTACACGTACGTGCATTAAACTAAAACAGTGTACCTTGATTCTCCAGCGAGATATTTGCTCTTGTAGTGGACATCCTTGAAAATGATTTTGGCTTGTTCACAAGTCCGCTCTTGCTGTAGCTTGCGCTAAAAACAACTTTGTTAGGTGCGACGAAAGTTTGCTCTCAGCATCCACAAGGTTCTCCATAAAGCCACGGAAGCAAACAACTTGCAGTATTTGATGGAGAGAGAATTTCCAGTGTCTATTTTTATCAAGTTCGAGTGTTCCTTTGTTCACATTAGAGACAAACACGCTGCCACAATTTCCAGTTTGAGAAGCACGTTTGTGAGATTTTATCGCGGCCTTTTCATTGTTATTCCGCTTTTTCCCGAATTGTCTCCGCCCATAACGAAGAAGTATTTTCAAATAAAATTATCTTGTGTTGTAGAGGACGACGAAAAACTGACACATATAATAGAAGCAGAGCAGTTTTCATCCAAGAGCCACGCAATTTTTTGCCGATCGACAGCAACGATCCACAAACTGATTCGAAAGCCAGTTAAAATCGCTGGCTTCTTTCCTTAACATCGCACCGGAAATTGACTTGAATGAACTAACGGAAGTGTTGTTTCGTACGAAAAATGATGCCATATAATAAACCACTTACTAACTTCACTTGCTCGGGACCGTACCGGGGAATAATGGCCCTCGGTGGTTTTTGTACGGACCTCGCGGCGCGCGGTCCCTACTGCCACGACCTTGGGCCAATATTCCCCAGTACGGCCCTTGCGCTCAGTTACCTGGCATACGGTGCACGCGACTGAAATTGAAATTGACCAATCAGAGCTCAGTACGCGGGGCAAACTGAGTTTTCCTACGTCATAAGGAGAATGGACCCCGGGAACGAGGTTGTCGCCTGTTCAGTCGAGCATCGTGTTTGTGTTCGTTTACCAGCAATGTCACACCAGTGATTCTAGTTAGATTTACATTTATATGTATGAATGCTGGCAAGCAAGTGCTTATCTCAATGCAGTTTTAGTTTTGTGAAAGTCAGTTGTCCCATTTTCTACGTTTAATCATATAAAAGGAATTTCGTAAATAAGCGATCTGATGTAAGCTTAAAAAATTGCAGTTCATTGCGTAGTCTTTTAAGATGTTTTTCGTTAAAGTCCGTTTTTTTGAGCAATTCTCATTTCGCAACTAGTTTACATTTTATCCCAAAATTAGATAGTGTGACCATTTTAAACTGGGTCGTTGTTGTTTTCTCAACCCAGTTTAGTATTCGTCACCGCACATTTTATTGTTTTGACTGATTGCTAATTTAGTTATCTAACAAACTGAAGAGTCAGTCGCTCTGTCGTCAAGTTTATAGTCTTAGTGTAAAGCTCTATGTTTTTTCAGTTGTGGAATATTTTATCAGCTCCCTGTAATGTTATATTTTCAGCTTTCTCACTTGAAGTGAATGCCATTTCTGTCCTAAATTAAAGACTAATTAAAAATAATTTAGAATCGCCAATTCAGTGATTGAGTTCAGTGTAGCATGGTTTTGTAGCGTGTCTGTAGATCGAAATGAAAAAGTTATTCAAACAACTATAGGTGAAACAGTTCTCGGTCTAAAGCTATTTTGTCCAAAAAGAGACTCTAAAAGCTTCCGAAAAAATAGTTTAGGATGTGTTCTTTAAAACACCCGAGTAATACTTCGCGGGTGAAAAAGTAGTGCCATTTCCCCTCCATAATTGTGCTTGGAAGCTTCAGAAAACATTTTTCAGGTGACTTTTCCCAGTAAACGGCCTGATGCCTGGGCGATATTGTTTATTTTAGCAAAGTTGTTTAATGAATGACAGAACTAAACAGCCAGTGGGCATGCGAATCAGTGAAAAATGCCTACCGGTATTTAGATTGCAAAGTCTGTCGAGTCGCTCCCCGGCTGCCGGGAGTGACACTAAGTGAGTGCATTCGTTTTTTTAACAGAGCAACTGTAGTTTTACAAGTACTCTTCTTGACCTTAATAAGCTTTCCAAGGAATGCTGCAAAAAGCGCTGTCAGTGAATGTCTAGCTGAAGTCTTATTTTTGAAGGAAAATAAGTCGACTTTCCTGTTTCCTCAGCGGTCCGCATTGTGTTTTTGCGTTTATGTTTTCCCTTGTTGTTTTTCATCTTTAAATATGAGCAAGCAACCTGGTGAGAAAAATGGACGAGAAAAATCACTTTGCAACGAATTTAAATTAAGCAGAAATTCCAACAGCGTCACTGAGACACAAATCAAAATTGTTCCAGAGTGCCTAATTTCTTTAAATAATACGACAAGAAACTGTGTAGAAATAGAAATTTAAGCAGTTAGCGTTGTGTTTACAATTCAGCTTAATAATTTCTTTCATCGTCACGTCGATCATAAACAAAATTGCAAGCGGTGGGTTCGATCAGTCAGGAAGGCTTTCTACTCCGAAGTATCAAGACAAGACACAAGATAAAACACAGTAAAATGAAAGAGAAGCATTTAATAAAAACTGTCACACATTCATGGCGAGTCAGTACGAAAATCAAGAAGCAATCTAAGCAACAACCGAACATACTACCAAGAAAGAAGGAAGTAAGGGCGACATTTTTTGGCTATACCACACAAAGTTGACTCTGGTTTTACCTTCACTCGTTGTAGCTCTCTGTTCCAAAATCTCCAAATATTCTGATACAAATCGGATGCTATCTAAAAGAAGTTGAATCGCTTCCCAGTTGTTTGAGTGTTGTTTTTACCATTCTGTCCACAACCCTAAACTGAGAACAGGTGAATTCTGATGTTCCTCACTACAGTAATCCTGTTTCTGAGCTGCATAGAGATAACCTGTTCAAGTTAAAATTCTGTCTTCAGTTCGACTAAACAAGCACATGATGACGCCGACTGCGAACGGATTACAATATTGCTCCGTTTCAACTCCCGCAGCTAATATGGTGAAATCGTACAGCTTCAATCCACTTTGAACGATGATTATAACAATGTTTCAAGAAAAATCAAACACGTACCGCATTTTCAGAGCCAAAAATTAGTAGATTTTTCCCAAAACTTGTGCCACTTCGTTCACTTTGGTTCGGAGCAGTTTCATTTTGATTCATTCAGCTTTGGAGAGAAACGCTGCACACTTAGCAAGCTATTGGCGCCTTTTTCGTTCAGTCATGTGACCAATTCTTGTCCCTTTTTATCTCTTACTCGTTTATTTCTTTCTGTCTTGATTTTATAACAGCTATAGTGGTGGACGTTTAATAAAACAATTATTCTTCTCGGACTTGCTGGATATCGAATAATTATAACCAGCTCGCCGCTATGCACCGCGTTAGTTATCTATCATTGCAAAAACCTAACACTGGACGTAACAGTTAATGACGGACGTTAAAATAGTGACTTTGACTGGAGTGAACGTCTGACGTTATAAGTTTCGTCGGACGTTAAGTTTTATGCAACTCGCTCCCGTTGCTTTCCTGCCCTCTGGCTCGAGTTGGAAAAACTGGACAATTAGCAAGTGACATCTTGTAATCCATATCGCAATGTACCCAATGTTTCCCCAATGTTACGATGAGGGATGATGACATAGGAAAACTCGGTTTTCACTGCCGCTAGCACCGCGGGCGCAAGCTTCGTATGCCAGGTAGTAAGAGGTTATTATTTGGTCTGTACCCGTGCGTCCCATGTTCTCCAATGTATCTCCCTGTACTTCCCTTTATGACCTTGTATTCTCACGTATCCCCTGTACTCCCATGCATCCCTTGTACAATCATGTATTCCCCTGTATTTATATGTATCCACACTTATTCCCATGTACCCATGATTGTCTGATTTATCCCCCTATACTCCCACATAACCCCGTGTATGTCCCTGTATCTCTTGTTCTCTCATGTGTCCACCTGTACTCTTATCTATTCTATTTTGTTCTCACAGTTCCCCCTGTATTCCTATTTACCACCTGTTGTCTCATATATCCCCTAGTATTCCCATGTATCCCCCTGCACTGCCTTCCCCTCTCCTCTTACGTATCCACCTTTGCTCCCATGTATCCCCTATAGTCCCATGTATCCCCTGTGCTCCCACTATCCCTTGTATTCATGTGTATTCCCCTTTACTCCCATGTACCTCCTGTAGTCCCATGTATCTCCCCTTACTGCCACGTGTCTCTTTGAGCTTCCAAGTATCCCTCTGTACTTCATCCCGCTGTACTGCCGTGTATCCCCTCGAACTCTTATGTCGCCCTGGCTTATCACCCTATATTCCCATATAGCACTATGCAATACCCTTACCTCCTGTATACCCCTGTTCTTCCATGTATCCCCCTTATATTCCTAGGTATCATCCTACACTCTCATGTATCTCCATGTTTTTCTTATGTGTTACCTTGTTCTGCAATGTATCCACATGTTCTCCTGTGTATTCCCGTGTAAACTCTGTGTACTCCCACGCATTTTCCTTTGGCTTATACATACCTCTGTACTCTAACATATCCCTCTGTTTTCTGATATACCTCCCATGCATTCGTTTATCTCGGCCATTTATTGCCTGTACTCCGATATTTTTGCTATAATGCCATGTATTCTCTGTGTATCCCTTGCATTCCAGGGTTTTGCCAACTCCGTTGTATCTATATGAACTGTCATGTTTTCTTCTATACATTTATGATAATTTATCTTGCAGGGTGACGCACTCGTCAATTCGTCGGTCAATCCACGGACTAAGCAAGGCTTTTCTTCGTGCCATGTAAGTCTCGTCTGTAACATTCATCGTTTACTTACAGTTTCTTGAATTAAGAGCGAGACAAAGCTAATAAAGACGGGATTTGCTGAATAGGGTTACAGTATATCAGTATTGCGGTTCTTCTATTAGAATCTTCAAGAAATAAATCTGAATGTGTCTTCTTTTGTGTTGCCTCGAAGCTATTTTAATATCTCAAAGAAACCAATCTTGATTGATAGATTGTTTACGGAATTGAGGCAGTTATAATTCTGCTTCGTATCAATGATCCAAAACTACATAAGGGATAGATAACTATATCTTTGAAGACTCAGAAATCAGCTTAATATCTTGAGGAAAAGATTTCTGACCACATTTTTGGTAAACGGAGTTTTGTATGGGTCAATCTTCACTGTCTTTCCTATTTTTTAATAATTATTATTTGTTATATATTAACAGTTGATTAATATGATTGTTGACGAGCAGCACGACTTGGACAAAGCAAAGGAGAGTGTTTATATTCTTCAGAGAGGTGTGTTAAGGCTCCATACCTTTACAGGAACTTTTTCACTTTTTCAAGGCTTTTAAGGCGCTTTTGCATTGCCAGTTCTTTTACTTGCTATGTTTTTGATTACAGTAATTCGCTTAGCCTCTTCTCGCGTTTTCACTCTTGTGCTTTCTCGTGTTTTCACCTTTCCTTCTTTTAAGCTCTCTTTCAATTGTCCGATTTTTCTCGTTTCTATTTCCTTTTTTTGCAACTTTTATTACTTTTCCTAAACTTTACAGGTGTTCCATCCAGTTATGAAAGGAGAACAAATAGGATTCAGTTCATCATTTTTCCGTGGTAGTCCACTATCCCATTCGTTTGGTTCGGTCTTAAAGTTTCACATACTTAACGATCACAAAATACCATCACACCTTTTCTCTTGATTTCTTGCAGACAATTGTACCAATATCAAGTCGGTTGGAAAGCCAGTGACTCACAATGCTCGGACGTACACCCAAGGAACCTGGATGAAAGACCCACTAGGAATCATGGGAGCTGAGACCATATTCGTTATGGAGTCGTACACCGGAAAAAACGTGCTTGAAGAGTTTGAGAACATGGACATGTTCAAAGCAGGTGTGACCCGTGAGACTTACATACTGCCTTATCAATACGACGGAACAGGAGCGGTGGTATATGGGCCATATCTGTACTACAACAGGTAGCATTTTAAATGTGAGAAAGAAAACTTATTAATAACGTTCCTGATCTTTCTTAAAGAGTCCCTTTCTGGTCAACTTCATGTATGAAAAGATCACCCTGAAGCGGTTTTGGAATTCGTTCTTGTTCTCTTTATTGAATCCAGCTCCAAGCCGCTGTAAATGACTGACAGTCCCTCACTTCAATATTTTAATAGCGCTGTGACTCTTTTTCCTTTGCACTTGGTTCATATACCACTATCAAAAATGAAAAAGATCACCTGAACTGAAAAAGCCTAAAAATTGATAATATCAAACTACGGCTTCCTGATATTCAGTCCAGCAACAGAATCATGCACCAACCTACCCTGGTGTATTTGAGGATGCTTATACGCTATTAAAAAATATTCTCGTTTTTCCGTGACAGAGCCAATACGAACTACATCGTCAAGTTCAATCTGCATACTGAGCTAGTGGAGGCCCAAATAAGCATTGGCAGTTACACACCAGGGAGGAACGCCTATGGGTGGGGTGGCAACAGTGGAATGGACCTGGCGGTTGATGAACAGGGATTGTGGGTATTATTTGGCAGCACTGGGAACAGCTATCGACTGTACGCATGTGAAATTGATGTGTACAAAAACGCTGTTACCCACACATGGAGCTTGAATACAGGTAAGCTTAAGTACTACTTTAATTTCCGAAACAACCGGCATTGGAACTGAATTAAACTTACAATTAATTTGAAATGTTTTTATAGTAGAAAGACATACTTATCCTTTCCAAGGGTATTCTTGCAAACCGGAGAAAAAGAGAAAAAAAGCGTTTTTTTAAGGAATTTTATTAAATTTTTTTCACACAAAAAACGTTACGCAGACAAAGGTTTATCCTGCATTCAGTTACTTTTCCAATTTCTCACTTTTTCTTTTTCGTATAATTCGTTGTCGGTTATGTTGTATTACAGCAGAGTTAAACTTATAATATGATAACGATATTTGTTTCGTTGCCTAAGTGTAACTTTATCAAAATAAAATATATCACTTAGGATACGTTTCCATTTCCCTTTTATTTGACAGAAAAGATGAACCAGATGGGAAATGCTTTTGTCGCTTGTGGTGTTATCTACTGTATTGACGATTATCACTCCAGGTCCACAACGATCAACTTTGCTTACGACACCAAGACTGGGAAACAGTGGAATCCCAACATACAGTTCACTAACCAGTACACCTACAACAGCATGGTGGACTACAACCCGAGGGAGAAAGTGCTGTATGCTTGGGACCGCAAGCGCCTAGTCACCTACCCTATCACTTTTGAGGAACATTAGGTTCATGACATGATCAGTTAGTGATGGGTGTTAAAAATGCTGATCATAATTGCTTTGCTTTTTGTAGACTATGCCATGGGGAAACAAAATAAGCTTCTAGATTACAATTCTTCTTACTTTTTAAGCTGTCAGTGGTTCAGTTTTCAGAAAAAATAAACCAACACAAATTTTCAACTCGTTGAAGACACTGTAGACCCAGTTGCAAATCTTTGGTAGTCTCAAACAACCTCTATAACAACTTCAGCACTCTACTGCACACTGATTTGATAAGAGTTGTTCTTTATCTGTAACCAGCAAAGAACTGGACGCCTTTTTCTTAAAATCAACTATTAAAAAAAGACTGTTTCCCTTTTTTTTATTTTTCAAACGTTCCCACATAAAAAGCTGTTTAAGATTCACTGGAGATTTGCAACTGTTTCTCCAACTGGCCATTTGTGTAGGCATATTTGTACAAAGACTAGAACAGAAGGATCGTTTCTAGAAGAGAAAGTGGTCTGAAAAAAGTGCCAGAATTGTAAAAATAGGAAAACTCGCTTGCTGTAAACTGGCCTAACTTTGTCAAAGTGTCGGCGCAGTTGAAACTGCTGTTAGGGCTGAATGCTTCAATAAAAGGTGAAAAAGAATATCTTGAGTGTTTATTTGTTGGAGCTGAATGAATTTAATCACAGTAAAGCAGTGAAATAATAGGAGTGAGACATGTTTTAGGGTGAGGGAGGGGATAGACGGGTCACTCTTCCCTTTTTCTTTTCAGTTCCCGCGCTTTTCTTCCTCGTTCCACTTTCTTTTGGACATGAGGCTGTAACGAAGGTTCCTGGCCATACAGAGTTCTGAAATCTTCTAAAAAGACGGGAACAGATGAACCTAAAACTTTTGAGCATGTCGAGGGGTGAAAAAAATCTCAATTTATTGTGACTCGACCGATTGCACATGTTCAAGCTAAAAAAACTCTGTCTTGTTGGATCATTTTTCGTAGGTACAAACTAAACTGCCATGAGGCTCTTTTTTTGAAAATGTGACGTTTGCTGAAAAATGTCGTTTATTTGTCAGACGCAAGTTTCAAAAAATTTGTCAAATTTGTGGCAATTCAAGGGAAAGTTTTCTGCAACTGAACTGACAGTCTTTTGCCGCTTCGTTTCAGTGACATCACTGCGACCTAAGCGTCACTTTTTTGCTTGTACCACGAGTGTGGCGGGGGACAGGTGGTGGAAGCCCGGAAGAATAGGGGGCGGGAGGTGTACGGGAGGCGGGAGAAGAGGGGGCGGTGGGAAGCGGGAGAAAAAGCGAAAACCACGCAACATTGCACAATATTTCACAATCGAAAAATTAAGCGCTAAGAGGCGGGAGGAAACAAAAATAGCGCGGGAACCGGGATTAAAGGGTAAAGGAAGCTGAAGTAAGGAATTTGAAACGAGGCAAACTAACACTGTAACCGTGCGTTCCAAAATACGGTAGCAATTGCACCCATCAGACGTAATAGAACTTTGAGCTGAGTTCCAGGCATCAAATAAGAAAACGAGGGCGCTTCCATCTATCTCTGCAATATTAGGTAAATGGCTAGTGTAAAAAAGAGCATGTAGTTTAAGCGGCATTCAAAAGTCTTCTGAACACTCAAAGATTCCGACTTTTAGCGACTCTGTTTTCTAAATGCCGTAGCCGTCTTACTAACGTAGAGCGTAAACAGTTTCAAAATTAAGCCAACACAAATTCACTCGAAATATGGTGTTTGCATAAAACATCCTCGATACTGTAAAATGTAACTCTGATATATTAACAGTCTCAGTTTAAGGTCATTCCCACGAAACAAAATTTAAAATATGATTTTTGTCAAACTTTCATAAGTTATGTATCATGCAATGTTTTGAAATATATATATATATATAGGTTACGAGATATTATCGTCTCAATTTACCCCAAAATTCCTTGCATGTTTATTTGATCAGTTTACGCTACTTTCCGTAAGGAAAGGAAGCACATAGCTAAAGAAAATCTTGAAACAATGCAATAAATAAACAATGCAGTAAGTATAATACATCGGTAACAAGGAACAATTTAATAGATGTTTTATGGCAGATGCTAGAAGCATCAGACAAAATTGACTTAAAACCTCCCTCGCGTGCGTCTTCTCGAGGACGTGATTTGAACTCCGTGAGTAACGCGTTTCTAGTAAGCTTAATAAGTTTGTTTTCTAACATGTTTTTTTTTCTAACTCTTTGAACAAAAAGAGGATAAATGGTAGGTCAAAATTGTTTGAAAAAAAAAGATAGGTCCCCGTGCTTGTTTGTCTATATGTAATCGCATGAGGCCGAGTAGAATTAAGGATAAATTTTCACGCGTATTTTCAAAGTTTTCACAAAATTCGCGACGAGGGCAATTTGTGAAAACTTTGAAAATACAAGTGAAACTTATCCTTAATTCTACGAGGACTCAATGCGATTACTTGTTTATAACACAGAGGGCAAAACTTTCGGAAAACTTTCCACGCACGTTGAAACACAATCAGCCGGCCCTCAGAATAAAAGTACCCGCTCGTAAACAATTCACCACTCAAGCAGTTTAACTGTTGCTCAGCGCAGAGAACAAAAAAAAAAGACTGACAATTATGTACATCTTAAGAGATAAATACAATTCTAGTTCATTGACAAAACACACTTAAACACGCTTAAAACTCACACTAAGGTAATTTTATTCACCTGAGTTCCGAAGTTTTCAGTAGTTGCGAAGTTTTCAGTAGTTTTAAAACAAATAACCATTTGCTGTTTCCCGTAACACATATAGATTCACCTTTTGGAATTTCTCTTCAAGCTTACACCTGATTTCCATACCATTTTTACCAACTAACCCGGTTAAAAGTCAAACTTAAAAGCGATCCTTGTGTTGAACAACTCAAAATCCGTTTTTCGTTTCAAGACGCCTTCAAAATGCAAATGACGTGCTCTCTCGCTCAGCCAATCAAATGCGAGTAATTTTGGCGCTTGGCCAATCAGGAGTCAGTAATTTTGCCCTCGTCTGAAAGAAAATTAAGAAAAAATGCCCTCTGTCTAGACCAATCAGCATTCAGTAATTTTGCCCTCTATGTTATAAAGGAGCAAATAACTGTTCTTCTCTCTGGTGAGCTTAGCCTCACAGGAAATCTATTACGCCCTGGATGTGCACGCGCTGTGAGCACGCGCCAATGATGCAACAAATCATGCGCAGTAAGGATGTGTAATGCAAAGCAGGGGAATAATCTTAAGGTGGCTCGATTGGATTTATTAATGGTGATACCCTCCAAGTGTGAACACGAATTACACCACCATAAGAAATAAAGCAGGGAGATCAACCACCACTCTTTTGGTAGAAGTAGATTAAAACCTCAGGTGATGTAAATTTTATTACAATCGGAGTTGCCATAGCAACGCGATGACGTCATTACTTTGTTTTACGTATAGTCGATTTTTTTTCAGCTTCTCATTCAGAAAGGTTTTTGTAGTTCATATAGTGGTCTTAATGTGTACTGAAGTTTAGAAAAATCGATGTGAGCGTTTTTTAAAATTTGCGGCTCAGGTTTTCTTAGCTTTAAAAAGTAAATGAATTCCTGATGAATTCATTTGAGCTGCTCTAACTTATTTTTTACCGGACTTGAGGTAAAAACATTTCTAGCCTATATTTTTCTAATACCTATCAGCGAATGCCTGTGAAAAGACAAAAATTTGTAATCTCAGTACATAAAAGGTCTTAACGGTCCAGTAATACGGGCAACATGTTCGTACAACTTGTGGGGCAGCAATGTTGCATTGCAGCTGAGATTGTCTGTTGGCGTATAACCAACATGAAACATGCAACATGAATATTTGTTGCGCGAGAAGGTGGCGTATAACCACCTTCTCACGAAACAAATATTCATGTTGCAAAAGGAAGACGTCGCTTTTACTTTTTGCAACATGAAAATTTGTTACGCACGGAGGTGGTAGTACGCGCAACAAACAATCTCAACTGCAATGCATTGTTGCGCGACGCGGTTGACATGTCACCTTACCAAAATAGTGCCCGTATAACTAAGCCTTCAGTGGATTTCTCTCAAACTTTATTGTCCTTTATCTATCTTGAATGGTTTGTCAAATTTCAAGCGTATTGAAATATTTTAAGGGGGCTAAACATTGACTTCAATTCAGGAAACCTTTCTATTCATATTTTCAACCTATTTCAGTTTATTTGTTTCTTGCTATTTGCAGAACGGATGTCATGATATCAAGAGTTTTCATACCGGTGTAAATTTAAATGCATCATCATAAGTTTCCGACAGTGTTCGATTGTACTCAGAGAACTGAGGCGAATATAAAGCTAATGTACTAGTGATCACGATTTGGTGTGGGAAAGACAACAGTGTGATTTATATCGGGACAATATTCGTTATGGGGAACCTTAACTCAGACGTGGTCTAAGAATTTAAGAACATGGACATGTTCAAAGCAGGTGTGGCCCGTAAGACACGTAAACTGCCTTACAGATATGACGGAACAGGAGGAGTGGTGTATGGACCATATATAGTACAGGTAGATCAAACATCTTAGTAAGGGAAATGAAACCAAGAGTCCTCTTTCTTGTGCAGGCCTTGTCCTATTAAAGACAATACAATACAATACAATACAGTACAACGCAAATGCAATACGATGCAGCTGCAGTACAGTACAGTCAACAGCCAAGATGATAATATAATGTGACGTTATTCGACAAATAGAATGTGTTCGCAGCGGCCATGCTGGAGGAGGAAACAATAGAATTCCTTTCTATGGGGAAAAAGTTTTATTTTTATGCCAATAGTTTTTATTGTTTTGATCCTCCACCATGGCCGCCATGAACATACTCTGTAACGAAGAAGCCTAAAGAAAAAGGTCACGTGAAATTCGCGTTACTCTCAATCCTCTCCTTGGCCATCTTGAATAACAACGTCAATGGACAAGAGGTTCGGCAAGTTTTGTTTATTTTACCACGCCATGAATTCTTCCCCACCTAGTATGTTTGCGCCAACTTGATTGGAGTAAAGACGTATAACAACTTACATTCATACGTAAAAAGAAAGAAGACTTTAAAGGCCAAGGGTCACATCTGAAATTGAACTTATCGACTGTAGTTCACGAGCACTCAGTTTTGGCTGGACCATAACAACATTGCACAAATTCTATGTCAGAATTCTATGTCAGGATTGCGCATGGTTGATTTTGAACTTATGATTAAAGCACTGCGATTAGCATGGATTCCTAGACTCCTAAAAAGTGGTCAATTCAACTGGAAGGCCATCCCCGACTTTCTCTTTAAAGAATATGCGTGGTATTGGTTTTCTACGAACTTGCAACTATCGAATGAAAGACTTCAAATACCTGCCACGTTTTTACAAAGACATTTTACAATTCTTTATGAACTAAAACATCAATACGCCAATAAAGGCCATCAAGATATGATTCTCTATAATAACAAAGAGATATCAATCGAAGCGAAACCGTTTTTTTCCAAGAATGGTTTAGTACAGGAATTGGAACGATTACGGACCTTTTCGACAACGAGGGGAACATTCTTTCATTCTTTGATTTTAAATCTAAATACCACTTGAAAAAGACCAACTTTCTCCATTTCTATCAGATTAAGTTATCAGTGCTATTCCGCATATCGCATCATCTTCTAGTGAAAGCTAGAGAGATGATATTTTTGGAAACGTTCCTGGGGATGAGGGTTTAACATGTGCTTTCCTCTGGATGAAAGTAATACCATAAACCTATTGAGAGCAAAATCAAAAGACTTCTATCGGCTACTTAATAATTATAATTTAATAGGTTACTTCTGCAGAAAAACCCATAAAATCCCTGCACTCCGATCCTAAACGATGGGAGAGATCTATTAGTTGTGATAAATTACCTGGAAGGAAATCTTTCGCTCAATTCGTGGGACTTGCCACGAAAACAAATTACGCGAGTTTCATTTCAAATTTATTCACAGAATTATTGTGACCATAAAGGAACTTTTTAGATTTAAATTTTAAGGAAGACAGAGATTGTATTTACTGCGCGAGGCGAAGCGGACTCACATTTTTAATATATAGATTTAGCCAAGCCTAAAAGCGGAGCTCCATATCTCTCTTTCATGCTTGTTGCCCCGTAAAATACATTAAATTTTAGTTGTACAGTTATTCGCCAAGAGGTGAAAAACAGCAAGGGAAAACATGCAGACCACTGAGGAAACTGTGAGTTGGCTTATTTTTCTTCAAAGAGACGACTTTCACCTACAGCTCTTTTTGTAGCATTCTTTCGAAAGCTAGCTCATTAAGTTCAAGAAGAGTACTTGTAAAACTACAACTGCTAAAAAACCCACATAAGTTGCTCCCGGTAGCAACTGGACAGACTTTTCCCGGCAAATACACATTTCTCACTGATTCCGATGCATCCCTCTGGCTGTTTAATTCTGTTAACCATGAAACATTTCTCGAAATCCATTTTTCTAAAATAAATAATATTTTCCCGGCAACAAACCGTTTACTGACAAAAATTACCCAAAAAATGTTTTCGGAAACTTTCAAGCAACACGTATAATTATCAAGAGAAAATGACACAAGTTTTTCACCCGCGAAGTATTAATCGGGTGCTTTCAAGAACACACCCTGAACTAATTTTAGGAAGCTTTTAGAGTCTCAATTTAGACAAAATAGACTTCAACCGAGAAATGCTTTGCTTATAGTTACTTAAATAAAGATTTCACTTCGATCTGTAACTAAAGACACACTGAAATGGCTTACCGGTTAAAAACAAACGAACACGAAAACATGCCACACTGAACTCACTCACTGAAACGGCGATTCTAAGTTTAGTCGCTAAATTGGGACAAAGATGTCATTCACTTCAAGTGAAGAAACCAAAAATATATAAAAATATAAGGAAGATAAAATATTCTACAACTGAACAAAAACATATGGAGCTTTACACTAAGACTATAAACTTAATAAAAAAATATTGACGACAGAGCGACTCTTCAGGTGTTGAATAATAAATTACGAATTAGTCAAAACAACACAATATGCGGTGCCAAAGAAAACAACCTAGATTTAAAAAACAACACAGACTCAATCTAGAATAGTCACGATTTCTCCTTTTCGAATAAAATACACTACTGACTAGAATTGCTCAAAGAAAAATATTGAAAATTACGCACTAAAGTTCAAAAGAAAATTGCGCATATATATCAGATTGCTCACTGATGAAAATTCCTTTAATGAATAAACACAGAAAAAGGGGCAAGAAACCTTCAAAAACATGAAATGACATTCACATACGAAGCACTCGTTTGCCTAGGAAAGCAAACTGCATTCAATTTTACCCTCGAGTGAAGTTACTCGCAAGCCGTCAAATGGGAACTACAAGGTAATTTCACAGATATTTTAAACAGGTTTTTAAAACATTTCAAGAAAATTACCGTAATTTACTAAACATGTAAAGTCGCTCAATTAAACAATTTTTACAATGTAAATCCACAATCAAATCTGTAATTTACTTTACTACTGAACTGAAAGAAGGACTTGAAAATCTAAACGAAAGTCGCCGGGTTCTTTCCAGATCTCCTAATACCTTTGAAAAAAACGAGTATGTCCTCGAACAAGGATTTCTTGCCTTCAAGCTCTCCAATATCTTCTATATGCGCCATCGAGATTGAAGCAATCCTTTTCCTTTTCATGATGAACTGTTACAAGTCTTCATTCCAAGAATGTTTTACAATTTAATATCGTATTAAAAATCTAGCGTACGAGGAACCAGCCGCCATATTGTTTACTTCAGCTACAAGAAAAAAACGGGGGCATTCCGCCTCCCCCGGTCAGGTTGCCTTGGGACTCCCCTCCCCCTCCCCCAGAGTCTGTACGGACGGACGGACGGATGGACGGATGGACGTACGCTGACGTCAGAACCAAAATTTTTCGGATCAACGGGTTACCAAATTTGCTAACCCATGGTGCTCCGCGAGCTCCGCTATTAATTGTCAATTTACAATGTCTTTCACTCAGGAAGTGTCGCAATGGTTTAATACAACCAGGGGCGGGGCAGAACACTTCTCAAATTTTTGTATACCAATGTTCCAACGATATATGACGTCACATCCGGTTGCGAAAAGCGCTGAACTGGTTGATCAGCGAAGGTTCAAGATGGACGCTTGGTGCCACTTAGTTTCTTCGTTATTTTCACCAACAGTGAACCATGATTTTGTATGTTGTGTATTATCGATGTTGCAGAGGTATTTTGCCAGCTATTTTAGCCAATATTTTGGCAAAACAAATATGCTGAGTATCATTTTGACGATAAATGACACACAACTCCGGGGAACGGTCATGGCGATTTTTTTCGCACTTTCAAAACGAGTGGTGTTCAAGATTTTGGCTCTTGCGGTTTCTGATTCAATGAAGGCATTAATTAAAATAGCCTATCCTGGATGGAATATAATGGAGAAAACGCTGGAAGTCACAGTTTAAAGTGTTAACATCGGGAAGGTTATTAAGAGCCATTTTCTGAGAATATCGAGAATCGAAAGACACTCACGAAAAATCCAATTTTTTTTTATTTTGCCAAAAAATCCCTTTGGGTAAGCTAATTCAAGAAAAAATAATCCAAAGTTCCAATGAGTTATTTAACGAACGAAAATTTAAAAAGTTCGAAAAATGCATAAAATGGCGGTTTTAGGGTCTCTAAACGGGTCAAATTCTCACTCAACTTTAGGAAGCCAGTGAGAGCGTAAAAAAGATTCTTTTAAAACGAAACAAATCATGAACATTATTTAACCTTTGTACTTTAAAACGGTGTAATAAATTTGTCAATGTTTGGTTTCGAACATTTTCAAGCGGCGTTCTTATCGAGCCGCTCTTAACCTCGTTTATCACAAGGTAAAATGAAGGCCAACTTCGGCCGCTTAAAACGGCATCTGGTATGTATCATTCAACGATTAAGACTACATAGAAAGGAAGCTCTGTCATTGTACTTTTAACCAGGAAAGTTACAGCTTTGGGAATTAAATACTTTTCCGTCAGTAAATTTTTACTGTTTAGTGATCTGAGCGGGTAGAATTATATGCGAATTACGGATTTAACTCCTGGAATACTGCTAACAATTACAAAGGTCGTTAAAGATAGGCTTACCATTAGTTACACATCCATGCACAATGCTTTTCCTGATCTTTGAAAGAAGGTTCTGCTTTCTTGAGTGGTGCTGAGTCTTATTATGTTAAAACAAAGCAGATTTTTAACGGCATTTCAACAAGACAAGAATCCACTCATTCAACTGAACCAAGATAACATCGAAAACACTGTGAAACAACGTCTTATGCCGCCTACCTTGCCAACCAAAAGAGCAACAGTACAATAGAAAAACATTCCAAACTGTAAACAAACGAATTTTCAGTATCCTGATCGAGCGAAGATAATTTAAACTCATCGCGTAGAGGAATAAGCGGAAAGACAGGTGACCTCTGTACTGACCCGCACGTGTCACACCACACTGACAGAGAGAGTCACGTATTCCAGTTCTTTGATGAGATTTGAGATATAAATACAGGAATAAAAACTTGGTGGGAAATTAAAAGAAAAAAAACTTGCAACAGATAGCCACATTCAGTTGTTGGATTACATGTTAGCCTCCACAAAGGAGTTTTTACGGTCACGACTCTTTCTACAAAGTGCGGTAATTTCGCAATGGTCGTATATATTCCGATGTATTGCAGTAAGTTTCGTTCAGGGTGTGTTGTACTGATATATGGCGTCAACTAGTTTTTCCGCACTTCTGAAGAGGGTTACTGCCTGTGGATTAAGCAGTGATTACCCAGGCCACGTTGAAGTTGTTTCCCTAAAAGAATGCACAAGAGCCATCTCGCAGCATCTTCAATTGCGACCAAGTGCAGATAAAGCGGTTGACAGTGAATTCAAGTTGTTTTTTTAACAGCCCGAGCAGATAATGTTATTGCATTTTGTTCTGGAATTACTGTGTTCCGTAATTTTGGCCACAGATACTTCGTGGCACTCGGCGTCCCTTAATCTAGGCTCTGCAGAGTCGCGCCACTCCCGGGGGGGGGGGGTAGGAAGGGGGACTTTTGATCAATGTTTGGGTGCAGGGGAGACTCGGCGGGTTTGACACGCTGACCATGTTTAGGACAGAAAAACGAAATGGAATGTCAATCGTACTGACCATACCTGACAGGGACCAAAAACCGTATCCTGTCCAGCGGCACATCCCAGTATAGTCCACATAAGGGGGTAACCCTCCCTTCCGAGGGGGGCGAGGTGGTGCTGTGTTTAGCACGACGATTGCACGGTATGACTTCAGACGCCGAAAATTGAACTTCAATGCAATCTTCTTTCGAGCGAGCGAGACGCGGAAACCGCGCAGGCCCATGCGTGAACTCGCCCACATGATCCCTTTTCTCGCTTTGCCATTTTAGCTTAAACTTTATTCGTTTTTGCGTCATGAGGTTGAAAGCTTAGAGTTCAAAGTATATTTACCTTTGAGTTTTGGTTATTTAGGCTTTTTTTTTTCAGTAGAAGAGTCTCACCTGTCATTGACAATATGTCCTCGCCACAGAGTGCAGTTTGGCATTCGCTGGAGATGCTCTACAGTGAGATGAAGTGTTCCTCCTGAAATGGCTGCACATAAAACAGCCACAGCTGTGGCTGTTTTATGTGCGGCCATTTCAGGAGGAACACTACTTCTCATTTTAGAGCATCTCCAGCGAATACCAAACTCCGCTCTGTGGCGAGGACATATTGGTGGGACTCTTCTACTGAAAAAATGCCTAAATGACCAAAAAATCAAAGATAAATATACTTTGAACTCTAAGCTTCCAACCTCGTGACGCAAAAACCAAAGAAGCGCAAGCTAAAATAGCAAAGCGAGAAAAGGTATCATGTGGGCGAGTTCTCACATGGGCCTGCGTGGCTTCCGCGTCTCGCTCGCTCAAACTGCTGCCAAGGAAGATTACATCAGGGGAAGTTCAATAATCACATCGTGCTATCGTCGATGAATATTGTGCTACAGTTGAGCGAGGTAAGGCTAAGCACGCCCCCCCCCCCCATCCCCCGGAAGGGAGGGTTACTGCCTTATGTGGTCAGTACTGGGGTGTGCCGCTGGACAGGATACGATTTTTTGGTCTCTGCCCCTAAACGTGGTATATGCGGGTTTTCCCCAACCGGGTATGGTCAGCACGATCGACATTCCATTTTGTTTTTCTGCCCTAAACAGGGTCAGGGTGTCAAACTCGCAGCTTGAACCTAAACCCAAACATTGATCAAAAGATCCCGTTCTTCCTCCCCCCCCCCCCGGGCGCCGGAGGGCACAGGAGTAGCACGACTCTGCAGAACCTAGATTAAGGGACGCCGAGTGCTATGAAGTAAGTAAATCCAGAACAAAGTGCAATAGCATTACCTGCTCGGGCTAACAACTTGAATTCACAGTGAACCGCTTTATCTGCACTTTGTCAGTGCAATTGAAGATGCTGTGAGATGTCTCTTGTGCATTCTTTTAGGGAAACGTGGCCAGGGTAATCACTGCTTAATCCACAGGCAGTAACCCTCTGCAGAAAAGCGGAAAAACTGCACGACGCCAAATATCAGTACTTACACACTCTGAACGTAACTTACTGCAATGTTTATTTTATTTCATGAGCTGTAATTAAATTAGAAGTAAAATTACAACAGCACGAACGTATACATTGCGAAATTACCTGTCATTAACAATATGTCCTCGCCACAGCTGTGGCTGTTTTATGCGCGGCCATTTCAGGAGGAACACTTCATCTCACTGTAGAGTAACTCCAGCGAATGCCAAACTCCGCTCTGTGGCGAGGACATAATTTAAATGACAGGTGAGACTCTTCTACTGAAAAAAAATATGCCTAAATAACCAAAAATCAAAGATAAACATACTATGAACTCTAAGCTTTCAACCTCATGACGCAAAAACAAAAAAAGTGCTAGCTAAAATGGCAAAGTGAGAAAAGGTATCATGTGGGCGAGTTCACGCATGGACCTGCGTGGCTTCCGCGTCTCGCTCGCTCGAACTGCTATCAAGGAAGATTGCACTGAAGTTGAATTTTCGGCGTCTGAATTCATACCGTGCTATCGTCGTGCTAAACACGGCACCACCTCCCCCCCTGGCCGGAAGGGAGAGTTACCCCGTTAACTGGACTATACTGGGGTGTGCCGCTGGACAGGATACGGTTTTTGGTCTCTGTCCCTAAACATGGTATATAATTTCATGCGCATCTTCCCCTCCCCCCCAAATTAAGGATGCAAAATGGCGCGTTTTCCTCTTCGTGCGACTTCAACATTGAGTTTGGAGGGGTAGGGCGGTTTCTGTTCCATGTTATTCAGTCCGGGATTGTAGATTAAGGAACGCCGAGTGCCACGAAGTATCTGTGGCCAAAATTATGGAACACAGTAAAATGCAATAACATTATCTGCTCGGGCTATTAAAAAAAACAACTTGAATTCACTGTCAACCGCTTTATCTGCACTTGGTCGCAATTAAAGATGCTGCGAGATGTCTCTTGTGCATTCTTTTACGGAAACAACTTCAACGTGGCCCGGGTAATCACTGCTTAATCCACAGGCAGTAACCCTCTTCAGAAGTGCGGAAAAACTACTTCACGCCATATATCAGTACAACACACCCTGAACAAAACTTACTGTAATATACGTACATTGCAAAATTACCGCACTTTGTAGAAAGATGTCGTGACCGTAAAAACTCCTTTGTGGAGGCTAACATGTAATCCAACAACTGAATGTACTGGCTATCTGTTGCAAGTTTTTTTTTTCTTTTAATTTCCCACCGAGTTTTTATTCCTGTATTTATATCTCAAATCACATGACAGAACTCGAATACGTGACTCTCTCTGTCAGTGTGGTGTGACACGTGCGGGTCAGTACAGAGGTCACCTGTCTTTCCACAGGTAACCAAAGCGTAATATGAGAGTTTGTATGGAGCTGAAATTCGATCGAAAATAATCGGCGGTTTTCCGCCGAAAATACATTAAAATCGAAATAAAGTTTAAAAAACCTTACCTGTTGTGTGTTTGCTGTGTTTTTACCGCTTTTCCGAGCTTCCGGAGGCCGTTTTGGGCGATTTTCTGCTTAACGGTCGATGCGACGGCATGTCACGTACTAAAGAGAGCTAAAGGTAGGAAAACGGAAATTCAAAATTGCCAACCGACACTCGAGGTCCCGATCAAAATACCCGCTAAAAATCGATTCAATCTAAAGTCAGCGCTTTAAAACCACAACACATTTCAAAAAGGATAAATCTTCTACCTTTCTATGTGATTCAATCGTCAATTAGTTTATCTCTCGAAGTACAGCCCTGCATTAAAAACGAACTAACTTTTCGAAATCGCCGCCATCACGGGCTTGTAAGGAAAAGAGGGTCAAAACTAACGGTCAAGCCTGGGACAAAGCGCCAAATTTCGCTCCACCGGGGGACGACTTGAGTGACTTCTATGTCGCCAAATGCCAAACTCACCCTCTCTCCGGTAAGTCAAATTTTATACCTGAATGCGACCCGCGCGCGATTTCCCGCCGAAATTTGAGCGGTACAACACTAGATATACTGGAGAGGGGGTGAGTTTGGCATTTGGCGACACAGAAGTCACTCATGTCGTCCCCCGGTGGAGCGAAATTTGGCGCTTTGTCCCAGGCTTGACCGTTAGTTTTGACCCTCTTTTCCTTACAAGCCTGTGATGGCGGCGATTTTGAAAAGTTAGTTCGTTTTTAATGCAGGGCTGTACTTCGAGAGATAAACTAATTGACGATTGAATCACATAGATACGGAAGCTTCAAAGGGACATTGAACTTTATGAAAAATGGAAATTTTTTTTTAGAAAATGGAAGTTGAAGTTGTGAAAATGGAAGTTTGTTTTTGAAAAATGGAAGTTTGTTTTTTGAAAAATGGAAGTTGAAGTTGTAAAAATGGTAGTTTGTTTTTTGAAAAATGGAAGTTGAAGTTGTAAAAATGGAAGTTTGTTTTTTGAAAAATGGAAGTTTTTTTTTGAAAAATGGAAGTTTGTTTTTTGAAAAATGGAAGTTGAAGTTGTAAAAATGGTAGTTTGTTTTTTGAAAATTGGAAGTTGAAGTTGTAAAAATGGAAGTTTGTTTTTTGAAAAATGGAAGTTTTTTTTTTGAAAAATGGAAGTTTGTTTTTTGAAAAATGGAAGTTTGTTTCTTGAAAAATGGAAGTTGAAGTTGTAAAAATGGATGTTTGTTTTTTGAAAAATGGAAGTTTGTTTTTTGAAAAATGGAAGTTTGTTTTTTTGAAAAATGGAAGTTGAAGTTGTAAAAATGGATTTGTTTTTTGAAAAATGGAAGTTGAAGTTGTAAAAATAGAAGTTTGTTTTTTGAAAAATGGAAGTTGAAGTTGTAAAAATGGAAGTTTGTTTTTGAAAAATGGAAGTTGAAGTTGTAAAAATGGAAGTTTGTTTTTTGAAAAATGGAAGTTTGTTTTTTGAAAAATGGAAGTTGAAGTTGTAAAAATGGAAGTTTGTTTTTTGAAAAATGGAAGTTTGTTTTTTGAGAAATGGAAGTTGAAGTTGTGAAAATGGAAGTTTGTTTTTTTTGAAAATGGAAGTTCGTTTTTTGAATATTGTTTCCAGTCCTTTGCCAAGCGCACATGTTCACGATGGCGGATGTCACTGCTGACGGCGTCAACGATGTGGAATCTTCTTGCAAACAAGTAAGATGTTGATGCTCCTTTTGTCTTTTGAAAGCAAGAGAGAAGACAGTTTATTTATCGAATGTCGCGTTATTCTTTACAGGTGGCTGATTTCATCTGTAAACATATGGGCAACCAAACTGCCGAGCGCTTTCGGAAGGAGAAGGTAAGCGTAACCTTAGTTGTCTGCCGAAGCTTGAAGCGAGCGGGTATTCTTTACCGGTTGTGATATAAATAATCAAAAAACCTTGAACTGTATTGTTTTAACTACTGAAAAACGGGCCGAATCACGAAACCTAAAAGAAAATGGATTGTTTGTGTGATGTAAAGACCGTACTCCCTGATGCAACGGTGCAAATATGTTATCAAGGTCGTGTTTCTTCCACCTTTATTGTACCATTGCAATTGTAATCTCAGTTAGCTGTCAAGAACAAAAGAATACCACGCTGTACTCTTGAAAACTGCGTGTAAAAGTCCAGGTACAATTTTGCTTCAGCTTGTATTGTTTAACCAACCGCTCTCTGAAATCTGTTTTGTGGAAGTAAGTACAGGCCGCCTTGACGCGATAAGAGTGCGTGACATTTGTTACTCTCGTGGAGTTGCCTGGCAATTATTGTGTTTAATAAATTTCAGCTCTTCTTAGGAACATGAATGTGAAGGTTGTACATGTACTATGTAAATCCCAAAATTGTTGACACTTTCAGGAAACTTTGAAAGAATAGAAGACAAACTATTTGCGAGAAAATGCCAAATGGCACTTTCACTGTATGTTTGTTTACATTTCCTAAAATCTGACTTGTCAGGTAGTTTTGAATATATTTTATTAGAATTTCACGAGTAGTGATATCCACATTTAAATTTCTTATTATAGACATCGAAGGATGCAAACAAAATGCACAGGCTCTAATCCTGAGTTGATATAAAAACTAATTGCCCTATAGCAAATAGTGCTGACTGGCATTATTATTTTGTAAACAGTGGAAGTGACAAAGCAACACATAAGACGTGATAGGAATCGGTTTGGTTAGAGATTGATAACATCTAAAGTCATATCCTAAAATGAAAAAAAAAACGACGGTGAATTTACTCACTTGTCACTCATGTTCCACTGCTGCATCCACAGGAATTATCACTCATATTTCAAAACAAATTCCTTTGGAAATCCGAGCAAGCCTGGATTTCACTTGTATATTTAATCCTATATTTGGTAAAAGAATTTTTGATATTGTACAAAATTATATCATTCTTTCTGTGGAAAGAATGCTAGTCAGCAGTTTGATAGTTAGTAAGTAGGTAAGAAGGTTCTTTATTCTGAGTTGTTAATTACTGACAGAGTTGATTATATATTGGAAGGCAGGTGAAATACACATGTAACATGTCCCTGCTTAGATATGTACAAGAAGCTAGGCTAATGACAACCTTATTCCCAGGGTCTTTCATCTCACCTGCACCCCCCCCTGGGGGGGGTTAACTCCCTCATATGGCCTATACAGGGACCTTCCTGCTGGACAGGGTATGGTTTTTTGCCTCTCTGTCCCAAGCTTCACGGTGGTCAAACACAAAAAACAAGGTCACTTCCAGTTTTTCAGAACCTTGAAGTTTGAATCAGTTCAGGCTTTTACGAGCTCGAAGTTCGTATGAAAATGATACACAAAATGTCCCGATAAACAAAATTTCATGCTGATTAAACTTGTGGATGCCCGTTACTTCATTGTGAACACATGCTCAAAGTAAAAAGCCTAAGTTTTCAGAAATGGTGTTAAGTTTTGTTGTTAAAGTGAAACTGTCGACATTTGTCTGTGTTTTCTTTTGCAAAATTATGGCGGGAACTATGCATGTGTCGTGCATTTGACCGCTGTCAAGTCCCAAGCAGGGTATATAATTTTATGGAAGGCTCTCCTAAGCAAGGTACAATTGCATGATTGTCATCGTTAAATATGGTTAGATCAGATACATCTGCTGGCCTTTAAAACATGTTGTGCAAGGAAGAGTTTATTTTGTAATTTTTCCTTCCTAGAATAAAGGGTGTTCTCATAAACAGGGTTTGTATTTTAGGGCTTTTTTTATCCATAACAGGATCAGAGCTGCACACCCCCAGCAGCACCCTTTCACCCTCTACTTCCACAATGGGAAACTCTCCACATGCTTTCCACACCAAAAGAAAAATCCAGGTCAATTTCCCCAGCATTCTCTGGCAAAGATAAAATTAATCATGCCCCCAAAGACCTCCTTGTATGTGGACTTAAGGTGTTTAATACTTATTGCTTTGCTGGTACAATTATAGTTATTATTATTATTAGTTATTATTATTATTGTTATTATTATTATTATTATTATTATTATTATTATTATGAATAGGGTACTTGCATTGAAAGTAATGGGAAGGCCAAGAGGGGTAATCCTCGAAATTTGAGGTGAGGGTGTGCTGCTTAGTTTACCAAACCCCATTTTTTTTTTTACAAAAATGTGCTATGCTGTGAGATTAGGCTTCTAAAATTGAAACCAATTTTCACGCTCTGAAACCAAAACGATGAATATCTTTGCCCATTTTCAGTCCAAAATGGGACAAAAGCCATAACCTTTGGGGGGGCCCTTATTTTTGTAGCTTATATTCCTATGTTTCAGACTTCCACTCCCCTCTTTTTGGTTGTTAAGGTTCAAATGAAAGCCTAATATACATTCCTCAAGTGCGACTGTCGCAAATATTAAAATTTCCAAAATTATGGGATGTAATTAAAGTTTTGGGTGGGGCATGACAGAAAATGCCCCTTTTCAAAAGTGCTTCTTATTGCATTTCGGGGATGATTTATTGGCACTTTTGGAAACTCCACACAAACTCTCCCAAGTTCATCTCTGTTCTAAGAAATACGTCCCATCACAGATACCAGATTAAAAGATAAGAGGGAGAATGAGCTCTGTAACTCTATTGAACAAAGCAAGAAGGTTGTATGTTACAGTTTAAAGAAGAAGAAACTCGGATTTTCCCCCTTTTAGCCTCCTCGGACCCACTTTTGTTTCAATTTGTAGAATATATTTTCAACTGCCAGGTGCTCAGTCTCGATTTTTCAGGGAAATGTCACTTAAAGGTCATATCCTACGGTGCGTCAACAAGTATTCCCTCCTTTTTCAATTATTCCCTGATTAAAGATTGAGACTATAATAAAGTTATTTGATTTGATTTGATTTGATTTGATTTTTTTCTGTCTGCGAAATATTGATTTTGAAGGGGCCATTCCTTTTTATTTAGGTTGATAAGTCTGCGGTTCTACTGATGTCTGATGAGCAGCTTTCTTCCATGGGTGTCTGTACCATTGGAGAAAGCCTACGACTGAGAGCATTTTGTTCGCCTGGAGCGTCAACATCAAAGTCCTTAGGCCTCTCTAAGACTTCTGATAGGCAAGAAAAGGTAGAAAAAGTTCAAGAGATTCTCAACCGAAACAAGCGAGGAAAGAGAAGTAGTGATAGTGTTAGTTCAACTGGTTGTCCATCCAAAGTACGCCAAAAGGTCACATTAAAGTTCGACTTTGGATGGAAACATTACGTTGATGGAAAGTACAAACTGAAAAGAAGCGATCGAGGTGGGGGAAAACGCCGCATCGATGTTTCCAAGACTGCGAGTTATGACGAGTGTCTTCAAATTGCGAAAAAGTTGTTCTTCCCGAAAGGCTTAAGTGACGAAGGCCACGAAGACGATATGTATTTCCTCCTTGCCGACAACAATTCAAGCGACATAGAGAATTTGGAAGACGGTTCCGAAATAATACCATTTTCTCCAGAGAAATACAAAGAAGTCACAGGCTTCACACTACCAGGTGTGTATTTATTGTCAAGAACAAAAAGTTCCGTTGACGACGACAGTTCCGATGAAGGTCTTACACAGCCTGTCTTCGAGGGTGACCAGCAAGATCAAGCGTCAGCCCTGATTGGGAGCAGCGCAAACAGAAGTGGTTTCTTCGCCGAGCTCGAGCGTCAGGTATCTGAATCAGCGACGATAGACGGTGCGAAGGAGGCAAGAAGAGTGGAACGTATCCAAGAGGAAATAACAAAGGCAGAAAAAGACGCAGAGGCTTTGGAAATGCTTAGAAAGGCACGAGAGCTAAGGGTTCCACCAGAGCCTGATAGTGCACATTCTCGGGTGGTTCTTTCAGTGCGCCATCTACATTTAGGTGTTTTAACACGTGCATTCTTCACGACAAACACTATATCAGCAGTGTACGATTGGGTAGGTTCTTTAAGTAAAACACCCAAACACTTCATTTTGTCCAAAGTCCCCACGGTACCCATATACCCAGATGAAAGCGTCACAGTCGCTGATAAAGAAATCCTAACCATGACTGAAGAGGAGTCCGCCATACCTTTGTCGAGGGATGAAACCGAAATTACCTTCTACAGTGGAGAAAGTGATAGCGAAACAAACAAAACCTTACCCTTCTCTGAAGCAACCATTATGGAAGTTGGTGACAAACCTCCAGAGGTTCTGTTAGAAGACGACGATGGAGTAGAGGGAACAACTGAAGATGAGGATACTTTACAAGGCTTTAAAACGCTAGAGGAACGGAGGAAAGCACATGCGCAAAAGTCTGAACTGTTGAAAGAGGAGCTTATCACTGTCAGTCGTCATAACGTCCTCAAGGAACTGTTGGCCATCTACCAAGACCCGCAGATTTCCCAAAAGAAACTGGTAGCATTTCTCGATGAAGACTCTGGAAGCGGTGATGGGGTTCTTCGGGAGATATACTCTATCTTCTGGAGTAATTTTGTGACCCAAAACTGTGAAGGAAGTTCTCAATTTGCAATTTCGGTCACTCCAGCCATGCAACCCCAAGATTACGTCTTTATCGGACGAATTCTGACTCACAGCTATATTCAGTGTGACAGCTTTCCAGTTCAGCTTGCTCGAGCGTCACTGCATCAGGCCATCTTTGATTCTGTCAGCGATGAGATCCTTTTGGATTCCTTTTTGATGCTTCTTCCCGTCAAAGAACGTGACAGCGTTCTTTCTGGCCTAAATGGCACAGGACGTTTCCCCTTAGAGGAAATCCTTGATATTCTTGATGACTTTAAAGAATCAACAATGCCAACCCCGGAGAACTTTCGTTCATTGCTGATCAAAGTAGCGAAATCCGAGCTCGTTACAAAGCCGTACTTGCCTCTTCTTAAGCTGAGAGAAGGAATGGGTGAGTTTTGGAATGGCCTTCGACGAGAGGAGTTAGACGCAATTTACCACATGTGCAACCCAACTCCACAGAGAGTTGCTCGTTACTTGAAGGCAGTTGCTAATGATGCTCAAGAGCAAAGAGTTGTCCGGTGGTTGAAACGATACACAAGGAATTTGGATGACAAAATGGCGGTACGTTTTGTACGCTTCTGCACTGCTTCGGACGTACTTATTCCTGGGAGAAACATCTTGGTCCGCTTCCAAACTATGACGGAGAATGCCATCAGCCCGAAAGCACGTACATGCTTTCTCACTTTGACAGTGGCAAGAAATTACCGATCGTACAACCAAACTTAGGGATAACTTCGACTTTTTTCTGCGCGATCCCTCTCTGTGGGATTTGTCAGACTGAACGCACTGTCCGAAGGAACGTTCTTAACTCTCTGTTGAAGAGCATTACTGAAAAGTACTAAGGCGGGTAAATTCCGTGACTGTAACTTACATTCACGCCCCTTTGTGTTAAAGTATGTATTTTCTAGTTCTATAGAGACAAATGAACTATGATGACGATGTTCGTTTAAGGGTAGAAGTTCCCAAAAAGTCAACTGTTTACTACCTTGGCAGGTTTTTCTGTGTTAGGTTTCATGATACCATAACACGTTGACTTAACTGAAAAGTTGTTTTGGTATATAAGAACTCGTGACCTTTACGGGCTTCCCATTAAAACAGGAACTCGACTTCAATACCATGGTAACGATTGTGGTCGACAACCATAATTACATCAACAACCAACAGACCGTTAAAAAGAAAATGGGCTCGATCCGCGAATCAAAAAACACGAACGTCACATTTTGACTTTGTTGAGTTACACGTAGTTGTTTCGGCGACAGTTTTGAAACGTTCGTTATGGTTATTTCTTCATCTGCGAAGTTCACATGTTTTAGAAAGGTCTAGCAACACTGCATTCTGTGAAGGTTTGCTTCACGTTTTGGTTGGTGGTTTGTATCGTTTACTTCTTGTAGAGACAGGAGAGAGGCAATGATGTTCATTTTAACTAATAGTTAATTTTCAGATCAAGTTTTAATACCTGACTGTGAAAGGTGCTTCTCAGGAATATTAAGGACTGGATCTGCACGTATCTGGTTCAGAAAGTAAGCGGGGTGGTCTATCTTGGAAAGAAAACATGTGATAGTATAAGACTTGGCCATGGCCTTTTTCCTGTTATTTTTTGCCAATGAAGTTTCCATGGCAACAGATTGCGTGACCAATTAAGGTTTTACTTCCGTTATGTCATTTAGGGCTTTTGCACACTAGAAGAAAAAACGTCTACCTGGTTTTTTCATTCCTTTTCTACCATACTGAGGTACTTTTCAAACGTAACTGGAAAGGTGGTCTCTTTATCCTGACCACATCACCAGGACACGCCTTCAAGTCAATAGCATTTCGTGTGTAGAACTTAAGTCAACAAAAACTATTTAAAAAAAAAAATCGTATTGTAAGATAGGTTTGCAAACGTTCTCGTGCATCTCGCCTGAAGAATAATATCCAAATTCGATACCTTAACCAGTCACGTGATCTATTGTGACAACCAACTATTGACAAAATGAGCATTCGTAACATGTAAAATCTTATGTCTTAAGCTCGTATCAATAGGTTGCATACATACTGAGATAGGCCACCCCCTTTATTTTTAAACTAACATCAAGGTGACTGTGTAGAGGCTATGAGAAAGTGCCAAACCACGTTAGTTATGATAAGAGATGGTGTAGCCTGTTTGTTTGGTTTCAATTGAAACGATTTTCTCACTCTAGTAGTATCGAAGTCACGCGCTAGAATGTAAGGAGAAATATTGAACTGATTGTGTCTACTGCGTAATTACCATGAATAAGGACGCATTAACTTTAGCTGTGTCAATATAGTTGTTGTTAATTTGAATCTTCTGACTGTCTTGTTTGATGCACCCTTTTCCCTTTCCCCTTTCGCTAGGTAAACACTGGTGTATCGTGGTCTGCAGTCTATCTTATGAACGGTGCTTATATGAGAGTCATCAGCTTAGAAACGGGACTTTTTAAAATTGAGATGTGCTTGCAAAAGCAAAAGAACTCTTAGTTCTTAGGGCCAGTAAGGTAAATTTACAGTACATCGAACAAAAATTGTTTATTTCTTTTATAACAAAACGAGACATGATTCAGGTAATACCCTGCATGATGCAAAACTCATGCAATGTTCATTTTCCCTCCCGTGGGGAAGTTAAAAGTTATTTCGTTGCAATCAGTCACTCACACCTTAGATGAATACTAGACAATTGACTGCAACTCAGTTAGTAGGGTGATGTACAACTGAAGGGCCTCATCTAGGCTGTTGGCCATGGTAAGGCCGTAATCCTCCATAATGAGGAGCATAAGATCCGAAAACTCTTCCTGACAGCCGAAAGGTGGTGGTTCCTTGCAGAAGTTTTCATTTGCTGTCTCCACGTCGTCTAGAACTACTTCAGTCTTATAGTCTTGACTGTCTAAAAAGAGAAGAGGCAAGAGTCACCCTTGCTTGTTGAACTTGCTCAACCCAGCTAAGCGTTGTAATATCGCACCTTCGATTTTTGAATAATTTTAGAAGTAAATCCCTAGAGCGGTTTCAAATTTAGTGTCGCAAAAGGACACTCATCGCAATCACCCTGGCCAATCGTACCGGACTCAGAATATAACGAGCCAATCGTGTTCTAAACATTCACACTTAAACTGGTTAAGAAAGTGACGCGAGACTTTTGTTTATGTTTTTCACAATGTTCATGATGTTTCAACCAAAGTAAAACAGAACCAGAGCAAAAGCAAACTTGCTTTCGACACTCAACGAAAATCCTTTCGCTCACATCAGTTTTAGGGAGTTTATAGAGATGGATATGAGCTGAAAAAAACGTCGATTTTACCTGTCACCTCCGGAAGGAAGAACAACACATCTGGCTTCCCTGCGGGCGTATCCTGATTCGGATATGGTCTAATTTTATGTGTATTCCAGTGACGTGCTACTCTGTACAATTCTTTCTGTAGTATTGCGTTATAACAGAACTGAAGACAAGCCCTGAAATCAGAAATCATCCGTTGATCCAGAAAAAACAAAGGAAAAATTAAATGGATTCATCTGCTCTTTGAAGAAGTGGATGATTACACATCCCTTTAAAAAATGGACCCACTAGGCTCAAATTGTCAATGTTGTTTAAGTTGTAGGTTATAAATATTTTTCTTAGATCCCCTTTGGGCAAGGAGGAAACGGAAAGGACGCTGTGTGTACTCACATTTGTAGAGGGTCCTGATCATTGAAAACGCCAACGTCTCGCAAATCCTGCAAAATACGGAAAGTTTGAGAGCATATAAACATCCTTTAATTTCTGAAAGGAACGGTGCAAATTTCATTTTCGCGGTTAATTTGAGCATTTCTTTTTTATACTAGTGTAACGTTTTAGTAGCAGATTGGGTGGCGGCTTTGATTTGCACCATAATGTATTACTTTCTGTCATAGGATATTGAACTAAGCAAACCTTGAAGTAGTTAATCCACCAGACTGTGTTAGACTTATTCAGAAACGACCACCAAGCCTCTATTCTTTAGAAACAAAATACGATCTGTCACAACCCTTAGGGACTATGTCGGAGCCCATAACATGAGGATCAGAAAAGCAACCTCCCGTGATCACTCAGACGAGTTTACCTGGTTTGCTGACGATTTTCCATAAAGAAAACTCTTGTCCCCTGAAAAGTCATCATCAGCCTCGGAGCGAAAAAACCTTTGTAGCCCAGCAACAACTGTATTTTCTGTTCCACAGTCCGCCCTTACGATGCGGGGAGCCCCTGGGTTAAAGATAAGTTCAGTTTTGGGATCAATATGTGGCGTACTGACAGGGTATGAAGGAAATACACCCCACACGTGCACGGTACCTCCAATTTGATGAACACAGTCAACGTAATACTTTGCAATCGTAGCTGGATCGTTGTTCGTACAGGTGACCTCCAACCACAGTATGCGACGGGAGTATCTGTGGAAAGCGATCAGATTCCTGAGTGTCAGTAAAAATGTTCTGAATAAATTAAAGCACTCATCTTTATTACAAGTAAACGGAAAAGCAACGACAAAATAACAAACGCTAGCTGTTGAAATGTGAAGGCGGTGAAATTATCCGTTAGGGAAGCTTTTACACCAAGGCTGAAAATACAAGAGGAGGATAAGAGGGAGAAAATACAAAAGGTTAAACGAGTTAGCTGTTTTAATCAAAGAATTCTCTTTTTTTTTTACTTTTTAACCCTTTAGATTTATGTCCCTCTCTATGAAAAGAAGACTTAATCAGCCACCAAAATACTTACCCATCAATAGCACCGTGTACACAAAATCCATATGGTTTTAGTTTATCATATCCATCCATGTGCCATATGTAATTGGGTCCCTGTGAGAAAATTAACGAATGTTATCGACTGCGTCAGAAAGCATTAACAGTCAATGACAACGCAATATTTTTCAACCAAAAAATGTGGACACAATAGTCGCCGTAAGGGGAATTAAAATATGGTAAGGCTCGACCGTTACTATTCTTTAATTTGGTCTTCTTGTCATCACAATTAGCATGATTGTCCAATTCACCTGCTGATCAGTTGAAGTGTCCAGGAAATTTTTTATTTTGGTAGCACGTCAACTGTTAAATATAGCCATCTGTCTGGGTATGTAACTGTTGAACAAATTTCAGAATAGGTTCATGCTGAGGAGAAGAGATTTCACATAAATTAAGCTATTTTTGCTAGCCAGGTTTCTGCCGGTTAGATATCCTGGTACCTGGAATGTTCTTTTTTCTCCTCAAACACAAATGGGCCGTGAAGCGGCCACAACGTGCCAGGAATCTGAGCGGTTTTGTCCACTCCTTTTAAATTATGAATTTTCAGCTTCTGAAGAGTTGACTGTAATTATACGACTCCAGAAACGTTTTGCCTACCTTACATCGGTATCGTCGTCTTTGCAATCTGCCCTTTCTTCTATTTAATACTCCTTCGGGATCTAGGACACCTAATACAATTCTTGTGGTTTCCCTGAAAGGCGATAGGCTCGATGCTGTAACAGTATTCTTTGTAACCATAATTGAATTTAATTTAACAAGTTTTCCTTTCTTTTTCCTATGCTTGTGTCCTATATTTTATGGTTCGTTATTCATACGTAATAATTTAAGCACTGCTGTTTCAAAAAAAGGAATCACAAAATGTTAAACATTTTGAGTTCATTACCTGCTAACCACGAGTCTGTAATCGTCCCTTAATCTCTGATGCATTTGTCTGTAGCCGATACAGCTTCCACTTCCCGCTAATTCCTCCTGTTGGTCATTGGGAGTTAGGTTAGAGAAAACGATAAAGAGTCCGCAAGCTCTTCACGACACTAATGCAACTACTTCAGCATCACTAACAAGTGCCACGTACTTCTACTGCATCGATGACTGCTGTAATGTCACTTCTCTGTCGTCGTCTCCGTAATCCCTTCAGTCTAATAATGCGCTTGACTTGACGAATGCTGGCAAACGAAACGTTCCCTTAGAAGATATTACTTATTGCAATACACGACTTGCATTCAAACGTAAACAAGTAAAGAACAGAAAAAGATGTGATAAACAACTGCCTCTTTTAAAACTGTATAATAAGAAAGGCCCACCTGATTGTTATTCCGTGTACAAGGCAAAGGAAAGCCACTATTTCTGGGTACGTGTATCCAAGGTTGAAATAACCTTCAATGAGATCGTTTCCTGATGACGTTAAGGAAATTTCTGGTACGTAGATACTTCCGGTGATTAAAACAATTGTAATCTTCCAGTTATGACCATTTTGCTCACGTGAGCGGTATGTTATGCATCGATGATGGTTCGCCACACTTAATTCCTATTTTCACGAGACCTTAATAATCAGCGACACAAAAAGCTAAGTTCTCAACTATACTTTTGTTACTGGCCCCTTACCTAATTTCCTGATTTGCTCAGTTCTCGCCAGGTTGCCTTAGTGTCGATTTATGTCTGAGATATTTAACGTATTAGAAAACCACGCCAACTGAAGATACAAATAACTCTTACTTCGCTTCAGACTCGCCGCATTGCCTCTTCAAAGGATACGAGAGGTTGTTTGAAAGTTAGTGCTCACGGAAGGAGTGTACGGTGGTAGGACACCTTCGGAAAAGGCAATTATACTGAGTAAAAGTACAAGGAAAGCAAACAAGAGTTTGGAATCCATTTTGAGCATCATAACGATCTATGAGACCGTATTGGTTCATGGGATAGGTCAAACAAACTTCCATTTTTACAACTTCAACTTCCATTTTTCAAAAAACAAACTTCCATTTTTCAAAAAACAAACTTCCATTTTTACAACTTCAACTTCCATTTTTCAAAAAACAAACTTCCATTTTTCAAAAAAAAACTTACATTTTTCAAAAAAACAAACTTCCATTTTTACAACTTCAACTTCCATTTTTCAAAAAAACAAACTTCCATTTTTCAAAAACAAACTTCCATTTTTACAACTTCAACTTCCATTTTTCAAAAAACAAACTTCCATTTTTCAAAAAACAAACTTCCATTTTCACAACTTCAACTTCCATTTTCTAAAAAAAAATTTCCATTTTTCATAAAGTTCAATGTCCCTTTGAAGCTTCCGTACATAGAAAGGTAGGAGATTTATCCTTTTTGAAATGTGTTGTGGTTTTAAAGCGCTGACTTTAGATTGAATCGATTTTTAGCGGGTATTTTGATCGGGACCTCGAGTGTCGGTTGGCAATTTTGAATTTCCGTTTTCCTACCTTTAGCTCTCTTTAGTACGTGACATGCCGTCGCGTCGACCGTTAAGCAGAAAATCGCCCAAAACGGCCTCCGGAAGCTCGGAAAAGCGATAAAAACACAGCAAACACACAACAGGTAAGGTTTTTTAAACTTTATTTCGATTTTAATGTATTTTCGGGGGAAAACCACCGATTATTTTCGATCGAATATCAGCTCCATACAAACTCTCATATTACGCTTTGGTTACCTGTGGTCTTTCCCCATATTGCTCTACGCGATGAGTTTAAATTATCTTCGCTCACTCAGGATACTGAAAATTCGTTTGTCTACAGTTTGGAATGTTATTCTATTGTATTGTTGCTTTTTTGGTTGGCAAGGTAGGCGGCATAATACGTTGTTTCACACTGTTTTCGATGTTATCTTGGTTCAGTTGAATGAGTGGATTCCTGTCTTGTTGAAATGCCGTTAAAAATCTGCTTTGTTTTAACATAATAAGACTCAGCACCACTCAAGAAAGAAGAACCTTCTTTTAAAGATCAGGAAAAACATTGTGCATGCATGTGTAACTAATGGTAAGCCTATCTTTAACGACCTTTGTAATTGTTAGCAGTATTCCAGGAATTAAATCTGTAATTCGCATATAATTCTACCCGCTCAGATCACTAAACAGTAAAAATTTACTGACGGGGAAGTATTTAATTCCCAAAGCTGTAACTTTCCTGGTTAAAAGTACAATGACAGAGTTTTTTTTCTGTGTAGTCTTAATCGTTGAATGATACATACCAGATGCCGTTTTACGCGGCCGAAGTTGGCCTTCATTTTACCTTGTGATAAACGAGGTTAAGAGCGGCTCGATAAGAACGCCGCTTGAAAATGTTTGAAACCAAACATTGACAAATTTATTACACAGTTTTAAAGTACAAAGGTTAAATAATGTTCATGGTTTGTTTCGTTTTAAAAGAATCTTTTTTACGCTCTCACCGGCGTCCTAAAGTTGAGTGAGAATTTGACCCGTTTAGAGAACCTAAAACCGCCATTTTATGCATTTTTCGAACTTTTTAAATTTTCGTCCGTTAAGTAACTCGTTGGAACTTTGGATTATTTTTTCTTGAATTAGCTTACCGAAAGGGATGTTTTGGCAAAATAAAAAAAAAATTGGATTTTTCGTGAGTGTCTTTCGATTCTCGATATTCTCAGAAAATGGCTCTTAACACTAGACGTAAAGTGCTGGGAGCGCGACATAATTACACCTCCGTGGCATGCTGCTACAAGGTTGGTATTCGATTTCTTTATCTTCCTTTAAAGATTTATGTTGCTATATACAAAAAAGCCTTTATGCCATAAAGAAAAATGGATTAATTGCATATTTGCGGTTTCCCCGGGGAAATTAGGCCACTTTGCAATTGTGCTGGAGTAATCTTAAATCTTTATTAATGTTATCGTTTGGTAAATGTTTGGCGTTTTAATAACCGAAATCTAGTTTGTCAATTACACACACACAATTACACACACAAGGAAAAAGAGAACTAACTGCCTCACACTGGGGCATTTTGCTCAGCAATTACCTCTCGTGTGTAACAAAGCTTTTATAACAATTTCCCCTCAAATTATGTCATGAAGAAAATATCCAACATCTTTTACAAACTTTGTCTTCTGAGACAAATTCTTCTCTGTGTGTGCAGAATCTGGCTGTGTGTCATGCTCACGACTTCACAGCTTGGAGTTCAAGATGGTACCTGGTAGTGTCTTCAGTGGAGTTTAATGTGAGAGAGAAAATACTTCTAGTCAGGGTCCCATAGGGGAGAGGGGGTCTATGGAGCCCTGTAGCCCTGAAATATTTGTTGTGGAGCCTGAAGCCCAAAGCCTCTCTCAACTTGGAGCCCCAACTAAAATGCTGTTTGGCTAAATGGAGCCCGGGAGTGAAGCAATGGAGCCCTAGAGCCCTGAATTTTCCGTCTTGGAGCCCTGGAGCCGTGCATTTTTTAGGCCGGAGCCCTGGAGCCCTAAACCCCTTTGGGACCCTGTCTAGTACTGTTACACCAGCAAAGTCGTGGGTGAAAGCATTATGGCATTTCTCAACATTACCACATACTTACCGTAGTTGCCTGAAAGAGTGCCGCCCTTGTATTAATGCTGCATCATCCCAGCAACAATGCCGCACTATTGATTTTTATTTGTTTCTTAACATTGTTAATGCTGAAATGCTAATATGGCTTGTTATTGCTGTCATTGTTACTTATTGGAATCTGGTAGGGCTATGTTATTGATGTCATTTGTGAACATAGTACTGTGCACATGTTCCCAAATAGGAAGTTTTAAATAAGTGCCACCCTGAAATGAGCAACGCACTAACAACTTTCAAACAATTTAATAAGTGCCGTGAAATACACTACTGTTTTTTTTTAGATTTCTGTCACTGCCAGATGTCTTCTGTCCCTGTTTTTGAAATCTGGAAAAAGACAGCTTGAATTGGCTTTGGCCGTTATAATTCTACAAGTTTTTCTACTGCATTAGAAAGTTACTACTTCACTGAGATGACTACCAGATGCTTTTTTGAACACCAACCTTTAAAGCAAAGTGAGCAACCTCATTGATAAATCTGGCTCAGCAAGTTTCTCATGACTACCACACGCAGTGAGGAATTTGCCTCGGGGTGCAAAATTGTGATGAAAACTTTGTTGCCTACAAGCTGAAATGGTTGGGCTAAA
This sequence comes from Siderastrea radians, assembly GCA_964017195.1. Lineage (NCBI taxonomy): Eukaryota > Metazoa > Cnidaria > Anthozoa > Scleractinia > Rhizangiidae > Siderastrea > Siderastrea radians. Next base: position 52,530,709 of record OZ024888.1, read on the forward strand.
TGCCTTGCAAGGCATTTTGTTCAGCTTATCCTCGGTTATGTGGACAAAATTTATTCATTGTGGCCTAGGATCAACTTAAGCTGTTGACATTTGGCAACTGCTGATAAATACTGTTAAACAGGGAATAGTTTATATTAGAACTTTCTTTGTATCAGTAATGTGTGTGTTGTGGGTGTGTTGTTTGGGTATTATTGAATATGTAAAGTTGTAATATGACAAAAAATTAAGAACAGACCTGCCAACTCTCACGGTTTCACCGTGAGACTCACAGTTTGGGCTATCAACTCACGGTCTCACGATTTGGCCTCCAAATCTCATGGTGAATCAGAAAACCTTGAAATTGCCAAACAATTTAGGTAATATGAAGCAATATTGAAAAATCCGTGTTAAAAATGGCCAATTTTCGGGAATTTTATCACATCTAATGTTTGAGGGAAACCTGGGTACAATTCCAACCTCATTACCATGAAACATAGGTGTGCTTGGGTCTCTGAAAGCTAGAGCTGTGAACAGTTAACTCAAACTGGTGCCTGGCGTTGACAGCGAAACAGAAACTGACTCTTCAAAAAATGCGGCAAAAGAATGCAATAGGTAGCACAAATAAGGTAAAGAGTACTTGAAACAAGAAATCTACCATTTTTATTTTCATTTAACACATATTTTGGAAATCTCCAGGTTTGAGGTCCTAATCTCCAGGTTTTTCTGGGCTTTTTTTCAAAGTCTCCAGATTTACATGTTTTGGAGGTTGGCAGGTCTGTAAGAAATAACTTGGTGAGAAGCAGTGATTTTTATACCATCAGGATTAGTTAATATACACTTGATTTTTTCACGTCCCTGACATAATAATTGCCCTGTGATAAATGCTAATATTTGGGAATAAAGTGTAGTGACTTTTTGGAGACTTTTCATATGTTCTGCAATGTTATAAATATCTTCCACTTGACAGTGCCCTCAGATGTCTGTTTTAATTGCCTTGTAAAATTCGTTGTGTTTTATTTTGACCAAAACTGATTTTCCTTCTCCAACCAAACATTGTTAATTTAGTTCTGTTTTTTTTTTCACTCCCAGTTATTTATACACCCAATTTATATCTCCCCATGAGATGCAAGGATTTGGGATTCCAATGCTTCTTATTAATAATACTACTACGTGTAAGTTTTATATACAGGTAATGCGTGTCTGATACTGCATGAATTCTTTGGTCTTTATTTGAAAAGGCTTGACTCAAACATAGTGCATAATTTGTTCTGTGGGTATTGTCTTTGTTCTTTACATTGTTGTTGTCTTGGAAATATAAATTCAGATGACAAAAACCTCCTTATACAGACACTTGGGGACTTTTAATTGCTCATGGGAGCAGTTATTTTGGATGTTCCTGCAACTTGCTGTATGTTAAACATTATACCAGATTTCTCTATAAATGTACAGTAAGTGTAATTGTCAGGTCTCTTCACATGAAGGAAAAAAAGCCTGCACAGACCCTTAGCAAAGTTTATGCTTTTAAATTTATTTACATTAATTGAAGGTACATACACAGTATTTATGGAGTCCTTGATTGTGAATACTTGTTATTTATTCTCTAACAGTAAAATACAGCAATCCTTGATACTACCGACTCGACCGACTCCTAGTGCGCATGACCGTAACGCAATACATCGACACTACATCTCTCCTTTCCTCTGGATAATGAGCTAGGTAAAACTTAAAAAAACGAAACTCAACATGCTACTTCCTAAATCTACCAGTCCAGGTAACGTTCACACAAGTTATTTCCTTTGTGCAATTGATCTAAGCAATGTCCAAGTAACATAGTCTTTGAAATGTTCAGATAATGTTCACGCAACAATGTTCCTTTTCATTAAGCCATTGATTTCAGCAATGTTCAAGTAACATAGTCTTTGAAATGATCAGGCACTCGTCTTTCTCTTGCTGATCTGCGAAGTGCGGGTAATTCAACTGGTGTAGGTGTAGGTGTTTCAACTGATGCATTTCCAGGTGATTCAACTGGTATAACTGTAGGTGGTTCGACTGTCTCAACTGGATCAACTGCTTCTGTTGCATCAATGAAGGGTGTAGACTGTTCTTCCTCGTCACTTGGAACGGGATGTACAGGTATGTTAGAAGGCAGCTTTTTAAAGAATGATGCATTTCTTGTTATGATGTGTTCTGCATTTTGGGCTGTAATCATGCTTCCTTTCTTGTCTGTGATCTCAAATGGCTCAGGCTTGAATGGTGTAGACATCTTGTTCTGTTTTGGTTGCTTTATCAATACTTTGTCACCAACATTCAGGTCTGTGTTCTTGGCATGGTTGCACTTGTCTGCATACTCTTTCATCTTCTCCTTTCTCTTAGCATCAGCTCGTCTGATCTCTGGGGATGCCTGATCAAACTGCACCAGGGGTAATGTGGACTTTAGTTTTCGTCCATTCAGCAACTCCGAAGGAGACTTCCCTGTGGTGCTATGAGGGGTGGCCCTGTACTGTCGAAGGAAGGTGAACAACTCTTGCTTCCAGTTCTTGCCTTGAACGACGGCTGTCCTAATCGCTTTCTCCAGTGTCTTCGTCAGCCTCTCCGCCTCTCCATTTGCTCTGGGCCATTCAGGAGTTATTCTGCGATGTGTGAAACCAAGTTGAGTGGCAAACAACTGAAAACTTTCACTATTGAATGGTGGACCATTGTCCGTTCTTACTACCTCGGGGATCCCTTGCCTGGCAAAGATGCTGTCAAGGTGGGGAATCACTGCCTTTGCTGATGTTGACCTCAAAATTTTAACTTCTGGATACCGACTGAAGTCATCAGTTACGACGAGCAAGTAATCTCCACTTGGAAAGGGGCCACAGAAATCTATGGAGAGCTCTTGCCATGGGCCTAGTGGTAAGGGGGACATTTGCAGAGGCTCGCATACTGGCTTTGGATCATGGTTCGCAGCTTGGCACGGTAGGCACCCTTTGACAACTTCCTCGACCATTCTGTCTATCCCTGGAAACCAGACTGAATCTCGCAAAAGACGCTTGGTCTTCACAATTCCTTGGTGTCCACTGTGAGCTAGCATAATCATTCGATCTCGTAGCTTCTCGGGAACTATTATGCGTGTCCCTCTCAGAATAACGCCATTTGATACTGACAACTCCTGCTTGATCTGCTGGTACTGACTGACATCTCTTCCAGCCTCGTGCCACTTTTGAGTTGCTATCACTTTTGCTAGACTCTGCAACGTTTCATCAGCTGCTGTCGCATCTTTTACTTCTTGAAGCGTAACGGCATGGGGCACAGCATTATTGGTTACAAAGTTAATATAGGCATCAACTCTTGATAAATGGTTGGAAGCCTGCGATTGTTTGGGATCCGGATGGCGACTCATGTAATCAGCTGGATTGTTTGCTCCTGGCTTGTAAACAACTTTGGTTTTGTATGGCTGTAGACGTAGCTGTAGCCTCTCAACTCGCGCAGTTGCTTTGCAAGTGGGGTTGTTGAAGATTGTTTCTAACGGCTTGTGGTCTGTGGTAACTTGGAAGGATGATCCATAGAGGTATAGGTGGAAGTGCTCAATTCCCCAGACCACTGCAAGAGCCTCTCTCTCGGTTTGGCTGTAGCGGCTTTCACAATCCGTGAGTGAGCGGCTGGCATACGCTACAATGTTTGTTCCTCCATCTGCTGTTACTTGCGTGAGAATTGCTCCCAGGCCGACTGGGCTGGCATCAACAATCAGCTCCGTTTGGAGTGAGGGGTCGAAGTATTTCATGATTTCTGGAGTTGCCATGCTGGCTTTGAGGCAGTCGAATGCATGTTGTTGTTCTGGTCCCCACACCCACTTAGCATTTAGATGGGTGAGTTGACGAATTGAAGCAGAGATGGAAGCAAAGTCCTTTATGAAACGTGCAAGGTATTGTGCCAAACCGAGGAAGCTGCGTGCCTCAGTTGCATTCTTTGGGGGACTGGCATTAATGAGGGATGCAACCTTCTTATCATCTGCACTGATGCCATCTGCAGAGAAGTGATGACCAAAGAAGTCAATGGATGACTGGTTGAACAGACACTTGGCAGGGTTTGCGGTTAGACTGTTTTCTCTCATTCTCTGAAGAACAGCTTGTAAAGCATCATCATGATCGGATTGGTTCTTGTCAAACACTATTATGTCATCAGAAATGTTTCTAACACCGTCAATTCCTTGCAGCACTTCTTCTATGGATTTCTGAAAGATTTCAGCTGCTGAGTTAATTCCAAAACTCAGTCGCTTGTAACGAAACAAGCCAATGTGCGTGGCAAAAGTAGTAATGCTCCGGGAGTCTTCGTCCAGCTCAAGTTGGTGATATCCTTGGTTTAGGTCTATCTTGCTGAAAACAGTGGCTCCGTTCAGATCAACGATCAGGTCTTCTACAGTGGGTACTGGATGTCGCTCACGTTCTATAGCCTGATTGGCCGCTCTCATATCGACACATATGCGTATTCCTGTCTTCTTTGGGGCCACAACTATCGGAGAGACCCAGGGAGTTGGACCTTCTGCTCTTTCTATGATGTCAAGTTCCTCTAGATTCTTGAGCTCTGCTTCGACTTGATCACGGATGTGAAATGGTAGTCTGCGGTACTTCTGGGCCAGTAGTTTTGCGCTGTCATTAACATGTAATTTTGCGGTTTTACCTTTCATCTTTCCCAGCCCCTCGAAGCAATCTTTGTAATCCTCGATAATGTTATCGACTTTGGGTGTCGACACACTGTTTATTATGTGTAGCAGCCCGAGATCTGTTGCCGTCTCATAACCTATCAAATTACCATCACATCCATCAACAACGCAAAATTGCGTGACCGTCGATTTGCTTGTTACTCCCGACTTGATTTCAGCTTCAAACTTGCCAATGACTGGTAAGGGCTCAGAAGATCTGTAGCCATAGATCCTCTTCGAGGTAGGTGTAATGGGAATGCTTTCCAGCTGATTGAAAGAACATGTGTCGATGACATTTACTCCCGCTCCTGAGTCAAATAAGACATTTCACTCTCTTTCCTCCAATGGTAATTTCAGTAAACGGTTGTATCTTGTCACGCATGGAGTGGAGAGTGATTCGGTATGTGTACTCTTCGTCGGTTGATTCATCGCCATCTTTCTCATCCACTGTATTGACTTTGTTGAAATTTAATCTGCTTCGGCATACTTTGGTGAAATGGCCTTTCTTGCGACAATGTTTACAACTTTCATTCAGCGCCGGACAAGGTCGACCTTTATGAGGGTAATTTTCTCCACACCTGTAACACTTCTTGTTTTCCGACTTTGGCTTTTCCTCTCTCACCGCTTGGACTTCTGCTACTTTGGCTAACTTTTCCTGTTCCTCAATGCCTTTAGCTTGCTTGTCAGACATTTCTAGACCACGGCCATAGTCGAGTAGGGCTTTGAGATCCATGTCTTCTCGTAGAGCTCTTCGCCGTAATCGTGAAGATAAACAGGACACAACTATGTGTGACTTGATTTCTTCATCTTCGTTGGCAAACTCGCATGTTTGAGCAAGACGCCTCAGCCGTGTGCAGTAAGATTCTAGCGATTCACCGGAATTCTGAGAAGCATTTCTGAACATGTAAATTTCGTAGGTCTTGTTTACTTTTGGCTGAAAATAAGCATTCAAAGCGGTCACTGCTTTCGCATAGTCCTTCTCTTCTCCTCGATCTGGAAGTGTTTCAAATATGTCGCTGACCTCTTCACCAGCGGAGTATAGTAGTAGCGCTCTCTTGCGTGTTGCGTCTTTCACATCATGAGCGGCGAGGTACATTTCGAAACGTTTCAACCATTTTTTCCAACGTGGGCCGACTGAAGCGTTGTCTTCGTGGACGGAAAATGAAGGAAATGGAGGTAAGACATTCGCCATTCCGCTTCGGCAATTGTGTGATCGTCCCGTGTAATCTTTTGAGGTAATTTTTCGATGTAATCTTTCGACGTAATATTTTGACGACAATAGATAAGTGTTCAACTTTGATTTCCCGCCTTACTCAAATGGCGGCCAGCCCACGTGGCGTTGAGAACTGAACATGTTTTGCCATTGTTTATCCAGTGCATTCGATCCAAGGTGACGATTAAATTAAGTGTGGCTGTAGTGGAATTCGCTTGATCCCATCCTCGTCGCCAGTTATGGAGTCCTTGATTGTGAATACTTGTTATTTATTCTCTAACAGTAAAATACAGTAATCCTTGATACTACCGACTCGACCGACTCCTAGTGCGCATGACCGTAACGCAATACATCGACACTACAGTATTATCCATACATATTACACATGCCCTGTATATGTTTGCCCTGTATTGTCTTTGGTTTGAAAATTTTAAACCAGTTTAGTTTTTGTTGTCCTTTGTCTCAGATTATGGAAAATGGATCTAAGACAAAGGAAAATACTAAATAAATTAGTTTGTAAATTTTCAAATCAAAGGAAAATTTTCACCGTAAGATATATTTTATTATTCAATAACTGAAGATAATGTACACGCTGTGATTGGTCAATACCTGTTGATTATTATACCAGTAAATCATATGGTTTTTTAGCTCAATAAACCACTTACAATAGGTTGCTGGAATAACACTCGAAAAGCTTGTAAATCATTCGCCTTCGGCTTGTGACAATCTCTTCACGTGTTCTTCGAACATCCCGCATGGTTTGTTGAGCCACTAAACCATAGAAATGTGCGGTATATTGATTAAATAAAAAGCAGATGAAAAGAGTGAAGGTTGAGTAGCCAACAATAATTTTGTTGGCTATTCTGCCTTCTTCAATCTGGTAATATACAGCTTAATTTCAGATTTGTATTGAGCACATTACTTTGTGAACTTTCTGCTGGTTTGAAGTACATTTTGTAAAAAATAATTTGTTGGGAGACTACTCCCTGTTGTTTAAGATTATTTAACAAATAAAAAAGGCAAAACCGTGCTTTGTTCTGTGATAAAGATGCAAGGCAGTGACTAAAGCACGAAAGAAGTGTCGGGTGAACACAAGAAGCAGGCGAGTGCTTCTCCCTACTTCTTGAGTGCTCTCGTCACTTCCTTGCGTGCTTTATCACAGAACAAAGCACGGTTTTGGCTTTTTTTTATTTGTTTTATAATATAGCTTCGCTCACATGTGTAAAGAAATTGGCTTTAATTTGCAAGAAAACAAATTTTATTACTAGCTTGCAAGCGTGCACAAGAAAGGTTTTCAGCTTGCCAGTGCGCACAGAGTGGCGTGACGGGTTACTCCATGCATCTGTACTCTGATAAAGCATGATGTTTCAACCAATCAGAGCGTGCATTATACTGAAATTTTATTATAAAAAATATGTTAAATTTACTTTGACAGTATTTGCTTTGGTCCAAAAAATCTTGGCAAGTAGTATTAATGTAAACCTAAAACTGTTGGCTCAGAAATATTTGCCAAATGCTAATTTTGTTTATTAACAATTAAACAGTACTGTGATAGTCATTAATGTCCAAGTCTAGTAATTATGAAATGAACAGGGCTGCTACTAATGGTGGTGTAAAAGGTGGGTAATAGGTGGTTAAAATGTGAAAAGTAGTCAGAGATCAGATATTTTCTTGTGTTGTCAACATGCATGTACATGTATCTTGTTTCTACCAAAGTCAGTAGCCGGAACTCATATGTCTAGCTAATAGCCAGGCCAAATCCCAAATCCCTGGCCATTAATGACAGCCCCGAATGAGGGTTTAAAACTAATGACTACAGTGTACTCTTCCATTTTATTTCACAGGTTTCAACAAATTAAGAAGACATGAAGTATGTTTTCAACATGCAGCTTTGAACTGTTTATATTCATATTATTTGTGAGCCAGCAAATTAAAGTTTGTTGTTGAGACTGAGTAGGTGGATGGCATCTTCAATGTTCATTATGAAAGTTATAATAGTGTAGTGTTGACTGTTCACAGACTGTTCATCAGTGGTGAATGTTACTTTAATTAGGCAATGTACAGACTAAGATAATGACATCTGTTGGTTGCCATTTCTGTTGCTTTGCACCTTCTTTACTTTGGGAGCAGTGGCTGTTCTCTGTACCTCCAGGGATAGTTATATAAGGGACTAAATACAAAGAACTTGTACATGTAGCTGGAGGAGAAAGTTGGATTCCTGAAAAAGGAAATAGCAAATTGTGGGGACAATTCCAGTAGGCTATACAACTAGGCATCTCTTACAGGATTAAGGCCTTTTTGATTTTATGACACCAACTGACAACAAAAATTAATTTGGTATTAAAACTGATAGACCATAGTAAACAATTACAACTAAACAAAGTAATGTCAATATAAAGGTAAGTTTATGGTACCAGAAAATACAATGAAAGACTTCAGAATCCTTTTCTACATGTGTGCCTGACATTATTGACTTTTAATATTTATAACTTACTATAGAAAAGTGAAGACAGAAAACTCTGCATAACTATGCATAGAGCAGTCCTAGGATAAGTGAAATGATCTATACATTGTGTGGTTTACAACTTATCATAAATACTGTAAACTACAACTTCATTAAAGTTATAAAGACAATGATTGTTCTTGTTGAAGAGCAATTGGTTCTTTTCAAACAAACCAGTTGTTTTCATTTACTTCCACTGTCATACTCATTATTCATTCTCTTTTTTATTTGTCTGTCATGGTCTCACTGATTGATTGTTAACAATGATTTCCCAACTAATCTTAAATGTGTAGTTCCAGAAAATATGCACACTCCCCCCTGCGGAAGGTTTTTCGTTCCCCCCCCATCCCCCAAGTAAATTTCAGTTAAGCTTTATACTTTGCTTCTAAAATTTTGGCTTTTGAGACCCCCAACCCCTAGGAATTTCCAATGACCTTCCATGGGGGTATGAATTTTTTCTTGAACTACACAATGGTTTTAAAATGGTTATAAATCTAACAGTAAGAAGTCTTTACTACAGAAGGATAGGTCGTTCGACGTTGGGGTCCTTGAAAATATATGACTGATGATGCTTAAAATGGCGGGGGGGGGGGTGGGGCATGGAATTCTCAAGATTTTATTAAGTTCAACGGGGCCGTGAAAATTAATCTAAGTTAAAAGGGTTTGTCTAGAAATTTGTTTACAAAAAAAAATTGGAATTTCTCCTCCAGACCCACCATCCCTATCCGTAGTCAGTAATCCATTCCCAAAGAACTTGTAAGTGTTGGATTTGGAGGAGAACCAAATAAAACCAATCTTAAGACTTAATGGGTTTTCAGTTCTTTACTCATCACAGCAGAGGAAAGGTATTCCAGTGTTAATTAGGGAACGAAATAAATAAAGAAACAGGAGAAGCAAAGACTCGGTAGCCACGGGAAATAACATACACTCGGTATTCTTTTGACTATTTGTGCGGTCAAATAAGTGAACGAAGGTATGCTTATTTAAACAACTTGCTTTCTTGAGCAGTTTCCTCAAAAAACGAAGACTGTTAATGGGGTTCCCACTAGTGTAGAACGCTTCCTTTGTAATTTTTTTGATAAGCGAATTATTATTCTACAGGATAGGCTATTCGAATGGAGTTTTACATACCTTGAATTCATGATCTCCAGCGATTTACAGAATCCTCTTAACTTCGGGGGAAAGAAATACCGACATCTTTCAGAGAAGGCAAGGCTCAAAAACACCACATTTTAAAATATTCATTAAGTCTATTCGTTTAACCAATTAAATAAGAGGAAAGAGTACATGTTTGTCTTCACCTTCGCGAAAAAAAAAAGGAAAATTTGCAGCCGATTGAAATATATGGCCATTTTACTCACTGAGTGAACGAAACTGTAGCCGTCAAGTTTGATTTTCCCGCTCGTGGGAAAAGTTGTACGCTTTCGGACCGGATGTGACGTCATCTATCGTTGGAACATGGGTATACAAAAAAAGGGCCAAGCTCTATTGGAGTGTTCTCCCCCGCCCCTGAATACAACTCACAATTCCACGTTCAATCCTAATACTGAAGAAATTTTATTTGGTCTCCCAACTGCAACCAATGTATTAACGAAAAAACTAAATTACACTCTGCTGTTTCTGCGCTATTACATTCACAGACGAAAACTCCAGAATGATTCATTATCAATCTGTGCCTTTTTTTAAAAATAATAAGTTACAAATACAGAATTGACACTTTCTCATAAGAAAAGATAAATCACTACCTTTACACTTACTGATCTTTTGTCTACCCCTTAATTTCCATGCCTGCCTTTGTAGTAATCCTGTATTTAGCTTGCTCTCTTTTTGTATTTGTAATGTACCTTGTTGTGTTTTTTTTCTTGTGGTTAATAAATAAAATATATGCATTATGTCAGAAAACGTCATCGATTCTGCAAGCATTGCGTGCCTAGTGTATTAGTTTTGCTCGGTAAACCATTTTGAAGATTAGACGGAAGAACACTAAAAATGGGCATAATCACAGGCCATTTTCGTGGCTCCCTGGAATGCACACCAGTAACCAAATATCGCGCCTAAAACAGCCTGGACAATTAGTTATCGCTTGAAATCAATCTTAAGATGCCAGTCAGATGCTATATCAAGCCTTGTCTTTTTGTGACAGAGCGAACTATATCGCCCAACACGGAGCTAGCGGAGGCACAGATAGGGGTGGTTGGCTACACACCAAGGAGGAACGGCTGTCAAAGGGGGTGGCAACAGTGGAATGGACCTGGCGGTTGATGAACAAGGATTGTGGGTACTTTTGGTAGCACTGGGAACAGCTGCCGACTGTACGCGTAAAAAAATTGATGTGGCAAAAAATTCCGTTACCCACACATGGAGCTTGGCTATAGGTAAGAGTCACTTAAATTACAGAATAAGACCTCGTTGGTCACTTCTTTTGACTTCGAAGACCCGCGTACGTTAAGACTGTTTGTTTAAGATTTGTGATAGTGTCCGTCCGCTATCTCGTCTTGTTGTATGTGGTAACTCAGTCTTTTTTTTAAATTTGTATTACTGTCATTCTTAATATTTCTTACTCTTCCGTTGTAATTGGCCTCAGCCGTTGCGGTGTCCCTGCCAACCCCCTTCTATAGTTTAGTTACGTTGTATGTTTGTTTTCTTTGGCGAAGCTAATAAAATTATGTAAAAATAAAAATAAATAAAATAGAAAATATTGTCGGCAAATAAATGATGCTTATATGAGTTAATGTAAAAAATAGTGCAGTTAAGAAAGCAAGGGATGAAGGTAGCTATTACCTACTTTTCTTCTTAGCATATTCCTTCAAACTACAAGCTAAGATTAGGGCAAGTAAGTAAAAAAGGACGGATTGTCCTTATAAGTTTTCTTAAATCAGAAGATAAGCGGAGCGGAACCTTTTCAGTAATTTTATTTTTTCGGATCAAGTCCAACTTTATCTTAGGGAATCACTCGGAATTTATGAATTTCTAGTCCTGGGTGATGTTGCATCATGGGTAGTAATAGCGTTGCATTCAAGCCTTGATAAGTACGTACTAAGCAAATATGCTAAATAAATCGTACTAGACAAGTTCTACTGTGTCGGGGAGGCGTGCACGGTGAGCAAGAACAAATAGCCACGCTTCAAACATGAAACGTCGCACCCCAACACAGTAGCTTTTGCCATGTTTGCGTTATTGTGCGAATTGTCCAATGAGACGAGAACAGCGGGATGAAATTAGCGTATTTGCATATATTTGTGCACAGAGGTAGTAGTAATAGGTGTAGTAAATGAATACCACCTCATTCCTACACCCATATTTTCCTAATTTAAACCACCCAGCATTCAAAAAAAGAAGAAAATATTAAAACGAAGCATCTCATATTATTTTAAAAAAATTCTTTCAATTAGATAAACACAAATCTTGTATTATATCAAAAGTTTCTCAATTAGAGCATTACATATCTTACCATGAAAATAAGGCAACAAACAGCTTTTGGTTGGAAAGAGGTACACAATGAGTTATTGAAACAACCTTTCTGTCATAACAGGCAGCAACTTGTGCGTATAATAATATGCTTAGAGTATAATAACTGCCGCTGGGAAGGGCTTTGTTACCCCTGTTTCAAGCAAGGAATCAAACATAAACTGTTGTACACTCCTCCGATCGAGAATATACCTTAAGTAAAAATTTGCTCTGATACTTACTACTGGCACATCGCATATAACGAATTAGCAAGGGGTTGGAAAGAAATTCACGAGGATATTCTCGATGCGCCGTTTTGTGAAGAGCGCCAACGAATCGTAAATGTATGGACTTTTAGTAATCTTTATGATATAGGTGCTGAATCAACCGGGGTATGTTCAATTTGTTTTGAAAATGGAGTTATTCATCATATCAACTTACCATACAACGAAGAATTTATTCGTTTTTGGGAAGAGGATGATTAAATATTCTTTCGCACGGTCGCGTCTGCAGAACAAAAAAAACTAAAACAGAACACATATTTTTTTTTTAATTCCTTAAAACTTTTGCCGTTTCTTCACCGTTCCGCTTTAGTGAGATACAAATGTTAATTAAGTTTTCGCAGACAATGGCGTAATTTGTATTCTCGTACAAGCATTGAAGGGAAACCCCCTTAACAACTCAACCTTGAAAAAACAGTGCGACTTCTTAAATCACTCATTCTGAAAAACAAATCTTGGTCTTAAAATTTTTCAAACCTTCAGGAATTCAGACGCTATTGTTTAACTATATCGGTGGTCTCTTTGCTAAGTTTTTATAAATATTGACTCTGATCAAGTACAAAAAACAACTTTGCATCTCAAATCATTGAGAAAATCAATATACACAGACATGATTACATTAATTCATAATCAAAATATTCATTACCGTCAGCAGAAGTTTTGAGACCTATTTTGTAGACAAATTGATAATAATCATCTTCCAGCAGGTCTTCTGTAAGTCGTTTAGGGGCCCACACACAAAAGTTATCTCTATTTTTTGTTTCTAAAGTTAAATAGCTGAATTCCCAAATTTACCTTTCCTGTGTTTAACTTTTTTAACTTTGTAAATAGCGTCTGAAATATCCCACCATTTTAAAATTTCTTTTCTTTCAAAGCTTTCCTCTGTTGGCCAGTCTTGTGAGATCGTTTGTTGATCTGTACAGACATCCATAGTAAGATACATTGAAGATACATTCGTTCAATAGCGTGTACTTTTCTGCTCGAGATGAAATTCTGTGAAGCGCATGCGTAAATATTCAATTATTGCGACATTTAGGTGAAGGGCAGAAAAAGGGTACCATAAGAAACAGAAGAAGAAAAGTGTGTGTAATATATATTGAAAGTGATCAATATTTATTAGTTCACTCATTGGTGAAGCCTTAGGGGGGTGATGGTTGGCCACCATCTGAACCCTGTTTGAGGGCTTGTGCATGCGGTGAATTACGAGGTAGGGGAACTCCTTCCAGTGGGAGAGCACCCTACGGGTGAGCCCACCTCGGCCCTACTGGTAACAGGGGAGTGCTCAGAAATCCCTTGGGATTTCAAACCTCGCTCCCAGAGGTAAAATGTGGAATTGACAACCGCCTTGTCAGCGGTGAAATCTTCACTTCGGTGAGGTGAAAGTCCTAGCCGAGGCTAGGCAAGAACAGCCAACGAGCACCCCCCGACAAGGGTTTTGCCCTTTTTGTGTGACCTGTCACGCAATGTCACGCGTGACTGTCACGTTCACTGTCACGCAATGTCACACCTCTTGTCACATAAGGTCACGCGTGACTATCACGCATTTTTCGTTTTTTTATAAGAAAAAAGGTTTCATTTTTCAATTTTATGAGGAAAAAATCGTATTATGGAACCACATCTTGGCCTGAAATGGGGTAACCATCTTTGTCACGAGTTGGTAACAATATTTTTGAAACACACTCACGAGTGACAAATCGTATTTGTTTTATTTCTGGCGGTGAAAGAAGTTCAAAAATAACCAAATAACAAATAGCTTGCAAAGTTGCAATCATTTTGTAAGCGTATATAATTACTTTGAAAATCTACAACGGAGCGAATGTTTTTTCATACTTTTCAGAAAAAGATGGTGGAATTTCCATACAATGATCAGTGACGAAATTATCTATCATTTTCAATCTATCAAGAAAGACCTTTTCGTCGAAAGCTTCGCCTCTGAGGTAAAAGCGAATCTCATCAAGGATTTTTTGATATTCGATACGGGCAAAATTTGCTTGTTCTGTTTTCTTATCGTATTTCTTAAGGCTTGCCACTGCTTTTAAAATAAGACCGACCCCTGTTAAAGTTGCAATGACAACAGGGTTTAACGTAATTCCTCCGGCTACTGCTGCACTAATAATTAATTTGCCAGCCGAAAGATTACAAACAAAATTTTTTCTTCGAAAACCGCGGTACAACTTTTCGTAGCCATAATGTTTCTTCTGGTAATAAGCATATAAATCTTTCATTTTTTTAACTTTCTCTTTAGAAAGTGTTTGGTCGATATGGTTGAATTCGAAAATATCCCACATTGTTATATATTATAAATAAAAATTTTTGTGGAAAGTTATCACGCACTTGTTTGATACTCGATACGAAGTATAATTGCGCTGTAACTTTTCCAAATATCATCATTCATATTTAGTTCAAAAGCCAAAATCCCGGACGAAGGCATTTGGAAAGAGTTTGGGTTTATCGTCTGATACCACCCACTTTTTACTGAGGTAAAAATTCTTGAAGAGCTTAGAGTTCCAGTAAAAAAATCCCGTAAAGATGTTTTGAGTTTTAAAGATATATTTTTGTGTCTATGTACAGTGATATGAGAATCCGAAGAAGTGGTTGGACGCGTACAATATATATCCATATTTTTCAAAATCGCTTCACCCGGCAATGAAATTATTTCGGCACCATTTAAAACAAAATGTTTGTCCCCTTTTGTCGAATTTAAAAATCCGTTTATGTGGTGAATGGAAGAGCGTAGTTGGTGTCCGTTTAAAGAAAGATCTGTTTGCATTACCATTTGTCCATTTTCAATAACAAAAGCGGTGTCATAGACACTTGGATCAACGTTTGAAATTGTTTCTTTAACACCATAAACAATTAAATGACCAATTGTTATTAATGATGGATTACGGACCGTATGGCTGGCACTACCCTGAGGTCCACGATCACCTTTATCACCTTTATCACCTTTTTCACCTTTATCACCTTTGTCACCTTTATCCCCTTTATTGCCTTTATCGCCTTTATCGCCTTTATTACCCTTTTCACCTTTATCGCCTTTATCACCTTTGTCGCCTTTTAAACCCTGTGGTCCTTGTGCCCCAGTGGCACCTTTTTCACCCCTCGGTCCATAAGGACCTTGTGGTCCCGCTGGGCCTTTGTCACCCTTCGGCCCAAGAGGACCCTCGGGGCCAGGAGGACCCCCTGGGCCAGGAAGACCCACTTTTTCACTTTCACTCATCGTTTGGCTAGTTCCACCTATTTGGCTGTTAATATTTAACAATTATCCTGCGAAATCGCGCGGAATATCACCTGATACTTAGCCGACGAGGCCGTAGGCCGATTTGGCTAAATCAGGGGGTATTCCGCAAGATTGAGCAGGATAATTGTTTTATTATTCAACAAATTCCCATCGACTACCATTTTCAGAACGAGAAAAACTACGGCTCTATGACAAAAACGCTAAAAGCTAGCAACACATAAAGCTTAATAAAAATCAAAACAGAACTTCAAGAAATCGAAGTTTACTACCGTTCACTTAAAAGACTTATTTACAGACTCATGTTTGGAAATGACAAGACAAAGGAAAAAAATATTGCTACCTTACCGAGAATAAGTCCTCTTCCTGTGAATTAAAATCTTTTCAACTTTAGTCTTTACAGCTTTCCGTGAGCAAGTGTGCTGCTTCGTTCGCAATAGCATTTTCTTGGTTGAGTTCTCACTATGAAAATTCGAAGTCAACCTCTGGATATCTTTGTGAGCTGAAGCAAATACTTGTTGACATTTTGAGAGCATTTAATAGTGGAAAGTTTCTTCCAGAGAGTTAAAATGTACGGAGAACACTGCTAACACTGCCTCGCTTTTCAACATGGCCGCCAAACAAGCAATGAGAGAAAATCTGCAGTGCACTTCCAAATATGGTCATTTACGTATATCGCAGGATATCTGTCATGCGGGATGACAGATATTGAGGGCTTCCTTACCATATATGGGCAGAGTGACAATTTGTTGAATAATAAACCCCATTATATATCTTCATCAAAATTTTTTTTCATTAATTTTAGGGGCTTGTCATAGTAAAAGAAAGAATATTTTTTATCGGTGGCGCGATCTAAAGCGTCATGATCCACCCTATCTCGTCTGCAATCCGTTTGTTTTCTCTTGGAAGAAATTCGAAAATACAAAAATGGCTGCAGTTATCACGGATGTTTTTCGGCACCTTGTAGAAGGTTTGAGTGAGGTAAATAACGCAGCAGTTTCTGTGCCGCCCGTTGATAAAATAATTAATGATCCTGTTTTGGTTGCTTTCACAAACAAGATCATCGAAAAAAACAATTTTTTGGTTGTCCACCGGAAGCTCTTCGAGTGGAATGATTTCATCACCATAAGCCTCGATGACCTCGTAACCAACCTTGGGGTTGATTTGTTCAGCAAAGTCCTGCAAAAGAATCTGGTATTTGTTCTGGTGCAGGTTTTTTGAAAATAGGTAGATTTTATCAAACTTTAACAAAAAATAAATCATATTTAGTAATATGTTTGTTTTGCCAGAATTACTGGGGCCACAAATTAGCATCCGGAAAAAATCGGCTGGCATGCAAGGGTGGCCTTGCTTGTAGATACTCTTGGAAAAACCTTGGTCAAAATTTACAAACTTCATTTTTTTTTTGTTTTTATATATCAACGCTGGAAAAATGTCAATAAAAAATTGGCATCAGTTGGCTGAAGAAAAATCGAGGCTCGATAAACAAACAGAAGAAATTCACCAAAAATGCAAAATGGATAAAATTAACAAAGAGTTTAGTCAGCTTTCAGGAGAAGAGCTTTTTAAACCAATTACAAAAAGGCTTGATGAAAAGAGCAGCGCCACTACAGAAGAAGAAGAAGAAGAAGAAGAAGAAGAGGAGCAGGAAGAGGAGCAGGAAGGTCCTGATTATACAATTGATGAATTTGACGACATTAACCCGTTTGGTGATGAATTCAGACCGGATGCACCATCACCAGAACTATCACTACAACCATCACCATCACCAGAACTATCACTACCACCACCACCATCACCAACAACATCATACCTAGATGTTGATGATGATGATTTTCCACAACCGCCCTCACCACTGATGAAAGAAAAATCCGCACGTAAAGAGTGGGGGATGCCGGGACCGGTTGAGCCTGAATATCAACATGAATCAACCTCGTTGCAAACGGTCAATCAGCTGATCACGAAATACGGAAATGACCCCAATTACATAGTAAAAAGTAAAAAATCTCCATTACAAGGTAAAACAATTGCGGAACTCAAAAAAATAAGAGATGGGATTTATGAAAAAAGAAGGGTAACAAAAGAATATCTTTTGAAACGGTTACAGGAGGGGAAGCAGAGACTAAAGTCCACTCCCCTACACAAGAGAGAAATTCCTCCAACCCCCCTAGAAAAAGCTGTCATGAGCCGAAGACCTTATCTTGAGCATTCCGACAATGAAGATGACTTATCTGAACAGGATTGGGGGGAAACCAATGGAAGTGGCATCGCTGATGAAGCTGAAAAATTGATCAACCAACTTCATTTGAGCTTAGGATCGATAAAAGCAGGAAACAGCTCAATAAAACTGAAAAATCAGGTATTGTCTCTGCTTGATTCACTAGTTGAACTCGGCACAATCGAAAAAAAGCAAAAGAAAAAATTATTACTATTTATATAAATCAAAAATGAGCTTTGATATTCTGCTTGTCTCGAGTCTCGCAAAACAAGAAAGGGGCGGAGAACGGAATGTTTCACATGATTTTACAGTGAAGTTTTATCCTCCGATCCAATTAGGTTCAGGAAACTATAAAGCCGCGCTAAACAGACTTATCACAATGAGTTACTCATGGTACAACATCGATGCCTTTTACGACAACAACAAAATTCGCTGAAGAAAGAAAACTGAAGCGTGGCAGACCTTAACTTTTCCGAATGGAATGTATGATTACAAAAGAATCAACACTTTTCTTCAGAAACACATCGGTAAAGTAGACCCGGCAGATAAAGATAGTGATTACATTTTTACATTGTATTTCGACATGTCAATTTACCGGGTTGTAATTTCGATGCACGAAAATTATGAGCTTGACTTTTCTCAAGGAGCTTTCGCTGAATTGCTTGGTTATGAGAAAAAAATCTTGACAGGAAAAAAGGGCTATGTCGGAAAATTCGTTCCAAATATAACAAGAGGTGTTGATTGGGTGTATTTACACTGCGATCTTATTACACGTCGATCAAACAATATTCCAAGCGATGTCTTATACAGTTTCTCAACAACAGGGCTTCAGGTTAGTTATCCATTTCAAAAAGAGCGGCGTCGGCTTGAGTGGCAACCTGTGAATAAAAGCTATATTAATGAAATAAGGGTTTGGGTGACAGACGGAAGAAACAATATCCTGGATCTCAACGGGACAGACATTGCAATCAGCTTAATGCTTGAAAAAGAGTAAGGATTTTGTTGTTATAAATATACAGTTATGTATCATCCGAGCGAGTGGGCAAGATTCTTTGACGAAAACACCGGACGTTATCAATATAAACACAAAGGGTCGGGTGTGATCCGTGACACCCTCATGACCATCGGTAAAGTACTGCAAACCGGTGTCTCAGGATGCAAGAAAAGAAACTTGCAAATATTTTGCAAAACCAAGTGCCAAAAAAATTAGATGACGCCCTTGTGAAATTAAATCGAATTTTAGCAAACGAAATTTAAACAAAGAAATTTTTTCTGTTAATATAAACTCTTGTTAACATGTTCAGAAGTCAACCATACCTCGAGAATACTACATACGTTCAAATCACCTTCCCTGGGAATAACCAATATCAAACAAAGAGGGGCTACAAATTCATCTTAAAAGACCAGGACAATTATTATGACTGGTACAACGCTTATTTCCGCGTCGATTTAAAGTTTGAAGCTAAAGCAAACGGAGCCAACATTGGTGCTGACACTGAATCAGCTCCGATCAACGGTTCTTTCTCATTGATCAAAAGTTTGAAACTAAGTTCAGCGGGGAAATAAATGTACGAGGCGGACAATATCCACAAAGGTATTTTCATCAAAAATCTGCTTGATTTTTCGGACGATTTTTCGAGAAGCGTGGCAAAAAACCAGTTTTGGTATCTTGACTCTGACGCCACCACAGCGACTGATAACAATGCGACGAACCTTGGAATGCGAGCAAGGGCTCTTCTATCACATGAAGGTGAGATAGTTAAGACTATTATCCCTTGAACAGATACTCCTTCTTCGAAAGTCTTTCCGACAGGCTGCTGCCACCGTTACAACTTAAGTTTGAAATTGAACTGCAAAACGACCAAGAAATGATTTTCCAAAACGATGCAACAGCTCGAAGAATTGTTGTCCGTAAATTTGAGCTGTGGGTCCCACAATTACATTTCACTGGTAAAGGACAGACCCTGGCCAATGAAAATTTCTTGAAGCCAACCCAATGGAAATACCTGAATGAATATTTGTTTATCAGCAGCGCCCGAAGGGATGCAAATGGTATGTGCTTGCTTTCATCTGCGATAAAAGACCTCAAGCATGTCTTTGTATTCCTTCAACAAAGTCGGAAACAAAATTCTTATACACAAAACCCTTATATCTTTGACACATTTAATATCGATATTGATGACTCAGCAAGATTGGACACTTGCCGCCTTCAGTACGGCACAAAATTTTACCCTGAGTTTGATTACGACCATGACTTTAAAATAAGAATTTTGAATGATTTGATCAATGTCAGATACAGAAAGAACGACTACAACACCGGCGTTCAGCTGCAGCTTGCCAATTTTGAGAAGTTGTACCCAATTATCTACTTTGACCTACGAAACACCAAAGAAAGTGTGACAGGCGACTCGAAAAAGCTCGAATTCCATTACAGACTAAATGAAGCCGCTAACGCTCAAGACTATATGATCTACGCCTTGATGTTGTATGAAAAAGAATTTGTGCTGAAGCAAATTGGCAATGAGCTTGTTGTAGTCTAGACAAATAAAAAATTCTGAATATAATATACACGCACGATGAGCACAACTTATCATCCATATAAAATCGCACTGACTGATGGTCAGAAAAAAAAAACTTCAAAAAGCTTATGTTTCAAAGACAGCTGTTACTCTGAGAGTTAAACCAGGCCAAACTGGGCGCGGTGACGAACTCCTTCTCACTGCTACTCAAATTTCGCGACTGAAGAAAACCGCAGCGGCAGGGAAAGGAATGGAAATAAAATTAAGCCAGACCCAGATTCAAAATACTGCGCAGCGTGGTGGAAGTTTGTTTTCTGCTGTGCTAGGTTTGGCACGACCTTTGATAAAGCCAGCTCTTGGGGCATTAGCAAGTGCAGGTTTGAGTTTCGGTGCTGAAAAGGTGTTGAAAAAGATATTCGGAAAGGGTTTTGGGCCGAAGGAAATTGAGCTTTATAAACTTGTCCAGCAAATGACTCCTATTCAGAAAAAGGCGGCAGAACAATATCTTGTTGGAAAAGGTTTAGTAAAAGGAGGCGGCGCACAGTATGGTGGTTTTCTTGGTATGTTGGCGTCTATCGGAGTACCTTTGGCCCTTGATTTAGTTCGAAAAATAATTGGAAAAGGTTTGCAAACTCAACCACCACGCTCACGACCACGACGAACACCACCTTTACCACCACCTCCTAAAGGTAAAGGAATGCAAATTCGACCTCCACCTTTCTTTGGAACTTGGGATGATTATTTAAAAAAAAAACTGAAATTTGAAGATAAACCTCTTTCCAACATTGACCTGAGAAAATGGTGTAACTTTTTACGAATCCCTATAAAAGGTATTTTTAGCAGAAACGAAACAAAACCCATGTTTCATTCCCTATGCATTATAAATTTGGATGATTTAGGAAGTTTGGGAACTCACTGGGTATGTTGTTGGCCTACCAAAGACAAAGGTACTTACGAGTATTTTGATTCATTTGGGCTTCCACCACCTTTGGAATGGGAACAAGAAATGTCAATACACGGCATGACACATTTTTTCAGGAATGATAACCAAATTCAATTGGAACAAAGTGTGAGATGTGGTTACTACTGCCTTCTCTTTTTAAACGAAAGAAATAAAGGAAAAAGTTTTGCCGATATTTTGAAAATGTTCTCCAACGATTTACCTGAAAACGAGGAAATAGTGAAAAATTATTTTTCATAAGATATATATGCAATGGAAGTGTACTGTGTGAAAGAAAAGCGGCACACGCCGAATGTGCAGGGAAGTGAAAAAGTTGTCATCACAAAGAACAATCGAAAACTCTTAAAGGTGAAATGCGCAAGTTGCGGAATAACGAAAACACGTTTTGTGCCGGGAAACTAGGTGAGCCCTCCCGCGCGGAGGGCAGTGGTATTGATATACATGCAGCAATTGGAAAATTTCCGAAACCAAAAAAAGGTTGGACATTACCAGGGCATAATTACATAGGGCCATACAATCCTCTTGAAAAGCAGGTGAAATACGATCCAGAAACTGGAGAAATCTTGGAAATATACCAGAAACCGACAGGTGCAACAGATGCGATTGCTATGCAACATGATGTTGATTATGATGTTTGTTCCAACCGTGAAAAAAAATACGGTGAAAATCTCAAAAAATGCAAACACAAAGCGGATAAAAAAAATGGTGAGGGCTCTTGACGCAGTTCCTTAAAAACAAAGGCAGTGGGGTCATGCGGCTACAAGATATACAATCAATGCTAAACAAAAGTTAGGATTGGGTTTGAAACAACAAAAAGGGACTGGTGTTTTGGATAAACCGTTGGAAGTAGTGAAATTTGCTGAAACTTTGACAAAAAAAATGATTCCTTCCACAAAACCTGTATTCGATCGGTATTGGAAAGGTGATATTGCGAAAAATGCTTTTACGGGACCAACTGGTATCACAAGCAAGAAATTTTGGACTCATCCAAAAAAAGGTACTGTCATGCGTTTGGTGAAAAATCCAAAAACTGGCAAAGATGAAAATGTGTATGAAGAACCTTAATTATTTGACCACCACTTTTCAAAATCCTGTTTTGCGCGCAGCCTGCTTGCAAAGGTTTTAGGACGGTAATGAGAAATAGATTCCATAATTTCTTTTTTGTGGGGCCAGCATTCAGAAGGTACCATTTCAAAATAATTGTGCAGAAAACAGAGGTAGTTCACTGACTTGCCGGTTATCCCCTGAAACTGAGCAATAACATTACTTAGAAAAGCGACCTTGCTGGAAGAAAACATTTTGTCAATGTTCCATTTCCGAAAAACATTTTTTAAATGAAAATTAGTCGTAGGAGGCGCAGTGGAACTTCTTCCCCGATTTTCTTCTTGGAACTGTTCATCATCATCTCATTCAAACACTCTACAACATTTTGGACATCCACGACAAAACTCATTTTCACCACATAAACTAATTGCTCCTCGCATGAAGGACAACGATTAATCTTTTTTGATAATGGGTATGAATGTAATTCATTTCTTTTTTGCAATGTTTCTTGAATTATATTCGACGAAATTTTCTCACCTTGCAAACAACCAAATGGGTCGTCCATTTTTTTTTATTGTGTATGGTATACAATGAGCACGCGCATTTTCAATAGGTTGTCAAAAATTTATTACAGCCCGCAAGGGTATTGGAAAGGGTTTGCAGCTATTAAGAAATTAGCCCAGGCAGCGAAAGTCTCGGAAGATGTGGCACAAAACTGGTTGATGAAGCAAGCTCTTTGGCAGGTTTATTTACCAGCCCCACGGTACATTCCAAGACCGAAATTTGATGTTCCTGTTCCAAACAAAGTTCACCAAGCCGATCTTCTGTATCTCCCACACGATCGCCCACCACGCTCCCGTGAAACTTTTAAATATGCCCTCACAGTGGTAGATGTGGCCTCTCGATACAAAGAGGCCGAACCGTTGACCACAAAAGAGGCCAAAGAAGTCGCAACTGCTCTGGAACGGATTTATAGTCGTGGTCCTTTGAAGTGGCCGAAACTGCTTCAGGTCGATCCTGGTCGTGAGTTTATGGGCGCTGTGAATCAACTGCTTTCGAGATATAATGTCGAGGTTAGACGCGGTCGTGTGGATATTCACCGTGATCAAGCTATCGTTGAAAGATTCAACCGCACCCTGGCTGAACGACTGTTTGGACACCAATATGGGGTTTAAATGCGCCTCCCACGCGACAAAAGATCGACTGAATGGGTGGTCCGACTGCCCGCTGTTATTTCAGCTTTGAATTAAGAAGTTACTCGACTGACCGGTCAGAAACCCGTTGAGACCATCAAAGAGAAAACTGTTCCATCCAAACCCTCGACCCCTTATTTGAGACCAGTTGGTGTGAACGAAAAAAAGCTCCCCTCCGGTGTAAGTGTTCGCTATCGCTATCAACCGGGTGAACTTGAAGCTGGTCGGCGAAGAGCTACCGACCCAATATGGTCTCTGAAAGTTTACGAGATTGAAAAGATTATGATAAACCCAAATGCACCGGTTCTCTATTATTTGTTTGACAGACCAAAACGCGGGTTTGTCCGTGAAGAGCTTTTGGTTGTCCCTCCAGATACACAGCTACCACCGGCAATCTAACCATGAAACTCGATCGGTTCTGTGTGAATGCCGTCTTCCAATACCCAGCGTTTGTCGTAGTAAGCGCTCAGCCCCAGCTTCTGCTGTTCGTACGTAACAATCCTCCCGTTGTTCATGCGAAAACCAATGTTTGTTGCCATATCCTTGTTGCCGTCCAAAGCTGATTTGAAACGCTGCCACGTAATCTCGTTCTGTTTCTTTGACATCCCTTTCGTGCTGAACTTATTTTTTTTGCCCTCAGGTTCATCAACGAAATAACATTTTGAGCATAGTGCAATCATTCTGCTGCCTTCACACTCGAGTTTAAAGAGCCCAGGGGTCCGGCTGCTCCACTTGTCCCAAGCTAACCACTCTTGCTTTTTTGCCTCAAATTCTGTTTGCAGCTCTCGTTTGACGATGTCTTCCAACTTTTCTGCGCTGATTGCCATGTAATTGCTGTCTGTGTCCATCTGAATCAATTCGAAATCTCTTCTGTCAAAATACCTGTCAAGAAAGTCATAATAGAATTCAAGTATTCGAAGCTTTGCCAGTTGATATACAGCTATTCCTACCTGAAATGGTCTTCTGATTGTGATCCGAGGCTTTCGGCTTTCCAGCTCATACGCCTGCCTGATCTCGTCAAGATCACTGAAATATGCGCTTCGCAAGGCTCTGTCGACTACCTTCTCGTCTTTGGTGTAAATGATGTTTGTTTGCCGCTCCAAGGCTTCGATGAGCTTCCCGTACCCGCTATTTCCTAACAGCTTGAACACCTCGGCCAGCAGCACCTTGCTTTTTTCCACGTCTCCAGTCCGGCGCGCCTCCGTCACCTGCTCCACGAACCAAGTGAATATCTTAGTTGGTTGGTAGTCAATCGTCCGATAAACATTTGTGATCACTGCTCCATGCTCAAGTTACCATCTAAGTAGAGGAGCGTATAATAATATCTTCTTTGCAGACAATGCTCCCACTAACTTCTTTCCGTCTCCAGGTAATCAAGCATATGCTGCGGCACAGCTTCAACAGGCACCTCTTTGTTGTAGAAGAATGGGCACATCTCCTCAAACTTTAGGCGTAAGCGCTCAGGAATCTCTATATCGACTTCTGCAAATCCGAACCATTTTCCTTCTTTGAGCCTTTGTGTTAGTATGGGAGAGACGGCTTCGTTATTATAATGCACGACCCTTCCCTTTCCGCAAGGCATGTCTCTAAGCATGGTTGATAAGTACAAAGCATTGGCGTCGTAACCCACGATATTTTTGCAAACACGGGTTCCGCTATTCGATGAGACCTTATCTTCGTAACTCCAACTTCATGGTATCTTGTGAAAACAAGACTCGGGCCACCGACAACAGCTTCTTTCAGCATCTCATACACTTCTTTGTCCGGGTTGTAAAGATCCGCGCCCCTCTCAACACATCCGCGGAGCAAGTAATGCAAACTAACACCTGGGATACTGACAGCGTCTTTCAAAATATCAATTCCCTTATCAGTGTAGAAAGCACGCATCTTTTCCGGAGCCTCGAGGCCAGGAGCCACATCGAGATTATTGTAATAACGCAGCCAGTCTGCGAAGGTACACATACCCTTTTCTTTGAACAGACGCTGTCACCCCTCCCATTCCTCCCGCGTGAGAACATAGCCACCCTTCAGCTTCGAATACCAATCCTCATATTTCGGAAGTCCGCGAAAATCAAGTTTTTCAGGAGTGTCAAACCAATCGTAAGGAAACCACGATTTTACAGTTTCACATTCGTAAGCTTTCACCCATTTCTCATAGCTGGTACCTGGACCTAAGTAGTTAATAATGTCGAGAAAGCGAAAGTTGTTCGTCAGAATGAACATGATCTTGTTTCCATTTTTTGCTACTCCTACTTTACCGGTTGTGTCAGATAAGCGCTCCGCGAAATGCTCTCTTATCAGGTTCAGATCCTATCGCCCAGAGTTAAACCCGAGAACTGGCACCTGATTACACCATTTTTCAATTTTGAGGCGCTGTGCTTTTGTAAGCATCTTCACATCGTCAGGCATAAAGGCTGCTCTTACTTGGGTCCGGATGTTTTTCCCACGTCTATCCAGCTCTTCCATAAACTTGTGGACCAACTTCGCGGGGTCTCTTTCACAGATGTGGGTAGGTTCTCTTTCAAGGGTGTCACCGATGCTCACCGAGATTGGTACGTGTGTGTTTTCAATCGTGAGCATGCCTGTCGGTTCCTTCCTCTGATTCTTATCTACGTATGCTTCGAAGTCATACAATATCGCGTGTGGGTAACTTCGAATTTGGGCCCGTGGCAACTCAACATTTATTTCTCCTACTTCACACGTCCATGCCTCGATTACGTGGTAGCCAGCAACTCGGAGCGCTTCTGTGCGTTCTACAGTTGCTTTGAACCGGTCTTCTCGTGTTTGGTTATTGCGAGCAATGATCTCATTACGATCAGTAGGGTAACATTTGCGGCATCCGTGCCAGTGACATCCGTGGTATTGATAAACAGTCCTCATTTCATGGTTGTACCCGTCGACGGGAGCGCGCTCAACCCATCGCTCGCCGCCGTGCCCACATGTCGCGTGATGAATGTGAATTTTCCTCCGCTTGGCTTCTTGTTCGAGCCAGCGAAGAGATTCTGGAGAAGCTGAATGTTTTGGATAAAAGGCCTTCTCGAAAGCTGTCTGCGGTGCTTCGACTCTTTCGGCCGGGCAATCGATTATCGTTTTTCCTTGGGCGCACGTTTGGGTATGCCGTTGAAGGCTGTAAGCTTGAGTGAATCTTGCATGGCGATGAACACATGCATACGTTTTTGCAAGCTTCGAAATATCCTTGATGACGAACGCGTGCCCCTCGTAAATTCCAATTGTCAGAATGTTCGTTAGCTTGGCTGGTGGGTTCCTTCTAAGATGCCATACCACTTCACCCTCCACACGTTCAGGCTCATAGACACGGATACCCAACCAATCTGAAAAAGCTAATTTTTGATTAAGATGTCTTTCAACCTGATCAAGTTCATCGAGTGAAGTTTTTCGGCAATCGTTTGGAGTAACTATGAGTTTAAAGAAACTCTTAGCAAGCTCCCGTGCTGCCGCTGTGCTTCGATCTGGTCTTGAACCGCGGTGTACCGCAATACAGCGCCAGAGACATAAGTTGTCCTGGTAGGTGTCAAGTGCTACCATTGGTCCCGTACGCCCACGCACAAAGTCACGCAGCCAGTTTGGTAAGAGGCCTGTGCCCAACAGTGGCTGACGGTCGAGAACTACTTTTACATCAACATTAAAGTGGTTTTCAAACACCCATTTTGTGTCCGGTCTATTTATGTTGTCAGGGTTCAGACGTACCTTCTCCCGCTCACTCAACCATTTCTCCGCCTCAGAAAAACGTTCAAACCAAGGCGAGCCAATGTTAGTGTACATGACCATTAACGAACCGTCTTCAATGTTGCATAGCTGATATGAAAAAATATGTCTAGCGTAGAAAGATGTGTGAACTTTCTCTCGTATTTTTCCCATAAAATTGGGTGTCAGATCTCTTTCCAGTCCTCGAATGAAGCGCCATCGAATGAAACGGCGCCCCTTTTTCTCTTCTCCCTCATGTTCGGTATTATCATACATATCAAGAATCTCATTCTGATAGTTTGTAACATTTCGGATATTCTCTCGAGAAATTGGATCAAACTCCCTCAAAATTTCTTGTATTTTTCTCCCCCTTCTTTTACGAGGAGGAGCAGTCGGTTGAAAAGGTTTAGGAAGTAAGGGCTTATCTAAACTCATCTCCACTTTCTCAGAAATAGGTTCATCCAATATGTTCTGAATGATTTTTCGAACCGCAGAAGCGTCCTCTCCAAGTAATTGCTCTAAAGCTTGTAACGTTGCTGGATCAAGTTCTTTCAAAAGTTCTTCAATGTTTATGTTAAGTACAGACATTTCAACTTGGATATAACAAAGATATGTAATGCTCTAATTGAGAAGCTTTTGATATAATACAAGATTTGTGTTTATCTAATTGAAAGAATTTCTTAAAATAATATGAGATGCTTCGTTTTAATATTTTCTTCTTTTTTTGAATGCTGGGTGGTTTAAATTAGGAAAATATGGGTGTAGGAATGAGGTGGTATTCATTTACTACACCTATTACTACTGAGGTCGGCGGTCGAAGACCGACATTTGATTTCAGGTACAAGAAGCTCAAAATGTTGCCGTTTATGGTGACAAACGTTGGGAAAGATGGAACTTTTCCGGCGTATAGTTGTTTTTCGACTAAGGATTCATTCAGATTTGAGGAAATTGTGAGTGGAAATGGCGCATTTCAAGAAATATAGATCATTTACGTGCTTGGTGCGGGTGAATCGTGTATCACCTTTCATAATTATAATACTAATTAGGAGCAAAAATTAGAGAGACGGTTATTCTCGCTCGGAGAGCGAATTTTTGCCCTAGATAGCAAGTACGTAAGATACAAACAAAGAACCACTGTTTATGTCATATAATTTTATTAATCTTCAGTCATAACTAAAGCTTTGGCTACCTGTGACTAGACATTCAAAGTCTGTTTACAACGTGAATGCGGAATCAATAAGGAAGTAAATAACCGATTCATGAAATGTTTAGGAAATAACTCTTACCTAAGTGAGCTTTTCCTGGCTGGAAACTGCAACGTTCATTGCAAAACACATAGCGAGATCGCCGAGCCATGTTGCACGTGAGTTGTCAAATGTTTCTACAACGATTAACCAGATTTTAGGCCTGCATAGCGTGCAGTCGGAAACAACACTATGGTGACGAACGCTTGTGCTTGATAGGAAAAAAAGTAGGGGAAAAAAGGAAAAAGAGAGCTTTTATTACATATATACTTATTATATATATATATATATATATATATATATAAATATATATATATATATATATATATAAATATATATATATATATGTATATAAATTTTTTTTTACGTTCAAACCGGTGACACGTACTACTAAGAAAGTTCTCCCAATGTTGGTGGCCTATTTAAACAATAGAGTTCTTCTGTTGATGGCACTAACGTGTGATAGGTTGCCCGAGGAAATTTGATGTTCACGACAAATATTAGCCTAAGAACGTAGTTCGAGGGCTTATATGAAGTTTGCACATCAATTTTCCCAGGGAACCTATCACACCTAGGGCCTGAGACAGAATCCCTCTATTGTTTTTATCGTCCAACGCTAGCGAAAATTACCAATATGCGTTTATAGGTGCCACTGAGGAGAGACAGTATCGCGTCACGTGATCGATTTCGACCAAAAGGAGCACGCTAAAATTTAGCGTTGTAGTATAAAAGGTTGGAGTCTTGTTGAACAAGCGACTGAAGCGCAGTAAACACACAAAATTCGTTCAATTCTTCACTCCAGAAGGCTCTTCAAACTCCCATTCTTAGTGAAACATTTTACCTTTTGGTAAATAAAACACATGAAAACACACAAATCAGTGTCTTTCTCTAGTTTTCGATGAAACAGCAGCCACTTCCCTCGACTGGCTGCTCTACGGCAGAAGGTGCTGTGATTTGTACCTTGCATGGGATGCATATATGTACACGCCATAATACTCACAAACAGTCTTTAGCACGGCTGTTCTCAGCCTTTTTTTGCTGCCTTTCCTATGCATGTCGCACAGGTTCAACTTGTCATAAGCGATGAGATTGTAAAAATAATAATAATAATAATAATAATAATAACAATAATAATAATAATAATAATTGTATACTTTAAAATTTAAGTGCTTTATCCGGTACTTTTCTACTGTTCTACTGTTCTTACCCCCTTCCCCCTACCCTTGGATACATAATTCAAACATGGACTTGGCCGCATTTTATCTCTTTGCTACGAGTCTTTAACTAGAAGGTCTAATGTCCGCTAAGGAAGAAAGATATTGTACCTTGCGCCATGCGAGAAATACATCTGCCCGAGCCAAATTACTAAAAAACAGTCCTAAGTATGGGTATGCTTAGCGTTTTCACGCTGCCTTCCTTATGCAAGTCGCACAAGTTCAGATCAGCGTTGTAAGCGGTGGCGTGCTATAACTGTACAAGCTTGATCTAATACAATCTATCGGGTATAGAACTTTTGCTTCTCTAGCGCAGCACTATAACTTAAACGCTTACCACGAAGTAAAAAGCCAATTCGCCTATCAGAGTGACGCAAGTTATAAATTATTCTTGAAAAGAACAACTTATCCATCGTGCAGTGAGGAACTAGTACCTGGAGAACAACCTCGACCTATCTGCTTTCTTAGCAACTGGAACTGATATCTGTCAGGTTCTTGCCTGTACCTAGTTTGTTGAGCAAGGAGCGGGGAGGGGGAGGGGAGGAGAGGCAAAAAAAGGAAACGTTTGCCCGCAAACGCCACAAGTTTGAAAAACGCCCCTTTAGCACTCAAGGTTGGGTGAATTCATAGCGTGACAGCTTGTCAATAAAGCAGCAAATAACAGATCACCGGATGTTACAAATTTACTTTCGTCAAAATCAAAACATGCTCCACGTAAGTCAAACCCCGACGAACTGCAGAAACGAAGCACTCGGAGATGTGATGTCGAAGCCTCGAAAGTTGGAAACTCAAAGCGGGCGCTTCAGGATTTGTCGTTGTAATTTCAAAGTTAATAAATTTGGAAATTTATCTCTGCTAGGAAAATTGGTTTTATTTCTTCGGGAACCTTTTCAAAGCGTCGGAAAGAAAGGATTCTTAAGGAGCAATTCTTGCTGATATTTTCAGAGTGGTTAGAGTGGAAGTTGTTGAAAACTTGTAGCTATTTTCGGAACGTGTGTGCAATCTTTGTACTCGTAAAATTAGGAACTTAGGGGTATTATTCGAAGTTATTCGGCATGCGATAAGTATATCGCGTCTCCTGTTTCCCAAGCTCCGCCAAATCAGCGTATCAACTTGTCTAAAAGGCTGCTTAAAACTCCATCAGGCAAAAGTCCATGTAGAAAGAGAACGCTTCCCGAACATCCCTGAGATTTGAAGACACCGAATAGCCGTCTTCTAGAGTCAAACCAGAACATCGAAATTTTCCAGCTGGAGAGAAACAGTTAGCTGTGTTGATGTGGGTCACACTCAAATTAACTTACCTGATTTGATTGACGTACGTTCGTGGCGGACGGATTTTTCAAAATCGTGGGCTTTTGAGGGCAAGCGTTTTCTTTCCTCGCTTCTCCTGTCCCTTCTCCCACTTCTTCTGCGCTCGCCCCAATTTTCGCGCGGCCAAAAAGCAAAAAATACTTCGAACGTACGAAAAACCCTAGGCCTACGGAAACGCTTGCTACGCAGGCTTGGGTTTCGATAGTGGCTACCTCTAGGTCATAAGCCCCTTTTTCTCTTCCTGGGTCACCGAAATCCATTCTGCAGACACCCGTCCAGGTACCGGTATTGGCCCTCCTTAGAGTACAAGCTGCTACACAGCAGTTCATAGCACCCAGCGTACTCATGTCGTAGGATAGCGGTGTCGATCGTGGGATTCTTGATCTCTTGAGTTATACAGCAGAGCTCTCTTGTGATGTAGTCTCGGCGACACGGGCAGTTTTTGCTTTTGTTTTTGTTTTTATTTTTCGCTCTGGCAATACAGGTGGTGGTTGCTGTGCTGAATGCAGTAAAATCTGTTTCCTACCGGTAAGCATGCTAGCTTGTTGAGAATCACTGTCCTGATGATATGTGGAGTATTCAGCATTTTTCCAGGGACAGGCAGAGGTACCGCTGCCCAAACGGGAGATATTAAGTGAGAAAAATCTCTGTGATACCTGCCAGATTGAACTGGATGAAGTACTTTTTTAAGTATAAAATTAAATTTTTTATAGACTGCGAGTAGTTTCTAATTTTGGCGATGGCGATTGTGGGGCGGGCAAAATACAAACCCGCGCCCGCGAAATTTCGAGGAGACGCGACGCGAAGGAAACGCCGAAAATTAGAGACTACAGACAAAGCCAGGGAGTTTGACCTTTCACGGCCGAGTGATTTTGAGGTGTAAATTTCATATCGTCTTTCAAGTCAATTAAGGGCAACCAGTGGGATTCCTTCTCTTGGCTCCTGTCATGTGTTTGCTCCTGTCATCGATAAACTGCGGAAGATGCTATCGCAAATGAGACGGTTCGCATTGTTTATTTGGATTCGACCAGTACTCGACCGGATGGGCCGTGATCGAGAGAAAATTCCAGCCTCTCATCTCGAAGAAGAAATGAACATTGACTTTGGAATTTCGGTCGTCAGTAAATTTTTAGTCCCAAGAAGCGGCCCCGTCATATCAAAAGCCTGTCAAACACTTTTACAGTTTTAGCAGTCGCCGAAGTCATTTTCTTCGTCTCCAAAAATCCCTTCGAAAAAAATTAATAAATAACGTCGAAGAGGCGGCAAATTTTTTCCACTTTCACCGAAAGTTTGAGGTCGATGCTAACGAAAATGAAACTTCCAGCGAGCCAGGAAGTTTCTGTGTATCAAAAAAAAACATATACTTGCAGTCGACTCTTTTTCTGTACGTTGCATCTAATTCGCATCGGGCATAATTGTAAATGAGCTCCGCCGGGAGAGGTTGTTTCCGGCCACTTTCTAAGCTCACATCGAAAACAATTCGGTGTGTAGAGACGCGAAAAACCTCCTTCACCTTTTGCCGAGAGTTTTATTTCAACGCAGAGCAAAACGAAGCAGCCAGCGAGCCGAGACTGAGTTTTGTACTTCATCCGTGCAGACAATACTTTGTTCCGGTCGATCGGTCCCGTATCCGGATGTTAAAATTTAGATGAAATCTCAACTCACAGTAGACGAGTGGATTGTGATTTTAACAGCTCTTGGAATGGCTTGGACAAACAATCTTCAGCCGAACCGAATGTAATTTTGAACAACCCTCGCTAATTTGTCCAGACAAGCCTGTAATCTGTCTGCCCTCTCACTAAACTAAAACGGAGTCGATGTCATCATGAGTGTTGACAGCGGCTTGTGTACTGTTGCCAGATTGTTGACAAGTATCCAAAAAGGGCCAACCAGAGTTTTGCGCTTGGATTGTACGCGCTTAATTCAAACTCCCTGGCTTTGTCTGTAGTCTCTAATTTTCGGTGCTCCCTTCGCGTCGCTTCTCCTCGAAATTTCGCGCGCGCGCGTGTGTATTTTGCCCGCCCCACAATCGCCATCGCCAAAATTAGAGACCACTCGCAGTTTAAATTTTTTACAAATTCATCGCATATGACAACTCAAACCTGTGCGACATCCATAGGAAAGACAGCATGAAAAGGCTTGTCTACGGGTGTGGCTGCTGTATCATCGAAGACGAGCAGTGAGAAAGACTTTTGTGAAACAAAGGAAATAGGAGACGTCTGCAAGCGGGCTAGCACTATAAGGCTCTAACCCTAGAGGCTACCGACATTGGGAGAACTTCCTTAGTAGTACGTGTCACCGGTTTGAACGTAAAAAAAAAATACATATATATATATATATATATATATATATATATATATATATATATATATATATAGTATATATGTAATAAAACCTCTCTTTTTTCCTTTTTTCCCCTACTTTTTTTCCTATCAAGCACAAGCGTTCGTCACCATAGTGTTGTTTCCGACTGCACGCTATGCGGGCCTAAAATCAGGTTAGAGAAAAGGACATTTTGTTTCAAATATGTTTTTTTTTCATTAAACCTGATAAATCAACCAAAATCAGTCTCAAACAAGTAAGATTTGTCATGATAAACGATTTTAGATAGTTTAGTTAAAGAAAAGGACATTTTGTTTCAAATGTGTTTTTTTTCATTAAATCTGATAAATCAACCAAAATCAGTCTCAAACGAGTATTAGATTTGTCATCATAAACGATTTTAGATAGTTTAGTTAATCGTGTAGAAATATTTGACAACTCACGTACAACATGGCTCGGCGATCTCGCTATGTGTTTTACAATGAAAGTTGCAGTTTCCAGCCAGGAAAAGCTCACTTAGGTAAGAGTTACTTTCTAAACATTTCATGAATCAGTTTTTTACTTCGTTATTGATTCCGCATTCACGTTGTAAACAGACTTTGAATGTCTAATTCGGTGATAAACAGAGTAGGTCAATTTCATAACATACTTCTCTAAATTGCCCAACATCGCTCAATATTGGGAACAAAGGCCTCCAAATTCAAAATCCTAGTTTCCTCTATTTGAAAACATTCCAGAAAAACAAGCAAACTCGTATTCTGGCGTAGGAAAGTCACATTTTAAGAGCTGCTGTGTGTTGATTTCCGTTGACATGAAAGGTCAAAGGGTCGCTCATATCACTCAAGTAGCCTGTTTTCAAAGCGCTCTCAAAATCCGCCGTTTCATTTGTCCCAAAATGTTTTTCGGCCGATGTTTAGTTGAAGTAATTGTTCTTTCTCGGAGTATAGTCTCGTTTTGTAAAGCCATGTACCAGAGTGCGTTTTTGAGCCTTGAATTTAGCCTAAATTGGGTTGTCGGTAACGACTGTTGTTGGGTATAAATTTTAAAATGTCGTTAAAAATTCAAGTTCGCTTTTCATGAAAATTTGACACTGCTAATAAACAGAGGAAATAATATCTTTTAACTCTCCAGGTTAATCCTTTTTAGAACGCTTTCAATAGTTGAACAGGAGCTTCCGGAAAAGTCCCGATTTTGGCGTTGATTTTGACTGCCGCGAAGGGCAAAATACGAAAATATTCACTAAAAAATAAATAAAAATCTAAGCGACCCAAAACTTATATTTTTAGAACTAGTTCACCAAAGCCTTTATTCTGGCAGATTTTGAGAAAATCGGATTTTTCTATCTTGCAACAGCAAACTGCTCTTAACTCCTTAACTGCCTTGCTGGTAGTAACTGACTTTCTTGACTTGAGGTTGCCGATAAATCGTAAAACATACGCTGAAATGCAAAGTTATTTGGTCAATGAGTTATAATTCTTCGGATCAACAACTGCACTAAAGTCAACTTGTGTTGAACTTTCCTGTGAGTTTACAAGAGAATGAGTCACATTTGGCGGGCACTTGACCAATTCAGCCATGGCTTGCTTGTCATCTGTTTGCTCTTGAGGCGCTTTAGGCCAATCGCTCTCTGGATTTCTTAGAAATTCGGGACCACTCCACCAGAATGAGTTCTCCACGAGTTCCTTTCCAGTAAGGCCACGAGAGGGCAAATCTGCAGGATTTTTGTCGCCGGGACAATGTTTTCATGTGGCTTGTGGCACGATTTCACGAATTTCTTGAACACGACTTCGAACGTACTGCTTCCATGGTTTGTCATGAAGAACCCAAGAAAGGACTGTGGTAGAATCCACCCAAAACGTTGGTTTGATTTCACGGGGAAGCGACTTCAACAGGGAGCTGAAACAGTTTGCTGTTTAATTAATGGATGCCACTCTCGTCTTCTCAGACAGAAGTTTCACTTCCACGCTTCCATCCTCGTACTCAAGGCGTAAATAAACAGCAGCTGCACAGGCTTTCTTTGATGCATCACTAAACATGCTAAAAGCATGAATTTGAATGACGGTTGGTGTGGTAGGCGAAGTAAAGTAGCAAAGAGGTACTCGTACATTGTTCAATTGTATCAAGCTAGACACAAAGTTCTTCCATAGCCTTTGATGATTCCCTTGTAGCTTGACTCCCAAACCAACTTCTCCAAGCAAAGGGACTGAAAGTGATATTTCATCGTGATAGTGAAGGGACTCAAAAGTCCCAGCAGGTCGAACACTGTTGCTGTCAACTTAAGCAGAGATCTCATGGTAATGTGCATTGTATATATTTGCGTACTCGATCAGGTTAGAAAGACTCGTCTTCTTCCTTAACCTGCCCTAATTGGCACTTTAGTCTTCAGTAGCACCACAGCTTGTTCCTCCTTGTCGTTGATAAGCTGGAGCAGATCAGTGGAATTTGTGGTCCACTTTCGTAAGTTAAAAGCGCCCTTCACCATCAGTTCTTTGGATCGTTGGTAAAGCTCAAATCCCTCTTGTACGTACATTATCAGCACCAGTCAACAGGTCATCGACATACAGTGAATTCGTTATCAATTCAACTAATTCCGGCTACTGATCTCAGTGAGCGTTTAAGTGATGTGTAAGAGTAGCTCCTAAAATGGATGGCAAGGGCTTCAACCCAAACACGACTCGGCAAAATCGTAATTGAACAACTTGAGAATTGAGAAAATACGGGTCTTTCAACCACAGGAAACGAAGCATGTCTCTCTGGGTCTCTTGGATACCGATTATCAAGAGGGCTTTCTCAATGTCTCCGGAAATTGCAATACGATTCCAGCGGAATCTCACCAGTACGTCTTTTAGCTGTGGTATATAATTTAGGCCAGCTGGCAGACAGTCATTGAGGGAATGTTCCTGTCCTGGTGATTTTTCCGAGCTGTCGTAAACAATACGGAGTTTCGTCGTTTCTCGATCCCTTCGTATGACCGCGTTGTGAGGTAAGTAATGCACGCTTTCTTTAGTTTCCTCTTCAGACACCTGATCTTGTACCTTCTCGATGATTCCTGCTGCCAGCTGTTCTTGAATAATGTGGTCGTATTCTTGTAATACATCCGGCGTTTTCAGGCTCAACTTCAAGTGCATAGATTTCAGGCGGATGTAGCAAAGATTGTAATTGTCAGGAATAGGTAAACAATCATTCTTCCAGGGAAGCTCGATTTTGTATCGCTGAAATGCTCACAAAGTCCTGCTTAGATTGACAAATATCGTCCTTTGTCCCATGAATTCCAATGGACTCGGTTTCCCAGAATTTCTGGAATTTCTCGAAGGTGTTTACCAATTCTTGTTTTTCGAGGTGGGGGGCAGGGGGAGGGGGTGGGGCACGAAAGAGCAATCTCCTGAAATAATCAAGTTGGATGAAACTGAATCTGCGCATGCTGTCACGGACTCACGCAAGGCACCCGACAGAAGCCATCCAAATTTGCTAGAAACTGCTGTTGGGCCAGAATCACCTCGTACGGTTTCGCCAGTGACCACATCCCAATAATGGTCAGTTCCGATAAGAATGTCAATCGTTCCATAACTATCATCTAAGCTGTCGGCTAATTGTAGACCCTCTAAATGAGGATAATCCACTTTGACCTTTGAGGGCAATGGAGAACAAATAGTCAGACAATTTAAAGCGCTAATTTCGACTTCCTCGTTGTCGTGATTCTTCAGTCGGAGTTTAACAACTTCACAGCTTTGCTTTCGGTATGTATTTAGCCTGTTCCAGGCGTTCAGATAGTGGAGCACGAGCGAAAAAGAAAGCGAGCAAAAGAGCCGGGCAAAAAACGAGGGGAGACTGGAGAAGAGGCCCTCGTCCTCTTCCCCAGTCTCCCCTCGTTTTTTCCCGCTCTTTCGCTCGCCTTCTTTTTCGCTCGTGCTCCACTGTGTGAACGCCTGGAACAGGCTAGTATGTATTTCCTCCAAAAGTATTCAAATGCGGCGTTTCTGTTTTGACAGGCTTTAAGTTCAACCTTCCTTTTAATTCGCTCGTTACAGAGCTTTACATAACTTCGCTGGCTGCCATTGTCAAACAAGATGCGCACGTGCGTTGATTTCGTGTTGTCTTCATTGACAGCAATAGCTTTCGCTGTCTGAAGAAGAACCGTTCCTTTGTTTCTAACAGCTTAAGTGGGTAGTCGTGTTGCTGGTTTCTTCCTCAGGTGGGCTTCTCAGCTTTTCGCCACTGCGAGAATTGGAAAGAGTTGGACAAATTGATTAATCCCACACGAAAATTTTAGGCCTAACAGGAGCCTTAATAAGGCCTTAATCTTAAAACCTAACAGCGACCTTACAAGAAACTAACTCTCGACGTTAAAATAAAGCCTGACGTGAGCCTTACATAAACGTCGTAGGAGCGCTAAAATGCGTGTTTTGAGGGTCTTGTCACAGTTTTGCCTACTTTAAAGAGGCACAGTCACGCTGTTTTAGTTCACTTTAAAAATCAAAAATATGTCCTCACATCAATGAACGCCCACAAGTAATGGTCTAGTTTTGTTCCTAAAGACTATATTACTTGACTGAAGCTAGTTTTTGTCGTCTGTTGCTACGGATGGCACGGATGGAAATGGATTGCCTTTGAAAAAATTAGGCTAAACTTTTCAAAATCTTTAAGCGTGTTGACATTAAATCGATATTAAATGGTCATGGTTTGTTTTCTCTCAATGAAATTAAGTTAATATGTCCCTTTAAATGTTCAAACACAATGTTGGGCATGGATAAAATTAGCTACCGATAATTTTAGCACAGTTTTGAACAAAATGTAAGGAATGTTTAGGTTCATGTTAGGTTTAGTGAGGCTCTTTATGTCAGTTAAGATCTGTTTACTGTAAAATCTATCACTAGCGACTTTCAAGGGCAAAAATTTAAGGAATGGTTGGTTCGTGTTCGGCTCTTGTGAGGTTCTGGATTGCTCCCACGTATCTCCCAGTTCTGACGATTATACATCTTTATTTGGCCTGTACCCACGCGTCCCGTGTTCTCCAATGTATCTCCCTGTACTTCCCTTTATGACCTTGTATTCTCACGTATCCCCTGTACTTCCATGCATCCCTTGTACAATCATGTATTCCCCTGTATTTATATGTATCCACACTTACTCCCATGTACCCATGATTGTCTGATTTATCCCCCTATACTCCCACATAACCCCCTGTATGTCCCTGTATCTCCTGTTCTCTCATGTGTCCACCTGTACTCTTACCTATTCTATTTTGTTCTCACAGTTCCCCCTGTATTCCTATTTACCACCTGTTGTCTCATATATTTCCTAGTATTCCCATGTATCCCCCTGCACTGTCTTCCCCTCTCCTCTTACGTATCCACCTTTGCTCCCATGTATCCCCTATAGTCCCATGTATCCCCTGTGCTCCCACTATCCCTTGTATTCATGTGTATTGCCCTTTACTCCCATGTACCTCCTATAGTCCCATGTATCTCCCCGTACTGCCACGTGTCTCTTTGAGCTTCCAAGTATCCTTCTGTACTTCATCCCGCTGTACTGCCGTGTATCCCCTCGAACTCTTATGTCGCCCTGGCTTATCACCCTATATTCCCATATAACACTATGCAATACCCTTACCTCCTGTATACCCCTGTTCTTCCATGTATCCCCCCTATATTCCTAGGTATCATCCTACACTCTCATGTATCTCCATGTTTTTCTTATGTGTTACCTTGTTCTGCCATGTATCCACATGTTCTCCTGTGTATTCCCGTGTAAACTCTGTGTACTCCCATGCATTTTCCTTTGGCTTATACATACCTCTGTACTCTAATATATCCCTCTGTTTTCTGATATACCTCCCATGCATTCGTTTATCTCGGCCATTTATTGCCTGTACTCCGATATTTTTGCTATAATGCCATGTATTCTCTGTGTATCCCTTGCAATCCAAGGTTTTGCCAACTCCTTTGTATCTATATGAACTGTCATGTTTTCTTCTATACATTTATGATAATTTATCTTGCAGGGTTACGCACTCGTCAATTCGTCGGTCAATCCACGGACTAAGCGAGGCTTGTCTTCGTGCCATGTAGGTCTCGTCTGTAACATTCATCGGTTTTTTACAGTTTCTTGAACCAAGAGCGAGACAGAGCTAATAAAGACGGGATTTGCTGAATAGGGTTACAGTATATCAGTATTGTGGTTCTTCTATTAGAATCTTCAAGAAATAAATATGAATGTGTCTTCTTTTGTGTTGCCTCGAAGCTATTTTAATATTTCAAAGAAACCAATCTTGATTGATAGATTGTTTACGGAATTGAGGCAGTTATAATTCTGCTTCGTATCAATGATCCAAAACTACATAAGGGATAGATAACTATATCTTTGAAGACTCAAAAATGAGCTTAATATGTTGAGGAAAAGATTTCTGACCACATTTTTGGGTAAACGGAGTTTTGTATGGGTCAATCTTCACTGTCTTTCCTATTTTTAATAATTTTTTTATATATATTAACAGTTGATTAATATGATTGTTGACGAGCAGCACGACTTGGACAAAGCAAAAGAAAGTGTTTATATTCTTCAGAGAGGTGTGATAAGGCTCCATACCTTTGCAGGAACTTTTTCACTTTTCCAAGGCTTTTAAGGCGCTTTTGCATTGCCAGTTCTTTTACTTTCTATGCTTTTGATTACAGTACTTCGCTTAGCCTCTTCTCGCGTTTTCACTCTTGTGCTTTCTCGCGTTTTCACCTTTCCTTCTCTCAAGCTCTCTTTCAATTGTCCGATTTTTCTCGTCTCTATTTCCTTTTTTGCAACTTTTATTACTTTTCCTAAACTTGACGGGTGTTCCATCCAGTTACGAAAGGAGACCAAATAGGATTCAGTTCATCATTTTTCCGTGGTAGTCCACTATCCCATTCGTTTGGTTCGGTCTTAAAGCCGGTTTCACATACTTGACGGTCACAAAATACCATCACACCTTTTCTCTTGATTTCTTGCAGACAGTTGTACCAATATCAAGTCGGTTGGAAAGCCAGTGACTCACAATACGCGGACGCCTACCCAAGGAGCCTGGATGAAAGACCCACTAGGAATCATGGGTGCTGAGACCATATTCGTTATGGAGTCGTACACCGGAAAAAACGTGCTTGAAGAGTTTGAGAACATGGACATATTCAAAGCAGGTGTGACCCGTGAGACTTACACACTGCCTTACCAATACGACGGAACAGGAGCGGTGGTGTATGGGCCATATCTGTACTACAACAGGTAGCATTTTAAATGTGAGAAAGAAAACTTAACATTCCTGATCTTTCTTAAAGAGTCCCTTTCTGGTCAAGTTCATCTATGAAAAGATCACGCTGGAGCGGTTTTGGAATTCGTTCTTGTTCTCTTTATTGAATCCAGCTCCAAGCCGCTGTAAATGACTGACAGTCCCTCACTTCAATCTTTTAATAGCGATGTGACTCTTTTTCCATTGCACTTGGTTCATATACCACTATCAAAAATGAAAAAGATCACCTGAACTGAAAAAGCCTATTAATTGATAATATCAAACTACGGCTTCCTGATATTCAGTCCAGTAACAGAATCATGCACCAACCTACCCTGGTGTCTTTGAGGATGCTTATACGCTATTAAAAAATATTCTCGTTTTGCCGTTACAGAGCCAATACGAACTACATCGTCAAGTTCAATCTGCATACTGAGCTAGTGGAGGCCCAAATAAGCATTGGCAGTTACACACCAGGGAGGAACACCTATGGATGGGGTGGCAACAGTGGAATGGACCTGGCGGTTGATGAACAGGGATTGTGGGTATTATTTGGCAGCACTGGGAACAGCTATCGACTGTACGCACATAAAATTGATGTGTACAAAAACACTGTTACCCACACATGGAGCTTGAATACAGGTAAGCTTAAGAACTACTTTAATTTCCGAAACACCGGTATTGAAACTGAAATAAACTTACAATTAATGGGAAATTGTTTTATAGTAGAAAGATCTTTTCCAAGTGTATTCTTGCAAACCGGAGAAAAAGAGAAAAAAAAGCGTTTTTTAAGGAATTTTATTAAATTTTTTTCACGCAAAAAACGTTACCCAGACAAAAGTTATTCCTGCATTCAGTTACTTTTTCAATTTCTCACTTTTTCTTTTTCATATAATTCGTTGTCGATTATGTTGTATTACAGTAGAGTGAAACTTATAATATAATAACGATATTTGTTTCGTTGCCTAAGTGTAACTTTATCAAAATAAAATATATCACTTAGGATACGTTTCCATTTCCCTTTTATTTGACAGAAAAGATGAGCCAGATGGGAAATGCTTTTGTCGCTTGTGGTGTTATCTACTGTATTGACGACTATCACTCCAGGTCCACAACGATCAACTTTGCTTACGACACCAAGACTGGGAAACAGTGGAATCCCAACATACAGTTCACTAACCAGTACACCTACAACAGCATGGTGGACTACAACCTTACCCCAGAGAGAAAGTGCTGTATGCTTGGGACCACAGGCGCCTAGTCACCTACCCTATCACTTTTGAGGAACATTAGGTTCATGACATGATCAGTTGGTGATGGGTGTTACAAATGCTGATCATGATTGCTTTGCTTTTTGTAGACTATGCCACGGGGAAACAAAATAAGCTTCTAGATTACAATTCTTCTTACTTTTTGAGCTGTCAGTGGTTCAGTTTTCAGAAAAAATAAACCGACACAAATCAGTTTCAACTCGTTGAAGACACTGCAGACCCAGTTGCAAATCGTTGGTAGTCTCAAACAACCTTTATAACAACGTCAGCACTCTACTATACACTGATTTGCTAAGAGTTGTTCTTTATCTGTAACCAGCAAAGAACTGGACGCCTTTTCCTTAAAATCAACTGTTAAAAAAAGACTGTTTCCCTTTTTTTATTTTTCAAACGTTCCCACAAAAAAAAGCTGTTTAAGATTCACTGGAGATTTGTAACTGTTTCTCCAACTGGCCGTTTGTGTAAGTATATTTGTACAAAGACTAGGACAGAAGGATCGTTTCTAGAAGAGAAAGTGGTCTGAAAAAAGTGTCAGAATTGTAAAAATAGGAAAACTCGCTTGCTGTAAACTGGCCTAACTTTGTCAAAGTGTTGGCGCAGTTGAAACTGCTGTTAGCGCTGAATGCTTCAAGAAAAGGTCAAATTCAAAATAATATCTTGAGTGTTTATCTGTTGGAGCTGAATAAATTGAATCACAGTAAAGCAGTGAAATGATAGGAGTGAGACATTTTTAGGGCGGGAAAGAGGGGATAGCCGGTGGATCACACTTTCCTTCCTTCGCTTTCCGTGCTCGTTCCACTTTCTTTTAGACATGAGGCTACAACGAAAGTTACTGGCCATACAGAGTTCTGAAATCGTCTAAAAAGACGGGAACAGATGAACCTAAAACTTTCGAGCATGTCAGGAGGTGCAAAATCTCAAATTATGGCGATTGCATTTCACATGTTAAGCTGAAAAAACTTTGTCTTGTTGGGTCATTTTTCGCAGGTACACTGCGATGAGGCTCTATTTTTTTAAGTGTGTGTTTGCTGAAAAAATGTCTTTCATTTATCAATCGCAAGTTCAGCAAATTTGTGGCAATTCAAGGGAAAATTTTCTGCAACTGAACTGATAGTCTTTCGCAATTCGTTTCGGTGACCTCACTGTAAGGTAATCAGTGCCAGGGGAAGCATCACTTTTTGCCTTGTACCACGAGTAAGGAATTTAAAACTAAGAAAACTAGCACTGAAACTATGCATTCCAAAATACAGAGGCAATTCTGACGCCCATC
The DNA here is from genome assembly GCA_964017195.1 of Siderastrea radians. Taxonomy (NCBI): domain Eukaryota; kingdom Metazoa; phylum Cnidaria; class Anthozoa; order Scleractinia; family Rhizangiidae; genus Siderastrea; species Siderastrea radians. Next base: position 52,573,572 of record OZ024888.1, read on the forward strand.
AGACGAAATGGAACTTTAAGCTGAGTTCCACACACCAAAACGACAAGGATGCTTTTCATATACAATATATGCTCCATCTTTCTCTTTTCGCACAGAGAACCAATCAAAATCTTACATTTTGTTATTAATAGATACGATTAAAGCTTTAACAAGAGCAAAATACACATCTTATTTAGGTTTATATTATTCTAAGCCAAATGGATCGATGCCGCACCTAAACGTTCCAAGTGATTGCTGTACATTATCTGTTGGTTCAGCAATCAACTGTTTGTCCAACATTTTTGTTGAATGAATGTTGGAGTAATTTTAAATGACGTTTAGCCGCGTGTCCAACATGTAATACGACAAATGTTATACAACAAAGTCGAAGCGTTTAGCCGCGGCTTTAAACCCTTCACACACATTTACTGGTAGGCATTTAAAAATTATTTTACCCAAATTCTTTATCCTTCGTTTAAGTCCAATAAACGTAAGTTAGAGAAGCTTGAGTGAATTTGTTTCATTTTAAATCTTAAAACTTCAGCCGCAATTTTCTCTAAAAAGCTTTCATAGATTTTTTCAAACTCAGTACCACCCATATAGAAACTGCAAGTACCATAAACCGTTCTTAACTGAAAAACCTCCAGAATTCAACAAAATCGACTATTCCTATGAACAAAAATTCGCCTGGACGGAGCCAAACCCGAGAGAAAAAGAGAAGAAGGTCGTTGGCCAAGATGATGCTGAACGCTTTCTAAGGAAAATTAAATCAACAGTCCAAGACATGTACCGTGGAAAGCATAGCTTCTCCCGCCAAATTCTCAGAAAACGGCTTGTGAAATGTCAGTTGATAGCTCGTGCCACTTTTTCATCTTGCTAAATAAGGCGTCTAAAAGGACCTTGCGAACTTGAATGAAATTACTTCTTTTACTTGAAAAACAAAATCAACTTTTGATTGATAGTGTAACAAACGTAACGGGCGCTGCGTCGGACGACGACCGCAACAACCAAAGTCCAGTTCTCAATCGTTTTTATTGCCACAATCTTCAAGTTGCTCGACATATCACTACCATACCAAAACCCGCCATTACAACGCGTAAGTCCCTTTTATACCTAGTGATATGCGTGTACTAATTCGCTAACATTCGTGATATAACGGTCCTACGTTAGCTATTCGCAATCTTAACGGTTCCTTACTAGCTCGTGCACAATAATTCTAAAATAACTGTTTTGTTACAGTTAGTAGTGTCAGGATACTATGATTTTATTTACTTTTGCCCATTAAAAGTCTCAGCGACTAACGTTTCGTTTTACATGTTACTTGTCAACAAAATTCTGAGAGGATCCACGAAAATCTATTTTACAAATAGTAATGGTAATTCTTCCTTGTCTCTTCGGACGAGTACTTAATAGTTTTCAGAAGGCTACCGGTCTGAGCTGAGAACTGTATATGAACGGTCGTTAGAAAGTTTTTTGGCCTGCTTGCAGTGGATTGTCAGCTGATTTAGAGGAATTTTCTATTGATTCGGTCATTTGAGTCGGACTCAGACTTGACTTGGATTTGACTTGGTCAATCGATAAACTCGCAATAAATATAAACCGTTTATAAAATCTGAAATATATTGAAACCCAGGAAAGAGTTTGTCCTTCACATACCTTATTCGTGCTTAAGGTGTTTCGATACAGTTTTTTGGGGACCATACCTAACTTTTTGAATCGGCTCTTAGACAGTCTTCTCCTTGTCAGATCAACGTGAAATTTGCAATACTTGTTGGTTTTGGATTGAACTTTAGCGTGGTTTACATTTTATGAAAATCGATATTTCCATGACAACGATAAACAAAAATCCTCGAAAACAGTAACATTGAAATTTTGCACGATCCAGATTTCGCTTCGAAAAGCAAACACCAGCATCTTAAACTGTGGTGTATGGCAAACAAAATATACAAGAACCAAAAAATGCTGTATGTTTGTTTTGAAGTAAATCGCAAAAACATTTTCAACCTTAGTTTTTGCCTAGTAATAGTAAATGCACCGAAAAATAATCAACGCTCTGATGAAATGGCTAGTAAATACTGTTAAAATGTGTCTTTTACTTACTATTTTATGCCTAGAAAGTTTTGTTGAAACTGGTGTTCGCGATCTCGCAAACGACTTGTTTTTCTAAGATCATTCGCATAATAATTTTGTGGTAATTTTTTAATTTGAGCGCTTTTGCGAAAATCTTAAGAACGGCTCGATAGATTTTTTTACAACATTAAACACGCGTGCTTGACGATGAGACCAATTTTAGTTTTGAGTCTTATTAACATTGATTCACTGGAACACTTTTAGATTTAACGTTAAAGAGGATGTATGAACCGACGGAAAGGCTTGCGTTACATATAAACAGTTGGCAGGTAAATGCTAATATATTCAAAGTAATGCGCAATGCATTCCTCTGTGATTTTTACTTTCCGTTGTAATCTACAGTACAACAAAGAACAAAGAAACCGGATAAAATCACGAAGCAATGAATAACGCATTGCTTTGAATACATTAGCATCCACTTGCCAACTGTGAATTTGTAACGCAACCTTCTCTACAAACGGATTATTTTAAACAGGAACTCTTACATACTGTACACTAAAGTGAATCAGTCATTCGGTCGTCCGATACTTCTCCAAAGGATCTTCTGGGGGATCGAAGTTTCTTTTCTCCACAACCGGTATTATATAGACAAACTGTACCAACTTGTTAAAAACATTTATTGTTTCATTTGTTTAATTATGTAAATTTCCAGTGAGTATTAAATTTCGCGGGGAATATTTGGGAGTCTTCAATTTCGCGATTTCTTTCAATTTGCGAAAATCAGGAAAATTAAGACGCGCGAGAATAAGTACGAATGAGGTATGTATTGCAAAAACAGAAAAAGCCTTCTTACTAAGGGCAGAAAAGTGTGCATCTGTATTCTACGAATACCGAGTTATTTTCTTATTTTCTTCTCTGCCGGGGATAAATTTCAACTTTTTCTTGTCAAGAAACAGAATGCAGAATGGCAATTAACCGTGGATTTAAGAAAATAGTACTTACTATTCGTGACGTAGACACAATACAAACATTCGACGTCATAAGTGCAAAGTTCGGAATATACACAAGTGACAAAAAACGCGGAAAGGTTCGCATTCTCCAACAATGATGGTTGTGGGCCTCGTAAATAATACGGACAATTAAAAAGCAGGCCAGCGAGTGAAGTCATTTTCATTTCGTCTGAGCCTAAAAGCTACCACAGCGAGAACAGACAGACACTTCAACATGAAAACATTTTGATCTTTTCACGACAGGGTGAATTCGCCTTATATCATCAAGTTTAATCTACACACTGAGCGAGAGGAGGCCCAAATAAGCTTGAGCGGGTTTACCCCAAGGAAGAATTGGTATCAGTGGGGTGGTTACACTGCAGTGGATCTGGCGGTTGATGAGCAAGGATTGTGGGTATTGTGGGCTGATACAGACAACAACAGCTACTGACTGTACGCATATAAAATTGACGTGTACAAGAATGTCGTTACCCATACTTGGGGACTTAGGGCTTGGGTACAGGTAAGAGTTACTTTATTATAAACAAATAACAACAGGAACTGAAAGAAAGAATGAAATAAGAGGGTAACTGTTGACGTATTTATTCAGAAATTTTTCTTCATCTCCGAGATTAAGACCAGCGAGTAAAAGAGTAAACGCTGTTTTTCCTTAATTTCTCAATTATTATTGGTGTGTTACAGGGCTGCGTTGTGTGCCAGTTTTTGACAAAGAAATTTTTAACAATTTCCTAAGCTTTCTGATAACTTCCACTTCAAAATATAAGAACGTAACTGTATGAGGCGGAGTTCCCAAGTTTTACGTTCGCACTCACGGCCCTGCCTCTTTTTACAGTTGAAACAGTCGAGCCATCAAAACGAGATCTCAAAAAAGTTAAAGACAATATGACATGCAGCACTTAAGAGCGGCTATCCGTAACTTTCACCTAGGACCATGCAAGATAGAAAAATCGAAAATTGACAAACTTTGTCACAATAAAGGTCTTCCCAAACCATTTATAAAAATATAAGTTTCAGTTTATTTCGGTAGATATTTTACCGTTACGACGACTTTATCATTCCGATGGCTCGGGAGCTAGTTAAAACGACTTGAAAGTGTCACTTAAATCAACCGCTCGTCTTGAATTGTGAAGACAGAAATATCAATATCAAAACCATGTAGTATAAGTAGGATATTTCTTTGACATGTTTGCTTTGTCAAATTTGAAATCGATGGAAACCAGAATTTTTAACAGATTTTTAAAATTTAACCGTTTCGAGCGGCATAGTCGCAAGCTAAAAAATGGCGAAATTCAGGACCAAAAAAAGCACTCTGGTATATGGCTTTCGCTGCTGAGACTACACTTGTTGGAATAAGCAATCTTTCCTCTACGATTTGATGAAAAAACATTTTTGGGTAAATGAAATGGTAAATTTTGGGAGCGCTTTATCTACACCCTTTTTTGCAAGCGAAGACGACCTTTTGACCTTGACAAGCGGGGAAGTAATGACCAGCGTTTTCAAATAACACGCGCTAATTCCATTTTTTAAAGAAAAGTTTCACAATGTTTGGTACTTACTAATTAACAGAACCTCAAATAAAGTCATCAGCCGAAAACAGGACAGGTTTTCGCTCGCAAATACGTTTTTTTGGCAAAGGCAAACTTCGGTTGTTGGTGATTAACATCGGCAAATTTGCATAAATTTGAAACATTTTTCTTTCACAACAAAGTCGGTTTTCTGCCTTCAGTTTTTTTCCAAAACAATGGTAAAGAAGACCAATAAAGTGTGACCCAACTATTTATAAAGAAAATCTTACCTTAATGACTCTTTTCTGATGAAGAAACGTCGAGATTTCTTCTGGCCGCGCGAGATAACCGTCGAACATTTTTGGGTGGTCGCGAAAACGCTGCTGTCACGCAATATACACACCGGTCTTAAATTACAAACCAGAAAGGTCCCATCCTGGCTTTTACCGTGTTATTTTGGAGCCACACATACGATCCTGAATTTAAAAGTGTGGGCAGTTCACGGAAAGACAAGGCAGCAGAAAAGGCTCAGATGCTATTGAAAGTATTCAACAACATGCAAAGTATAGAGCTGGAGAGGGGAGGGGATGAGGGGAAGGGCATATAAAAGCGACGGGATTGATCCTCGGACATGTTAAAAGGACCTCATAAGATAAAATGCCTGGATTTAATTTTTTTTATTGCTAGCCTGCGGCAGAATCTGTCCGATGTTTTTTCCTGCTCTTGTCTCCTAGAATGCTGTCTGGCTACAATCTCTGGGCATGACTTGTTTTTTGTTTGTTTGTGTGTTTTTTTTGGTTGCCACTTTTTCTAAATAGAAGTGCCTGTGATAAATTTAATGCTGATGGCTTTACTTTTAATCATTCTAAGCAGAAAAAAATATCATTCATAGGGGTATGCTGGGCGCACCTTGCCCTAAAAACATTTCTTGATAAACAAACGTAGATATTCCTGTCCACCCTAGGTAATGAAAAACTATCTTGCGAGTGTGCTTCAATGGCTTCCACGATACTGCCGAGGACTACATATATCCCTTCGCGTCGCGTCTCCTCGAACTTTCGCGCGCGCGTGTGTGTATTTTGCCCGCCCCGCAATCACAATCGCCAAAATTAGAGACTACTCGCAGTCTATCAGCCAAGAACACTGGCGTATGGTTTGAAAGTGCCCTTTCTATGAACAAGCAAATGAACTAACTGTACAAAACAGCTTTCTATCATCTACGTAATCTAGTTACTACCAGAAAGTTCCTGCCACACAAAAACTGCGAAATACTAACACACACCTTTGCAACTTCTCGGATCGATTACTGTAATTCTCTACTATCTGCCCCACCACATAATTTGCTGCAAATTGGACCTAAATATTTAACGGACACTTCACTTGGACAGCTGCAGTTTTTCTTGTAGGATCTCCAGCGGATTCCAAACCTTTCTCGGTGTCGCGGGCATATTGTTAAACCCAAACGAACTTCATTGAATTAAAAAAATTCCTTTAAAAATTAGAAAAAAAAACAGTTCCGAGTATCGTCAAACGTCAGAATCTGTGCCAAGGTACACTGAGTTTTCCTGTCTTCATTTAGGTCAAAAGAAATATATCCCGTGGAAGTATTCACCCACCCTAGCTGCCAAATATGTCTCATCGTAACAGGCGGGTATCTTAACAGAATTTTTAATTTGGGCAGTGCAGAACTTCGTTTACCCCTCAATTATCTATGGATGTACCCCAAGATGGAGAGAGGGGTGTTGCGCCCCAGGTGATAACAAATGTGGATACCATGAGTAATTTCATTATTTCGCTTCAGTAATACCGGCAAGATTTTCGTGCAACGTGTTGCGTAACAAGGATGCGTTACAAGTTGAGAGTGTTCTCACCTATACACGCAACAAATCGTTATTTTTGAAAAGTAGAAGCAACTAACTTTCTGCAACCTGAACATGCGACGGGGAGGTGATAATAAGCGCAACATCGTTGCGCGAATAGTGGCACGAATGTATTTGGCCTTTAGGCAAGATTTTACACCTCCTGGTGGCGGCATGTACAGTTGTATCCAAGCTAAAGACCGAGCGCAAAACATTACATATTTCTTGGTGCATCATACAAACGCGCGGGACGTGTGTAGCTCGCGCGGGGAAATCCACGCTTTCGGCACTTCGTACCAAGCGAGTTAACCTTTTTCGGAAGATTCGTGCCCCCGCGAGTTTTCTCCTTCTTGTCTTTTCTTTTCTTATTTTGAGGCAGAGAAAGAGAGCGAACAGCAGAAAGTATTTTGCAGTCTACAGCAATAAGTACCCAAATTTTTTAACAGTACAGTTACCTGCTCTTGCCGACAAAAGCTTTGCTTCTGAATCTATTGAGGCATCCGACACCTTGTAACTTCTCAGATGTCCTTTGATGTTTTTACTGCATTCCCCAATTTTATTATATGGCTAGATCTAGAGCTTGTAAATATATAACGCGCGCTGTGATTGGCCAATACTCGAGGCCAGATTTTCCCGTAATGCCCACGGGCATTATGAGCGATGTTAATGCCCGGCTAGTAAAGTGGAAATATAGAAATTTGTAAAAGTATATTTGATTCAAATTGTTGGAATGATTTGAAGCTAAATGAAAAGAGACAGTTTCTTTGAAAGTTTTTACTTTTTCTTGTGCGATATCCCCGGGGGGGTACTTCCCGAAGATTTGGGTGGCGGTGTGCAGCGCGCTTCTGGAAACCCTTACCTTAGTTCAGACCAAGATATGTGATTTTCCCTGCTCTATTTCAGACCTGACTTAAAATTTGATACCCTATTTCAGACGAGACCCTAACCCTATTTCGTTTGCGTAGACAGTTGTGAAGGGCTTCAAATTCCCAATGTTAATCAAAACTCAGTTCTTTGGAGAAGAAAATTAATAAAAAGATAGCTCCTTGTAAGAACCTTACCAGATCCCATATCAGACTGCACAAACCTCACGCTATTTCAGACCAAAATGGTCAAAATCCATTCCCTATTTCAGACCATAAAGGCTCAAAAACCATACCCTTTGGCGCCGCACATACCAATATAGCTTATATAAGGGAGCACCCCCCCCCCCGGGCACAAACCTCACCCTATTTCAGACCAAAATGGTCAAAATCTATGTCCTATTTCAGACCAAAAAGGCTCAAAAACCATACCCTTTGGCGTCGCACATACCTATATAGCTTATGTAAGGGAGTATCCCCCCTCCCCCGGGTGCGCTATAAATTTCTTGTGTGGAATAAAACTGCTGAGTTTCATATGCTTTCCGGTAAACTGTTTCATTCATCCTAATCCGCCACGGCTCACTTTTCAAGTAATAAAGTGTTAGGCATAGCCATATAATAAACTTCTTATTACAGGGTGATAACGAGGTATGTGGGATCAGGGATCAAAGTGGTGGGATCGGGGATCAGAAGGGTGGCATCTAGGACCACCGCCCTGGGATCAGGAATCACAGACCATGGGATCGGGATCGGCAGTTTCTTATAGGGATCAGGATCAGGTTGTACCATATTTGTGGGATCAGGGACGAAAATTGGTCACGGTTTTGGAATCAAGGAACAGAAATTTGCGTACAAAAATGGGATCAGCGATGAAAAACATACCTCGTTACCACGATGTTATTATCTCTCGCTAGCTCGGGACCTTACTAGGTGAATATTGCCCTCAGTCGTTCTTGTACGACCTAGCTCGGGCAATATTCTCCCAGTATGGCCCTCGCGCTCAGTTAATAAGAAGTAAGTAACACACTGGACATTCGCTGGGTTGTCTGAACTAGCCCCACAACTTCCTCCAACTATTTCCGAATACCCACACAAAGCCATGGTAGTTTATGAGGTTTGACAGATTGGTGGCGTTCCAAACAGTTCAACCCACGTGCAAGATTTGTGTCGGGATTTTTTGACACGAGGCATGTTTGTTACATCATGATTGTGGAAGTATTTCGCAACTTTATTTGGCTCTTAATTTTCTTTGGTTAAGAACTTTGGGATAATTTTACATTCTACAGTACTAATGCTATAAAGACTGGTTTGAATTTTAAAAGAATTCATTGCACTAGCAGCAAAGTTTTAGACATCTCTTTTGTTTCTCATCCATTCCTGCGCATTGGAGATTGGCTGCTGACAGCTGTTTGGCATTTGCCTGGCCATGTGGTTTTGTAATCTAAGACCACTGTGTATTGCGTGACAGTATATCCATCACTTACCCAAAAATGTTCGACGGTTGTCATCAGTTGTCATGGGCGGCTAGTAGACATCTCGTCATTCCTTCACAAAAAATGGTTATTAAGGTACGATTTGCTACATAGATAGTTAGGTAATGCTTTACTGGTTTTCATTAGTATTTTTACTTTAGAAACAAGGAAGGTAAAACGAGTTTCTTGTGAAAAACAAATGTTTCAAATTTATGCAAATTTGCCGATGTTAATCACTAACAACCAAAGTTTCCCTTGGCCAAAAAAACGTATTTGCTAGTGAAAACATGTCTTGTTTTCGGCTGATGACTTTATTTGAGGTTCTATTAATTAGTAAGTACCAAACATTGTGAAAATTTTCTTTAAAAAATGGAATTAGCGCGTGTTATTTGAAAACGCTGGTCATTACTTCCCTGCCTGTCAAGGTCAAAAGGTCGTCTTCGCCTGGAAAATAGGGCGTAGATAAAGCGCTCCCAAAATTTACCATTTCATTTACCCAAAAAATTTTTTTCATCAAATCGTAGAGGAAAGATTGCTTATTCCAACAAGTGTAGTCTCAGCCGTGAAAGCCATATACCAGAGGGCTTTTTCTGGTCCTGAATTTCGCCATTTTTTAGCGTGCGACTATGTCGCTCGAAACGGTTAAATTTTAAAAATCTCTCAAAAATTCTGGTCTCGATGGAATTCAAATTTGACAAAGCAAACATGACAAGGGAATATCCTCCTTATACTACGTGACTTTGATATTGATATTTCTGTCTTCACAATTCAAGACGAGCGGTTGATTTAAGTGACACTTTCAAGTCGTTTTTACTAGCTCCCGAGCCATCGGAATGATAAAGTCGTCGTAACGGTAAAATATCTACCGAAATAAACTGAACCTTATATTTTTATAAATGGTTTGGGAAAACCTTTATTGTGACAAAGTTTGGCAATTTTCGATTTTTCTATCTTGCATGGTCCTAGGTGAAAGTTACAGATAACCGCTCTTAACTACCCTAAACCCCGCTAAAAGTAAAAAAAGTGACAAGGTAATTCATAGATGAGTGCAACCCCATGTTTTAAGAATAGTCGTTTTGTTATTGCCCTTGACATTAAATCAAAGTGAATTTATCGTCAGTATCAGTACAGTTATTCGGTTTTTATTTTCTTCTCCATAGAAAGGATGAACACAATGGGAAATGTTTTTGTCGCCTGCGGAGTGATTTACACTATCGACCAGTACAATGGCAAGTCCACTACCATCAACTTTGCTTACGACACCAAAACTGGAAAACAATGGAAACCCAACATACAGTTCAAAAAGGAGTATGGCTACAACAGCATGGTGGATTACAACCCGAGAGAGAAAGTGCTGTATGCTTGGGACGCCAAGCGTCAAGTCACCTAACCCCACCAATTTTGAGGAACATTAGGTTCATGACATGATCAACTGGTGCTGGGTATTTAAAATGCTGATCATTATTGCTTTGCTGTTTGTAGACTATGCCATGCTAAAAAAGTTAAGCTTAGGTTACAATTTGGACTCAAATGTCTGAAATGTTTAACTCATTTCAGTTATTGAAGACCCAGCTGAAAATCTCCAGTGAATCTCAAGCCGGAACAAACTGTAACTGAATAGGAAAACTCACTTGCTGTGAACTGGCCTCCGCTCTAAAGTGTCGGCGCAGTTGCAACTGCTGTTAGCGCTGAATGCTTTAATAAATGGTAAAAAAGAACACTTGACTGTTAACATGCATTTTGGAACTGCAGAGGAGTTTTCAAATTATAGCAGTGCAAAATTCCAACAGTGTGCTTTTCAGTTTGGGGGAGAGAGTAGAGAGGGCCAGAGGAAGGAGTCGGAGATCTACGTTTAGAGGGGAAACCTTTCCGAGTTTTTCTTTACTCGCTTACGTTGCCTTTTCCAGCGTCTTTTTCGCTCGTTTAATTGTGCTGGCAATTTGTGAGGTCTAGGCACGAGGCTGCGACAACTGAAAGCTTCCCAGGAAGTTTATCCCAAATCTTCTGAAACGCTGCGATATGACGCATAAAACTTCCAAGTTTATTTTCTTTTTTTAATTTTATCAAGCTTCCCCAAATCAATAAATAACACTACAGAAAATACAAAAGCGGAAGGCAGGGCACCCACCACAGCGGTAGCCAATTACAGTGAACCCTCGGGTGACATAGGGCGCGCTCTTTTGGGACTAAACCGGAATACTGAATACTCGGAATAGACGGTAGTTGTGTTCTTTTGGGAGCGATTCCGTTTTTGGAATGAATGGAATACCATTTCGTTCATTTTGCTCCCGATAACAGAATGAACAGAATGAAAGCAATACGGTTTACTCGGAATAACCAGAATACGCGTTCTTTTGGGAAATTTTTGGCGGGAAATCCTACGCGGCCGCCCGCGAACCACCTGCGCGTGAGCAGACATAGAAGTTCTCAGGTCACCTCCGCCATAGAAGGAGCGTTTTTCGAAATTGAAATTCAGTGTATTCTGTTATTCCTAAACCGGAATAACAATAGCCAGAATAGTCTCAAAAGAACGTACACATAGAATAACAAAACGCGAGAAACTGACGAGCGAGCAAGTGCTTTTAAACGAAGACAGATTGAATTATCACATTTTTTTACTACATTCCACGTATTTGAGAAATGATGGCTCCACTACTGATAAGTACATTTGGGAAATAACTGTGACTAGCTAAAAACGCCCCTTGAAGTTTAAAGCTGCTTTCAATAGTTTGAAATTACTTGTCTTGAACTTCAATATTTATGTTCAAAAATGATAAAATTCGGAGCGGGATATAGTATGATAGAGTTCGAGTACTCATAAAATTTTTTTCTGTTAAACGTGTTAAAAGCTTTAGTGCTGCCAGTGCATTGATAAGAGTCTTTCATTTTTCTTAAATTTAGGGCACAAAAGTCAAAATGAGAAACCAAATTTTGCAAGTAAATGGATAGGGCTGACAGGGCCCCGCTCATAGTATAAGGGCAACCAATACTGGTGCCCGGGAGCACCCATGGTTCAAAATCAAAATCAAGAAGGCGTCTTCTAGTGCTTTAAGTGATCAACTTATTGATGCGGTTTCGTCCTTTTTTGATGGTAAATTTTTACGGTTTTTCTTCACTGAATACCATATTTTTTGAAAAACAAATGTAAAACAGGAGCACTACGTACTAGAAGCATAAAATTTGACTTTACGAGTGTAGATTATCATTGCCTAAAGACATTGCTCCTTAAGTCGCCAAGAAGAGTTCCTGACTTACTCCCCTCCGTACGGAGTTGCCTGAGTTACATGCCCTTTCAACACGTACAAAAGTATAGCAATTTACTGAAAATTAAAAACTGCTAGAAGTTCAAACGTTTTTCATTGCTTAGTGCATTTTCTCAGAAGCCTACTTCTTCTGTTCTTGGAGAAAATGGTTTAAATGTGTTTCCGTTCCTATTATATTTATGTTTAAACTCAATTTAGAAAAATAAAATAATGACAGACCATTCAAAAACGCAAACAAAAACCTTAACCACCAAACACCAACTTAACCATTAGCTTTGTTTTTGCATTTGAAAACCTCCATGGAAAATAAAAAGAGCCCACTTAGCATTAAGGTTGGGCCAGTATCGCTACCAAATACTCGATATCACCGATATTTTTACCTAAAAAATTTCGAAACTCGCGCTATGTCAGTCGGGGACTTGCGATGCCGTTCGGTACTATCTCGTGATCAGTTGAAAAGAAATAGTCGTTGATTCACAAGCTGTTTCGGCCCTCCCTTGCTTAGCACCGCTGACCGTTGTTCAGCCAGGTTTTCTTGATCGAGTGAACAGTCATGAGACCTCGGTACGAGAAATGAATTTTAAGTCTGAACTATTCTGGCTTTGTCTAGCTAAACATTTTACTGATAACATTAAAGGACGTAGGTTCCCTGCTGGAAAGTGTTCATGATGATGTTTTCAGGTTTCCATAATTGCGTTGTCCGTCAATTTTCACGAGGAATGAGTAGTAGTTTGTGGGAAAGTTTAGAAACCGGAACTTCGTTCACTTAGACTGAGCTGAAACGTAACCGCACACTTTAATTTACATTAAATATTTCAAAGAGTACCCGTTCTCGCGATATTAAACAAAAATGTTTCTCACTCCGGCTAATATTACAATGCAACTAAAGTTCTAGGCGTCAATGAAACGAGGAAGCGGATAAACGTATGTACGAGGAAGAAGCTTGAAGCTAAGCGAGATCACGCGCAGCTGATTTCCCACTCGAGGGAGTTCTCGCCTCTCTCTCTACACGCGTAAAAAAAACGTCGTTAAAAACCTCCTGAGGTCTGTCGCATGCTAAACTTTCTACGATCAGACTCATCAGCACCGGGTTATAACTACAGGCAGGTTTAACCGTTCGCGATATCACGTGCCTAGCTTCTCGCACATTCAGCCATGGAGAAAAGTAGGCCCTACTCGCTATCGCCAGCCACATTTGTAGTCACAAGGGCAAGGGAGACATTGATGGGTGAAGCAAATGGCGGGACGTTTCAGCATAATTTTAATTTGATCCGGCCTCGCGCCGTATGTGAACCCTCTGAAAGCACTGAAGGAGGTATAAAACAGAGCGTTAAGAATTAACCGTGGTTAATACATGTGTGCAGGTTAGCCCGTAAAAAGAGGTACTAGATTAACGCGTATGTGTTCAGTGCGATTGAAACACAGTGCGAGGAAACTCGCGAGGGCTCCTGCTGTCTTGTGTACAACGTGACTTATTTGTTGTCATGACGCGTCTGATTGAACTTGTTCGATATCGAAAAGGCCTCGCTAGTAGAAAATGAACATTATGTGCCTTTTAGGGAGGATTCTCGAGAGCTTTTCGCTTTTAATATCCTGTGTCCGTCGTTTGGATTTCAATGAACGGATTTTTATTTACTTAGCGAACCACGGTCAGCGGACATGATGAGAGGATAAAGGGTTCCCCGCCTAATGCATGGTTCAATTTTACGTGTTACCATCCCCCCCCGGGCAACCCCGGGGACAAGTCCAGCCCTTCAGGCCCGGGGGTGGGGAATTGTTTGAAGCGGTCTTCTCCCGGGGGGAGGGGGGCGGGGCAAATAAAAAAAAATAATAACTTCTTGCTGTTCTTGTAAAGTACTTCACTTCTCGGTTGAAAGATGGCGCCGGACCGCGCGGAGAAGACTGCCTATTTCCGGGGAAAATCTCTAGAATTTGTAGCAGACTGGTTAAAGAAGAATAAACTCTCAAAATTAAAATCTGTATTCGAAGGTACCTTTATTATTATAAATTGTTCAACGAATGTGCCCGCATTGATGCACGGATGGATGGCGTTCGTAACAAACAAAGAAATATTAGTTCAGCGTATTTATGTATAAAAATGTAAGACGACTTATAAAATAGACTATATAAAAACGGACGCACGGCTTTATATTAAACAGAGATCTCGATCCAGTGTTCTTATGAAACAAGCAAAGAAAGCCCCTCCGTAAAATGCTGCCATCAGTTTGTTCACGGGCCTCTTGTGCGTATGCGCTAGATTTAGAATAAAACACGTGGCAAAGAACATTTCTTTACGCCGTATGCCAGTGCGGTTGGAGCTTTTTCTTCAGTTTTCTTTTTCAAATATAGTGTTCATGTTTTTGTTATATAGTGTCCTTCGTTCAATAAACTCTAAAAAATAGTTGAAGTTCTTGCCAAAACGTCTGGTTTTGCTACAAAACAACGTATTTGTGGTCGATGTGGAGTCCCGGGGGTGGGGAATTGTCTCTTTCTGCGTGCCCGGGGGTGGGGAATAGACCGCCAAGTGAGAAAAAAATTGCAAATCCCGGGGGGTATGCCCGGGGGGGTATGGTAACAGGTATAATTGAACCATGCATAAGATCAACAATGAGGAGGAACGATTTCGCCGATGGTTACTGACAAACTGGCAATTGTACTAACGGTATCGGCAACACAAACCATTTTAAGTTACTTCTACAGTTTGAAATTGAAATATGTCTTTAACAAAAGTTGAAATTTGTCTTTAACAAAACTGCACCATGAAATTCGACAAATATGTCGGAATCACGAATTGCAAATCGGAACATTTAACGCCAACGTTAACTAAGGAGTCAACTTTTTCTAAAATTTAACTTGGGAACTTCAATATTTTTTGTCCTTTCTCAGTACTCCTTAGAGAAAAATTGTCCAAAGTTATTCCAATAGTCCTCTGTTCATTTTGAGAAGTTTTGTCTAGCAAATAAATTTCGGCTAAAAATAAACAGCCAACATGTTCCCCAACATGTTTCCTTAACAATGAAACTACCACCTGGTCTTCAAAAATCACTGCAGAGGCTGTTCTTTAACGCTATCCTCTCCGATTCCACTATGCTTTACCGCAATTTTTCATTGATTTTATCATTAACAGTTGATTAGTTGCAGATATCAAGACTAAGGCAAGACATAATATTCCTTTAAAAAATATTTGACTGGCACAAGGTGTATTATACATTGCAACCGGCGAATGGAAAACAGCTGGAGCAAAGTCGAGATTTTGCCGTAGAGTCGTGTCCAATTGTCGAACCTTTGCCTGAAATAATGAATAAATGGAAAAGTGTGCTACAGACTTTTCTTATCGCAGTCAGTATCTCGCAGAATATGCACTCAATAAGACAAAGAATTACGGAAAGGTTTTTGAGTCAGGAGTGGGAACCTTTGTAAATTAAACGACACCACTTTGTTTGTAATTTCGGCTACTTTCATTCACGTTGGAAAGGAAAAGTTTAGATAGCTAACGGGAAAACGAGAAAAATAGAGCGACTGAATATTATATACAAAAAGTTGTTTGTTGATGTTTTGCCTGTACTGATTAAAGAATATTCTTATATGCATGAAAAGAGATGAACAAAGATGACATAAAAAACAATGAGTTTTCACTTCCTGTAGTGGCAGAAGTTTGTACCCGTCCCTGTCTAGCTCAAAGAAAGAGAGAAAAAAAGGAGTTTATGCACTTTGCGCTGGTATTTCGGCCGAAATCAGTTCGAGGCAATGCGCTTCCATGCGCTACCATGTCTGTGAGCGACCACCTAAGCGACGATTTACAACTCATCGCATGCAGTCGGTGTGGATAGAAATTATCAACTGAATGCATTGGAACTATAGAAATGAATATAAGTTCTTTGTTCGACTCTGTAATTATTGTCGTGTGGTCACCGATCAGATTATTCGTCTTATTAATAATTGAACTGCGTTCATTAGTACTGAATCATTTCAGCATGATATTTGAGGGGTATCGAACGGAAAATCCGAGACTTTGAGAGACTGCGAGAGACTTGGACATCACAGTCGCACTAGAGCTTCTGAATTACTTTATAGCTTTGTCATTTCTGTCATTTATTATGTGTACGTTATTCATCGCTTCTAACAGAATAAACTAGATCCTTGCTTCTCTTCCTCGTCGAATTGTGAGCTTTACTCCAATGCGGGGTACAATTTATGAAAACTTAGACGGATCCAAATGATCAAAATTTGACACCTCGAGACGGTCCAAATTTTCCAAGAATCTAGTTTTAAATGTCTAAAATTCGAGAATTGGTTAATTTTATTCCAGACGCATCACTTTGATCGGCCATTCTATACCCGTTATTTGGAGACAAAAAAATCTTTTAGACGAGGTTTTTTCCCGAGAGGAGTTTTTCGTCAGTATTACATTTGTTTATGAAATTATACACATATCGCTTTCCTAAAGTAGCAAAATGATTTGCAGTTACTAAAGCTACTAGCAAGTAATTTAGCACTGTAAAAAGTTTCGATGTAAAAAAAAATAAGATTTAGCTTGAAGAAACTGACGATTTGCTACAAAGAAGATATCGAATTCAATTCTTTGGGTAGCTGGACAGAGGCTTAGTTGATTGCAGGAGTAATACACTGTTAGGCGAAGGTTAAAACCGAAAAATCGTCTCGTGCATTGTCACAGGACAAAATGGTAGATTTACTTGTCTTTACGAAAAAAATAAAGATCACTTAAAGAATCAAAAAATCTTTAATTTTACAATTAAAGACTCTTACATTACTTAAAGTTAGTATCATGCTTTAATATGTCTTTAAGAGCATTTAAGATAACTTAAATTTAGTTCACCACCTTACTTGAAAAACTGTGTATTTAAGTCTTCCAGTAAAGTTATTTTAAATCGATCAAAACCATTAATAAGCTTTACTTTGGATATTAAAGCTAGGTAAATGTCTTACCAGAATTAAGAGCCGGCACTTAAATTCCTTAAAGAAACATGTTATTATTTTCCCTTGTAAATCCATTTAATAATCCTTTAAGTTTCCACTTAAAGGCAAGGAAATAAAATACAATATTTAAGTGACATCACTTAAATCCCATTTAAAAGAAACATATCTTTTCCTTTTCAATTCACTCAGTTTTAGTCGCGTGGTGTACTTTGTTTGTGTGGCAACAAAATGATCTAAGAAGGTGTCCTAGGGCAAGGCTGTCAACATTACAAGCCGCATGCAATATCAGCTAAAAGAGACAACTGAATGTCACCCAAAGGCAAGACAGATAGATTGATAAAAACTCAACAACCACCACTTTCAAAACTAATAATGATAAACAAATTGCAGTGCAGTGCTTTCGGTTTGCCTTGTTTTGTTCTCGACGCCTCCGCTTCATCCCGTTCATCGTATTTCCTGTGTTTATTCTCGCCATGCTTAACAACGCCAATTTGTTTTGTTTTTCTCGTGAAAATCGTCCACATCCATTCTTTGAAGATTCTCTGGCGATTTCTTTGCCTGCTTTGGCGCATTTGGCGCGCTAAATTGCATCCGCTGACTGGTTGTACTGTCGACATGCGAATCGACTGTCTAGGGGTGGGACATTAGTCGACCGGTTAAGCCAGTTATGGCTATTTAATGACTTAATTTGCACACTCTTTCATAGTAAAAACATATCCTGATAATTTTTTATTGAAAAAAAAGCTGTAACAATAAACATTTTTGGAAGGCGAGTCCTGATAATAGTACGGTGATGGGATGAACAATTTTCCCCTCCCACTCCCGGTGCAGTTAGTATTTTGAGCGCCAAAATACGTTGCCTAGATTTAATGCGCGCGCGCATTAAATCGAATTTTCAAACAGCGAAGTGTTAAGTTCCCCAACGTTTCTTTGGGAGCTTACGGTGGAGAATGCAGACGTTCTGTTCACTGAGGATCGGAAACTTCGAGTGGAGCTAAAATTCATCGAGAGACACGAGGAAGAAAACACACATCTTGACTATCTTCCGTACCTTCTGCATCGCAATGTCACGTCCCTCCAACATATCGCGATCGGTGAGTATAAGATTCGTTATTTTGACTGACCTTTGGCCTGTTTTACTGTGCATTTAAGCAGACTACCGCCATTTATGGGTAAAATCCACACAACCCCATACATCAGTGATAATTATATTCAACTGTTTCCATAAACACAGAGAATGCGGTGTGTTGCTTGAGTCAGAAAATGAAAGTTTATGTAAAACCCGTCTAATAGCTCCATCCGGGAATTTTACCTGGCGATGAGTATAAAGCTGCTCTCTTTCCTCTGAATGACAACAAGTATGAGTGGTAGCTGTTTGCAAGAGATTCAGCCAATGAATTTGTACAAGGCCACTGGCTTCTATTAAAATAGCCTGACTGAATCTCTTGTAAACAATCATTCATGTGTACTAGCTATTAATTATTTTACAGAAGGCATATTGACAGCCATCAAATAATCAGTCAGAACCCCTTGACTGCATTTTTAAAATTGATTGTTTGGTAGCTGTTGATAAATACATGTACATATAGTTACATGACTTGTATGTGATAACAGCTTCATTGGTCAATTCATTTACCGATCCCGGGGATGCAGAGTTATTTGCAGATACAGTTAACCGGTGTGCAATTGCCAATCAGAGAGTTAGAAATTCAGTGATTACTGAAGAGCAGAATTACAAATGTAACATAATGGGTGAAATGATTTTGGTGTTCTGTGCATGTAATTGTTATGTTATCAAGAGATACCACCCTTTTTCTCGGGGAGGAAAGCCTTACCCGAGTGAGTGGTAGAAATCAAGGCTGGGCTTAATTGATGAAAATCAGCTGACACACTCAGTGAACTCTGGACTACTTTAAGTTTTTAAATTTAGACATTTAGTGTTACCCCATATTTGGTAAAAATATGTTTCTCACTTTGCAGAGAAAACAAGATGCTACTGGTGATTCCTTTGGAGAGAGGTAGAGATCATTGTTATCCCTTGCACTTTAGTCTCCAATATTTGTGTTGCATGTAATTCTGTATACATGTACATATTTTTTATTGAATTGAAAACTGATGAACCGGCAGTTACCATCTACTACTAAAGAAATTGTGGGACAGACACTTTCTTTATATGGAAAGTCATAACAGACAGTAATTGCAATTCTTCTGTCCCCACCAATCCAGTAGCTCACGCATATATATCAGCATGCTCTGTTAGTATGTACAACAGACTGGTCAAGGTGACAATGTTGCCATAAAAATTTTAATGTCACTTGATGGGATTGAACAATATTCAGTCTGTTTGTCTGAACCTCAAGAGAAAATGTCAGTCAATAGCAACAGTTTTTTTTTCTTATTTTAAATATGAAAATAATTCACTTTAATTGTGTTCTACTGCTATGGATGGTTGATATAAGAGAAAACTTAAATTTTCACTTTGGTCAGAGAAAAGTGTCTGTTGTCCTCACCAGCAGGTGTCCATAGAGCATGGTGATATATGTGTCATGAGCTACTGTAATTAAAAGATACAATAAGTGTAATTAGTGTCCATAGCAGGTGTTCATAAGGTGTATTGTCATTTAAGAACCAGGGAAAGAGCTAAAACAGTCCAGTCCTGTATACGATTTTCACCAGGAATAGTACAAGTGTGCATGTTGTGAGAACATTTACACTAATTAAATATTGGATTCAGCTTTGAAATTATTAGTTTTGATTGAAGATGCACTTCAGCTTATTACAAAGGCTCAGTTTACAATATAAGATCTTAGTGCTTATTGTTTGCAGACAAAGGCAAAAACTAGACTGTAATCCTTCCATAATGACAAGGTTTCCTTATTTACAGGTGTACTGGTGACTGAGCCACTCTGTGTCTCCAGGATTGGGCTTCATTGTTTACATTGTCCCAACACACAGTCAGGTAAGAACTTCAAAGAAACACTAGCCTTGCCCTCCAGAATTGTAAGTGTTGATTTTTTACAGCTTTTAAAACCTTTCTTACTCTTGTGCTGCAGAAAATGCCAGGAGGATTATTGCCTTGGATAAAGCAAAGAAGTGGAGTGCAAATTTAAAAGGAAAGATGGCAGCTTTACACGTCCTCAGACGAGACAGAAGAAGAAGGCGACAAGTTGGTCTTTGTCATCAAAGAAATTCCTTGGGAGAGCGAGGAGCTTAAGGAAATATAAATTTAACAAAATTTAAAAACTATGCAGTCAAGACACTCCCGAAAAAAGGACAGTGGAGAGAGTAATGGGGAGGGGGGGCCTTTTTCATGTCTTTGAAAGCTACCAATAGTATACAAGTTGTATCCTTGGGTGACCTGTTTACCTGTACACAGCACTGGGGCATTTATGTGCCTGTGTGAAGTAACTTTTTAATGATTGTTTGTTTTGAGTGTAAGCGAGCAGCTTTGAAAGTTGTGAGTATTGTTTTGTTTCTAATCTATCTGTTGTGTACTTGGGTGACCTGTTTACCTGTACACAGCAGATGCACTGGGGCATTTATGTGCCTGTGTGAAGTAACTTTTTAATGATTGTTTGTTTTGCGTGTAAGCGAGCTGCTTTGAAAGTTGTGAGTATTGTTTTGTTTCTAATCTATCTGTTGTGTACTTGGGTGACCTGTTTACCTGTACACAGCAGATGCACTGGGGCATTTACATGTATGTGCCTGTGTGAACTAACTTTTTAATGATCATTTGTTTTGAGTGTAAGCGAGCAGCTTCGAAAGTTGTGTGTATTGTATTGTTTCTAATCTATCTGTTGTGTACTTGGGTGACCTGTTTACCTGTACACAGCAGATGCACTGGGGCATTTATTTGCCTGTGTGAGGTAACTTTTAATGATTGTTTGTTTCGAGTGTAAGCGAGCAGCTTCAAAAGTTGTGAGTATTGTTTTGTTGTTAATCTATCTGTTGTGTACTTTGGTGACCTGTTTACCTGTACACAGCAGATGCACTGGGGCATTTATGTGCCTGTGTGAAGTAACTTTTTAATGATCGTTTGTTTTGAGTGTAAGCGAGCAGCTTCGAAAGTTGTGTGTATTGTATTGTTTCTAATCTATCTGTTGTGTACTTGGGTGACCTGTTTACCTGTACACAGCAGATGCACTGGGGCATTTATTTGCCTGTGTGAGGTAACTTTTAATGATTGTTTGTTTCGAGTGTAAGCGAGCAGCTTAGAAAGTTGTGAGTATTGTTTTGTTTCTAATCTATCTGTTGTGTACTTGGGTGACCTGTTTACCTGTACACACCACATGCACTGGGGCATTTATGTGCCTGTGTGAACTAACTTTTTAATGATCGTTTGGTTTGAGTGTAAGCGAGCTGCTTTGAAAGTTGTGTGTATTGTTTTGTTTCTAATTTATCTGTTGTGTACTTGGGTGACCTGTTTACCTGTACACAGCAGATGCACTGGGGCATTTATGTGCCTGTGTGAACTAACTTTTTAATGATCGTTTGTTTTGAGTGTAACCGAGCTGCTTTGAAAGTTGTGAGTATTGTTTTGTTTCTAATCTATCTGTTGTGTACTTGGGTGACCTGTTTACCTTTACACAGCAGATGCACTGGGGCATTTATGTGCCTGTGTGAAGTAACTTTTTAATGATTGTTTGTTTTTAGTGTAAGCGAGCTGCTTCGAAAGTTGTGAGTATTGTTTTGTTTCTAATCTATCTGTTGTGTACTTGGGTGACCTGTTTACCTGTACACAGCAGATGCACTGGGGCATTTATGTGCCTGTGTGAAGTAACTTTTTAATGATTGTTTGTTTTGAATGTAAGCGAGCTGCTTCGAAAGTTGTGAGTATTGTTTTGTTTCTAATCTATCTGTTTTGTACTTGGGTGACCTGTTTACCTGTACACAGCAGATGCACTGGGGCATTTATGTGCCTGTGTGAACTAACTTTTTAATGATCGTTTGTTTTGAGTGTAAGCGAGCTGCTTCGAAAGTTGTGAGTATTGTTTTGTTTCTAATTTATCTGTTGTGTACTTGGGTGACCTGTTTACCTGTACACAGCAGATGCACTGGGGCATTTATGTGCCTGTGTGAAGTAACTTTTTAATCATTGTTTGTTTTGAATGTAAGCGAGCTGCTTTGAAAGTTGTGAGTATTGTTTTGTTTCTAATCTATCTGTTGTGTACTTGGGTGACCTGTTTACCTGTACACAGCAGATGCACTGGGGCATTTATGTGCCTGTGTGAAGTAACTTTTTAATGATTGTTTGTTTTGAGTGTAAGCGAGCTGCTTTGAAAGTTGAGTATTGTTTTGTTTCTAATCTATCTATGGTGTACTTAGGTGACCTGTTTACCTGTACACAGCAGATGCACTGGGACATTTATGTGCCTGTGTGAAGTAACTTTTTAATGATTGTTTGTTTTGAGTGTAAGCGAGCTGCTTCGAAAGTTGTGAGTATTGTTTTGTTTCTAATCTATCTGTTGTGTACTTGGGTGACCTGTTTACCTGTACACAGCAGATGCACTGGGGCATTTATGTGCCTGTGTGAACTAACTTTTTAATGATTGTTTGTTTTGAGTGTAACCGAGCTGCTTTGAAAGTTGTGAGTATTGTTTTGTTTCTAATCTATCTGTTGTGTACTTGGGTGACCTGTTTACCTTTACACAGCAGATGCACTGGGGCATTTATGTGCCTGTGTGAAGTAACTTTTTAATGATTGTTTGTTTTTAGTGTAAGCGAGCTGCTTCGAAAGTTGTGAGTATTGTTTTGTTTCTAATCTATCTGTTGTGTACTTGGGTGACCTGTTTACCTGTACACAGCAGATGCACTGGGGCATTTATGTGCCTGTGTGAAGTAACTTTTTACAGGGTTCGTACGGGTCATGGAAATCCTGGAAAGTCCTGGAATTTTATTCTGGCATTTTCCAGGACTGGAAAGTCCTGGAAAATTAATGCAGGTCCTGGAAAGTCCTGGAAAACTATAAACTCTTGTAATAACGTTTTCTTTAAAAACAATTTTCTGCGGGATTATTATTGGATTTCTATTTCGTAAGGGTTTATTGCTTCAATTATTGTGGATTTGGGAGCCCTGGAAAAATGTATTTGAGTCCTGGAAAAGTCCTGGAAAATTGTTTGTGAAAAAGGGTACGAACCCTGTTTTTAATGATTGTTTGTTTTGAGTGTAAGCGAGCTGCTTCGAAAGTTGTGAGTATTGTTTTGTTTCTAATCTATCTGTTGTGTACTTGGGTGACCTGTTTACCTGTACACAGCAGACGCACTGGGGCATTTATTTGCCTGTGTGAGGTAACTTTTTAATGATTGTTTGTTTTGAGTGTAAGCGAGCTGCTTCGAAGGTTGTGTGTATTGTTTTGTTTCTAATTTATCTGTTGTGTACTTGGGTGACCTGTTTACCTGTACACAGCAGATGCACTGGGGTATTTATGTGCCTGTGTGAACTAACTTTTTAATGATTGTTTGTTTTGATTTTAAGCGAGCTGCTTTGAAAGTTTTGAGTATTGTTTTGTTTCTAATCTATCTGTTGTGTACTTGGGTGACCTGTTTACCTGTACACAGCAGATGCACTGGGGCATTTATGTGCCTGTGTGAAGTAACTTTTTAATGATTGTTTGTTTTGAGTGTAAGCGAGCTGCTTCGAAAGTTGTGTGTATTGTTTTGTTTCTAATCTATCTGTTGTGTACTTGGGTGACCTGTTTACCTGTACACAGCAGACGCACTGGGGCATTTATGTGCCTGTGTGAGGTAACTTTTAATGATTGTTTGTTTCGAGTGTAAGCGAGCGGCTGCGAAAGTTGTTAGTATTGTTTTGTTTTTAATCTATCTGTTGTGTACTTGGGTGACCTGTTTACCTGTACGCAGCAGATGCACTGGGGCATTTATGTGCCTGTGTGAAGTAACTTTTTAATGATTGTTTGTTTTGAGTGTGAGCAAGCAGCGTCGAAGGTTGTGTGTATTGTTTTGTTTCTAATCTATCTGTTGTTTACTTGGGTGACCTGTTTACCTGTACACAGCAGATGCACTGGGGCATTTGTTTGCCATGTGCCATTTGGCACTTATATGCCATGACCTTGAGCCAAATGTCGTCCCATCTAGTCCTCCCACTCAGTCAACAAGTGCATAACTTTCAAATTTCAATGTTAAATTTGCAGTATTTGATTATTACTAAGTATTAAGAAAGCTTTTCATTACCTCTTCACTGAATTAGAAATTGTTTACAGATTTATATACATAAAAAATAAATTAAAAGGAAATTTTGAATCTGGAATATTTTGAAAGTCCATTTTGAATTTCAATTTTTATCTAAGGAAATTTGAATCTTGAATATTTATTAAAGTCCATTTCGAATTACAATTTTTATCTAAGGAAATTATGAATCTTGAATATTTGTTAAAGTCCATTTCAAATTACAATTTTTATCTTATAGAGAAAAAGTAACTGTTGATGGTTAAAATGATATATATTTTACAGAACTCTGATTTTAATGTTACTTGTAGAGAATTTATACCACTTTACAGTGTGTTACGTTCCTTTGTAAAACATTAAGTAGCTTGAAAGGAAACAATAAAAGTTTATGTTTGTAAGTGGAAAGTTGTTTATGTATTTGTTTTTCTCTCATACGTGGGGGGGATAATTCATTTACATCGAATGTGTAGTTAATATAAAATTGGCAGTAATTGCAAAACAAGAACAAGAAAATGATGCTAGAATAATGTATTCTGTCCCTTTAATTTGTCACTTAAAGGCGATTAAACGGAATTTCCTGTTCATATAATTTCATTTCCTGTCTTTAATTTGAAATTAAAGATACTTAAAGAATGCTTTCCTTAACATTTAGTTAACATTTAAGGTGACATAGCCTCTTAAAGAATTCTATCCTGTCCTTAAAGTTGTCACTTAAAGGGTCTTACAGAACTCTTTACTGGCCCTTTATTATTTCAATTATATATGCGAAAAGGATACTTTCCTTACCATTTACTTAACATTTAAGGAAACATTTCCTCCTAAAGGATTATATCCTGTCCTTTAAGATGTCACTTAAAGGATCTTAAAAAACTCTATACTGACCCTTTAAGAACACTGCTTAAATGGCATGTAAATGGTTCATTAAGTGTTTTAAGTGAATGTCTTAAAGATGAAGGAAATAAACATTTAATGTGTTTAAGTTACACTTAAAGAAACAGAAAACCGTTCTTTACTCTATCTTTAAGAAACCTTTAAGTGACATTAAATCTGCCATTTCGTCCTGTGTGTATTAGTTATTCTACTGTGATAAGTTTGAATAAATCCTCTTCAGTATCGAAGTTGTCAGTCACACTTGAGGTGTGCGCCTCTTATCGTTACTCACTCTAATATTACAAGGCAGCTTTAAAAAGTTCTAGGCGTCAATGAAACGAGGAAGCGAAATAAGCGTATGTACGAGGAAGAAGCTTGAAGCTAAGCGAGATCACGCGCAGCTGATTTCCCGCTCGCGCGGGTGCTCGCTTCTCGCTCGTCACGCGTAAAATTAAATATTTTCCGCAGTTAATGTGCGTAGTTTAGTCCGTAAGAGATACTAGATTAATGCGTATGTCTCCAGGGCGATTGAAACACCGCGCGAGGAAACACGCGAGGGTTCTCCCTGTCTTGTGTACAACGTGACTTAAATTATTTGTTGTGATGACGCGACTGATTGAACTTGTTCGATATCCAGAAGTCCTCGGAAGTAAAAACATAAACATTATATACTCTTTAGGGAGGATTCTTGAGAGGTGCTCGCTTTTAATATCCTGCGTCCATCGTTTGGATTTCAATGAACGGATTGTTATTTAATTAGCGAACTATAAACGGACATTATGACAGGATGAAGGGTTTCCCGCCTTAGATAAACGAATACTGAGAACGATTTTGCCGAAGGTTAGTGACAAACTGGCAATCGGCAACATAAACCATTTTATATTACCTCTGCAGTTAAAATTAAAATCTATCTTTAACAAAACTGCACCACCAAATACGACAAATATGTCAGAAATAAGAATTTCAAATCGCCGAAATTTACACCGACTTTAACTGGTGAATTAACTTTTTCTAAAATTTAACTTGGGAACTTTAATATTTTTTCTCCTTTGTCAGTACTCCTAAGATAAAAATTGTCTAAAGTTATTTCAATAATAATCCTGTGTTCATTTAAAGAAATTTTTTATAGCAAATAAATTTCAGCTAAAAATAGACAGCCAACATGTTCCCCAACCGTGTTTCCTTAACAATGAAACTACCAACTACTCTTCGAAAATCACTAGTGAAGCTGTTCTTTAACGCTATCCTCTTGGATTCGACTATTTTTTACCCCAATTATTCATTATTTTATCATTACAGTTGATTAGATGCAGATATCAACTAGGGCAAGACATAATATTCCTTAAAAATAATTTCACTGGCGAAAGACGTTTAGGTAGAGCAAAGTCGATATTTTGTAGAGTCGTAAGCAATCGTCGAACCCTTTTCTCCAAATAATAAATAAATGGAAAAGTGTTTTACAGACTTTTGTTATCGCAGTCAGTATAACTCACAATAATCAGTATGTAATAAGACTAAGAATTACGGAAAGGCCGAGTTTTAAGTCAGGAGAAGGAACCTTTGGAAACGACACTAATTTGCTTGTAATCAGTTCGGCTATTTTTGTTCACGTTGAAAAGGGGACGTTTAGATAGCTAACGGGCAAACGAGAAAAAGAGAGCGACTGAATATTGTGCACCAAAAAATGTTTGTTGATGTTTTGCCTGCCTGATTAAAGGATATTCTTATATGCATGAAAAGACATGAACAAAGATGACATAAAAACAATGACTTTTCACTTCCTGTTGTGGCAGAAGTTTGAAAGAAAGAAAGAAAGAAAAGAAAAAGGTAGTTTACAGCCTCAGTGCTGGCATTTCTGACGAAATAAATTCGAGGCGATGTTCAAAATGCATTGGAACTTGAGAACTGAATGTAAGTTCTTTGCGATTATTGTCGTGTGGTCACCGATCAGATTATTCGTCTTGATTTGGGTAAATCATTACTGAGACAAACTGCCGGGAGCCGGAATCATTTCACCATGATATGTGAGAGGTATGGTAAATCCGAGACTTTGAGAGACTGCGAGAGACATTAGAGTGCATTAGAGCTTCTGGATTACTTAGCTTGCTCATTTTTGTCATTTATTATGTGTACGTTATTTATCGCTGCTGGCAGAATAAACTAGATCCTTGCTTCACCTTCTCGTCGAATTGTGAGCTTTGAGCCAGTATCGGGTACAATTTAATGAAAACTCAGACGGATCCAAATTAGTGAGACTTGGAGACGCTCCAAATCAATCTAGCGAGCCCAAGATTCCAAGACTCTAATTTTAAATGCCAAGAATTCCAGACTTGGTTAACCTTTTTCGAGAAGCATTATTTTTGATTGACCATTCTAATGCCCATTTAATATTTGGAGACATTCAAAAACAACCTTTTTAGACGAAGATTTTTTTCCCGAGCTAAAGGTTGTAAATGAATTCAACTTCAGCTATACATATATCGCTTTCCTGAAGTAACCCTGAAAATCATTTGCAGTTAATTAATTACTTACGGTTACTAGCAAGTAATTTAGCACTGTTAAAAGTTTCGATGTAAAAAATACGATTTAACTTGAAGAAACCGACGATTTGCAACAAAAAAGGTATCAAAATCAATTATTTCGGTAGCTGGACAGAGGCTTAGTTCATGGCTTTAAAATTAATACAGTTAGGCGTTAAATATATCCTCTTCAGTATCCCTAAGAAAGCAGCCGAGTTGTCAGTCGCCTGACGTGTGTGCCTCTTATTGTTTCTCACTCGAATATTACAAGGCAACTTAAAATTCTAGGCGTCAATGAAACGAGGAAGCGAAATAAGCGTTTGTACGAGGAAGAAGCCTGAAGCTAAGCGAGATCACGCGCAGCTGATTTTCCACTCGCGCGTGTGCACGCTTCTCGCTTAGCCGCGTAAAAAAACCTCGTAAAAAACCTCCTGAGATCTGTAGCATGCTTAACTTTCCACAACCAAACTCGTGAACACCGGATTATATTGAGTTACGGGCAAGTTTTACCACTCGCGAGATCACGTACCTAGCTTCTCGCACGACTTCAGCCATGAGGAGAAATATATAGGGACTACTCGTGGGCTTTGCTATCGCCAGCCACATTTGCAGTCACGAGGGCAAGGGAGGGATTGATCGGTCACGGAAATAGGGTGTTTCAACATAATTTTGATTAGCCTCGCGTCATGTCAACCCTCTGAAAGCACTGAAAGAGATACAAAACAGTGTTGAGAATTAAGTGTAGTTAATACATGTGCGTAGTTTAAGAGGTACTGGATTAATGCGTATGTCTTCAGGGCGATTGAAACACCGTGCGAGGAAACACGCGAGGGTTCTTCCTGTCTTGTGTACAACGTGACTTATTTGTTGTGATGACGCTATTGATTGACCTTGTTCGATATCGAGAAGGCCTCGCAAGTAAAAAAATGAACATTTAGTACTTTTTAGGGAGGATTCTTGAGAGCTGTCCATCGTTTGGATTTCAATGAACGGATTTTTATTTTTTTAGCGAACTACATACAGTCAGCGGACATGTTGACAGGATGAAGGGTTTCCCGCCTGAGATCAACAATGGGAAATTCGAACGATTTCTCCGAAGGTTAGTGACAAACTGGCAATTGTACTAGCAGTATCGGCAACATAAACCATTTTAAGTTATTTCACGGTTGAAATTAAAACATGTCTTTCACAAAATTGCACCACCAAATTTGACAAATATGTCCGTTTGGAAACAAGAATTGCAAATCGGAACATTAACACCCTAACACTCGTACCAATGTTAAAATAATTGGTGAATCAACTTTTTTTTTTTAATTTAACTTGGGAACTTTAACATTTTTTCTCCTTTGTCCGTACTCCTAGGATAAAAATTGTCCAAAGTTAATCCAATAATCCTCTGTTCATATTGAGAAATTTTGTGTAGCAAATGAATTTCAGCTAAAAATAGTCAGCTAACATGTTTTACCCAACATGTTTCTTTAACAATGAAACTGCCACGGTTACGTTTGTCATTTGAAAGTGTCAAGAACTCTTGTCAAGGCTGTTTATGTGTCTTGTCTCGTGCGACTACTACATTCTGCCCTGGTATCGAAAGAAAAGCAAAATTACAATTCTTATAATAATTCCTTTTTAGACCTTAAATGCGTATCACCGCAAGAGAAATGAATTTTTAACTTTTTAAAACAATGAAAATTAATTTTCAAGATTTCTGTTAACCGTACTCACCGAAAAGAAGCCATAAAAAGCCAAAATTTTAACCGTTAACCGTAAAAGCTACCACCCCATTAAGACCCATCTTTGTATCACTAATTTTGGCTATTTTTGTTCACATTCGAAAGGGAAAGTTTAGATAGCTAACGGACAAACGAAAAAAATCAGAGCGACCGAATATTATATGCAAAAAAAATGTTTGTTGATGTTTTGCGTAGAATATTCTTATACGCACAAAAAAAGATGAACTGAAGATGACATAAAAACAATGAGTTTTCACTTCTGTTGTGGCAGAAGTTTGTACCCGTCCTTGCGTAGCTCAAAAGAAAGAGAAAAAACAGTAGTTTAGAACCTCTGTGCTGGTATATCTGAAGAAATCGATTCGAGGCGATGCGTCATCATGCGCTGCCATATATGTCTGTGAGCGACCACTCCTGAGGGACGAATTACAACTAACCGCATGCAGTCGACGCGGATAGAAATTGATTAACTGAAATGCATTGGAATCAGAGAACTGAATGTAAGTTCTCTGTGATTATTATCGCGTGGACACCGATCAGATTATTCGTCTTGATCTCCGTTCATTATTACTGAGACAAACTGCCCGCAGCCTGAATCATTTTCACCGTGATATTTGAGGGGTATCGAACGGAAAATCCGAGACTTTGAGAGACTGCGAGAGACATGAACATCGCAGTCGCAGTAGACCTTCTGAATTACTTTATAGCTTTGTCATTTCTGTCATTTATTATGAGTACGTTATTCATCGCTGCTGACAGAATAAACTAGATCCTTGCTTCTCCCCCTCGTCGAATTGTGAGCTTTAACTCGATGCCGGGCCGTACAATAGTTATGAAAACTTAGACGGATCCAAATGATCAAAATTTGAGACCTCGAGGCGGTCCAAATTTTCCAAGACTCTAATTTAAAATGTCTAAAATTCTAGGATTGGTTAATTTTATCCCAGAAGCATCACTTTTGATCGGCCGTTGTATACCCGTTATTTGGAGACAAAAAATCTTTTAGACGAGGTTTTTTCTCAGAGGATTTTTTTTTCGTCAGTGTTACATTTGTTTAAATGAATTGGACTTCAGTTATGCACATATCGCTTTCCTAAAGTAGCAAAATGATTTGCAGTTACTAAAGTTACTAGCAAGTAAAAGTTTCGATGTAAAAAAATACGTTTTAGCTTGGAAAAACCGTCGACTTTCGACAAAGAGGATATCGAATTCAATTCTTTGGGTAGCTGGACAGAAGCTTAGTTGAATGCATGAGTAAGCCTTAAAATACACTGAATTAGGCCAAGGTTGAAACCGAAAAATCGTCTCATGCACTGTATTAGTTATTCTACTATAGTAAATTTAAATAAATCCTCTTCAGTATCGGAGTTGTCAGTTACTTGAAATGTGCGCCTCTTATCGTTACTCACTCAGATATTACAAGGCAGCTATAAAAAGTTCTAGGCATCAATGAAACGAGGAAGCGAAATAAGCGTATGTACTAGGAAGAAGCTTGAAGCTAAGCGAGATCACGCGCAGCTGATTTCCCACTCGCGTGGGTGCTCGCTTGTCGTTCGACACGCGTGAAATGCAGGGATTGATCGGTCCGAATAAAATAGTGTGTTTCAGCATAATTTTGATTAGCCTCGCATGATGTGAACACTCTGAAAGCACTCTGAAAACAGTGTTAATTGTTTACCTTAGTTAATGTACGTAGTTTAGTCCGTTAAGAGATACTAGATTAACACGTATGTCTTCAGGGCGATTGAAACACCGCCCGAGGAAACACACGCGGGTTCTTCCTGTCTTGTGTACAACCGTACTTATTTGTTGTGATGACGCGACGGATTGAACTTGTTCGATATCGAGAAGGCCTCGCAAGTGAAATATGAACATTATGTACTTTTTAGGGAGGATTCTTGAGAACTGTTCGCTTTTAATATCCTGCGTTCATCGTTTCGATTTCAATGAACGGAGCCGGTTTTCTTTGTTTAGCGAACTAACGGACATGATGACAGGACAGAAGGGTTTCCCGCCTAAGATCAACAAGGAAGAACGATTTTGCCGAAGGTTAGTGACAAACTGGCAATTGTACTGCGGTATCGGCCACATAAACTATTTCAAATGCTACCACAGTTGAAATTAAAATATATCTTAAACAAAACTGCACCATTAAATTCGGCAGCTAGTATGTCGGAATCACGAATTGTAAAATCGGAACATAAACACCACTGCTACACTTGGTGAATCAACTTTTCCTAAAATTTAAATTGGGAACTTTAATATTTTTCTCCTTTATCAGTACTCCTAAGATAAAAATTGTCCAAAGTTATTCCAATAATCCTCTGTTCATTTTGAGAAATTCTGTGCAGCAAATAAATTTCAGATAAGAATAGACCGCCAGCCAACATGTTGCCAACATGTTTCCTTAACAATGAAACTGCCAACTGGTCTTCTAAAATCATTACTGAAGCTGTTCTCTAACGCTATCCTCTCGGATTCGACTATTTTTCACCGCACCCTTTCATTAGTTTATAATTTACAGTTGATTAGATGCAGATATCAAGACTAGGGCAAGGCATAACATTAATTAAAAAAATATTTGACTGGCAAAAGACATTTAGTGCATTTCTACCGGCGAATAGAAAATAGCTTGAGCAAAGTCGATATTTTATAGACTCGTACTGCAATCGTCGAACCTTTTGCCTGAAATAATAAATAAATGGAAAAGTGTTCTTTCGCCTTTTCTTATCGCAGTCAGTATAACTCGCAAAAATATGTAATAAGATAAAAAATTACGGAAAGGTTTTTGAGTCAGGAGTAGGAACGTTTGGAACTGGCGACTCTACTTTGTTTGTAATTTTGGCCGCTTTTGTTCACGTTGGAAAGGGAAAGTTTAGATAGCTAGCGGGCAAACAAGAAAAATAGAGCGACTGAATATTATATACAAAAAATGATTGTTGATGTTTTGCCTGTACTAATTAAAGGATATTCTTATATGCATGAAAAGAGATGGACAAAGATGACATAAGGACAATGAGTTTTCACTTCCTGTTGTGGCAGAAGTTTGTACCCGTCCTTGTCTTGCTCAAAAGAAAGAAAAAAAGGTAGTTTAGAGCCTCTGTGCTGGTATTTCTGACAAAATCAATTCGAGATGATGCGCTATCATGCGCTTCCATATCTGTGAGCAACCACCTGAGCGACGATTTACAGCTCATCGCGCAGTAGACTCGGATAGAAATTATCGACTGAAATGAACTTGGAACTAGAGAACTGAATGTGAGTTCTCTGTGATTATTGTCGTGGGGTCACCGATCAGATTATTCGTCTTGATCTACGTTCATAATTACTGAGACAAATTGCCCGCAGTCTGAATCATTTCACCATGATATTTGAGGGGTATCGAACTGGTAAATCCGAGACTTTGAGAGACTGCGAGAGACTTGGACATTACAGTCGCACTAGAGCTTCTGAATTACTTTATAGCTTTGTCATTTCTGTCATTTATTATGTGTACGTTATTCATCGCTTCTACCAGAATAAACTAGATCCTTGCTTCTCTTCCTCGTCGAATTGTGAGCTTTAACCCAATGCCGGGTACAATTTATGAAAACTTACTCCAAATGATCAAAATTTGAGACCTCGAGACGGTCCAAATTTTCCAAGACTCTAATTTTAAATGCCTAAAACTCGAGAATTGGTTAATTTTATTCCAGAAGCATCTCTTTTGATCGGCCATTCTATACCCGTTATTTGGAGACAAAAAAATCTTTTAGACGAGGTTTTTTCCCGAGAGGAGTTTTTCGTCAGTATTACATTTGTTTATTAAATTATACACATATCGCTTTCCTAAAGTAGCAAAATGATTTGCAGTTACTAAAGTTACTAGCAAGTAATTTAGCACTGTAAAAAGTTTCTATGTAAAAAAAATAAGATTTAGCTTGAAGAAACTGACGATTTGCGATAAAGAAGATATCGAATTCAATTCTTTGGGTAGCTGGACAGAGGCTTAGTTGATTGCAGGAGTAATACACTGGGTTAGGCGAAGGTTAAAACCGAAAAATCGTCTCGTGCACTGTTTTAGTTATTCTACTCAGTGATAAGTTTGAATAAATCCTCTTCAGTATCGGAGTTGTCAGTCACTTGAGGTGTGCGCGTCTTATCGTTACTCACTCGAATACTACAAGGCAGCTTTAAAAAGTTCTAGGCGTCAATGAAACGAGGAAGCGAAATAAGTGTATGTACGAGGAAGAAGCTTGAAGCTAAGCGAGATCACGCGCAGCTGATTTCCCACTCGCGCGGGTGCTCACTTCTCGCTCGACACGCGTAAAATTAGATATTTTCCGTAGTTAATGTGCGTAGTTTAGTCCGTAAGAGGTAGTAGATTAACGCGTATGTCTCCAGGGCGATTGAAACACCGCGCGAGGAAACACGCGAGGGTTCTTCCTGTCTTGTGTACAACGTGACTTAAATTATTTGTTGTGATGACGCGACTGATTGAACTGGTTCGATATCGAGAAGTCCTCGCAAGTAAAAAATAAACATTATATACTCTTTAGGGAGGATTCTTGAGAGGTGCTTGCTTTTAATATCCTGCGTCCATCGTTTGGATTTCAATGAACGGATGGTTATTTACTTAGCGAACTAACGGACAGTATGACAGGATGAAGGGTTTCCCTCCCTGAAGATCAACGAGTACTGAGAAACGATTTCGCCGAAGGTCAGTGACAAACTGGCAATTGTACTAGCGGTGTCGGCAACATAAGCCATTTTAAATTACTTCTGCAGTTGAAATCAAAATATATCTTTAACAAAACTGCACCACCAAATACGACAAATATGTCAGAAACAAGAACTTCAAATCGCCGAAATTTACACCGACGTTAACTGGTGAATCAACTTTTTCTAAAATTTAACTTGGAAACTTTACTATTTTTTCTCCTTTGTCAGAACTCCTAAGATAAAAATTGTCCAAAGTTATTTCAATAATAATCCCCTGTTCATTTTAAGAAATTTTTTGTAGCAAATAAATTTCAGCTAAAAATAGACAGCCAACATATGTTCCCCAACCGTGTTTCCTTAACAATGAAACTGCGAACTACTCTTCGAAAATCACTGGTGAAGCTGTTCTTTAACGCTATCCTCTTGGATTCGACTATTTTTTACCCCAATTATTCATTATTTTATCATTTACAGTTGATTAGATTCAGACATCAAGACTAGGGCAAGACATAATATTCCTTAAAAATAATTTCACTGGCGAAAGACGTTTAGGTAGAGCAAAGTCGATATTTTGTAGAGTCGTAAGCAATCGTCGAACCTTTTTCTTCAAATAATAAATAAATGGAAAAGTGTTTTACAGACTTTTGTTATCGCATTCAGTATAACTCACAATAATCAGTATGTAATAAGACTAAGAATTACGGAAAGGCCGAGTTTTAAGTCAGGAGAAGGAACCTTTGGAAACGACACTAATTTGTTTGTAATCAGTTCGGCTATTTTTGTTCACGTTGAAAAGGGGACGTTTAGATAGCTAACGGGCAAACGAGAAAAATAGAGCGACTGAATATTATGCACCAAAAAATGTTTGTTGATGTTTTGCCTGCCTGATTAAAGGATATTCTTATATGCATGAAAAGAGATGAACAAAGATGACATAAAAACAATGAGTTCACTTCCTGTTGTGGCAGAAGTTTGTACCTGTCCTTGTCTTGCTCAAAAGAAAGAAAGAGAGAAAGAAAGAAAGAAAGAAAGAAAGAAAGAAAGAAAGAAAGAGAGAAAGAAAGAAAGAAAGAAAGAAAGGAAGGAAGAAAAAGGTTAAGTTTAGAGCCTCTGTGCTGGTATTTCTGACGAAATCAATTCGAAGCGATATTCAAAATGCATTGGAACTTGAGAACTGAATGTAAGTTCTTTGCGATTATTGTCGTGTGGTCACCGATCAGATTATTCGTCTTGATCTGCGTCAATCATTACTGAGACAAACTGCCGGCAGCCTGAATCATTTCACCATGATATTTGAGGGGTATGGTAAATCCGAGACTTTGCGAGACTGCGAGAGACATTAGAGTGCATTAGAGCTTCTGGATTACTTAGCTTTCTCAATTTCTGTCATTTATTATGTGTACGTTATTTATCGCTGCTGGCAGAATAAACTAGATCCTTGCTTCTCCTCCTTGTCGAATTGTGAGCCGAGTTGAACCAATAACGGGTACAATTTAATGAAATCTCAGACGGATCCAAATTATTGAGACTTGGAGACGCTCCAAATCAGTCTAGCGAGCCCAAAATTCCAAGACTCTAATTTTAAATGCCAAGAATTGGAGACTTGGTTAATCTTTTCCGAGAAGCGTCATTTTTGATTGACCATTCTATGCACGTTTAATATTTGGAGACATTCAGAAACAACCTTTTTAGACGAAGATTCTTTTCCCGAGCTAAAGTAATTTTTCGTCAGTTTTATTTACATTTGTTTACATGAATTCAACTTCAGTTATACATATATCGCTTTCCTGAAGTAACCCTGAAAATCATTTGCAGTGAATTAATTACTTACGGTTACTAGCAAGTAATTTAGCACTGTTAAAAGTTTCGATGTAAAAAAATACGATTTAACTTGAAGAAACCGACGATTTGCAACAAAAAAGATATCAAAATCAATTCTTTCGGTAGCTGGACAGAGGCTTACAGTAATGGCTTTAAAATACAGTTAGGCGGTAAATATATCCTCTTCAGTATCCCTAAGAAAGCAGCCGAGTTGTCAGTCGCTTGACGTGTGTGCCTCTTATTGCTTCTCACTCGAATATTACAAGGCAACTTAAAGTTCTAGGCGTCAATGAAACGAGGAAGCGAAATAAGCGTTTGTACGAGGACGAAGCCTGAAGCTAAGCGAGATCACGCGCAGCTGATTTTCCACTCGCGCGTGTGTACGCTTCTCGCTCAGCCGCGTAAAAAAACCTCGTAAAAAACCTCCTGAGATCTGTTGCATGCTTAACTTTCCTCAACCAAACTCGTCAACACGGGGTTCTATTGAGCTACGGGCAGGTTTTACCACTCGCGAGATCACGTACCTAGCTTCTCGCACGTTCAGCCATGAGGAGAAATATATAGGGACTACTCGTGGGCTTTGCTATCGCCAGCCACATTTGCAGTCACGAGGGCAAGGGAGGGATTGATCGGTCATGGAAATAGGGTGTTTCAACATAATTTTGATCAGCCTCGCGTCATGTCAACCCTCTGAAAGCACTGAAAGAGATACAAAACAGAGTGTTGAGAATTAAGCGTAGTTAATACATGTGCGTAGTTTAGTTTGTGAGAGGTACTGGATTAATGCGTATGTCTTCAGAGCGGTTGAAACACCGCGCGAGGAAACACGCGAGGGTTCCTCCTGTCTTATGTACAACGTGACTTATTTGTTGTGATGACGCGACTGATTGAACTTGTTCGATATCGAGAAGGCCTCGCAAGTAAAAAATGAACATTTAGTACTTTTTAGGGAGGATTCTTGAGAGCTGTCCATCGTTTGGATTTCAATGAACGGATTTTTATTTTTTTAGCGAACTACATACAGTCAGCGGACATGTTGACAGGATGAAGGGTTTCCCACCTAAGATCAACAATGGGGAATTCGAACGATTTCGCCGAAGGTTAGTGACAAACTGGCAGTTGTACTACGGTATCGGCAACATAAACCATTTTAAGTTATTTCTACAGTTGAAATTAAAATATGTCTTTAACAAAACTGCACCACCAAATTCGACAAATATGTCCGTTCGGAAACAAGAATTGCGAATCGGAACACTAACACCCTAACACTCGTACCAATGTTAAAATAATTGGTGAATCAACTTTTTTTAAAATTTAACTTGGGAACTTTAACATTTTTTCTCCTTTGTCAGTACTCCTAGGATAAAAATTGTCCAAAGTTAATCCAATAATCCTCTGTTCATATTGAGAAATTTTGTGTAGCAAATAAATTTCAGCTAAAAATAGACAGCCAACATGTCAGGGGCACCCAACGAGAAATGTTTAGCAAAATACTTGAAATATCATTTTTAGCTTTCTTATATTGTTTCAGAGCTTTTTGAAGGCATATTTGTGTAAGCTAATGCAGACTGATCTGTTCGGCGTTTTTAGCTGAAAATTTAGACCGCAGAAAATTTTCGGAAACAGAATCCTACCCGCCGAATTTCCGAGCTGCTGATGGCTCTCCGAAAATGCTAGTTGACCTTATTTTGCCCTCTAAACGACGTATTTGTCCCTACGAAAACAAGAGGAACGAATCAGTCCTCTTGTTGCGAAAGTCCGAGGTAATGTTTCGCCAAAGAGATCTCTAGCTTTCCCTGCAATTAAATCCGAATATCTCAGGCGATTTTGGGCCTTCCGAACAGATATTTCCCGAAACGAATCGTTGGGTGCCCCTGACATGTTTTACCCAACATGTTTCTTTAACAATGAAACTGCCACGATTTGTCTGTCAAGAACTCTTGTCAAGGCTGTTTATGTGTCTTGTCTCGTGCGACTACTACGATGTCGTAGCTCTTACAAGGTCTTCTCTGATTTGCTGAGAAAACAATACACCAAACAACAAAACAATGGACCCTAGCCCCGAAAACAATAGAGCTGCGTGATACCAAGGCCCAATGAAATTAGAGGTTGTTAAGAGCTGCGGGGCTACTCGGGCGCACTACTACGGCTACACATTCTGCCCTGGTATCGAAAGAAAAGCAAAATTACAGTTCTTAAAATAATTACTTTTTTTTCATCCCGGAGTGGCCCTAAGACCTTAAATGCGTATCACCGCAAGAGAAATGAATTTTTAACTTTTTAAAACAATGAAAATTAATTTCAAGATTTCTGTTAACCGTACTTACCGAAAAGAAATTATCCGTTAGCCGTAATAAGTCAAAATTTTAACCGTTAACCGTAAAAGCCACCACCCGATTAAGACCCATCTTTGTGTCACTAATTTTGGCTATTTTTGTTCACGTTGGAAAGGGAAAGTTTAGATAGCTAACGGACAAACGAGAAAAATCAGAGCGACCGAATATTATATGCAAAAAAATGTTTGTTGATGTTTTGCGTAGAATATTCTTATACGCACAAAAAAAAAATGAACTGAAGATGACATAAAAACAATGAGTTTTCACTTCCTGTTGTGGCAGAAGTTTGTACCCGTCCTTGTGTAGCTCAAGAGAAAGAGAAAAAAAAGTAGTTTAGAACCTCTGTGCTGGTATTTCTGAACTGAATCGATTCGAGGCGATGCGCTATCATGCGCTGCCATATATGTCTGTGAGCGACCACTCCTGAGCGACGATTTACAACTTACCGCATGCAGTCGACGCGGATAGAAATTGTTTAACTGAAATGCATTGGAATTAGAGAACTGAATGTAAGTTCTTTGTGATTATTATCGCGTGGACACCGATCAGATTATTCGTCTTGATCTCCGTTCATTATTACTGAGACAAACTGCCCGCAGCCTGAATCATTTTCACCATGATATTTGAGGGGTATCGAACGGAAAATCCGAGACTTTGAGAGATTGCGAGAGACATGGACATCGCAGTCGCAGTAGACCTTCTGAATATCTTTATAGCTTTGTCATTTCTGTCACTTATTATGTGTACATTATTCATCGCTGCTAAAGAATAAACAAGATCCTTGCTTCTCCTCCTCGTCGAATTGTGAGCATTAACTCGATGCCGGGCCGTACAATAGTTATGAAAACTTAGACGGATTCAAATGATCAAAATTTGAGACCTCGAGGCGGTCCAAATTTTCCAAGACTCTAATTTAAATGTCTAAAATTCTAATTTTATCCCAGAAGCATCACTTTTGATCGGCCATTCTATACCCGTTATTTGGAGACAAAAAATCTTTTAGACGATGTTTTTTTCCCAGAGGATTTTTTTTCGTCAGTGTTACATTTGTTTAAATGAATTGGACTTCAGTTATACACATATCGCTTTCCTAAAGTAGCAAAATGATTTGAAGTTTCTAAAGTTACTAGCAAGTAAAAGTTTCGATTAGCTTGAAGATACAATTTAGCGTGAAGAAACCGACGACTTTCGACAAAGAGGATATCGAATTCAATTCTTTGGGTAGCTGGACAGAGGCTTAGTTGAATGCATAGGTAAGCTTTAAAATACAGTGAATTAGGCGAAGGTTAAAACCGAAAAATCGTCTCATGCACTGTATTAGTTATTCTACTGTAATAAATTTAAATAAATCCTCTTCAGTATCGGAGTTGTCAGTTACTTGAAATGTGCGCCTCTTATCGTTACTTACTCGGATATTACAAGGCAGCTATAAAACGTTCTAGGCATCAATGAAACGAGGAAGCGAAATAAGCGTATGTACTTGGAAGAAGCTTGAAGCTAAGCGAGATCACGCGCAGCTGATTTTCCACTCGCGCAGGTGCTCGCTTGTCGTTCGTCATGCGTGAAATGCAGGGATTGATCGGTCGAAATAAAATAGTGTGTTTCAGCATAATTTTGATTAGCCTCGCATGATGTGAACACTCTGAAAGCACTCTGAAAACAGAGCGTTAATTGTTTACCGTAGTTAATGTACTTAGTTTAGTCCGTTAAGAGATACTAGATTAACACGTATGTCTTCAGGGCGATTGAAACATCGCGCGAGGAAACACACGAGGGTTCTTCCTGTCTTGTGTACAACCGGACTTATTTGTTGTGATGACGCGACGGATTGAACTTGTTCGATATCGAGAAGGCCTCGCAAGTGAAATATGAACATTATGTACTTTTTAGGGAGGATTCTTGAGAACTGCTCGCTTTTAATATGCTGCGTTCATCGTTTCGATTTCAATGAACGGAGTTTTCTTTGCTTAGCGAACTAACGGACATGATGACAGGACTGAAGGGTTTCCCGCCAAAGATCAACAAGGAAGAACGATTTTGCCGAAGGTTAGTGACAAACTGGCAATTGTACTGCGGTATCGGCCACATAAACTATTTCAAATGCTACCACAGTTGAAATTAAAATATATCTTAAACAAAACTGCACCATTAAATTCGGCAGCTCGGTATGTCGGAATCACGAATTGTAAAATCGGAACATAAACACCACTGCTACACTTGGTGAATCAACTTTTCCTAAAATTTAAATTGGGAACTTTAATATTTTTCTCCTTTATCAGTACTCCTAAGATAAAAATTGTCCAAAGTTATTCCAATAATCCTCTGTTCATTTTGAGAAATTCTGTGCAGCAAATAAATTTCAGATAAGAATAGACCGCCAGCCAACATGTTGCCCAACATGTTTCCTTAACAATGAAACTGCCAACTGGTCTTCTAAAATCATTACTGAAGCTGTTCTTTAACGTTGTCCTCTCGGATTCGACTATTTTTCACCGCACCCTTTCATAAGTTTATAATTTACAGTTGATTAGATGCAGATATCAAGACTAGGGCAAGGCATAACATTCCTTAAAAAAATATTTGACTGGCAAAAGACGTTTAGTGCATTTCTACCGGTGAATAGAAAATAGCTTGAGCAAAGTCGATATTTTATAGAGTCATAAGCAATCGTCGAACCTTTTGCCTGAAATAACAAATAAATGGAAAAGTGTTCCTTAGCCTTTTCTTATCGCAGTCAGTATAACTCACAAAAATATGTAATAAGACAAAAAATTACGGAAAGGTTTTTGAGTCAGGAGTAGGAACGTTTGGAAACGACTCTACTTTGTCTGTAATTTTGGCCGTTTTTGTTCACGTTGGAAAGGAAAAGCTTAGATAGCTAGCGGGCAAACAAGAAAAATAGAGCGACTGAATATTATATACAAAAAAATGTTTGTTGATGTTTTGCCTGTACTAATATTCTTATATACATGAAAAGAGATGGACAAAGATGACATAAAGACAATGAGTTTTCACTTCCTGTTGTGGCAGAAGTTTGTACCCGTCCATGTCTTGCTCAAAAGAAAGAAAAATAGGTAGTTTAGAGTCTCTGTGCTGGTATTTCTTAGAAAATCAATTCGAGGTAATGCGCTATCATGCCCTACCATGTCTGTGAGCAACCACCTGAGCGACGATTTACAGCCGGCTCATCGCGCAGTAAACTCGGATAGAAATTATCAACTGAAATGCACTTGGAACTAGAAAACTGAATGTAAGTTCTCTATGATTATTGTCGTGGGGTCACCGATCAGATTACTCGTCTTGATCTACGTTCATAATTACTGAGACAAATTGCTCGCAGCCTGAATCATTTCACCATGATATTTGAGGGGTATAGAATGGTAAACCCGAATCTTTGCGAGACTGCGAGAGTCTTGGACATCGCGGTAGCACTTAAGAGCTTCTGGAGTACTTAGCTTTCTCATTTTTATCATTTGTTATGTGTACGTTATTAATCGCTGCTGACAGAATAAACTAGATCCTTGCTTCTCCTCCTCGTTGAATTGTAAACTTTGAGCCAAGATTCCAAGACTCTAGTTTTAAATGCCGAGTATTCGAGACTTGGCTAATGTTTTCCCGAGAAGCATCATTTTCGATTGACTTGATTCTATGCCCGTTTAATGTTTTCCAAGAAGAGTTTTCCGTCAGTTTTAATTACATTTGTTTAAATGAATTCGACTTCAGTTATATACATATCGCTTTTTCTTGAAGTAACGACCTGAAAATGATTTGCAGTTACTTACGGCTAGTAGCAAGTTATTTAGCACAGTAAAACGTTTCGATGAAAAAAATCTGATTTAGCTTGAAGAAACCGACGATTTGCGACAACAAATCAATTCTTTTTGTAGCCGGACAGAGGCTTAGTTAATGGCTTTAAAATACAGTTAGGCGTTAAATATATCCTCTTCAGTATCCCTAAGAAAGCAGCCGAGTTGTCAGTCGCTTGACGTGTGTGCCTCTTATCGTTTCTCACTCGAATATTACAAGGCAGCTTAAAATTCTAGGCGTCAATGAAACGAGGAAGCAAAATATACAAGCGTATGTACGAGGAAGAAGGCTTGAAGCTAAGGGAGATCACGCGCAGTTGATTTCCCGCTTGCTCGAGTGCTCGCTTCTCACTCGACAGGCGTAAAAATAGAACCTCGTTAAAAACCTCCTGAGACCTGTCGCATGCTTAACTTTCCACAACCATACTCGCCGAGACCGGGTTATATTGAAATATGGGCAGGTTTTGCCATTTGCGAGATCACGCACTTAGCTTCTCGCACATTCAGTCATGAAGAGAAATATGTAGGGACTACTCGTGGGCTTTGCTATCGCCAGCCCGATTTGTAGTCACGAGGGCAAGGGAGGGATTGATCGGTCAAGAAAAAGTGTTGTTTTAGCATACTTTTGTTTAGCCTCACCTCATGTGAACCCTCTGAAAGCATTGCAAGAGATGAAAAAAAGAGTGTTAAGAATTAAGCGTAATTAATGTGCGTAGTTTAGTCCGAGAGAGGTACTGGATTAACGCCTAAGTCTTCCGGGCGATTCAAACACCGCGCGAGGAAACACGCGTGTTGTGATGACGCGACTGATTGATATCGAGAAGTCCAAGATGTAACAACAACAACAACAAGCTTTATTTGCATGACTACATAGAAATTTGGTAGTATTGCAAAAGCTACTTAAATTTAATTACATATTATTTCATTAACTAAGATAATTAGTAAAGTAGAAAATAACAGAACATAACAAAGAAAAAAAAAATATTATATATAATATATGAAACAATTACTAACAATAATTGTTCATTTAACTGTTCGAAGTGGTGATCATTGTAACGAGATTGTCTCTCAATTCAAAGCATGCCGAGATAAATGAGATATAGTTGATGTAGTTGATTAGACGTAGTTAATTGATATCGAGAAGTCCTCGCAAGTAAAAACTAAACATTATGTACTTTTTTTAGGGAGGATTCTTGAGTGCGGTTCTCTTTTAATATCGTACGTTTATCGTTTGGATTTTTTTGAACGGATTTTATTTATTTAACGAACTACGGTCAACGGACGTGACGACAGGATGCAGGATCAACAAGGAGGAACGATTTCGCCGAAGGTTAGTGACAAACTGGCAATTGTACTAACGGTATCGGCCACATAAACTATTTCAAATTGCTTCTATAGTCGAAATTAAGGAAACTGCACCATCGAATTCGATGTGTAGGAAGGCACGAATTGCAAACCGGAACATTATTAGTGAACACCAACGCTATCTGGTGAATCAACTTTTCAATTTCTAAAATTTAACTTGGAAACTTTAATATTTCTTCTCCTTTATCAGTATTCCTAAGATAAAAATTATCCAAAGTTATTCCAATAATCCTGTCTTCATTT
Source organism: Siderastrea radians (assembly GCA_964017195.1). Taxonomy (NCBI): domain Eukaryota; kingdom Metazoa; phylum Cnidaria; class Anthozoa; order Scleractinia; family Rhizangiidae; genus Siderastrea; species Siderastrea radians. The sequence goes on from OZ024888.1 coordinate 52,617,106, forward strand.
TAAAAAGTTTAGTAAGTTAGCAATTAAATCTCAGCTAACAATAGACAGCCAACATGTTACGTAACATGTTATGAAACTGCCAATTAGTCTTTTAAAATCATTACTGAAGCTGTTCTTTAACGCTATCCTCACGGATTCGACCATTTTTACCCCAATTTTCCATTATTTTATCATTTACAATTGATTAGATGTAGCCATCAAGACTAGGGCAAGACATAACGTTTCCTATGAATACTTGCCAGACAAAGGATGCTAATTTGTGCATTGCAACCGGCGAATAAAAATTACCTGGAGCAAAGTCGATATTTTGCAGAGTCGTACGCGGTGCGTTCATCGAACCTTTTGCCGGAAATAGTAAATAAATGAATGGAAAAGTTAGTATAACTTGCAAAAATATGTAACTAGACAAAAAATTACGGAAAGATTTTTGCGTCATGAGTAAGAACCTTTGGAAATGACTCTACTTTGTATTTTCAGCTATTTTTGTTCTATACGTTGGATAGGGAAAGTTTAGATAGCTAACAGACAGATGCGAAAAATAGAGCGACTGAATATTATATACAAAAAAAATGTTTGTTGATGTTTTGCCTGTACTGATTAAAGAATATTCCTATACGCATGAAAAGAGATGAATAAAACCTAAAAACAATGAGTTTTCACTTCCTGTAGTGGCAGAAGTTTGTACCCATCCCTATCTAGCTCAAAAGAAAGAGAGAAAAACAGGAGTTCAAATACTTGGCGCTGGTATTTCGGCCGAAATCAATTCGAGGCGATGCGCTATCATGCGCTACCTTGTCTGTGAGTCACCACCTGAGCGAAGATTTACAACTCAGTGCATGCAGTCGGTGCGGATAGAAATTATCAACTGAATGCATCGGAATTAGAGAACTTGATGTAAGTTCTCTGTAATTATTTTCGTGTGGTCACCAGATCAGATTATTCGTCTTGAACTTGCTGAGACAAACTGCCGGCAGCCTGAGCCATTTCACCATGATATCTGAGGGTTATCGAATGGTAAAATCCGAGACTTTGCGGGAGTGTGAGTAGCCTCCCACGCAGTCGTTTTTAGGAGAGTCGTATTTCTAAAAACGACTGCGTGGGAGGCTAGAGTGTGAGAGACTTGGACATCGCGGTCGCACTAGAGCTTCTGGATTATTTAGCTTTCTCATTTCTGTCATTTATTTTGTGTACGTTATTTATCGCTGCTGGCAGAATAAACTAGATCCTTGCTTCTCCTCCTCATCGAATTGTGAGCTTTGAGACAATATCGGGTACAATTTATGGAAACTGACAGACGGATCCAATTATCAAAATTTGAGACTTCAAGACGGTACAAATAAAGACTCTAATTTTAAATGGCGAAAATTCGAGACTTGGTTAATATTTTCCGAGGAGCATCATTTTCGGTTGACCATTCTATAGCTGTTTAATATTTGGAGAAATGATTTGCAGTTACTAAGTTTACTAGCAAGTAATTTAGCACTGTAAAAACTGGTTCCGATGTAAAAAAAGATATCTTTTAGCTTAAAGAAAACGGTGGATTTGCGATAAAAATGGTATCGACATCAATTCTCTGGGTAGCTGGACAGAGGCTTAGTTAAAATCCAGTTCGGCGAAGGTTAAAACCTCTCATGCAGTGTAATAGTTATTCTGATATAATAAATTTAAATATATCCTCTTCAGTATCCTTACGAAAGCAGCCAGGTTGTCAGTCGCTTGCCGTGTGTGCCTCTTCGTCGTTTTGCTATGTGAACCGATTGAAAGACTGTGTTTAACAACTTGTTTATCAGGGGCACTCAACGGTTCATTTCGGGGGAATATTTGTTCGAAAGGTGAAAATCGCCTGAGATATTTGGCTTTATTTGCGACGAAGAACTAGAGTATTCTTTGGCAAGATGTTACCTCAAACTTTCAACTTCCGGTAACATTGGGAAATTAATTTCTTGTGATTTTGGAGCCACATTCATGATGTCGTTTAGATAAGACGAGCGAACTTTTTCGGAAATCCAACAGCAGCCTCAGAAATTCGGGGAGAAAGATTCTGCGACTAACATTTTTAGCAAAGGAATCCGAACAGATAATCCTGTATCGACTTATACAACAAACAATCTGAGAAAACAAAAAATGACACTTTAGTTAAAATTTCTCGTTGGGCGCCGTAAACGAAACCGAAAAACCATATTCAATACAAAACCTTTTGAATTAATTCGTTGGCAATGGTCTTAGGTTTTGATGATGTTTTTGAGTAAATAAGGTAGAACGATTCAATGACACTATAAATTTAGCACACGTAGCAAGATACACATACAATTAAATTTTCATATTTTTCGCGACGATTAAAGAGTTACTCGCTTTTCTTGCTTTTTTTTTTATTTTCTTACTTGCGTAACCATTTTTATTGGCGTCTAGGAAAGTGAAAGAGGCCTGATTTACTGTTACGAGTAGATGAAGTAGCGTCTGTCTGAAAAAGGTTTGCTTATGATCTTTTTTGGCAAGTCAACTTACAGAGCAATTTCCTGAAAGTGAATTTTAAATTTGGTAACTAATAAAAATCACCAAACTTCGCATGTCCAAAGTTCAAAGTGTGCAAGAGACAAAAACAGGAAAAATTTCACATACCCCAAACAACAAACTGTGGGGCACCCAATAAAGCAAAATCGTATTCATTGACACAGTTGTTCAGTTGTTCGAAACCTTTCAGCGGGAGAACTACAACAATCCTTTATCACTTTTGTAGAGAAAGTTTCAAAGGAATAGATCGGTAAGAAAATGAACAGTTCTGTTTTACGGAAGGCCATGTTTCTATGCATGCGACTATGAACATTAGACGCTAAGAGCAGTCTCTCTTTCCGCTCAGGGATAGGAGAACAACAAAAACACACGAGCAAGCGCGAAAATCGCCTGCCGCGTAGAAACGTTACGCGCGCGCGATCAACCGCTAATGTAGTGAGCACACGCGTGTCACGTAGCCATTTAGCACTCGCGATCGCTCGCGTGTTCTTTTCGCTCGGCTATTCCTAAGCGGAAAGAAACTGCTCGTATTCAAGGGAAGGTTGTTCTCCTGAAGTAATTGTTTCATTTTCTGCAGATTCGAAGAGTTATCACGTCTACACGATGTTCCGATATCTTCCAGTATTTTGCCTCCTGCTTGTTCTATTCACGCTGGTAAGTACTCCCATGCATCCCCTTGTATTCCAATGTGTTTCCTTGTAGTCCCTTGTAACCCCCTGTACTCCTCTATATCCCCTAGTACTGCCATGTTTCCCCTTGTATTCTCCTGTACTCCCAAGTATCTCTTTGTCTTTTCATATATCCCCTGTACTTCCATGTGTCTCCCATAGACTCCCATTAATTCCCCTTGTTCACCAATGCACCTTTTGATCTCTTGTACAATCCCTTGAATTTCCATGTATCCCTTAATCTCCTATGTATCTCCTTGTATTCCCGTGAATCCTCGTGTACTCTTGTGTATCCCTCCCAACTCGTATAATTTTTCCTGTACTCCAACGACCGCCCTCACTTCCATTTATTCCTTTTTACTCCCATGTATCCCCCTGTACTTACATGTAATGTAATCCCTTGTACCCCTTATGCTATCATGTGTCGCCATCTACCTCCATGTATCCTCCTCTCCTCACATAAATTCCCCCTGTATTCCTATAGATCTTCCTGTGCTCCAGTGAACCCCCCTGCTCTCCTATGTATCCCCCTGTACTCCCATGTATCCAACTGTACTTCCATGTATCCCCTTGTACTCCTATGTATCCTCATGTACCCCTTCGTAAATCTCTCTGTACTCCCATGTATCCCCGTGGTCTCTGATGTAACAGCCTGTACTCCCATTTATACCCCAGTACTCCCTTGTAACCCTCCCTACTCCCATGTATCTCCCTGCACTCCCATGTACTGCCATTCAACCCTCTACTCCCATGTATCCCTCTCTACTCCCAGGTATCCCCCTGTTGTCCCACATATCCTCCTGTACTCTCACGTATCACCCTGTACCCCCCATGTATCCCTGTGTGTTCACGTATCCCCCTGTATTCCCGTGCATCCCCCTTCACTCCCATGTATCCCTCTGTAGTCTCGTGTATCCCCCTCCACCCCCATGTAACCCCTTATAATCCCCTGTACCCCATGGTACTCCTACATATTCCCATGTATCGTCCATACTCCGATGTATCCCTCCATACTTCTATATATCCCTCTGTATTCCAATGCATGCCCCCATACTTTCATGTGTTCCCCTGTACTTCCATATATCCCACTGTTCTCCCAACTATCCCCTCGTATCCCAGTGATACTCCTCTTCTCTCATGTATCCCTCTTTACTCTCATGTAGCCCTCTGTACTCCTAAGTATCTCCACTGTTCTCTCCTGTGTCCCCCTACTCTCCCACGTGTCGCCCTATTCTGCCTTGTATCTCCTTCTATTCCAACGTATCCAACTGTGCTCCCAAGTATTCTTCTCTGCACCTCTTATACTCCCATGTATCCCCTTATACTCCCGTGTATCCCCTTATATTCCCATGTGTCCCTACTCCCATGTAACTCCCTGTAAGTCCTTGTATCCCCCCTGTACTCCCACGTATTCTCCCTTATTCCCATATATCCGCCTGCACCTGTCGTTAATTCCTGTACTCCCATGTATCCCCATGTACTCCCATACATTACCCTGATTGCTCCTATACTTCCATTCATTAACCTGTTCTCCCATTTAACACCTTTTTGCTTCGCATTCAACCGGCTGTACTGTAGTTACTGTACTCTCATATATCTCCCTGTTTTCTCTTTATTACCAGGACCCTATTTATTACCCTGTAGTCGCACATATATCCCTTCATTTACCACCAGTAGGCCGGTACTCTTGGACCTTGCATTTTTTTTTCAGTTTCCTGTCTCCTTGTTTTCATGCTTTTTTCCCTTGCTAACATTTTCTCCCTTGTGCAGTTAATTACGCTCATACTTAAAGCACTGTCATACTTCAACTTTTAGTCTTATTTAGCCTATGATTTTAACGCTAATATTGTTGCATTAATTTTTGCAGAGCGAGGTTCTCGGCAATTCCAAGGCCAAACCTCGGACCAAGCGAGCGTACAGTCCAAACCACTCGTCGAAACTGTCAGTGAAAGACCTTGCTGTCGAGTTGGCGAAAAAGCATGTAAGTCAAGCAAACCGTGAATTTTTTCTTAAGATGATTCAATTGTGTCCCCACCTACTCAAAAAGTACAAATTGAAGTTAGACAGCGCGTTTTCGTACAATGTTTGACTGAACCAAGGAGAAAAGTAGCCAAAGGTCAAAGCTGTTTTATTCGATACGATGAAAGCAAAATCAAAACTTTCTATTTTATCGCGGAAGCATAATTTGTAGCATCTTGCTTCCTTTTGTCGTCTTCTTCTTCTTCTTCTTCTTCTTTAGTTGCTTAAGATGATTCTTGACGAGCAGCAGGCCCTGGACAAAGTGAAGCAGAGTGCTTACATTCTTCAGAGAGGTTTGTTGATATTTTATCTGTATTCATACCTTTCAAGTGCCTTTACACGATTTTTAGTGTCTCAGAAGGGAACTGAATTTGAACAAGTTAAACATACGTGCGAAAATTACGTCAAATTGCTTTCTCCCTAACATTCCCCAGACTGTTAGGATACGTATCCAACACTGGAGCTTAATGTGTCAACTACCAACGTTTATTTGTTACAATATAACATAACACTTTTATCATTCACCGATTTCTTGCAGACAGTTGTACTAACATCAAGTCCATTGGTAAGCCTGTGACACACAACCCTCGGTACTATAACCAAGGAGCCTGGATGAAAGACCCGCTGGGAATCATGGGAGCTGAGACCATATTCGTTATGGAGTATCACGGCGGAAGAAACGTGCTTGAAGAGTTTGAGAACATGGACATATTCAAAGCAGGTGTGGCCCGTGGGCCCGGTGGTGTATGGTTCGTTCCTCTACTACAACAGGTAACATTGAACATTTTTCAGAACTAGACTATAATTGTCTATTTCAACGTTTTATTAGCTGCACCCAGTTATGTATACATTTGTGCTAACAATACATGCCACGCCCTCCAAAAAATCTCGTTCGTAATCTTATAAGCTTAATAAAGTTTTTTTAAAGCTTAATAAAGTTGGTTTTGCATTTGTCCCCCTTTATGGCGCCCTACTGGGTATTTGTATTTATTAGGGTTTTATGTTTAAAGCCCGACCTGGTTTCTCCATTAGGTTAAGAGTAACCTAAATACCCGAGTATGCTATATAGAACATCATTTTCTGCTCAACACAGGGAAAATTCACCCTATATCGTGAAGTTTAATCTAAAGACTGAGCGACAGGAGGCCCAAATAAGCTTGAGTGGTTTCACACCAAGGAAGAATGGGTACCAGTGGTGTGGAGGCTACTGCGCAGTGGATCTGGCAGTTGATGAGCAGGGATTGTGGGCCTTGTGGGGTGATACAGACAACAGTTACCGACTGTACGCATATAAAATTGATGTGTACCAAAATGCCGTTACCCACTCTTGGACCTTGGCTACAGGTAAGAGTTTGCTCAGTTTAAATAAAATAAAAAGAAGAAAAAGAAAGAGAAATGAGAGCTGGTTACAGAAAAACATGTAGTTCCACCTGAATACAGATAGGCTAATAGATTCCAGTGGAAACGAGTATAAGGAAAACGAATAGATAAATGGACACATTAAATGATATAAATAAGAAAAGATAACTGGTTTAGAATGACGTCCTTACATACACCGATACACATAAAAAAGATAAAACTAACTTAGATAAGTTGTTTAAACTGACAAATGAGAACTGCGTACTTGGAATTAACTTCAAAACTTAGCATGCCATATAATCCTTTTCGAGAATATTGCTCACTCATAATTTGTTATTTCTTGTCAGTTCAGAGCGAAGATCAATTTTTTCCTGGCTGTTTCCTACTTTCGCCAAGTAAATTTATAACTTAGTATCAGCCTCTATTTTATTTTTATTTCCCAGAAAAGATGAACACGATGGGAAACGCTTTTGTTGCTTGTGGCGTGATCTACTGTATCGACAGCTATCGCTCTAAGTCAACCTCCATCAACTTTGCTTACGACACCAAAACTGGAAAAACCTGGAATCCCAACATACAGTTAACAAACGAGTATTACTACAACAGCATGGTGGACTACAACCCCAGAGAGAAAGTTCTGTACGCTTGGGACAACAAGCGTCAAGTCACTTACCCCATCACTTTTGAGGAACATTAGGTTCATTATATGATCAGCTGGTGATGGGTGTTAAAAATGCTGATCATGATTGGTTTGCTGTTTGTAGGTTATGCCATGCTGAAACAAAATAAGCTTAAAGACATCAATTCGTACTTTTTACACTGTCGGAGGTTTTATTTTAATAACAAATCAGTACCACTGAAAACAAATTTTCAACTTGTTGAAGACACTGCAGACCCAGTTGCAAATCTCCAGTCTGAGTCTCAAACAACCTTTGTAAGAACATCTGATCTGAATAATGGTTAGTTAGTAAGTAGTCTGTTTGTTAAAAGGCCTTGTTTTTCATTTGTTACATGCACAGAACTGGACGCCTTTTTTAAAAATCATCTGGTAAAAAATTAGCCTCCCTCGCAAGTGAAAAGATAGATTGTTTAGGCTTTTTTGTTTTGTAAAAGTTCACACAAAAAGGCTGTTTGAGATTCACTAGAGATTTGCAATATTATTTCTCCAAAGAACTGTGGTGAATCGGAAACTGGAACAGTAGGGTCCGTTTCTAGGAGCTGGTTTCTAGCGGAAAAGTGTTTTTTAACACTGCTTTCGTTGTTCGAAAAAGTGTGAATTGTAAAATAGGAAACTGGCTTGCTGAAAACTGGCCTAACTTTGTCAAAGTGTTGGCGCAGTTGAAGCTGCTGTTAGTGCTGAATGCTTCAATAAAAGGAGGGAAATAAAATCATGTTTGTTTGTTTTATGAAGCTGAATGAACTTCGTCACCCTTTTACATTCTCTGACACGCTCACAAGTTTTAGGCTCATCAGGTCCAGTCACTTCAGAAGGTGTCAGTCCATCTGCATTGCTGGGAAGCTTCTTGCAGAAATGAAACGAGCAAGAATAACGCCGGAAACGGAGAAGAGAAACGTGTCCAGTTCTTCCCCTCTCTCACCATATAACGTGCCCTAGTCCCAATTTTTCACTACTTTAGGTCAATTTATGGGGATTAAATCTCACATGTTGAAGCTGAAAACAACTCTTTCTGGCCTGGGTCACTCTTCACCTCAGGCACAAATCCTGAGATAATTTTAAAAACATTAAAAGTTACTTATTTAAAGTGTATATGAAACGAAAATTTTTTCTTCAGTCTTTGATTGTTTTATGTGTATAAAAAACGATTCTAAGCTTTAAACCGGCATCAAACTATTCAAACGTACTTTTTTCGCAGTGAAAATAGCGCAAATTTGACTTCAAAAGTGTCGCCGTCTCGCGCGGCCAAAATAGCACGTGATTAGCTAATGTGACGTCAATCGACTTGACAACAAAACCAACATGGCGTCAAAGTGGAAGGAACTTGGGAGAGTTGGCAAAGGTTTCTCGTAGCTGAAGCGCCTAATAAGCGGTGGGTTGTGTATTCCTTTTGATGAAATGGAGGGGAAGTACTCAGCATTCCTCGGATCCAGCATTTTGGGACAAGGGAAACGAAATAATTGTGTTGAAACAGATGCAAGGTCGAAGCACTCAGGCTACTCGAGATTTTGATGTTTGCTAAGTTTTTAACTTGAAGATATGGTTACGAACGAGCATTGTTTTTATAAGGATCTGTCTCGGTAAGCAAAGAAGTTTTACTGCAAAGCCCAGATATGCTTTTCATTCGCAAAGCAGGACAGGTACGATAGCGTGGTCTGACTTTCGATTGTACAGGCGAACAGAGCTACCAGTACGGTCTTAAATGAAATTTGTTTTTATTCTTCTCTGGACTTCAGTTAGCCTCCCACGCAGTCGTTACGACTCCCCTAAAAACGACTGCGTGGGAGGCTAGTGGGGAGGAGGGTAATACGACTCCCCTAAAAACGACTGCGTGGGAGACTAGACTTCAGTAAGACATTATGATATCTATCATTTCAACGACGATCGCCTACTCGTAACATTTTTACACTGGACTGTGCATACACTGTCTCAACCTAACTGCACTGGATGAAGGATTTTAACTTAAATAAATCACCTTTTTAGCAAGACAAGAGTTCAGGATTTTGTTTTACTCTTCCTGTGAGGAGGCTGTAAATGCCTCGTTGTTAGAGAGTGAAAATAGAAAGAAAATCAAGAGGTTGCTGAAAGAATTCCAGGAAAATGTCTCACTCGGTTATATTTGTTTATAAAGACAAACATTTTCTAGGAGTTTGTTTAATCCTATGTGTACATATCAAGGTTATTACCAATCAGGCTGAAATAAATCACTGATGACCAAGACCTGACCTGACCTGATTTACATCAGCTTGCCAACAACAAAAATCCCTGTTTATACCAACGGCGGTAACTAAGCTAGACCCATCCAGGCCTCGAGTGATCTAGATTGGGTGGTTGTTGATACTGACATAGGGCAGTCAGATCCCCCCCCCCTTGCTTTTTGGTCAGATGAAGTAAACATGGAATCATTATTTCTGCTTTATGTCTGGTGGTGGTTCTGATAGATCAATAAATATCAGCTTTCAAAATTGAAGATCAAGTGATGATGACAGAAGGACATTTCCTTCTGTTGCAGTGATTGTGACCTATTGTCAACAAGAATGATACATTACATTGTATTTAATTTACTATTTTAGAAACTTCTCATATAGGAATACTTAGATAAATTGTTGTTGTTGTTGTGCTGCCACTCTTTGTTGGCTGTGACGAAACAGGTACACTATGACATGATGTTACAAACACAATAATCATTCCTAAGTAAAAACTGACTGGTGATTTGCAATGTTGTTAAGGATGCCACAAATGCCCCAAGCCCTTAACTCCGTCTCCACTTATTAGGAACTATGGTATTAATCATAATTAACTGTTAGTTTTAGAAGAGTTTGATGTGCTGCGCTCCCTTTCTGTGGTAGTAGAAACACCAAAAGCTATTTAAGAAGCTCAAGGACACCAGTTCTTTTAAAAGCAAATGAATGTGGTTATGATTCAATAACAGTTCTACAATATTGGAAAACCATACCCACTGCAAAACAAAACAAAATTAACTATATTTTAATGCGAAATGTGACATTGCCTCAGCTTCATGGTACTGAGTTGTTTGAAAAATTTACTGAGCCAAGATTAGTGTTAATACCCTAATATTGATACTCTAGATAGCAACAGTCTTAAGCTGCTATATTTGCTGAATCAGCCAGTGATATGGCAAGTAGCATGGGAGCTGAAGTCAGTTTCAGTGCCGTTCTTAAAGTAAAGCGTATATAGATTCTAATTGCAGGATAACACGACAGTGGAAATAAATGTCTTTTCTGGCCTGGAAGTACATTGCGTACGGCCTTATTATCAACAAAACGATTTCGTCATTGGCTTTTCTCTACACTCTGTAAAAACATTTTTGCTTGCTGCAGAAACCACTGAAACTAATGCCAGGCTGGGAATAAACTCTGGGAACTCGTTCTTAAATCGAAATGAATCGAAAATCCAGCGCACTCTCTATAAGAACGACGACATTATTGCGGTATTAAAACATCAAAACAATCGGTACTTTCGGTTCTCCTTGATGGAAACAGTAAGCTGTTTATGTGAACACAATAAGGGCTTTGATGTTCTTAATAAACCCTAAAAGAACTTAACAAAGAAATCTCACAACTGAAGTGCTTCCACTGGTGTACAGTCAGGATAAATCATCGACTTTGATCAACATCCTCACCACTTTACGAAAGAAGAGAAGACATCGCAAATGTTCGTCGTCGTCTGGTTTAATAAGACCTAAAACAGCGCTATTTTTTCCTCCTACTTGTTCTTTCTCACTGTAGAGCTTGGAAGTTTCGAAAAGATCCCCGATACTGCTGAACAATGTCAACATTTTGAGGCGATTTGTAACAAAAACACTGCGTTCGCGGGAACGCAATCAAGTCAATTGACGTCATAATGTGGTAAATTCGGTCCCAGTCCCCGGGACGGTTTCTAAGTGAAAAATAGGGTCTTTTGCCCGCGAAAAAAGAGGTTTTTAAAAATTTTACACAGGTTTTAAGTTTAGAATCGTTTTTTATACACATCAGACTCTCGAAAACCGAAGAAAAAAATTTCGTGTCATATACACTTTAATTATTAGAAGAAATTCACGTGTTAAATTAAAATTTTCACGTTTCCGCGATTTTTTATCCAAATCATGAAAGTTTGATGTTGCGACTGAAACAGTCTCATTCATCAGATAAAGCTTTCAACAAATTTTCAGTCCAACTGCGCGGAAATTAACTTGTCGGAAGAATTTTTTCTATTAACTGAAATTCCGGCGTTTGTAATTGGTTTCAGTGAGGTCACTGTTTAAAGGAAGCCTCGCTTCCGTAATCGTATCATGCGAGGAGAATTTGACACCAGGCAAATTGCTACACGTACTAAAAAAAGTTGAGAGCGATTTTTTAAGGCCCATAGGTCAGTCGTGAATCTTCCTGCGTGCCCACATCCAAATGACAAGAGTGCTTTTCACATACAATATATACGCTAAATCTTCCCTTGCTATATGGTCAGCGGTACTGAGGAACATGTCAGTATTTTTATGCGACATCAGTTTTTTTGTCATGACTTAAATTTGATCTGACAAAGAAGGGTTTCTGAACTCTATAATAGCGAGGTTGATTTCTAAAAGCTTTTCAACCTAAAATATGCAGGGCAACAGATTACTAGTTATAGAACTTCTTTGTTTTTTGCATTTTGAAAACATTACTTATGAAGCAACTACAAACTTATGAGAAACTACGGCGTTTCCAGCGTTTGCGTATAAAAATCCTAGATGCCGTTAAATATAACTGTGACTGAAATATTAACAGTCTCAGTTTAAAAAGTTTTAAAACTGTTGAAAGACTTTGCTCATTCCTACAACTGACATATTTCCCGAATACAAATACAAAAGGGACTTTTGCGTGTTTTTCTACTCCACATTTCTATTTCTACTTTCTAGTTTTCACATTGTATCAGCAATACAGTTTATATGAAGCTCATAGACCGGTCAATATATCTCCGATTAAATGTAGCGGAAACTGTTTGGCACCGCAAAACTCATACAAACACTGCGGACAAGCTGACATAGATCTGCCCCTGTGCGATCGACAGCAAAAGTCCCATTTGATTTTCACTAGAGTCAAGAAGAACAAAACTCATGTGTAGATTGTTTGCATGTCCTCCGGGTGAGTGTAGTCCGAAAAGGACTGTTTGTGGTGACGTTGACTGACATTTCGACAACCTGTGCGGAAGTCATCATCAGAGTCAAGTGATGACTTCCGCTCACTGCTGTCGACGACTATAAACAATCTACCTATGACTTGACTTTCTGGGTTCAATCCATGCATATTTTGTATCGCAAGAAAAGACGATCTGTAAAATGAGGATAAGTGACAAAAAAAAATTGCCGAAAGAAGACGAAGACAATGATTATCAGCCTGCTTGCCTCAGCTTGACTGAGTCATATCTTTCGCTAGTTGTTTGGAGTTAAAGTGCCACTGGGACCAGAATTTTGGTATTCCATATTTTTGCATTTTCGAAAATAGTCTGTGGTTGTTAGTCACCATGCCAAATTTCAATTCATTACGAAGACTGGAAGTTGCTTTTTTCGGACGGTTTTTGTCGAGATTTTACGGCCGCCATTACTGGCCCTTGTTCCGGAAGCTGCCTTGCGAATTAGCGGAAGTGACGTTAGAGGCTCACCTCAAACCAAGCCAGGCTTCATTCGATTACTTGACGCGGGAAATGTACCCGGGGGGTACTCCCATATATAACCTATATAGGTATGTGCCGCTGTGAAGGGTATGGTTTTCAAGCAGTTTGGTCTGGGTTAGGGTATAGAAATCAGGGAGTCTTGGTCTAGGATAGGGTATCAATTACTGGGAACTAATGGGTGGTGTGAAAATTTAATCCAATTAATTAATGGGTTTGAAAAACTCGGAAATATAAAATATAAATGAAATCGTGACAATATTGTTGATCGAGAGATGGTTTTCCATTAAAAGCGCTGTGTGGATATATTTCTGATGGATAGCTCGAAAATAGCTAGTCTGGGATAGGGTAGGGATTTTTGGCATCTAGTCTAGAATCGGGTTGCAAAAACGACATGAACGTGGTCTGGTATAGGTTAAGGGTTTCAGAGTCCCAGCGGCACGCTCCCACCAAAATTTTTCCGAGTACCCCGCTCCCCCCCGGGGAAATGTAACTGTTGTCGAGGGAAGATTTCGTGCCAACTGTTTGCTGTACGGCCTTGAAATTTTTGTTGCTGCAGCAGTTATGAAGGGTATTACTTGTGTTGTACAATGCTACAACAATAAGTCCAACCACCGAGCTGGTATTTCGCTTCGTCAAAGCCTTGCGAGCGGACCCGCAAAAGAAAAATGGATAATGTTCGTCCTCGGCCTCACACACAGTTCAAATTTCAGCCCGAGAGGTATTTTTGTCGGCTGTTCTGATCATTCACGGACGAGTGTTTCTAGAGGGCTGTTCATGTCGAAGGATCCCAGAGGTTGATTATTCCATTGTCCATTCCAACTACATGGAAAGAAAGATCCGGAAAAAAACGAGACGAAAGGTACACTGCATGAAAGGTACCTAATCTTAACGCAGTTGAAGTGATAGTTTGTTTCTTTTTCAACGCATCCACCATTGTGCAAAACTTATTTTCTTTTAACGTATTTTAAAATTTATTTTGCTTGTGGAAAACCCTTTCAGTTCTGCCGTCTGCTAGCGCGAAGATCTTCGGCGTAGTCCTCATAAAATGCATCCTGAGCGAATGCAGGACCGCCGCGATTAAGCCAATAGTTTGCATTGCTTAGCTTTTTTTTTTATTCCGCGTGTGTTAATTTCAAAGCAGTAATCGCTAAGAAGCATGGACAGTTGTTTTATAGCATACCATCCTGAATGTCAAGAAACGATTCTCCTTACTCCCTCTCGCTGAAGAGTCGATTGACATTATTGTTCGAAATATATAAAGGCTTCGATCATGTCGATAGGTCGGCTCGTCTTGCGTGGAAATTTAAGTTAGGAAAAATATCACACGCCACTATTTGTCTAAGGGTTTTACAATGTTCTTTCTTTTAACTGTCATAGCAATCTTAGTAAATGAACTACTAAGAAAAATGATAGTTATTATTTTTACGCAGTGAATAAAGGAAGTGAAAGCTTCGTTTCCTTGGCGGTCCGCATGTTGTTGTTGAGCAGCAGAAAATTTTCCTTGTGGCTTTGATTTGCACTACAAATATTTAGATTCTGGTCACACAAGGTCTCCAGTTCTTAAAAGAAGGTCTTGGTTTATTTCACTTTTTTCGGCTCAAGTTAAAATTCTACAAAAACTGTTCAAAATAATTAGAAACGCCAAGCACTTGTGTTTCAATGCATTAAGCGACCACTGTACTATGATGGACACGATAAGCTTCATGAGCTGACTGCCAGATGACTACAGCATTACGGCTCTTCAAGAAAGTTTCCCATACTATGCTAAGAACGGCCAAAAATCTCAATGCTTTACAATATATAATGAATATAAACAACGGTAAACAAAATATAACTTTTTTATTTCTCCAACGAAGCGAACAATAAAATCGATCGACCGATGCTTGAGAATTCGCGAGCATCAAATTCTAGACTTTTTATAGGTGTTTTGTCTATATTTCCAAAGCTTAGAACATCAATTTTTCGAATAGCTGGACAGCCATTTATCCGTTGGATAAGAGTTATCCGTTCTTTGAGCAACTTTGTGCCTGAACTGTAATCGGCACTGTATAAGAATTACTTCGCGCATATTTTGAACTCCCGCCAATAAGGCGAGAAAAACAACTTTGAACAGTTTGTTTACAAGCTTGTAAGCTGAAATCTCCCGACATCAGTTCTTACATCGTAAGGTAAGAAAAATGCTTCATTTGCCGAATTAAATGAATCCTCTGATGCTCCGGAAGCTGAAGACTGTTCCGAATCGTAGAAATACTCTTCGGAGGTTTCGCAGTCGACGGTAGGCATCTTGAGTCAAAACACAAGGAAACGCGACTGAGGTGAGCCTCTGACGTCACAAGCTATTAAATTGCTCAATCACCCAGGAACACGTTTTCAGTAATGGCGGACATATTTTACGCAACTTTGGAGCTAAAAAATATTAGGATGGACAGTTTCTTGCTCAGTTTTCTAGGTAAATATAGACACAACGCGATATTCTGCGACAGAATTTGACCGAAATAAACCTACGAATTTCGTCTCAGTGGCACTTTAAAAGGATGTCTGAGTCGACATTGCTTTTAACCCTATTTGCAAAATGACATAGGTCCAGATATCAGACGTTTTTAAGGTCTACTCGTTTGGGATAACATAAATAAGGTCTACTCGTTTGGGATAGAAAATGTTCCAATTTAAATTAAAATTAGTTCACCGAAATGAAACAGATGTATTAAAATAACATTTGTAATGTTTTATACCAGAATCTAAAAATACCCACTCAGAAAAAGAATGCGTTTAATTTTTCTATTTATACCAAAGCTTTACAATATCGTATGAGTTACTTATGACACGCACAGAAGTTCTAGTTTTATCAGTTCCAGTAATTTTTAGCATCTTTAAGATTATCCGTGTTGTGGGAAGAAGATTCATTGCAGCCTCACGTCCAAATTGTAGCGGTAGAAAGGAGAAAACCACGGGTAAAGGATAAGAGAAATGTGCCCGTCCCTCCCCTCCCTCACCCTTAAAAAAGGTTCGGTCACTACTTTAGTGTGGCTTTCATGCTGTTCCACAGATAAGCGCCGTACAGTCAGGATGTTCTTCTTTGCCTTTTGTTAAAGAATTCAGCACTGGCAGCAGTTTTAACTGCGCTGACCGACACTGCCGGACAAAGTTGAGCAAGTTAAAATGAGAAGCGTGTCTTCCTACTTTTAGAATTCACACTTTATCAACAAAGGTTGTTTGAGATTCAATGGCGATTTTCAGCTGCGTTTTCAATGACTGCAATTTTGTTCTTAAATTTCAATCAGAACGAGCCCGAAATAAGAGAGTTATCTTTAACCACTTAAACAGAACCCAGTACCAAGGGAGAGAAAAATCTGAAAAATGAACAAGTGCCAAGCGCGGGAAAATGTGCGTGCGGAAAGCCACTTCTGGGTTTGGTGAGCTGGAATGTAAAAAGAGTATCTACTCGAGTTGATTAGATACTTGGAGTGCGTTGCACAATTTGTTAAAGCATATTTTGGAACTCAGCAATGCAAAGTTAAAGAAAACATTTACACAAACTACTTTAATCTTTACGCCTCAATGTTTGTTGAAAAGCTTATATATATTAGTGAACTCCAGGTTATGATCAAAACTGTCGCCAATATAAGCAGTTTCTTTCTTCTAGCAAATGAACAAAGAACCAGTACAATAACATGGGTGAAAGATTGTAACAAGATACAAGAACAAATGTTGCATTAAAGCAAATCGTATAAAACGGGATTGTGTAAAAAAATATGTTACAATGCTTGATGATTTCCCAAACTTTGACGAATTAAAGAAAGAAAAAAGACTGAGAGTACAAAAATAGCAAAACTATTACCAATTAACTTCCAAAGCAATTCATCTTTGCCATAGTTTTATCACGATTACATAAAAACTTTGTCTGGGCGGGATCATTCTTCCGTACAAAACTAAGAAAATGGAAATCGCGAAAGTAATGTCACGAAAGAAATAGACGAAATTTTCTGATTGCTTTCCAAATTCGCAAAAATCACTGTCGCTAAAAATCGTTACAAAAATTTCCTGTCAGTTGTGAAGCAGTTTCCAATTCGTTTCTGTGACGTCACTGAGACTATCAGTTCAGTTGCTCGAACCACGGGAGAAGAATTTGAAGCTAAGCAAATGAATTGTTTCAACGAATGCCAAAACTTGGAGATGATTGTGAAAAGTGCAAAGTCCGACGATCAAATATCCTTGTAGAAGTGCACATCACATCAAAACGACAAGGGCAGTTTCCGTACACTAAGTACATGTTTTTTTTAACGCTCCGTCTTCCCTTGCAACGTGATGAAAAGCATGTCGTATTAAAACATAAGCAGAACCTTTTTGTCATAGTTTAAATTTGATATAAACATTCTTACTTCTATCTTAGCAAGGCTGACTTGGCAATTGACGTTATGTTTACAAAACTTAACACGGTAAAGTCGGCACATTTTTAAAACACTGTGAAAATGAAAGAAACACAAATTGACGCGAAGTACCGCAGTGCTTGCAGAACTTTGACGCCGGAAAATGATATTGAAACATTAAATGTACTTTGTCTCAATGTAAACCCTGGTGAAATAATTTGCCGAACGAACTCAAAAATCCCAAACGGCAACTCGGTTGATTAGCAGCTCGTGTTTCAAATTGTAACAGCAATATCCTTTGACAGTTTATATGGAGCTTAATGAAGTCCTGTATCCGTGATTTCAGAATCAATTTTTCGGCAACTTTTTTGACAGATTGAGATATATTAAAATAAGTTACCGTATTGGTCGTCATGTTTGCCGCACATTTAAAAACTGTCTATTCGGTGAAGTGGTGGCACATGTCTGCTCTTGTGCGAGAGCAACATTTTCCAATTGATTGTCACAAAAAGCAAAAAGAATGTAGGTAGTTGAGGGCAAAAATGGGACAAAAAAATAAAAATTGTCGTGAACTACCATATTTGACTGTGTTGTAAATATTCAGTATTTGTTTTGTCATTTTGCAGAAAGAGGACAAAGTCAACCGGCAGTGGCTTTATCATGATTGCCATGCAGTACTGTCTTCAAATCGATTGAGTAAGGCCTGTGGCCGTTTATATGGACTTTCATGACCGACATTATTGAATATTTCAGAATCGAACTTTATAGATGTTACTAACACCGCATTCCTATAGAAACACTCTACTTCACCTTTACGTTTGCTGGTTACGAAATGGTGGATTTGAGGCGGGTAACAGGTCTACTCGCGTGTGAGAGAAAGAATTTCCTATTTTATGAGTTAACAAAGACAAAAATAAAGAGTGAATTAACGTTATAATTAGTATATTATTAACCACAATCTAAAATTACCCACACAGTAAGGCTTTGCAATATCACACGAGTGTATACAAAAGGAACTATAGTCAAGAGTAATTGCTTTCAAGTTAAGAAATGGTGTCGCCATACTCAAAGCTTTATTAAGTAAAGATCAATGTCGACATCAGTTTTTATCCCTCTTTATTGTATTCAGTTCTCAATCGCCAAATCTTGGGAAATTATGAAACACTGTACTAAATTTTCTTTTGCGTAACTTCGCTTTACTTCGACAATAGAATAAAGACAGTTTAATTGGACACTTGTTCTTGTGCCTTGTTCCTATCTTGCACTCATGAAGGTGCTTATATTGGCGATGGCTTTGTTCATAACGTGCATTTCACTAATATATACTAGTTTATTAACAAAGACAGCTAGGAAGAAAACAAAGACGGAAAGCCGATTGATGTAATCTTGTGTAGATGTTTTCTTAATTTTTGCATTTCACGCTGAGTTCAAAAATATGCGGTTTAAAAAAAATCTTGTCCATTACACACTCCAGCCACCAAGACTTGCCGCGAGCACGTTTTCTCGCGCTTGCACGTTTTTCCGTTCATGGCACCTGTTAGTCATGTTACCCGCGCTTGCTAGCGGGTGCTGATTAAGTGAGTATTATTATTCTTTACTCTGGGCTCGAGCTCATTTTGATTTAAGACTAGGGGGCAAAAGATGTATTAAACTTGATTTATGGGTTTTGCAGCGGTCATTAAAAAGAAGCTCTAAAAGCTTGAAGAATCTTGCGTGCAATGTTGCTCTGTCTGTACGGGCATGTAATATTGGCTGATATTTTCCTCAAGATGCAACTTGCTAGATGCTACTGATAACTATTAAATAAGACGTGTTACATAGCGCGTTTGCTTTCTGTCAGTTTCATTGTTTAAACCACGCCCTCCTATTGTAAGTAGCTCTATACAAAGAGGTTGCATTAGTGACAGTACATAGTTGGCTGTAGCTAAGAACCACCCTGGGTCTCTACAAACCAACTTAAAACACCCCTTGTTCCTTTGAGGTAAAGTAATTTAATTTATTGCCAATGAATCGAACTGACTCTTTACTTTAAGAGATTATTTCGCGCAAAGTTTCATAACATACCTGTTTTTTTTACGAGTCAATTTTCGATTCTAATTTGTTTTATGTTTTGGATTATTTTATTCATACAATTTTTCATTGCTAGAACCTAACTGATGGAAGTCTTCCAATTAACTAAACCTTTATAAATAATGATTTAAAGCAAAAGAAGTCACCTTAACTAAGAAAAAAAAATTCATGAGCGAAACATTCCAAGTTGGACAACATTCGAAAAATTGACGAGGGAATGATGAGAGATTTATGTCGGACCAACAAAAACGTACAATTAGTTTAAATCTTTTCTATAACCACGAGGAATAGTATGATCTGAAATCGTCAATGCTTGTCATATGGCTGAAATTTAACGTTAAATGACTATTTCATAGCATTTTTAAACCAGCAAAAAAAAAAAGAAGAAATTTCCTTAGCACATACATTTTGTAACTGATCAACGCTAAAACTGGCTGGTCTCAATTCTATTCGAGTTGCAGATTGGCGGGAATCATTTCACCAACAAGATGATGTCGCGATATTTGCTGATGTTTTGCTGTTCATTCGCTCTCTTGCTGGTAAGTTATCCCAACAAGGTTTTGCAAAGCCAAATTTGAAATTTTGTGGAATTCCTTGTTACTTCTCCTGATCAGTTGTAGCTGAAAGAATCATTTCTACAGCGATCAAATTTGTGTAAGTTTTTCTCAGTTTAAGTGCTCTTAGTATTTAAATTCATGTTTAGGTAAGTAAGTCTTGCAGTCAGTCAGTCATTAAGTTATAAGTACTCAAGTAAGCAAATGCTAGTAATGTTTTAGAGCGGTTTTCAATTGAGTGTCAAAAGTAGTTCGCGTTTTGCTTTGGTTTTGCTTTACTTCGCTCTGTGATTGGTTAAAAAATCTCGCGCCACTTTCTCGACCAATCAGAATTAGAACTTAAACCAATCGCGACTTGCTCGCACGCGTTTTCCCGCGCTTGGCATCGGTTACATTTATTTTCTTCGAGTTCTGATTGGTTCATTGGGTAATTTGTGTTTATTGTGATTGGCTGGGGTAATTACTTTGGTTTTGGTATTACGACACTCATTTGAAAACCGCTCTATTATATTGGAATCAATATTTATCATTCCTGTCGAATAAGGCCAAAAAGGTTAGACGCGACACTGTATCTACTAACTTAGATATTTTAACGAACCTGTGTTTCGTTTGGGGCTCTGAATTACGCTCTCGGCATTGACGTGTCCTGGTGGACGTCAGCCGCTGGGAGGAAACAAAACCGTTAGATTAATCTCCGGGTTATACTGTACTTTACTTGCCTCTATTGAGAGGAATTGGTTTGAAAGGTATCATGGCATAACGCTATATTTCGTAAGCCGACCCTGTGCTGTTCCCTTTTATTTTCTTTATGGGGGGGGGGGCTAAATTTTTTGTTCAGTTGTATATCTTGGGATACCATAACGAGATCAAAGCATGTCACTAAGGCTATATTGTTGCTGCTGTTGTCTGTGTTAATTTGGTAATTTGTTGCTGTTGTTTTGTGCTTGTTTTATTTCTCGAAGGCAAACTAACTCATATCTTATTTTAGGTCGTGGTTTTTTCCGCTTCCCCGGAGGCTAAATCTCGAGTCAAGCGTGCCCTGATAAAAAATCCGCCGTTACCCGAGAAGCCATCCATGGATGCACTCGTTACTGAGCTAGCAAAGAAACATGTAAGTTAAACACCAGATTTAAAAACACACCAGATTTAAAACCCTGAGCGCAGAATTCAGTTCTTCCACAGATGCATACTCGTGGCTCGTGATCAGCCTCAGTTATTTTCGCTTGGTAAACTATGTCATTTTAGCGTAACGCCAAAAACACCAAGGTTTTAGTCGTTCAAAGAGTAGTTAACTCTACTCTGTAAAGCTAGCAAACTGTACTCGCCTATTAATAATAGATTATTTTCGCATATGTTGCGAATGACAATCCGAGGAAGGATAGAAGAGTACGTACACTGCCTCCATTGCATTGATGTTTGAACGAACATCTTGTGCTCTTTAATCCTTTGCTGTTGCTGCAGAAAATAATAGGAAAAACAGAAAATTTAGTGAGGGTTAGTTGATTTTCAACTTAACATGAAGGTAGACTTTTGTTATTTATATTTTATTTCATTTTTTGCACTTTTTAGTTACTTAAGATGATTATTGACAAGCAGAACGACTTGGAAAAAGCAAAGCAAAGCGTTTACCTTCTCCAAAGAGGTTTGTTCAAACCTCAGTTTCTTACCAGTTTATGCATCTTTTTCTCTCTCCATTGTCATCTGTCTCTCTTTTCACTGTTTCACTTTTTCACAACCCTGATTAGATTTATCTTAAATTGATAAAATTCCTGTAAGCCTCTGTACCACGGTTCCACTCATCTTATTTCATTGCGTGTCTCTTGCATTTCTTGCAGACAGCTGTGCCCACATCAAATCGATTGGTAAGCCTGTGATTCACAACACCCGGCAGTATACCTGGGGAGCTTGGATGAAGGACCCACTAGGAATCATGGGTATTGACACTATATTCGTTATGGAGTCTTACCACTCAAAAAACGTGCTTGAAGAGTTTGAAAACATGAACATGTTCAAAGCAGGTGTGGCCCGCAAGACGTACACACTGCCTTACAACTATGACGGAACAGGAGCGGTGGTGTATGGACCATACCTCTACTACAACAGGTACGTTTTAGATGCGTTAATTTCTTAGATCTTGGATCATGTCTATTGCTTATAAAATGTTAAGCCCACAAACCGTTAGCAACCCAGTTTGGCTGTCAAGTCGTGTTGTGATTAACCATCTGTAACTAGAGAAATTTAAGTTATAAACCAAAAACTAAATGTCATCTCTCTATTTTTATGTTAAGGAATCCCATGGCCATTTTCCAGTAAAAAAAATATATAACACTTTTTGACTCAGTGTTCTTGCCTATCTTATCCAAACGCCAAACTTTGAAAGTTATTCAATACTTCATCCAGTTTGTACAATGAGAAAAAAGTAACTAAAAAAGTTAAGAAGATATATAAAATAAGTACTCGCAAGACAAACCTTTCGACCTGTTTTTCGTTGTCTCGTTTTGCCCATCTTAGTTTAGCCTGAATTATTAGCCTTTTTAAATTAAATCAAGGATACTAACAATTAACTAACATATGAAAATCTTCTTGTTTCGTCAAAACAGGGTCAATTCGCCCTACATCATCAAGTACAATCTGAAGACAGAAAAGCAAGAAGCCCAAATAACCGTGAGTGGTTTTACACAAAGGCAGAATGGGTACCAGTGGTGTGGAGGCTACTGCGCAATGGACCTGGCGGTTGATGAGCAAGGATTGTGGGTATTATGGGGAGACAAGGACAACAGTTATCGACTGTACGCTTCTAAAATTGACGTGTACAAAAATGTCATCATCCAAACTTGGAGCTTGGCTACGGGTAAGTACATCTTTATTAGTTACGAAAACACCCACGATTAAAGCTCACTGCAACTGATATTCATGCTAGCATCAAAAGTCAGTTTCCAGTAAGATACTGGATATTTTTTGTTTTTTTACTTTATCTTAAGCTATTTCACTGTAATCAGTGAAAACGTGCATTTTTAAAGAACAATTGAAATTTGTTTTATTGCCCTTGTCACGTACCCCGGATCATTTATGCAAATTTCTTTGACCTGTGAAAATTATTTCTTTGCACTTATTAATATTAAATATAAAGTATGACCCGTATGTCCCCTGAAGTGTGATTTATACAAAATTACTTACAAAGTCCCCTTGTCCCCGTACGCGTTACTGATAAACAGGAAAAAAGCCGTACAGCTTTACCAGAAAGGTGTACGGCCCTGCGCAAAGGGATTTGCAAGGAGGCCCCCTCAAACGAAATTTGATGATTTTTACGTTGTTAATTCCCTATAAGAAGAACATAGTACTAGTAGCTAATTCCATTTTCTTTTCTTATCACAGAAAAGATGAACGCGATGGGAAATGCTTTTGTCGCCTGTGGAGTGATCTACACTATCAACCAGTATAACGGCAAATCAACCACCATCAACTTTGCTTACGACACCAAAACTGGAAAACAGTGGAACCCAAACATACAGTTCACTAACCAGTACGGCTACAACAGCATGGTGGACTACAACCCCAGAGAAAGAGTGCTGTACGCCTGGGACAACAAGCGTCAAGTCACCTACCCCATCACTTTTGAGGAACTTTTAGTTTAGGTTCACGACATGATTAGTTGGTCATGATCGTTAACTGAACATTATTGCTTAATCAACTGCAATTGGCTGTTTGTAGACGATGCCATGCCATTAGTTTGGAGTACAATTTACATTTTTTTAGTCTGTTGATTTCCTACCGTAAGAAAAATCGTCAAGGCCAATTTTTAACTCGTTACAGTTATTTTGAAGAGCTCGAGGCAGATCGAATCCCTAGTGAATTTCAAACAGCCTATCTGCCTGTCTGCAAACGTTTCAAAATTAGAAAGCCCTAAACAGGTTTCTTATTACTAAATGCGTAGTTAATTGATTTAGGAGGCCGCTAAAGATAAAGAACTAGGGTTCATTTCTAGTAGGATCTCACTGGAATTGTCTGTTTAAATCATATTGTTTCTGTTTTCTGGACTGAAGAATAAATGGTAAGAATAGAAGATCCGCTCGCTGTAAGCTAACCTAAATTTGGGTTAGGATAAAGGTTTCAGAATATCTGAGAATATGGCACAGTGCGTTAAATTGCTGTTAATGCTGAACATTTCAATTAAAATGAACAGAAAAACATTTGTGAAAGTTTATTAGGTAGTGTTAACACACTGGTGCGTGACTTATGTCAAAGTTGGGGACCCACGTGCACCGCTCTAATGTGCCTTTTGCTTCTCAAAGTTGCAAGAAAGCTTGCTAAGAAATATTAAGGAAACAAGACACTGCAAACACTGCTATACTTGCACAAGGGGCATTTCATGCATGCACACAGCCTATTACCCGTGCATATCCTTGGGCAGCCATGGACAGCTGTTTTTCCCTTGTTAGGGCAATAGGCAAGTCAATGCTGAGGAGCACTCAGAGAGCGGCTTCAAATCCTGTCCTCACACAAGCGTTTGTGGGATTAGTGGCTGGTCCTGTGTGCTAGTTCGCAGATTTGTGAAAGGACCTGGTAGTGCAAATCGTTGGGATAGAAAAAATTGCCCTTGCACACATACAAGTAATGTTAATTAAATACCAAACTGGGTTAATTTCTGAGAAGGGGGGGGGCATACCGCAGTAGGGACATTTCCGAGGGTATATACCGATCAGGAGACATTTGTTGACAGTACAATTAAAAAAACTCCGACATTTTTTAAACATTGGTTAATTCTCGATTGCTTTATTTTCCCCCAATTTAATACAACCTTGGATAACTGTGTTAATTTTTCACCTGTTTTTTAAATCTTTTTCGTATTGCGACATTAAACACCAATTCTTTGAGACCCACTACCGCGCCGAATTTTCGATAAGGCACAGGCATGGTTCACTGAGGAGGGAGCGGTATTTTATCAGCCATTTTTTTTCCTAATTTCCCATGCTTCTCCTCCAGATGTTTCCGGTAGGCTTTCAGGGTGCCAATAAAGTGACGCAACATAAGTCCATTACACGTGTAACCGGCATCTTCGTAGCAGCTGATGTAATCTGTAACGGCAGCCAAATAATCCTGGGAAATCCCTTGCCTCATCAAGGTCTGTGCTCACACCTTATTTTGTCTTATTTTGTTCTTCGAAATATTTTTCACAGAAGTTAACTATAAGAAATATCATATTAATCAACTGCAGTTTTAAGACTGTTTTTATAAACTTCGAGATGGAAGAGCATTTTGTTTTTTTGTTAGACTAGGACAGCAGCATACGTTTGATAAAACGGTGCCATATGGAGAGGTGGAAATGAACCCTTTATTACTTTAGAAGACCTAATTTACTTTTGTTAAAAAATATTGAGATTGCTTACCAACATTCTTCACGTTTTCTCTCTCCATTAGGCCTTAAATAAAGCAAAAATGTCATCATCCGTGAGAAATTTTAAGTGAACTCGTAGCCACTAAAAATTTCTTATAAAATGGTAGAAGTTGCTTAATGAGTCTATGCGGTTCCGTATAAGGGATTAAAACCAAAAACACAAAAGGGGGAAGCAAAGCTTGAGGATTCTTGAAACTATGAGTTAGTTCCCTTGGTTGCACTACACTGAGCGGGTGCTGGGGGGGAGGGTGTAGAGTTCTCCCCCCCACCACCACCTCCTTGTGCCGGGTGGACGCAAAACAACCAATGAGACAGACTGGTTGTTGTGGAAAACCTTGCGTAATAGGGAAGGCAGAGTCTATCTCCCCTAGAGCAGCAGCGTCTTAAGGGGAACCCATGTTAGGGTGTAACAAAGGATGGACCAGAAGAGGGGTGCCCTTCTGGGAAGAAAATAGGTCAGGTGGCACAATGGTACCATCCTGGAAAAGATCCGGACCTTTTTCTAAGGGTGGCTACAGCAGAGATAACAGTTAAGCCAGTGACAAGACAAGAATGGATTTGACATAAACCACAGAGCTCATTAACAGCAGCTTAAATGTCCCATACATCCCGCAAGTAGCCTCGTGGCCGATACTTCACCCCGTTTTCTGTAGAGAAAAAACAAAAAGAAGAAAAACGTCGTGAAGCACATACCTGATTCTAAGGCCATTTTTCTCAGTTCAGCTAACATAAGGTTTTTGCACAGGCCAGCTTTCTCTGCAATGTATGTTTGCTGCCATTCAAAGGTGATCAGGAAGTGAACGATGTTGGGGAATGGTGACGAGTACTCTGCAGAGTCTATTGCGATAATACACCGCGCAAACTCCTAAGGGCAACAGATTGAGGGGAAAGAAGAAAAATTAGCAAAAGAATTGGCTGATACCGGTATACTTATCTCTGATTCTGTTACTTCCACAGAAGAAAAAAGGCAATCTTTTTAAGATCCAAAAGCTTTCAGTACCATACATACATACCTACATACATGAACTTTATTTCAACACGAATTTCACAGTAGCCGGAAAGGCTAATATCTCCGTGTAACAAAAGAAGTGGAAAAAGAAAAAAAGAAAAAAAGAAACTTTTTTACATTACAAATATTTAAAATATTTAAATATTTCTACCATCTTGAGATCCTTCTCAAACGGGAATGATGTTTACACATATTTGTCATGTGACTATATGTGGTCAGTGTCACGTGACAAAATGTCCTTATCAATCCCTGGATTTCGTGTCAGCTTGTAGTTTTCAAAACTGAAAGGGTAACCTCTGTTTCCCAGATTGCAATAGCCGTAAATTTTGTTGCCTGCGGCTGGTATGGTACTTGCTTGTTCTTTTAATAGCACGTTTTGACGTCATCTGCACGTTGTCAGAGCACACACGCACGGTCAAATGGAATCTTTGTGTTAAACATCGACGTCGTTTGAGCCTTTGTGGTACGTAGTGTAACAATATCCATGAAGCTTTTTTTTCTCCTTTCCCTCTAGTTTCAATGTGGGAAAATGCGCTCCTCCCTAGCAGAAAAGAACTCTTTTAACAATTTCTAAGTAACTGAGAATTATTACAAAAGCAATTATGGAAATTATGCCTTGCGAACTGGACAATTCTATTTCACATAAACCAGTCCATCTGGAACCAGTAGCTGAGGTGGAGAGGATTGCGGTTAAATCGAAACGACCACGGCTGGAAGCTGATCCTCACAAACATGTTGCAGAAAACTACTAAGTCTTACTCTCAGATAGATGCAACCATCCTCCACGCGGGGACCTTTTGCTCGAAGAGCGAAAACGTCTGCGTTCCATCCGGCTTTAGTGCACTTCAAGGCTGTCTCATAAGCTGACCGGCGTTCTCTTACAAGCCCAGTTGCAAAGGAGGTGACACCCAATGCAAACGCGATACAGAAGACCCTTGAAAACATGCTGAACAAAATGCAATCCTAAAGGAAACAGCGTCAGATAAAATGGCTGTGTCAAGTTATGCCATGCAATGACAACAACAATTTGATTAAGTATTCTCATATTTCTACCTTAGTATAAACTATATTTACATGTCGAATACAGTAATCGGCGCGGGTTTTCATCATGTTTCACTAACGTCGAATCATGAATGAAAGCGGCGATAGCTTACACACATAAGGATCAAAGTTGTTTAAAAGAAATGAAATTTTTGAGTTGTTAGCTAGATCATTGCACGTGAAGTGATGATATCTATCATTCATTTTATTGAAAAAAAGTTCTTAGTTCATTCAAGAGAGGATGAAGTAAGAGGGTGAATCCCTGTGCCCCATGAAAATAATATGAAATTTATTATTAGTTTGCACCCATGCTGCGAAGGTTTTGCTCTGACGAAGGGCTAACACTCGAAATGTCAGCTTCAATCCCTTTACGGTGGCCAATTTACCTTATCAACCCAGTTGATAAACCCAAAATTTTTGTGTTTCAAGTCCCACCGACGCAGCACCACAGTTTCTTTCGAAACTTGAACTTGAACTTTCGTAACTTCAACTTTTCGCCTTCCACCAAGAAGACAACTGAGTATTCTTTTGAACTTTTTCTTTCCATTTATAGATATTTGATATTTTTTCTCAAGTTCTAAACTTCACTACTTCAATTCTGTCGAAATGAATTGTTTTGCTAAACAAGCTATGCCTTTTTAAAAAAACCTCTTTTTCAAAAGCGACGGTGGTCATGCTATTTCCCGCCAAGATAAACGCCAGTTGGCGGTTGCCCAAAAGCACAGCGCAATTTTCCGCCAAGAAAATATGGCATTCTCCACCCCCCCGTCGGGTTGTCTTGGGACTCCCCTCCCCCTCTCCTAGAGTCTGTACAGACGTACGTACGTACGTACGCTGACGTCACAACAAACGTCACAACAAGCTGACGTCAAAAATGTTTTCTCTCATCGACAGGTTACCAAATTTGCTTGGCAATCTTGGCAATTTAGCGCGAGGGCTCCGCTAATATGTAGTATCAGGAGCCATAATCGGGCACGGAGACCGAAAGCGCGGGGTCCACGCAGCCCCATCGAAAAAGACAAATGTGCTATTTTTAGAAAAAATTTCGCCACCCTCAACGTCATAAACGCGCGTGGCTACAAGCAAATTTACGTACAACGAGGGAGTGTTGGATATGACCAAGATAGTTATAATTATTTGATATCCAGTATGCCCGAGTACATAATTGTTTTTATTATTAAAAACGCCGAAAAAGGCGCCAAAACCTTGCCAAGTGTTGCAGCGTTTCTTTCCAAAGATAAATGAATTAATGAAACCGCTCCCAAGTGAACGTACAAGCACAAGGTTTGGGAAAGATCTTCCAATTATGGGCTCTGAAATGTGGTACTTGTTTGATTTTTCCTGAAAATTGTTGTAATCTTCTTTCGATTGAAGCTGTACGATCTCACCGTTATGGTTGCGGGAGTTCAAATGAAATAGTTTGTAACTACGCGCTTCGTTCGCACAACGCTGACAACGGAGCCATCATGTGTTTGATTGATCGAACTGAAGACAGAATTGATAATTAAACTTGAACGATAATTTCTATGCAGCCCACTGAAACAATACTACGGAGGTGAGGAACATTAGAATTCACGCAAACCACAAAACGCAGTTGTTCTCAGTTTAGAGCCCGCGGAAGGAATGGTAAAAACAACACTCAAACAACTGTGAAAGCGATTCAACGTGTTTTACATGGCATCCGACTTGTGTCTAAATGTCTGGAGCTGCTCAAGGGAACACAGATAGAGCCACAACGAGTACAGGTAAACCAGTGTCAATTTTGCGTGGTATTGCCAAAAAAAGTCGCCTTTTCTGGTACTGAATTTGTTCAATGCTTGTTGTTCAGACTGCTGCATGATTTTTGTGCTGACTCGCCATAAAAAGTGTGACGGTTTTTATTAAATGCGTCTTTCCCATTTTAATGTGTTTTATTTTGTCTTGACTCGATATTTCGGAGTCCAAGCCTTCCCGTATAAAGCCTACTATTTGTGAAATTTTAAGAAGTTCAACGAGTAATTGACTTAACGATGAAAGAAATTGTAAACACAGCGCTAAATGCTTAAATTTCTGTTTCTTCAGGTTCTTTTCGTCCAAAGAAATTAAGCACTCTGAAACAACTTAGATTTGCGTTTTCAGTTGTAATTTATTGATAATTTTGCTTCGATACAAAGTAATTTTATTTGCCAGGTTGCTGGCGGAGAAAAAAAATTAAAAGCTCACTCTGTCGTTGAAACGCTTGCCACGTCCACTGCGCTATGTATCCTTTCTAGGTTCGTAAATTGCCCAGAAAGTAATATTCAGCACTAGGGCAGCATAAAGTTTCACTTCATCTTTCTCCTTCTCATCGACGGAAGTAGTTTTTTTCTCTTCGTGTTTTTCCAGTTCTCTATTTTGTCGACGGTTGATAACGCATCGCAAGAGCATTTGATTGAAAACAAAGCGCGCTTTTCACTATTCTTTGTCTTCCTTATATAAAACATTTCGGCCATTTCGGTAAAGGCGGGCATTATTTCAGAAAACATACACTGAGAAATCTTGGCAAACGTTTTTTTAGTGATTCGATATTTAAATATATGTTGCTATTTTTCTTGCAGTGAAAAAAGTGACAACGATTTATCAGTGCGTTACTTTTCTTCACAACGTCCTTGGAAAATCATTTTACAGTCTTTGCGGCTGCCCTTCAATCTCGGTACGTCCTCAGAGGAAATATATCTTCGGGATGTATTTTCCCTTTTCCTGCCTGATTCGCCTTCAACTGATTTTTTCGTAGTTCGACGCCTTTTTTTTCCAGCAAAACGTTTCTTCCGTCTAACGGGGAAATCCTCGTCCGACATGTCCGACGCATCTTCGCCACAGGATTTTTCTAAAATATTCGCACTTCCATCATCGGAATCACTTGGACAATCCTCATATCCAGAGTCACTATCCAGAAAGTTCTCCCTAAGGGCTTGCCTAAAATTAGGAAGTGATACTGATGACAGAAATTGAATTTATTCATCTCGAACAAAGGTAATTTCCGACGCCATTCTGTTTGTTCTTCTCTGCGCGTAGTCCTCGCAACACACACGCGCGTGTGTCACGCGTGATGGCGCAATTTTTTCTAAAAATAGCACATTTGTCTTTTTCGATGGGGCCAACACCACTACTGAAAATGGCACTTAGTTACGGTCTCCATCCCCGATTATGGCGCCTGGTAGTATATGGGCATATCAGTGTTCCGAACATACACCCTGTTTGTTTTCATTGTGTATGTACAGGGTCTAAAATCGGGTGTCCTAAAGCCCCGCGATTTTTGCTTAGGAACATGCATGCTAAAATTTGACGATCTACGACTCGGTGGCTTCATAGTTCAATTGGTAGTGCGTTTGTACCGGTGTCGGAAAAGTCACGGGTTCGTATCCGATTGAAATGTAAATTTCTTTCCAGATCTTATTCATTTATTTTTTGGCTGAAAACAACTGCGACGATCTCTTTCTCTTCTGTTCTCCTTCGCACAGGATATGTGAATTTGTGCAGGTTTTAATCTCAATGGATTCACACCTATCAGGGGCGTAGCTAGCCATTGTTGGTTTGTAAGCCGTTCCATACCTCGCGAGTGTATCGCAGGTGGGGGGGGGGGGGGCAGAGGTAGAGTCAAGTCGGTCGATGAATTGTTCAATTCATGCTTTATTACAGCTCTGGGTGGCTTATATACAAGATAAAACACTTTGCTATAAAATATCCTCACGTCATGAATTCTCAGCAAAAAATCGAATTGTGCTGGACTGATATCTCAATTCTAGCATCCTGTTCTTCTTGCCGCAACTCACGAGCCACTGCCTCCCCGTCAATCGTTATGTCCTTGTACGTGTACATTAGAGCAAAAGCTAAGAGTCGCTCTGTCTTTATGGTTGCCCGTAGATAAGTCTTGACTCTTCGCATCGTGCTAAAACTGCGCTGAGGAGTTGCGGTTGACACAGGCATCGTGAGAAGGATCGAGAGGATGGTGTTAACGTTTCGATAAAGAGTTGGATTTATGCAGTCGAGGGTGTCAGGCAGATTTGCTGGTCGTGCAGCCACTCTGTTTTCCATCGCAACAGCTCGATACACAGCTCTTTGACAGTAGGACTCTGGATTTTTTGCTGGGAGGTCATTCATCCCTCTGTTGCTGCCTTCCAGTTGTCCTTGGCATGCTTGGCTCAATGTCAAACTCAGCTACACCCCGCTCAACTTCCTTCCAAACCGACGGATCGCCTCTCTCAGCTCTCATGATATTTATTACCACTCTCGCTTCGATTCTTGGGCTGCCTCTATGAGATCTACGGTCTTTCCTTGCAACATAGTTGACAAGGCAACTGTGTTGGAAAGGACATGTTCTGCTGCTCATAGAGCAATAATAAAATCAAACTGCTTGAAAAAGCATAAGTAGCCCTTTGCCTTTCCATTGCCATCCTGGGACAAGGTCTCGAGCGTCTGAACTACGAGTGGGAACGCTGCACGAAAGGTATATGAAGCATCAACCCTATCGGCATAATAAATATACCAAGAATAGTTTGTAAGCCCGGGCTTACTGGCTTAAAGGGAGCTTCGCCCCTGCCTATGATCCCTGACATCCCTTCAGTTGTACTTCGATTCTTTCTTCTGCAGTTCCGCATGAAATTACTTCTTACTGCACACATCAAAACAACGTAAAGAAATTTATGCAATGCCACCTTCGCTACACGAGTGTTGTTAATTGTGCGCCACACGTTCTTGCTAAGGCCATTTAGTAGTTGCTATTAGCAATCTTCCTAGCTTGAAGGCAAGACTTCCGACCTCTCTGACGAAGGCTTCAAACAACATACAAGTGCAGCGACAGAGAGAAAATTTCATTTGGATCATTTTTTATGCGAATATAAACTCATTGGTTACTGTTTTGCTACAATTCTTATTTTGCCTTAGTGCAAAAACTTCCCTTTTAAGAATACTTTCAGATCACAGTGAATTCCTAAGTTAGCAATTCAATAGACAATTATCTAAAAGCCTTTCAGAAAAAAATCTTTCTTCGTCTTCATAAGATAAGCAAAGAAATTATAAAAGTACAGCTCATAGATTGGGGTAGATTGGGGTACAAAAAAAGAAATGATAAAATCAAATGCAAGTTGTAAGTTATCAGAGGCTTTTTTTGGACGAATGTGATCATGATAGAAATAAATCCCGTCAGAAGTGGCCGACTCTTTTTTTCCCATCGACAGTGGATTGTGTAGAAGTGATATAACAAGTACTGTACGTATCGATACGTAAGTATGATTTCATAATTATAGATATGGTTCGATTCCATGAAGGCGACTCGTTTCTCATGTTGAGATAAAATATCAACTATTTTAGACCCAAAAACCCTGGCATTTAAAAACAAAACCGTGGAGGAGTATTGAGCGAGCGTTCTGTAGAGTTTTTGTTTCTCCATTGTCAACTAAATTTGCCACTACATTTCATCGCCGCGGCCTTTTGCACTGAATCGCTTAATCGTAAATTAAAATGTCCTGTAACGACAGCAGAACAAAACAAATTTGGAGTTGTTTATATCAGTATAGTCAGACTCACCTCTGATATTTTATCAACCTTCTTCCCCGCGTTAACGAAATTAACAAACCCAGCTCCTACGTCCAATTTTTCTATTGGACAATACTATACCGTTGGCACTGATTCTCGGCAAAGAAATTATCATGTAGTTTTGAATGTCATTGAAAACAATGTAAAACGTTGCTATTAGCACTCAATAATTCCATATGAAAACTAATAAAGAGCATTTTTACATACTCGCCTTGAAGTTAAGAAATTAGCCCAATATATTTGACAGGAATTCCGATGTTTTCTTTTGCTTACTTTTGACTTTTTAGCAGTGGCTGTTTAATTTTGTTTCACGGTTTTTGTAAGACCAAACAAACTCCTTTTTAAAAAGAGGTCATGAACAAAATTCAAAGCATGTGAATAATTAATTTGACTTTTGTAGCGAGGTGAATTACATAAATTGATCGTTGATTCCACAGTTTTCATTTTTCCTTCCCATACTGGCTACGCTCAGTTCGCACTCAGTCGTTACTATGGTATATTTATTTATGTTAGCTGCAACAGCTGCGATGATCCCTTTCTCGATCTTCAGTTCTTTCTCCCACAGTTCATATGAATTTGTTATGAAATTATCGTCTATATTCATTATTTCCTATTGCCAATGGCATAGCTCAAGGCCGGTACACTAGAACGTCAGTTGTACCGATCCCCGATAGCAACGATCCCCCGAAGGTAACGTCAAAACTTTGCGGCTTCTAATAAATCCCGAAAATAGCGCCCCCCCCCCCCCTCCGAAAGTAGCTAGTCCTCCAAAAAGTAGCGAGACCAAGCTTTTTTTTTTATTACGTTATACACATACCGAATGCCTTTATTGTTTTCCAATCCATAGTCAAATTTTTAATGTGCAATACTAATATCTTTGTGCAGTGACAAATTGATCACGATAAAGCACTTTACAACAAGGGAAAGCCTTAAGCCACCATTCGTCCTTGACATAAGTTCACTGATGGCGCGATGTAAAAACTAAACTGGTATAATTTCGTATTAACAACAGGAACATTTCTTTAAATTAGAATTGAAAATTCTATATACTGCAGTATAAAACGTATTGGGGTGTCATGGTCTAAAAGCACTGAGTTTAGCTTTCCTCCCCTAAGTCAGAGAAGAATTCGATTTCCTCCACATCGGCTGATTCACGCATGCGGTAGTCCAGTAGACCAGAAATGGGCAGTGCAATACCACATTTCACAAATGAACGGATAACTGTGTCTTTCAGCCGACGCGAGGTCTCTTGCCATGCCGTGCCCACCCATTTCGTGAAAAGCACACCGCGATCACCAGCGCTTACTTTTCTACTCATAAATAGCTCTGGATTTGCGGACAAGTGTTCCATACCGAGACTGTCAACACTCTTCTTAGAATACCAGCTAGACAGAGAAAAGAGGCACCAAGATAACGCGTGGTGCAATGAGAAAATGATGGTATTCTGGCTCAGAAATATGTGGAACAGGCCAAACAGTTTTAGTCAAAGACGTGATAGACTTTCTACCTATGATTCGCACAGAGCTCAAACAACAAACAGGATAAAGACCATTCTGACGCAAGAGTGCCAGACGACATTGGGGCTTGTACCTCCAGGCGCAACGAGCAAGATTTAACCAGTCGATGTTGCATTCAATGCAGAATTTAAGAGCGGCTTGCTGTAACGATCACCTATACCTATGCAAGATAGAAAAATTCGATTTTCTCAAACTTTGTCACAATAAAGGGTTTTGATAACTTGTTTCAAAACTGGAACTTAGAAGTTGTTTGGATTTTTACTTTTTTGTCGAGACGGTGTTTTGTATTTGCCCACCAAACGGACCCGAAATCGACCCTGAAATCCCACTTTTGTCGAGACCTAGCAAGCCAACATAATATCCGTAGCAGGAAAATCTAACCCACAGTGTTATAATACAATCTTTCAACAGTTATTCAGCGCTGTCAGAACCGAAGGTAACTTGAACCCAAATTTTTGATAAAATTTTAAAAATAGTAAAAATGATAACCTGCGACGACGTTGCGTTACTTTGAAATTTAGGTCAAATTCATGGGCCAAAAAGTCAACGTGGTACATGGATATACCTATCAAAACTATTATTCAGGACAAAAGTATCACTCTGTCTTAGTTTTTATCGTAAAACTAGCTTGGGTAAATAAAACGAAAAATTTTGAGAGCGTCTTCAAAAGATGGCACTTGAGCTTGTTGATTGACATTTTGACCTTTTACGCTGCGAGTGCTATCACAAACGTAAGTCAAGAAATGTTCGAATGTGGGTCTAATCTCCCGAAAAATAGTCTTTTGGGCATCTTGAATATCTGAGGGTTATTTATAAGTCATTACTAAGCTCCAAACGAGTATTTTTAGCAGAGGTTTATTTGAATTACAAAATATACATTTGACAGTTGGCAAGTTTGCTCACAGCACGCGACACAATATCAGTTTATAAATCAGCACATCGACAAAAACATCTAGAAACCTAGTGGAATAGATTGTTAACTAAATACTCGGAAGTATTTCTTACCTTAATCTAGCCTATCTTGATAAGAGATGGTGATATCGCCACCTTGAACGAAACGAAACGTGAACGAAACGCTCCGGCTGCTTCAAAACATTTGCCTGGTTACATATTAACTGACTGGCACAGGCATCCCAAGCTCGCACGATAGCTTGCCTCTTAGTTGCTACATTTTCCCGACTCTTTTTGTTTGTTTTTATTTTGGTGCTTTGTTTTCTCACTTCTCATTATTCACCGTAAATCAAAGAGCCATTTGGTCCTATCACATCTAGACATGCATGTTTCCACTACAATTATAAATTCCGCAATCCCGTATTTGCTGTCCGTTATATTGGTGGTTTGACATAATTTCAAGAGGCTCAGTCTGTGTGCAACCTGTTATTTTGGCTTCATGTCGCTTTACCAAACTTGTTGTAGAAACATGTGGTTCTAGTGCCAACAGTGCAATATGTGGTTGTAAGAAGCTGTGCAAAAAGATACCCAAGACCACGCAGAAAGGTGAGTTTTGTCTTACCAAAATATTGGGCAATACAATTACCCTTATTGGTTTACAGTATACCCTGTCCAGGAGCCCATGACCTGCCCTGTCCCATTCCAGGCAGCTATTCCACTCCACTGGTGTGTTACTTCCCAAAGAGTTGCAAAGTAATTTGAAATAATTCAATGTAAATAATTCATTTTCTCCGAATAAAGGAAAGGAAACGAAAATATTGTAGATTGTCAAGTAGATTGGTGCACTTATGTCCGGGGATATAATTGGAGAGTTATTTGCGTGAAATACGGTTTAGCACTTCCTTTTATCAGGGCATATGCTCGGGGTAAAGGTTAATTTTTATATTTTACGGTGTATAGATTCTCGCCGACAAATTTACCGTAAAACAGAAAATATTGAAACTATGTTTTATCCATCAGTCAATTCCAGCGGTACCCATCACCCCGGGAATTAGTCAGGCATTTGCTGACATTTTAATCTCGGGGATGGGGCATCTAAAAAATTTTCACTGCACGGGGATCGGGCATTTGCCTACCCACCGGGCGGCCCTGGGGCATTTGACACCCATGTCAGGTTTTGGTCACGCACGTAATAAATGGATCTTAAAAGTTTTTCAAGATGATCACTTTCGTAAAAATCTTTTTCGTTTCTGGCCATTTGTTAAATAAAGATCATTCATTTTCAGTTCTTCAATAACTTAATATATTTTTAACAGAATTTTTTAGCTTATTAAACTGAAACCCTTATGAATTGTGCACGTCAAAATCAAATAAATGAACGAATAATTGAACGAAATAGTGAACCAAAAGTAACTGTCGTGTACACAATTTGGCGTGTTATTGATAAGTGGCATTAAACCAAATGAACAACGGGAGGATAGACGCACAGTAAACAACAAACAGCATTGAAAACAATGATGGGTGTTATGATTTATTACATCTTGAGCAGTGTTGCTTTCTGGATGATTCCAGGGGTGGGGCATTTGCCTTCTTTTTTGGTCTCACCTAAGGGCATTTGACGGACTTATTTGTCTTCTCCACCCCCAGGAATTTGCCTTTTTTTCCTAATGCCAGATGTTGGCCCAAGGAGGAGGGGGGGAGGGGGGCGATGGGCATTGCTGGAATTGACTTATGCATTATGACTACTGCTGAAAATGAAATATATTTGTGTAAATCGGCAGTGCCACGGAAGGCTCGATGAGAGACAATTGGAAATGCCAGTCGAAGCTGCAGAACTGAACAGCCGTACCGAAAACGGCAGCCTCTTGGAGGAAACCCAAGAACAAATCCAGTGCACAAAAACAGAAAGTGCCATAGGGTTAAGATTTTTACTTTTTTGGTAGCATCATATGATGAAGCGGCTCGTGTACGAATGCAAACAAACCGCATTCTTTTTGCTTGGCTTTCAACTGATGCGGGTATTGATGAAAAAGGTGTAGGAGTGATGTCCCTTCAACTTGAAGAAACAAGTTGAGTTCTCTATCAGCTCGGTGCACAGGGCCGCTTGGATTCAGAAGCCAGTTGCAGTGGTGTCACCTAGCAGTGGTGGCACTCAAGCTGTGAAACTGATTCAGTTCCTCTTCTCGTGCAGAAGGGCCATATAATACCAAAAAAACGGGTTGACGCACGTGCTGAGTTGCACAACTAATGGAAGCAAAAGCAAAGGCTCTTGTGCTTGCTGGACTAGGAGATGCATCATGAAATTATATTTTTCTTATTTTTCCAAGTTTTGTTTTTAATTTCTTGGTCTACCATATTTTTTCTTTATTACCACATGGGTCAGATCGATTTCGATATTGCTGACACTAGTAGTACGCGGGACGCTTTCCACATATAAATCGAAGCTAGTTAGACTACGAACGGTCTCTCTTTCTGCTCAGGGATAGTCGTAAAAAATCGAGCGCGAAAGTTTGCCAGATTTCTTTCTTTTTCCCACAACGTATTATTCGCTACATCTTTTTCAGTATTTTTTTACTAATTTTATTTTTATCTAAATTATAGAAACTCTTTTTTTATATATATATAAGAACCTTTTTTATGAGAACATCGAGGCTGAGATTGGCCATAATTTTACGAACATGCTAAGAACATACCCAGGCTAAGATTTTGTTAAGAACGCCTTTACGTTGTCTTCATATTTGTACACTAAGATATGTGAGAATAAACCACAGTGTAATAACTTGGTCAGAGTAATTTACAGCCTAAATGATCCTCTAATGCTAGAATTTTAATAAAGCAAACACCTGAAACACGCACAATTTTTAGGGAATTGGTAGAACTTGACCTATTTGTTCTTTCTTTCATTCAGAACTATGATTACTGAAATACTATACAATTAATCTTAAGAACATTGTTAAGAACGTTTCAGGCTCATATCGCCAAAAAATAAGAACATTCAGTTTCGGTTCAGCATCAGCTAAAAAAATTGACGTTCTCATAAAAAAGAGGAGTGTATACTAATAATAACGGTATTTAGGTACATAGCCATTAAGTGAGGCTTATAAACGTACGCAGAAGCCTATAGCTACCACAATGCAGAAGTGATTACTGCTTACAACAATAAGAAAGCGAGTCGTGAGTTGGCAATCGTATTAAGTGAACAGCACATCGTAGCTTCTCTAAGTGTTTGATATGGAGCCGGTAAAATGCGACGCACAAGAATGACACTCTTACGCGAGCTTGGGATGCCTGTGTCTGCCAGTTAATATGTAACCTGGCAAATGTTTCGAAGCAGCGAACGATTCGCTCACGTTTCATTTAAGCTTGAGCAGTAATATCGGGGTGTCTGTAAAACCCGGAACACACCCGGAACACCCCGGAACACCCCCGGAACACCCCGGAACACCCCCGGAACACCACCGGAACAGCCCGGAACAGCCCGGAACAACCCCGGAACACCCCTGGAACATCCCATAATACCCCCGAACATCCCATAATGCCCTGGAATACCCTCAATACAGCCAGGAACACTCTTGAACACCAAAAATTCTGGTCAGTGGTCAGACCGCTCACGCATAGACTGTCCCGAGGACCTCCGAAGATTAACGAAGATTTCCGAATTTTTCCGAAGACCTTTGCGGATCACCCGAAGACAAAATGACAAAAATAAAATAAAAAATAACATTGGTGTCCTTTGGATCGACAAAGATTTGTTTTTGAATATTTCAATTCAATTATTGAAGTTGTTGTAACTCATGCAAGATTTGCGTTATAACTCTCGACAAACCGATGTGACGTCTATAAGTAAAATTCTGGGGGTGGGCAACCCGAATAATCATTCAATTCACCATATAACACGTCACGGTCGCGATAACTCACTCTTGGGGATTGCGTGACAGATTTTGCACGCAAAACAAAACAGATTTTGCAGGCTGTTAAACGTCTATAGGATTTATTTTTTTTCCCGTAAAGGCTGTTCCTTTTCAATTTATGTAGCTAGTACTACCGCATTTTCCCAATAAGTGCCCCACTTGCAGTTACTGTACGAACTGGGCAAAGAAACACCGCCGCTCCTTCTAAAGACCAATTAGGAAAATGTTTGAATAGTTTTGAGAAGTAAGTTGTAACTTAAGGTTTATCGCAACGTACAAAGTTGGCTTATTGAGGGAGTACACGAACTTTGCAAAGTTCAAGGAAATCTGATATGTACTCTCATCGTTGATATTTTCCTTTTTTCGTTTACTGAATTTTTCTCTTAAAGTCTAACTAGATCTTGTGAAAGTAAATAAAATACTTGTTCCTTTTCTCGCTATAAGAGTGTAAACTCGTTCGA
Organism: Siderastrea radians; assembly: GCA_964017195.1. Classification (NCBI taxonomy): domain Eukaryota; kingdom Metazoa; phylum Cnidaria; class Anthozoa; order Scleractinia; family Rhizangiidae; genus Siderastrea; species Siderastrea radians. Next base: position 52,656,757 of record OZ024888.1, read on the forward strand.
TCCTTTTGCTCCCGGGTTACGTTGTGACATCCTACATTACAGACATTATAAGCCCTCGGATACCTTTACAAAATTATAGTACTCATTTATCTTCTGAGCTACGCTCTTTTGTTAACCAAAAATATATGCAGGCCTAACCGCAAAAACATTGTCATTCAAATATGACAAGAGAAAGCTGCAAGATGGGAATTTATTAGACAGGGAAAAACGTTCTCGGATTTTAACATTCCTGAAGCACTCATGCACTACGGTATGATACTTCAAATTAATATGAACTGAGGTTTTTTTAAATGAGCTGTATATATTCACTGTACATTAGCGTATTAACGAACCGGCGGCCAAACATTTCCATGCACCTGTGGAAATAAAACGATGACGATCGTGTGACCTCGGCATAATGACCTTATAGCATTGCGTGACACTGTATCATTTGGCTTTGTTATGTCCTTGAGGTCACACCTGTTTTTTGAACATGATAATGCAAACCTCGCACGAGAAAAATCAATGCAGAATTAACAGTTCAACTGTCACATTTTCATATCACTGAAAATCGTAAGTTATTGATATGAAGGTCACGTGCATGATATATTTTTCCCATTAATTAATGGTTTTTTCGCTGTTCTTAAAAGCTTCGAAAATATTCCAAACATTCTTGAAATGCTCGGAAATCTCAGGGTGATCCGCAAAAGTCTTATGAAGAATTGGGAATCTTCAGAGGTCTTCGGCTTAGTCAATTCGTGAGCAGTCTGACCGCTGACCACTATTTTTGGTGTTCCGGGGGTGTTCCTTGCTGTTTCGAGGGTGTTCCGGGGTATTATGGGATGTTCCAGGGGTGTTCCGGGGTTGTTCCGGGCTGTTCCGGGCTGTTCCGGTGGTGTTCCGGGGGTGTTCCGGGGTGTTCCGGGGGTGTTCCGGGGTGTTCCGGGGTGTTCCGGGGTGTTCCGGGTGTGTTCCGGGTTTTACAGACACCCGTAATATCGCCATCTCTCTAGGCTGGATTAAGGTAAGAAATACTTCCAAGTATTTTTTTTACAATCTATTCCACTAGGTTTCTCGATGTTTTTGTCGATGTGCTGATTTATAAACTGATATTGTGTCGCGTGCCGTGAGCAAACTTTCCAACTGTCAAATGTACATTTTGTAATTCAAATAAACCTCTGCTAAAAATACTCGTTTGGAGCTTAGTAATGACTTTTAAATAACCCTCAGATATTCAAGATACCCAAAAGACTATTTTTCGGGAGATTAGACCCACATTCGAACATTTCTTGACTTACGTTTGTGATAGCACTCGCAGCGTAAAAGGTCAAAATGTCAATCAACAAGCTCAAGTGCCATCTTTTCAAGACGCTCTCAAAATTTTTCGTTTTATTTAACCAAGCTAGTTTTACGATAAAAGCTAAGATGAAGTGATACTTTTGTCCTGAATAATAGTTTTAATAGGTAAATCCATGTACCACGTTGACTTTTTGGCCCACGAATTTGACCAAATTTTCAAAGTAACGCAACGCCGTTGCAGGTTATAATGTTTAAAATTTAATAAAAAATTGGGGTTCAAATTACCTTTGGTTCTGGCAGCGCTGAATAACTGTTGAAAGATTGTATTATAATGCTATGAGTTAGATTTTCCTGCTACGGATTTTATGTTGGCTAGCTAGCTTTCGACAAAAGTGGGATTTTAGGGTCGATTTCGGGTGCTTTTGGTGGGCAAATACAAAACACCGTCTCGACAAAAAAATAAAAATCGAAACAACTTCAGAGTTGCAGTTTTGAAACAAGTTAGCAAAACCCTTTATTGTGACAAAGTTTGAGAAAATCGAATTTTTCTATCTTGCATAGGTATAGGTGATCGTTACAGCAAGCCGCTCTTAAATTCTGCATTGAATGCAACATCGACTGGTTAAATCTTGCTCGTTGCGCCTGGAGGTACAAGCTCCAATGTCGTCTGGCACTCTTGCGTCAGAATGGTCTTTATCCTGTTTGTTGTTTGAGCTCTGTGCGAATCATAGGTAGAAAGTCTATCACGTCTTTGACTAAAACTGTTTGGCCTGTTCCACATATTTCTGAGCCAGAATACCATCATTTTCTCATTGCACCACGCGTTATCTTGGTGCCTCTTTTCTCTGTCTAGCTGGTATTCTTGAAGATCAACAACGGTTTGATGCGAGGTTCATCATCGGCAAATATGGTCAATTGCACGGTACACTGTCTCTTATCATGGCCTTCACCTGACGTCCGAGTCCATCCTGATGTTTCTCCTTTTTCTGCATAAGTTGCTCCCTTGGTGTTAAAACAGAATTGAAGAGGTGTCTGATCCATATTCGCTATATCGCGTAATTTCCAGGGACCTACAATGCCTTCTTGAACACCCTTCAGTTCAGTTAAGCGATTTCTTTCCCTTGAATTCTTTCTCCCGCATTATTTATGAATTTAATTCATGTACACAGTCATCATATTTGTTCGTCATTTCACGGAAATAACAGAACTTGTTCGACTCGGTCAACTCCCAGTGTCAATAGCTTCATACCAATTATCTCTTTCTCTTCAATTCTCTGTTTCAGGGTTTATATGAATTTACTTGTTACGCGCATAAAAGAAAGTAAAGAAATCCATGCAATGATACATTTAAATGTAAAGGAGATCCTCGCAGTTATTAACGCAACTTGTGCAGTTGCGAAAAGAAAGCCTGAAAAAATCAGGCTTGCCGAGACTCGAACCCTGACCTCTGCGATACCGGTGCAGCGCTCTAACCAATTGAGCTAACAAGCCAACTGGGAGCTGGTCATTAAATTGGTTCGTAATATACCCAGGGAAGACGAAGATGAAATTATGAATATATGATATTCATATATTTGAACTGCGGAATGAAGAAATAAATGTCAAGGAGATCTTCGCAGTTATTAACGCAACTTATGCGTTAATAACTAATGCATCGCAGAGGTCCGGGGTTCGAGTCCCGGCAAGCCTGATTTTTTCAGGCTTTCTTTTCTGTTTAGCCCTTGCATAGGCAAGTCAATGCAGAGGCACAATCAGTGAGCGGCTTAAAACCTCTCTCCACACAAGAGTTGTGGGAGTCGTGGCTGAGCGTGTGTGCTAGTTCATGGATCTGTGAAAAGACCTGGTAGTGCAAATCGTGGGGATGGACAAAACCATCCTCGCACACATACAAATAATTTTTAATTCCACACTGGGTTATTTCCAAGGGGGGATACCAAAGCGGAGTAATTTCCAAGCGTGCATACCAATCCGGCCGGAGAGAATTTCGCTCACAGTGCATTTAAAAAACTGCTTGACATTCAGTTAATTCTTGACTACTTTATTTTCCCTAATTTAACACAATCTTGGTGTACTGCGTTAATTTTTCATCTATTTTTTAATTTATTTATTTTCTTTGTATCCTAGCATTAATCACCAATTCTTTGAGACCCAGCACCGCGCCTAATATTCGATAAGACACACAATCGTGATTCACTGAGAGGGGACGTGTACATTATCGATCAATTTTCCGTATTGCCCATTCTTCTCCTCCAGATGTTTCCGATAGGCTTTCAGGGTGAAAATAAAGTGACGCAACATAAGTGCACCACACGTGAAAGCGGTTTCTTCAAAACAGCTGATGTAATCGGTAATGGAAGCCAAAAAATCACGGGAAATCCCTTGCCTCAACAAGATCTGTTCTCTAATGACGCATTTACGCATGGCAACTCCAACACATGGCTCATAGTTGTCCTTTTCTGTCGGGAGATAAATAATCAGAAATAGATCAATTACGCCCCGCTAATATATCCATTGCGTCACACGTCATTCATCGGCTAGTTAGGTCGCCTAGTTTCGATGGAAGTGAACTATATGAAACCTCATAAATATGAACAGCAAGTGAAAGATTTAATGAATTTAAGAATATTGCAGATGCGAAAAAGAAAGCTTAGTTAGTAGAGCACTGCACAGGTAACTGAGAACGGTCATGGATTTGAATCTCGTGCAACCCTGACTTTTTTAGGCTTTATCTTTCGCAGCTGCTTTAGTCGCGTTTGTGACAGCAATGTTCTTTCATCCATTAATTCGCATATTTGCAAAAGATCAATTATCCAAAGATAAAGTCTTCACAAACGTAGTGGCTCCCAACGGCCAGTTAACCAGGTTCCCATAGCAAGAAGCGACTAGGAACAATACCGCCCCCCCCCCCTTTGATGGTATGGCAGCCCTAGTAATACCCCTAACTAGTCAATTTATGCTGGTTCCTGCCGTTCTGGTTCTGGGAATCCTGTGATGGACAACTATGTTTATAAACTGGAAAGACCACAGCGACAAGGCGTTGAGAGTTGCCGGATCTTAAGTAGACCTGGATCAGTAAAACATGTGAAGTAAAAAAATATACGGAACGACTGATCCTTACGGCAGTTAAAGAAACGAAGACACAGAAGACGAAATACGTAAAGCAAAAAAATGTATGAAACAAAAAATTGCCCGATATTTCGGTTTGGAAAACAAACCTTCTTCAGGGGCTACAAAAGTAGAATGAGTAAACACGTTACAGGACCGTTAACATAAAAGTTTAAAAATTTAAAATAAATGAATATAATAGGTTGGTAGTTGAACAAGAAGTGTCATTAATGTAGCTCATCACGTCTGTTTAATCCTTGCGGCTCAAGTGTCTTGGCCTTGTCAATTAAGTGTGCCTCACGTGCTTTTCTTACGGAGTCGCGGTTAGTATGTATTAGTTCCAAGGGAATGAGACGGATGTCGTTGACGGAGTGCCCGGGTAAGTTGAAATGTTCCGAAACAGGGGTTGGGTTAGCAAGCTGTTGATGATTTTGGACGGAACGACGATGTTCGCCAAAGCGTTCGTGAAGATGTCGTTTAGTCTCCCCAATGTATTGGCAAGGTAAGTTACGTGTAGCGCATTTTTTACATTCAATTAAATAAATAAGGTTTTAAGATTTACAAGTTAAAGTGTCTTTTGGGGTGGGGGGGGGGGTCGGGTGGGATAGTAATAATACTTTTAGTTACGTTACGCTGGAAATCCTGTGATCAATTAGCCACAGACTGTAGTATTTTGTTAGCTTTCCCTGACGGTTCGCTGGTAACAATAATACACCCAGGCGGAGAGAGTGAGGAGAGTGATGTCGAGTGAAGTTTAATATCCTAAGGAAACAATAAGACACGACGCAGAGACCACCTTAAACCACCAACCCCCATGTTCAGTCTATGCCTGTTGTCAAGAGTAATTTTTGTCTGTTTTTTTTTTTGTTTGTTTGTTTGTTTGTTTGTTTTTTGTTTTGGGGGTTTGAAAATGCTAAAGAGAGATATTTTAAAGAAAAGCCTCAGGACTAACTGTCGCAATGAACATAAAGGACTTATTTACTTTTTACAAACAGGAAAATTAAGGGACACACAATGAACACTAGTGTACTGTGGGATACCGATTGTCCCAATCGCAGCTAAAAGAGACACTACATCCCATCGTTCAATTGGATTCTACATCATCCTACAATGCTGAATACAGGTTTGTTGTACGAATGTTTGATGGCTGTCAAACATTGGTTATCATACCATTAAGGGGGAGTAACTACAGATTTGGCGTGTTGCTAAGGGATTTTTGTGGATGGTATTTTGTCAATTTCGCTGTTTTGCAGTGTTTAGTGCCGCTAGATTGGTGAAATGTATTAAGATGAACATCTGAATTTTAAAAATCGGCATTGCGTGTGCGTAGCTAGTGCCAGTCGCCAACCGTGCGTTAAAAAGAAATATCCCTAACTGACTCGGAGGAAAGGAGGAAGAGTTCAGAATTTTTTTTCGCGAATCGGAGATAATTCAGCCTTCTTTATAGTCAGACGTAAGAAATTACTGTTAATATAAAGAACAGAAAAATTAAAGTACAAAATGTATAAATATACGCACTTATAACGCCATATAATGTAAAAAGGTGTTTATTGTTCATCGTGGTAAATACTATAATAATAAAGTGTCAAATCCGTTTGGCTGTTTGGTGGGGCCTTTGCCATATGAGAACGTTATCACACCTGAAAAGACTTTCATTTATTATACAAACTCTATCGTTAAAACTTCCGGATCACGCTGCTATTTTGTTCCCGATGCTGCTGAAAGGCACTGCCTTTAAGGTGAACCTTAATCCATGACCAAACTGGATATCATTAGGATCCATCGAATTCTTTCGCTTGTGTGTGATTGGCCAAAATACGTCATGTGACAATATGTTCCAAGAAAAAGTCGAAAATATCACATGATATTTCAATTCTCTAGTGATATATCTCCCATTCTTCATCAAGATGAAGGAGCGACGAGAAATTTATTTTTGTATTAGACTAGGGCATCAGCATACTATTTTCGATAAAACAGTGCCATATGGCGAGGTGAAAATTAAACCTTTTCTATTACTAACCTTTTGTGGAAAAATAATTATAATTGCTTACCGACATTAGCCAAGTTTTCTTTCTCTACCAGGCCTAAAGTAAAGCACAAAATTCATCATTTATGACAAATTGTAAGTAAACTCGTAGCCACTAAATTTCATAGAAAACGTAAAATTTGGTGAAGTCGTAGGGGTTTACCTCGGTATAAGAACCTGAGAAGATTTTCTTTGTTTTGCAAGCTTTTGTTTTTATGTACGCTATTGTTTAAAATGTTTTGTTTCTTTTGATCTACGTCATCCGTGAGTTTCACAGGTTCGTACACCGAGGTACAGTTAGTCACACACGGCCCACAAGCCCCACATGGTCGATACTTTTTTTCTCCGATTTTAGTAGAGATTGAAATAAAGAGAAAGCAAAACCCCTGAAGCACATACCTGATTCCAAGGCCATTTTCTTCAGTTCAGCTACCATCAGGTTTTTGCACAGGCTGGCTTTCTCTGCAATGTAACTGTGCTGCCATTCATAAACGATCAGGAAGTGAACGATGTTGGGGAATGGTGACGAGTACTCTGCAGGGTCTACTGCGATAAGACACCGCGTGAATTCCTAAGGGAACAAATTAGGAGGAAAGAATGAAAATTAGAAAACGAATTGGCATATGAAGTAGACTTATTTCTGATTCTGTCACTTTTACAGGAGAAAAAAGCTATCTTTTAAGATCCAAAAGCTTTTACAGGAATGTTGTTTACAAATGTTTGTCACGTGAACAAATGTGGTAAGTGTCACGTGACAGAATGTCCTTCTCAATCGCGTGTCTGCTTGTATTTTGCAAAACTGAAAGTGTAAGAAATTGTTTTTTCCCCCGGTTTATTTCTATCTTGCAATAGCTGTAAATTTGGTTGCCTCGATTTTATCTCAAAACTTGGGTGGCTCTAATGAAGTATTCGCATCGTTTGAGGATTAGATTTGATGGTGCTTAGGGTCACATATTCTCGAAGCACTTTTTTCTCCTCTCCTTAGTTTTAAAGTGGACAAACGCGCTAATTTAAGAAATAACAGAATAGAACTCTTTTATCAATTATATTTCAAAGTAAGACTCAGTTACAAACATAATTGGTCACTAAAGTTTTTTGCGGGCATTTATACGAGTTTCCCGAACGGGACAATTTTATTTACCAACGTAAGCCCAGCCTATCCGGAACCAGCATTGGAGGTGGAGAGGATTGCAGTTGAACCAAAACACCCATGGCTGGAAGCTCATACTAAAGGGGAGCAGTAGGCTACAAAATCTTACTCTGAAGTAGATGCATCCATCTTCTATGCGAGGACCTTCGTCTGCTAGCAGGACAGAAACGCTTGCGTTCCATCCAGCTTTACTGCACTTCAAGGCTGTCTCATAAGCTGACCGGCGTTCTCTTACAAGCCCAGTTGCAACGGAGATAACAACACCCAAAGAAAATGCGATACAGAGGACCCTTGAAAACATGCTGAGCAAAATACAATCCTAAAGGAAAGAGCGTCAGATAAAATAGCTGTGTCAAGTTATGCCACGCAAATACAGTCTGTCCACAACGGTCGCCCTGGAGACAGAGTTTACTTATACTCGTCTTTGTGGATAGCCACGGCGGCGGCGGCGGCTATGAGGGGGGAGGGATGAAATATGACACCACTTAACTACCGTGTGGCACTAAATCTTTGCGGGTTCTAATTTTTGCGATTTTTGCGGGTTTTTTCGCGATCCGCAAAAATAAGTTCCAACAAAATAAATTTACCGTAAATTTTCTTTCCGCAAAAATTTACTCCACTGGAGAAATTATACACAAAAATACTGGTTTGAAGGAGAAAATGCTATAGATAACTCGGTGGATAATATATTAATACATCAAGTGGCACCCTAGTTAGTGTCGATCCATTTTAGTGTAATAGAGTGACATTAATGTTGTTTTATTTCAATTGCATGTACTCATTTCAAAAAAACGAAAATGTTATCTGTTCCTTTTGAACGCGACTTCCAGAAAATCGCACAAATTAATTCCCAGTAAGAAAAACCAGTCTTTCCCAATCGCAAAAATTAGTTTCCGTAAAACCCAAAAAATCACCAATCCGCAAAATTGAACTCCCGCAAAAATTTAGTTCCACACGGTAAGTCACACATATAAAGGATAATGCCCGAAATTGGTGACTCTTTCAATAACAAAGTATTGAAAAAAGAAAAGGACTGCTCGTATTAATGAGAACTGCACTGTTATTGCCAACGAACCGGAGCATTGATTTAAGGACTTTTTTCATGTTAGCCTGAACGTGCATGTGATTAATCTCAATGACAAGGACCAAGGTCCTTTTGTTTTCCTTGTCCGTGTACAGGGTCTCAAATCGGGTATCCTGAAGCCCAACAATTTTTGCCTTGGAACACCGGGGATTAATTGAATTCGCAAATTTGACCAACTCCCACTCAATGGCTCCATAGCGGAGCTCCTTTGCGGGTCGCAGGCCTGCCAAAGCGGAGCCCCAAAGTCATAGAATGTGTATATCCTTGCCAGTCGATTTTGATGGTCATGAAAGTACAACGGCGACCGACGTCTGTCGTACCATCCTTCATGTCAAAATAAGGTGTCTTTGAATACTCGCGCTTTTACATACAGCTGGTGAAAAATGGTGAACTTCCCTCGAACTCACCCTTTAAGTTATAAACTCTCTTCTTTGAGGATTCAAGTGAAAAGAACGTACTTTCATAGATTTTTTAAATCTCATTTAAGACGAATAAAGAGCAATAACAATTAACTGCGGTGATCCCTTTCTCTTCTTCAACAGGTTAAATGGATTTTAGCTCATACACCCATCATATATTCGTCATTTCACAAGGATGATTAATAAAACATGCAAATTTGACCAGGTTCCAGGCTCAGTTGTTTCACACCAATGATCCCTTTTACTTCGCGTCTCTCTCCCGCAGTTCCGAATTAATTTACTCATGGTTCATGGGATCAGTTATATCAGCAATTTGTTCGCCACGTTTTTGCTAAGGATATTTCTTGAAAGCAAGACTTTACCTCTCTCTGAAGAAGGTTTTCAAATAACAGACAATACAGATAGAAAGTAGGTTGTGGAATTCGCTAAGCTACCTCCTTTATTTGAACAACATTGAGGAATTATTTAAGGAGTATTAAAAAAATTCTTGCATATTTCCTTCTTGGCTTCAACAGTTTGTTATGTTTGACTTGAAGTCGTTAATAAAGAGAACAAAAATTTCTAAGCAATCATCGTATAATAACCTTTGGATGCAGAGGTCCCCGCAACGCGTAAATAAACCGCTCTGCAGGTTCGGTATTGCCAGTCTCTGGTGTAGAGATGCTGGAGCCAGACGTCACTCGAAGTGTAATAGAACAAAACTGAATGCAACGGGCTGGCTCCACGGCAAAGAGCTGATGATTTATTTAATGGCCAATATTTCGGCTAACAAAATTAGCCTTCCTCAGGGCCAGAGCTATATTATTCTCCTTCAGTAAAGCTCTGGCCCTGAGGAAGGCTAATTTTGTTAGCCGAAATATTGACCACTAAATAAATCAGCTCTTTGCCGTAGTGCTAGCCTTGCATTCAGTTTTGTTCAATTATCGTACAGTTAATTCTACAGCTTCGGCCAATTATCAATGTGCTGAAAGATGGTTTTATCCCGGGGGGGGGGGGGCGACTCCCATATGAAAGTGACGGGGATGCTCGTCGTCTCGCTTAGGGTTGTAAATTGCAGATTTTGGTCTCACTTAGGGTGTTGAGGACGGAAAGCCTATATTTTTACCCACACAGGTATCCCTTTAGGGTTGTGTGTGAAGAAATATCTATATTATACTGTGTTAGTGGTCTAGAGCAGCACAGAAATCGCCGTTGTTGAAATTTACTCATAGAAGACAGCATTCGATTGCAACATCTTTAGCGCAATTAACATCTCTATAGCTCTTATTTAGTTGTCTGTTTTTGCATGGTCTCCCTTAGGGGTTAAATAAAGCTGGAGCCACGCCCAGATTGGTCTCCTTTAGGGTGTTAATTCTAATTTTCCGACGAGCATCCCCGTCACTTTCATATGGGAGTCCCCCCCCCGGGGGTTTTATGATATCGTTGTTGCATTTCTGTTGTTCTTTTAGAGCTAATCTACTGAAAACAAGCAAACAACTAGCCTGGTTGTGTATCAGCGAATATATTCATGAAGCAAATTTAAAATGTCCTATATAACGACGACAGGAGAAACAGATTGGAAATAGTTTATATCAATTTTTTCACTGGATAGCTTAAGACTCACCTCTGAACGCGGTTTATCAACCTTCTTCCGCTCGTGAACGAAATTAACACAACCCAACTTTTCTATTGATCGGCAATATATCATTAGCAATTCTAAATTGGGAAATGTTGTTTTGAATGTAATTGAAAACAAACCGTTGCTATTAGCATTCCATAATTCAAAATGAAAATTAATAAGGAGCGTGAAGTAGAAATTAGCACTACTTGACAGGAATTCCGATGTTTTCTTTTGTTTACTTCTGACTTTTTAGCATTGACTATTTAATTTTTATTTCACGGGTTATGTAAGATCACACAAACTCCTTTTCAAAAAGAGGTCATAAAACAAAATTCGTAAATGATTAATTTGATTTTTGTAGCCAGGTGTATTACATAAATTGTTCGTTGATTCCACAGGTTTCTTGTAGGTTGGGATACATAAAAAAAGGATAAAATGAAATGCAAGTTGTTAGTTTTTAGCTCTTTTTTGACGAATGTGATCATGATACAAATAAATCCCGTCAAAAGTGGCCGACATTTTATTCCCTTCCGGCGTGATGTGTAGAATGTGATAGATCAATAGGCGTGAAGATTTCTCAGCTTGAAATAAAATATCAACTAAAACGGAACAAAATTTACTAAGCAATTGTTGTTCAGTAAAGGACTTTAGTTGTACGGCTTGGACCAATTATCAGCTTGCTGAAAGATGGTTTTATGAGGTCGTTGTTACATGTCTGTTGTTCTTTTCTAATCTACTGAAGACAAGCAAGCAACTAGCCTGGTTGTGAATAAGCGAATATATTCATTCTACACATCACACTGAAGGGAATAAAATGTCGGTATCCCGTGTGTCATCATGACAGTAAAAACAAACAACAGAGATAAACTTTAAAAAGCTGTTAGCCTGAACAGTTTTCAAAAACCCCAATTGCAATCCGTGTTAATCTTCTTCAATTTGGCCTATCGGTGCCTTCTTTTGTATTAGCTGTGTTATTTGTTAGATTTTAGAGTTCGCGACACTGACTTGCTGACTCCGGAAGATCAAACTGGATTTAACGATTACGTCATAAGACCATGCTTTAACGTGTTTGAGATAAAGCGACGACTTCGCTTTTTTACTAATTTCTACAGATTCTGACCATGTGTTTGTCTCAATCAATAATCTGTTTTTATACAAAACCATGACAGTGCAGAATAAAAGAGAGATAACAAATCTGACCGTGAGCGTTCAAGGAAATGAAATCGGGTCGACAGAGAAGCTGAACCTTTTGGGAGTGACGATAGATAGTAAGCTAAACTTTAACCACCATATCAACAACGTGTGTAAGAAAGCAAGTCAAAGGATTGGAGTCCTTATGAGACTGAAAAACCTGATACCAACAGAAGCAAAGCTGCAACTATATAAAGCTGCCATTTTACCACACCTAACTTACTGTCACCTCACCTGGCACTTCTGCAAGGCTAGCGACAGGAGAAAGCTTGAACGCGTACAAGAAAGAGGACTTAGGAGAGTATTTAAGGATAAACAATCTTGCTATGAGGAACTACTGACAAAAGCAAACATACTATCGTTGTACAACAGGCGATTACAGGACATTGCCATCTTCATGTATAAACTTAAGCATAAATTGCTGTCAGAGAGACTCTGTAATCTTTTCCAATTAGACAGTGGCTTATGTAATTTAAGAAAACGAGAATTTGTTCAACCTCGATTCTCTTCGGTAACATATGGAAAACACTCACTTCGTTACCTAGGGCCCAAACTTTGGAATGATCTCACTCCTAGACTAAGAAATTTACCCTCTTTGAAGCAATTTAAGAACGTTATACGTGATCGGGACCTCACTGCGCTGGCTGCAAATGTCAGTGATTGTCGAGGCTGCAACCTATGCCAAGAATGACTGGCCGCCAACATAATTTTTATTTTTAACATAATTTTTATTTTTATATTTTAATCTGGTTGAAGAAACAGATTTTACAGTTTTTTTAGCTTAGTTAATTGTTGTAATTAGGCTTTTTAAATGTATATAAATATTTTCCATTTTATATATTTTAATTACGTTTTTAGTTAGGCAGGTTAGGTGTCCACAATTAGTAGAGGGGACTTTTCCCCTCAGCTACTACAGTTTTGACACGTTAATAAAGTTATTATTATTATTATTATTATTATTTTATATAACAAATATGTATCCCGTGTGTCATCATGATAGTTAATTTACAAACAACAGGGATAAACTTTAAACTGAAACTGTTAGTCTGAACAGTTTTCAAAAACCCCAATTGCAATCCGTGTTAATCTTCTTCAATTTGGCCTTCGGTGCCTTCTTTTGTATTAGCTGTGTTATTTGTTAGATTTTAGAGTTCGCGACACTGACTTGCTGACTCCGGAAGAGCAAACCAGATTTAACGATTACGTCATAAGACCATGCTTTAACGTGTTTGAGATAAAGCGACGACTTCGCTTCTTTACTAATTTCTACAGATTCTGACGATGCGTTTGTCTTAATCGATAATCTGTTTTTATACGACAAATATGTATCCCGTGTGTCATCATGACAGTAAATTTACAAACAACAGAGATAAGCTTTAAAAAACTGTTAGCCTGAACAGTTTTCAAAAACCCCAATTGCAATCCGTGTTTTAAAATCTTCTTCAATTTGGCCCATCGGTGCCTTCTTTTGTATTAGCTGTGTTATTTGAATCTTTCATCAATGTTTTAAGTGATTATTTTTATGTTTCGCTCAATTGGTGGTCAGGTCTTAATGGCTAAATTTGGCTACATTTCGTGATACAGCTTCTTTAAGACTCACCTCTGAGCTTTATATCAACCTTCTTCCGCTCGTGAACGACTTTAACACAACTCAACTCCCACACCACTTTTCTACTGATCAACACTATGCCATTAGCAATTCTAAGTCAGTTGGGAAATTATCAACGTTGTTTTGAATGTCATTGAAAACAAAACGTTGCTATTAGCACTCAAAATTCCAAATGAAAATTAATAAGAAGCGTGAAGTAGAAATTAGCACTATTCGACACGAATTCCGATGTTTTCTTTTGTTTACTTTTGACTTTTTAATTTTTGTTTCACGGGTTTTGTAAGACCACACAAACACCTTTTTTAAAAAGAGGTCAAATAAAATTCAAAGCATGTGTGAATGACTGATTTAATTTTTGTAGCGAGGTATATTATGGAAACTGTTCGTTGATTCGACAGTTTTCATTTTTCCTTGCTATATTGGCTACGCTCTCTTCGCACTAAGTCGTTACTATGGTAAATTTAGTTACGACAGCTGCAACAGCTGCAATGATCGCCTCTCGATCTGCAATTCTTTCTCCTACAGTTCATAAGAATTTGTCATGCACTCATCATGTATATTCACCATTTCTCGGGAATAACAGGGCCAGCTCTTGCCAATGGCATTGCTCAAGGCGATACTGAGCGTCAGTTGAACCGCTATCGCAAAGGTCGTGGTTTCGAATCCTGCGAAAGTCCAAATTTTTTAAGACTTTGTTTGCAACTTGTTAAGTTGCTTTATAATTTTGGGCGATTTCTTTCTCTTTAATTCTTTCCCCCGCATTTCATATGAATTTAATTCAGGTATTCTTTATAGATATATATCGGTCAACTCCCAGGGTCAAGGGATTCATACCAATCATCTCAGTTTGTCTTCCTGATTCTGTCTTCCACGGTTCATACGAAATTACTTGCGTTGTTACACGCATCAAAAGTAAGTAAAGGAATCCATGCAATGTTACATTTGTTACATATTAAGCAACCTTTTTGCAACCTTTTCACTTTTCCAAAGTGCGATTACTAGTTGCTACTGGCAATCTATCTGAAAAGCAAGTCTTCACCTCAATTAACAAAGGTGTCAAATAACATAAAAGGTAACGACTTTTTGACGCTCATTTTAAGTGAATATAAAACGACTGTTCCCTGACTTGTTATGATTCTTATTTGCCTTGATATATAATAATAATAATAATTAGGTGCTTGAAAAACGCATTTTACAACACATGGAAGTCTCAATGCTTTTTACAACAAGTTATATAAACCTCGCTTATAAGAATACTTTTGGATCACAGCTTATTCCTAAGTTAGCAATAGACAGTCGTTTAAAAGCCTTTAAGAAAACACTCTTTGTACACTGTCAGGTAATACAAAAGATTATGAAACCAGTAAAATCAGTTTAAGTAACAGTAAATCGAGTTGTAAGGTAGTAGTATTGCCGTTTTCCCTTATAATAAAAATAAAACTCGTCAGAAGTGGCAATGTGGGATTTTCTCCTCACTCTTCTCCATAAATGTCTCCTGGTACTAGTTGGGAGAATTTCATTATACAGTACAACATTTTTATGTTTGGTGATCATCACCCTTATTCTCGTGACCTGTATGTTTGATCAAGTAGTGATACTGTAAGGGGAAATTAGATTCCTGTCACCACTGTGGCTTTACTGAGGGTTAGAGATCACGAGTATGAGTTCACAGTGAAAGTTATGGTCCCATGAAGGTGATTTCTTGTCTTCTTGAGGTAACACATAAAATACCGAAAACCCTAAAGAAAAACAATTAAAGAGTGGAGCAACGTAGAGTGAGCGTTTCGTGTTAGTTGCCGCTACCGTGATTTGATCGCCGCAATGCCCCTTTACTTTAAATCGTTACCTAGGAGAACTCTCAGATGATGGTCAGTGTTTAGTTAGTGTTAGTTTTTTACGTCATATCTGTAGTGTATAACTGTTTTAGTGATATCTTAAAAAAGCTTTTGCTCTACCACGCATAGGTAGACTTCAACAAATTGAACCTGTATCTGTGAGAGGAGAGCCACTAAAGACATTAAAAGATATTGGACATTTAGTACTGGGCTGCAGTTCAGTAAAGAGAACAAAAAATCACTGATCAATTACATAACATCGAACAGTAAAGGGTTTCAATAAATGATTCGGGCAATTATTCTGTAAAAAATTTGTTCTTCTGATGTCGTTGTTACCTTTCTGTTGTTTCATTCTAATCTACTGAACAAAGCAAGAACTATCTTATAGTCCGATTGTGTGTAAAAGAATACGTTCATGTCGCAAATACGAAATGTTCTGTAACGACAGCAGGAGTAAAGCAGGTTTGGAAGATTTTATATTACAAACAGTTCTTCTACTGGATTGCCGTTTTGGACTCACCTCTGAGCTTTTACCAACCTTCTTACGCCCGTTATATTAACAGTGTCAACAGACCTCAACTCCCACGTCCACTTATTCTATTGATTAATACTATATACCCATTAGCAATTCTAAGCTGGGAAATTATCAATCTTGTTTTGAATGTCATTGAAAACAAAAAGTTGCTATTATAAGCACTCCAGTGATTTTACATATCCCGTAAAATAGAAATTAGCACTATGGAACACGAATTCCGTTAGTTTCTTTTGTCGTTTACTTGTAATTTGATCGAATTTGTGAGCAGTCACAAACTAATTTTGTTTAATCGGTCATGTAACCACTAACTTCTTTTCAAAGGCATTTTGGGAATAACAATGAGATGTTTATAAAATGTTTGTTGGTTGGACAGTTTTTCTTTGCTATATTCGCTACGTTCGCACGCAGTCATAAAAATTGATCATTTCACGGGAATAACAGGGGCGTAGCTACCTGTATGCACAGACGCACGTGCGTACCTGAAAAAGTCGAAAATAAATTAATGATAAGCGATCGGAGCGATCGGACTTAGTTGTCATTTCAGAAGAAATATTAACGCTAGAACATGACGTTTCGGCGTCATCCTGTCGCCATTATCAAATGCAAATTATGAAGTTTGAGTTTAGAATATATAGCAGTTTTTAAAAGTGTGAAAAAGAAAACGAATAATGTCAGTTAATTAGAGTAATGTCAGCTAGCACAGGGTTACCATCCTCTGTTTGTGTTGAGGACTTTTGCTAGCTGATCATGAATATTTTATAGGCCGCTTTCGTTGTTTACAAAGGATTTTGTGAATACGATAATTTCGGCTTTTTCAACGGATGAAAGTCAAATAACAACGCTTAGAAACATCAGACATGAACACTCTGTTAATGTTTGTCATTATGGGCTTGGTTTATCGATTTAAAGCTCCGGAAGGCGGTTTTAGAATCTTTAAGTTTGACCTACTCTAGAAATATATATATGCTCCAAGGCGTGCAAGTTCCAGAACCTCAAATTACCGACCACCTTGGGATTTCGCCAAACTTAACAGGCTTAACCTCGTGCCTTTGACAAAAGAATCCCGGTTTCCGAAAGAGCAGTCGTTGTAGTTTGATTTGGCCTAATTTTGACTCATTTGCGTCCGTGGACTGATCCTCTAAATCGAGCACAAACTTTCGAATCTGGTGGAAAATTTGTTTCTGCCTATGATCTGCACAAGTTGCCTACTCAAAGGCATCTCAAGAATGCAGTTTTCGATGCAAATTTGAACTCGCGATTGACAAGCTGCTGCCTTAGCCCTCCATACGCGAGAAATTTGGTTCGTGACAAAAACTTCTCAGAGGAGGCCCAAGCGGCTTGTTTGGCACACGAAGGAATCCAGTTGAAACACGCGTGCGTGCAGCCACGCATCGCAGTGCAACAATAAAAATTAATTTTACATCGCTGCGCAACCATATGGCGATAAAAATAAATTTTACAAACTTGTAGCACTGAAAATAGTGACAATAGTAACTGATAACAAAGTAATAATACAATGGACAACACGCTCTCAGCAAGTATATGTAATCGCATGAGGCCGAGTAGAATTAAGGAAAAATTTTCACGCGCATTTTCAAAGTTTTCACAAAATTGCCCGAGTCGCGTAGCGACGAGGGCAATTTGTGAAAACTTTGAAAATACAAGTGAAAATTTTTACTTAATTCTACGAGGACTCAATGCGATTACTTGTTTATAACACAGAGGGCAAAATTTTCTGAAAACTTTTCATGCACATCAAAACACAATCCGCAGTTGGCCCTCAGAATAAACAATTCTCCACACAAGCAGTTTATTTAACTGCTGCTCAGCCTCCAGGACAAAAAAATAACTCTTTTATGCATATGTTCACCTTTTGAGATAAATACAGTTTTAGTTCATTGACAAACTCACACTCAAAACTCAAACTATTTAAGACTTACATTTATTTACCTGAGTTGCGAAGCGACCTCTCGCTCGCTGAATTAACCAAGGTTTTCGGAAGTTTTAAAACAAATAACCATTTGCTGTTTCCCTTAAAACAGTCAGGTTCACCTTCTGGGATTTCTCTTCGAGCTATCACCCGATTTCCATACCATTCTTGCCAACCAACTCGGTTAAATTTAAACTCTGAAACGATATTCTTGTGTTGAACAACTCAAAATCCAATTCAAACTCTGCTTTTCGTTTCAAGACGCTAACAAAATGCAAATGGCGCGCTCTCGCGCTAAGCCAATCAAATGAGAGTATTTTTGGCGCTTGGCCAATCAGGAGTCAGTAATTTTGCCCTCGTTGGACAGAACATTAAGAAAAAATGCCCTCGGTCTCAACCAATCAGCATTCAGTAATTTTGCCCTCTATGTTATAAGGGAAGTAAAATCAGTGTTACAAAAAGGTTTTTCGTTTTCATTTCAACTCAATTTTCTTTGTTTACCACCCGGTTTGTTTTCCTGTCTTTTTTGTTTGTACGTACAAAATGAAAATCATTCATACATAATTTCAGGACTCAAGAAATTCTCGAATAAAATGTCCGTACTTTTATGCTTGACAAAATGTTCTTGATCAAGGAAAATATCAATGAATGAAAGACTAAATGAGCAATATAATTTCAATAGGTTATCCATTTATTGAATATCGCTCGTATTTTGCCGCAAAGCATCTGTATCGGCATTTTTAAAACTGACCCGGTAGGCCGAACATAACGTGTGACGTGGGTGTTTACAGCTGTACATTCTCATTAGATCCTTACTCAATGGAGGCTCCTGTAAGCTTAACTTGTGAACAGGAGGAATGTGTTAATAGGGCCTTGGAAGGACACAATTTTGCAATTTTCGGTGAAGGAGGCACTGAAAGTCTCATGTGATTTCTGCCATTTGTAGAGCAACATCTCGTGAAGTTCAGATTGTTTGCTCCACGGGAATAGTTTGTGATGTTTTTAAAGAGCTTTCATGTTTTCACTTAAAACCAACCACCGTCCACTCTTTCTTCGGAATTGGAACAGAACAAGCACCTTTTAATTGTTTAGTGTCTAAAGCGGTAGCAAATCCAGCAGTGAGAAGGAGAGTTCAAGAAGTCGACTGCGTCGTATGGGACGAATGCTCAATGAGCAGTGCTCGTCAATCGAAATTGTTTCACACGATTGCGCAAGGAATTCGGAACTCGAAAAAGCTATTTGGAGGGATACAAACCATTATTGTCGGCGACTGGTTACAGTTGAAGCCAGTCGCAGACAGGTTCGACGGCGGAATAGCCATGTTTAAATCCCCTTTGTTTCGTTATGTGATTCCACACACTGTCCGGTTGTCAGTTCTGAAAAGGCTAAATCTGGGAGAAGATGCTTTTCAAAATGTACTGAGTGAGTTAAGAAATGGAAGGTGCTCCGCAGCAATGGCCCAGTGGGTTTGCGACAATTTGCAACGTGCAGTCACAGGTCAAACGGTACATCTATATTTCACCAATATTCTTGTTGATGGACACTGCCATCGCCTTGGCTTCTCAGCCAGGAGAAAACTCAACCTTTACTGCAGTTGATACCGGCAAAACCCATGGACTTAAATGCCACGCGCCAGAAAAAGCCGTTTTTAAACCAGGCGTTCCTGTGGTCTGTCTGTATAATATCAACGATAAGCTGCATAATGGCACCAGGGCGACTTTTGTTTGCAAAATTGACGAGAAACCGCAATGATTGATGTAGACGGAGGTCATTTTGAGGTCCAAAGAATAACATGGTTTAACCTTGACGGGGATGGTAATGTCATCGGAGGACGGAATCAAATTCCACCGTCCATAAAGCCCAAGGCTTAACGATGAATAAAGTTGTGGTACATTCATCTTATGAATTCACAGGAGGCTTGCTATACACAGCTTTTTCCAGAGTTAAATCCTGCAACGATATACAGGCAGTCGGCTTCAGCCCAAACCACCTCCAGAGCAGAGAGGAGGAAATACGTCAACTGGAAGGTGCATTGCCTGCTGGAAATTTTGACAACAGCTGCTCTGATGCTGTTCAAAACCTATTCATTACAATCCGGCTGATGTTTCATCGCGGGAGAACGAGTGCGAAACTGTAGTCAGTGACGAGGAGTTAGTGAAAATGGTTAATGACATGTTTTATCCAAATACGGAGGCAACTAGAGTTGCCGCTTTTATTTCTTCTTTCAAAGGTATTTCTTTTAATGACGATCTCAACAGTTTTGGAGTTTTAAAGAATGCTGCTGTAGTTGTTGCCTTTTTCTAAATTTGTTGTTCTAATTAAACTAGTCTGGCTTAAAGTCTTCCAATTGCTAGATCACCATCTAAAAGGAAATGTAGTTGACGTTAAGTTCTCTACGAAGGACATGAATGAGGAATGTTACTAGAAAGCATTTGACATTAACAGAACGGCTGAGTTCAAGTCATGTCTGGCACTCAGCTTTCAGCATCCCGAAGAGGCTCAGCCAAAGCCACTGTCACGACCGCAGCTAAGTTTGGGTTTCAACATCATCTCTGCATGGTGTTGAACAAAATGTCGTCGGTATTGTTGCTCAAAGTGCAAGGGATAGGTGCCAGGACGAATGCAGTTCATTTATTGTAAGGGAAATGGATAAAGATGGGCTCGGAAAAGTACGTTTTCTTGGAGCCTGGGAAATGAGCAAAGTCTTAAAGAGGGCACGGAAATATGTAAGCAAGAACCTATATACCAAAGGTGCCAAAACGCGTAAGACGGTCGAGATGAGTTTTAAGAAAATTCAAGCCATTGAAGATCAGTGATTATACCTTGCTTTCAATCTAGTAATAATGGCTAAAAAAATCGAATTGCCCAAATAACCTTGTTTTTTAAAATGGCCGAAAAGGTTGTCTTCGCTAAGCTCAAAATGGAGTTGTGTTTTACACCTTACCTGAATCGTCATTTTGTCTAACACTAGCCCCGACCAACGATCTTCCGCCTTCAGCCCTAACCTGTCAGCTTCCTTTTTACACCATGCTATGACCTCAGCATTCCACCCAGTCGTTGGAGTAGCCGCATTTTTGTAATAACTAAAGAACGAACGCATTGATGTTTCAAAACGTCAACACAAAACTGGCTAAGTTTGTAGTTTAAACAATTAAGGCGCCCTTCCAGAAAATTTTCTACAAAGGCTATACAAGGAGACAGAATCGGCTTGTCTTGTTTCTTGTTTCTCGGGTGCTGTTCCCTTTTGCAAAAATTCAAACTGGCTTTACTAGTCTACTCCAGGCAGCATTTTCGTCTTCTCAAAACAAAGGGGTGTTGATATCCCTGTAAGTAAATTCCCTATTCCTTACTGAGTATTGTCTAGAGAATAAAAATCTAGTGAAATCTTGTGCCTCAAGTGTCAAAATAACTTACAGCGGATTAATAAATAAATAAATAAACAATACCTACAGCGAATGTAACAGGAAATATTTCTGGATAAGAACTACTATTGTCCTGGAATTAAGCCACTTACGTCACCAAACTCTTGCTTGGGAGAATGAGGTGCTCAGTTAATAGCATCAAATGCCCTTGGCGACAGTGAATAAATCTCAAGACACAGTCGTATTATCGTGAAATAAATATTGTGATCATTTTAGACCCGTGCAGATAAAACTCATTGTCTAAATATGTCCCCATCCTATCTTCCCTCTTCCTTGAACCCTTATTCACCAGCCCTATTCAACCTCCTGTCCTATTTCTACCACAATTAACACTTCACACGACATAGAAATCACAGTTGGTCTTCAATGTGTAAAAGCGACACTTTTTCATTATCTCCCTATGATATATATAAAATTAGTATGGTATACTAACTTAGGATGCCACTGGAGCCATGGTTTGATGTTTTTCGGACTGCCATCCCTTGTTGCTCCAGCAAAAGTTTCATTTCCGGACTGACTTTGGTCGGATCAATTGCTGACAGCATTTCCACATAGTCGTCATTGTCGTTCTTGTCTACCACAATGTACTCTTCTTCGAACCGTTTCTTCCAATACGTGGCTCTATAAGCCGCCAATCCCTTCTCCTTTGCAAGTTCTTGGATCTTCCTGTCTTTTTCTTTTTCACTCAGGAAATCATTTCTGGTGCGCATGACATTTTGGTACTCTTCTTTTCGCCTTTTTAGCCAATGACGTCACGTTAGTGACGTCATATGGCTACTGTCAGAACCTAAAAATCAACGATATACGTGTCGTGCTGTCTGTGATGTCTGTCTTTCCTTTTTGAGGCCGGGGGGGTATTCTCTAGGATTTTGGGAGGGGTTGTGCCACCGGAGCATTGAAACTGGGCCCTTGCCTCAACAGCAGCACATACCCATACAGCTAATACTATGGGAGTAATATCCCCGGGCTTTGAAGTGTTTTGCATTCGCAAGTGTGGATCTACTTCGAATACCTGTTTTGTGTACGTGAGGTCTGGCACGATTTTATTCACGTTGTAGTCCTGTGTTTACTTAGCCGAAGTACAAATTTCCACAGCAGCAAACGCAAGACGGACTTGCCAATTAGAGATGTTGAATGAACAGAACGTGGAATTAACGTTACTTCGATCCCTAATTAACAGTGAAAGAAACAATATTTCAAGCCCAAGTTTAGTGAAAACACTAGAGTAAAACAGCATAAAATTCTTCGGGGTTATCTCTCGGTAACAGCGAATCTAAAATTTGCGGTGTCATTTTTGCGTGCGTGTTATAAAACATGAAACCATTTCAAACTAAAACGGAATTGCGCGACTTGTTGCTAGCTATTTTTAGAACTGAAAAACTTGAATGAAACTAGTATTAAAATCCAAGTTACAGTGGTGATCAAGGAATTAGAGTAAAATCTTTACAAGATACCAAACGTTATTTTGGGGTTACTCATGGCTCAAAGTGTAAAGCGTCTGTTGAGCAAATTTGCATAGTTGACAGCTGTAATTTGAACCTTAGGAATGTAACGCAACACTTAAAACATCTCGAACCGGCCGAAAGAATAACAACAGCAGATATGTTGTAACACTACTAAGGACACAACAAGCTTCCGAAACGAACTATAATTCTTCATGAACACTGAACACACTCCAGCACATGTTTGCTACACGCTGACTACGCATGTCCGACCTAACTCGGGCTCAGGCCCCACGCTACAATGTGACAAAGCATTCTAACAGAGACCTGTTGGATCTACTGGAAAGCGAGCAGGTTTTGTAAAAGCGAGCTGAATTTGAACATTTACTTACTGTTCGAAGGCAAAGCAAACGAAATTTATTCGGCTGTAGGTTGAGACCCGAAATAACCAGGTGAGCTAAAAATAACTTGACCGTGGGAAATTTACAAATGCAAACATGCTTTGGTCGATTTGCGAAGCAAAAAGACGAAAATTATTATAGCCGACTTGATTACAAAGCAAGCAACTTCAATCTTCAGGGGAAATAAATAGAGTTGCAAAACTATTTCAGTCATGTTTATAAACGCTAGTAAGAGAGGCAGAAAAAAGGCCACTTGCAGTCCGATGCAAATTGATTGAAGCTTTTGACTTTTACTTCGTCAACTTTCAACATGCTCAAATCTGAACGAGGCTTCGATATGGGCTGGTGGCAAATCTTAAGTGTACTGCCACAAGTTGGGGAACCAGAAAGAGCAGCAGAGCTATCTTAAGCGGGGGGAGCGGAGGTCAGAGATCCACGGGAAGGGGAGGCAAGTGGATCTAGCTAGAGGGCTTTTGCGGGCTACTAGCTGCAGTTATCTTTTGGCAAATTCAGTCAGATATGCGTTGCTGGTATCCTAAGGGTTAACCACTGGCCTAACAAGCATTTTCTTATTTCTCTCAGAAATAGTACAGCCAGCGAAACACGCAGGAACCACAGTGCGTTATGTCTTCTTTTCCTCCTAACGCGCGGTGGGCGATTTTCTCGTGTGTTCGTGTGCTTAAAACAAAAGTAAGAAGGACTCTTCCGATCTAAATCTCGATCTAGGTAAACAGAAAAGTACAGTTTCTGCTTTGTGCTTGGTAGAACATACTCGCATTAAAGACACGCAAACTCTCGAATTCTCCTATATACAGCAACGGCCTGGCCGACCGCAAAATCCAACCAAGGGCTGAAGGATCAATCTGCATAAAACTCTCCCGTGACTCGGCATCTCGTTCGCAGACATTTAAAAAGACTTTCAATTGTTTTCCTTTGCTTCTTGGACGCACGACGGTAACTTCATTTCAGAGGATTTCTTGAAGAGACGTAAACACCTTTTTTTCTGGCCAACTTACCACCATTTTCACTACTACGCGACTTTTCTTTTCAAAACACCTCTGAGCACTTTGCAATACGCTTCCGTCAATCATACCTTATATGGAAAGTGTGTGATGTTACCGCAATTGAATTGAGCTCGAAGGAATAAAGATAGCGCCAAATTATCCCGTAAATTTGCGCTGGCGAGTGATATATTGACTAGTAAGAGGCTTTAGAGTCGTTGATGTTGCAAGAATACTTCACGTTTGGTAGATATTTGTAAAGAAATTTCGACATTTCTTGTCGACATGTATCGTCGTGTGTCATCGCTAAATTTCACCGAGAACAGTTGCTATTTATAGATGAATCAGAACTTCTCAGATTCATCTATAAATAGCAGCTGTTCTCGGTGAAATTAAGCGATCCTACGACAATACATCGTCCTGTTTCCCTCATCACGTTCTTTGGCAATCGTCTTGAGTTATAACGAAGAAGTAAACTTGAAAGTAAGCTTAAATATTTTCCTCGATTCCCCGTTCCCGCTTGTAGAAATAACAATTGTTTACATTCTCGAAACGTAGGACAACAAACGTTACAAGCCCATTATAAGCTTATGCTTTATTTTGTTTTTTCAATTCACTCTGGAGGTGATAGGTGATTAGAATTAGCAGTGTTCCTTCCAAAAAAATGCAGCTAGTCATACGTACCTTTCTTCTTGTAAAACCCATTTTCTTCACGAATCGTTTGATCGCACGCCGATCATGATTCGTTTTCCCGTTGCATACTCTATCCACTCCTGAATTTCGTCCTCGTACACTTCGGGATATTGCCAGATTTATACTCGTGGTGAATAACATGTCGTGTGCTATTTTCAGGTCAGAAAAGCTAGAATTATTACTTCACACTTTGGTTTAGCTTATTCGCGAGTTTAAACGCACGCTTACCATCCGCCGCCTAGGATAATCCACCGGGCGGGTATTTAATTCTTAAGAAATGTCGAAATTTCTTTACAAATATCTACCAAACGTGAAGTATTCTTGCAACATCAACGACTCTAAAGCCTCTTACTAGTCAATATATCACTCGCCAGCGCAAATTTACGGGATAATTTGACGCCATCATTATTCCTTCGAGCTCAATTCAATTGCGGTAACATCACACACTTCCCATATAAGGTATGATTGACGGAAGCGTATTGCAAAGTGCTCAGAGGTGTTTTGAAAAATTAAGAAAAGTCGCGTAGTAGTGAAAATGGTGGTAAAGGCAACTCTTCCGCCTCCAAAGTATACTTTAACATGATATCGTCTGAAGATGTTCTTCTTCCTAGCTTCAGTTCATAATTAAGTGCTAACCTGTGCATAGAAAACGAAAACTTTTTTGACACCTCTGTACGTTTCTCATCCTAATCGTAAACCAAAATTTGACAAAAACCCGAGAGAGATTCGTATGCAATAATTCAAGCTCACCACCATCGAGGTTCATTTGGTATAAACTTTGACTTCTTAGCTGGCGGTTGACTTGAACAACAGCCTGCATCGTCCATTGTATTATCACTTTGTTATCAGTTACTATTGTTACTATTTTGCTACAGGTTTGTAAAATTTATTTTTATCACCATATTGTTGCGCTGCGATGCGTGGCTGCATGCACGCGTGTTTCAACTGGATTCGTTCGTGTGCCAAACAAGCCGCTTGGGCCTCCTCTGAGAAGTTTTTGTTACGAGCCAAATTTCTCGCGTATGGAGGGCTAAGGCAGCAGCTTGTTGATCGGGAGTTCAAATTTGCATCGAAAACTGCATTCTTGAGATGCCTTTGAGTAGGCAACTTGTGCAGATCATAGGCAGAAACAAATTTTCCACCAGATTCGAAAGTTTGTGCTCGATTTAAAGGATCATTCCGCGCACGCAAATGAGTCAAAATTAGGCCAAATCAAACTACAACGACTGCTCTTTCGGAGGCACGAGGTTAAGCGTGTTAATTTTCGCGAAATCCCAAGGTGGACGGTAATTTGAGGTTCTGGAACTTGCACGCCTTGTGAGTATAAATATATTTATAGAGTAGGTCAAGCTTCAAGATTCTAAAACCGCCTCCCGGAGCTTTAAATCGATAAACCAAGCCCATAATGACAAACATTAACAGAGTGTTCATGTTTCTAAGCGTTTTTATTTGACTTTCATCCGTCCAAAAAGCCGTAATTATCGTATTCACGAAATCCTTTGTACACAGCCGAAGCGGCCATTAATGATTAATATTCATGATCAGCCGAGCACAGGTCCGCAACACAAACAGAGGCTGGTAAGCCTGTGCAGCTAGTTAAACAGTTTTGCATCGATGGAGTCTGCTTGGGTGTTTAGAGTTGGTCTCCTTTCCTTGATCAATAGCATTTCATAAATCAGACATTCCAAAGTGCGTCTGCATTTTTTCAGGATGTTAAAATGTTCGTGCATATTTGGTCGGTCGAGGTTGTGACTTTCTCGGAGATGTTTCCCAACCGCTAGGCTTATTAATGCATTGAAATAGGTGTCGGCGCGTGTATCCGACATGACTTGAATCACAGAAGTTACATTTAAATTCATATACAACTCATTTCTGGTTTACAAGTGAGGGTTTATTCTCTGTCACTCTCAGGTCTTGGATGAGTTTCCTACTCGTGAAGGTGGGTTGTAGATTTTTGTTAATCTTCGCTGTTAATCTTATTTGTCATTTCATATCGAATAAGAACGCATACGCTTAAAACATAACTTCACCATATTGATGATTAAGAAAATTTAATCAACGGCTAGTGAAAAAAATTTAGGACTTGATTGGAGTGGGGGGGGGGATTTGGAAAATTGTGCGTACCTCAGGAACAATCCTGGCTACGCCCCTGAATAATAGAACCAGCTCCCACTGGCCAATGGCATAGCTAAAAGCAGTAGAGGGTTCGAATCCCGTTGAAGTATAAGTTTTGCTTTCGGCTGGGAGGAAGAGGGAGCACAAAGTGCCTGATTTGACTTTAAACATTTATAATTTTTTTTAATATTTGAGCAAAAGCCCCCAATCTTTGTGCCTTTTCCTAAACCAAACGTTGTCTAGAAACAATTTGATACAGCAACTCAATGTGCATGAAGTTTGATGTCACCAAGGCAAGCATATTTGGACAGGCACTTACATCAGTATCTTGAATTTTCCTTTTTTTGCTGAGAAATCATTTACCATATTGCGGTAACTTCTTCATTTTGGCCAATGCTGGTGGTTTTCGGAAAGTTTCTGGAGAAATCAAGAAATTCAAGATGGCGGATCTAAGATGGCCACCGTTTGGAAACAAATGACGTAATTCCTCCATCATGCAACGTCATCAGCTCATGTTGCGGACCTCAAAGGCAGCATTTTTGGACGTAATGGGTACATTCTAAGTTTCGTTGTCATAGCTTCAATACTCTCGGAGGCACTTTAACCCCCCCAAACCCCCCCCCCCCACCCCAGCCTTCCCACCCCAGGCCCGGCCTAGGTTAATTAGGGTTAAGTGGTTAAGCTGGACAATGACGATCTCTTGCTCTTTAATTCCACAAGAATTTACTACTTACACACATCAAAGGTGGGTACAATTATATATGCAATGATACCTTTGTTCCAAGTTTTAAAAAATCATCAAGATAAATTTTATCTCGCCGCAGTTTTTAAGAAGAGCCTGGGGCAGATGGAATCTCTGCAGTAAATCTCAAACAGCTTATCTGCAAATGTTTGAGAATTAGAAAGCCCTAAACGCTTTTTTAACTAAGCATGTAATTAACTGATTGAGGAGGCTGTTGCAGTTGAAGAACTGTATTTCGTTTCTGGAAGTGTTTGTTTCGATTTTTTGTTTTGTTTTCTGAACTGATGAGTAAATTAAAGGTATCAGAATACGGCACATTGCGTTAAATTTAAACCGCTCTCGCTGCTAAAAATTTGAATAAAAAAGTAACAGAGAAAACTATGAATGGCAACACTAAAAAGACACGGCAAACACTACAGTACTTGCACTAGGGCCCTACGCACATGCACACAGCCTATTACCAGTACATATCCTTGGGCAGTCATGGACAGCTGTTTAGCCCTTGTTAGGGTATAGCCAAGTCAATGCAGAGGCACCCTCAGGGAGCGGCTTTAAATCCCGTCAGCCACAAGAGGCGTGGGAGTCGTGGCTGGGCGTGTGTGCTAGTTCATGCATCTGTGATAAAAACCTGGCAGTGTAAATCGTGGGTATGGACAAATCCATCCGCGCACAAAAACAAGTAATGTTAAATGCCTCACTGGGCAATTTCCAAGGGAGTATACCTCAGTAGGGTCATTTCTGAGAGTATATGCCACTCCCGAGACATTTTTGCTGCCAGTACATTTATTTTAAAAATTAAAATTTCTAACATTGCTTAATTCCTGATTGCTTTATTTTCCTCAGTTTAAATTACACAAGCTTGGTGTTCTGAGCTAATTTTTCATCTATTTTTTATTTTCTTCGTATCCTGGCATTAATTGCCAATCCTTTGAGACTCAGCACTGTACTGATTATCGTTAAGACATAATAGTGACTCCTTGAGAGGGGACTGGTATATTACCACTCTTTTTTCGGTACTTCCCATGCCTCTCTTCTAGGTGTTTCCAGTACCCTTTCAGGGTGAAAATAAAATGACTCAGGATAGGTGCATCACACCTGATAGCCGCATCCTCAAAACAGCTGATGTAATCTGTAACGGCAGCCAAGGAATCACGGGAAATCCCTTCCCTCGTCAAGATCTCTTCTCTAATGATGCATTTACGCATGGCATCTCCAGCACACGATTCGTATTTGTCCTCCTCTGTCGGGAGATAAATAATTAAATATACCTCACACTTCACGTTGCTATTTTGCTTGCGATTCGATGTTGCTGAAAGCATGTGAAAGGCACTTCTTAAACCATGACCACACTGGATAACATTATGGCCCATTGAATACTTTCGCTTGTGTGATTGGCCAAAATAAGATTCTGTGGCAATATGTTCCAAGAAAAAGTCGAAAATATCATATCATATTTCAACTCGTTAGTGATTAGCGGCCAGTCTCCCAGCCTTCATCAAGATGAAGAAGCGTCGAGCATTTTGTTTTTGTATTAGGCTATGACATCAACACATGCCATATGGTGAGGTGAAAATTAACCTGTTTTACTTTAGAAGACTTACTTTATTTTTGTTGAAAAATAATTATTATTGCTTACCAACATTCATCAAGTTTTCTTTCTCCATCAGGCCTAAAATAAAGCAAAAAAGTCATCATCTATGACAAATTTTAAGTGAACTCATAGCAACTACAATTCATATAAAACGTAAAAGTCGTACGGGTTTACCTCGGTGTAAGAACTTGACGAGATTTTCGATGTCTTGTAGGCTATTGTTTTGCTGTACGCTATTGTTTTAAATGGTTTGTTTCCTTTGATTTACGACATCCAAGAGTTCCACAGGTTCTTACACCGAGGTAAACTACCCAGTTGTACACGGCCCACAAGCGGCCACATGCACATGGCTTATACTGCTTGTATTTTTCAAAACTGAAAGTGTAAGAATTGTTTTTTTTTTCTCCCCGGTTTATTTCTAGTTTGCAAAAGCTAGAAATTTGGTTGCCCTGATTCTATCTTAAAACTTGGCTCTAACGAGGTATTCGCATCGTTTGAAGATAAGCCTTGATGGCACGTAGCTTGGCATATTCTTGAAGCACTTTTTCTTCTCCTCTCCTTAGTTTTAAAGTGAACAAATGCGCTTCTGAAAGAAATAGCAGAATAGAACTCTTTTAACATTTTCAAAGTTTACGTAAGACTTATTACAAACATAATTGGTTTTAATGCACATTTATTCAAGTTATGTCTTCAGAGCAGGATAATTTTATTTACCAATATAGACCCAGGATTGCGGTTCAGTACCAAAACACCCATGGCTAGAAGCTGATCCTAAAGGGTAGCAACTCAAGAATCTAAAAAATCTTACTATTAAGAAGATACATCCTTTTTTCCGCCGGGACCTTCGCCTGCTAGCACGGCAGAAACGCTTGCGTTCCATCCAGCTTCAGTGCACTTCAAAGCTTCCTTATAAGTTGACTTGCGTTGTCTTAAAGGCTTTCATGCAACTGATCTGAGGTAACCCTCAAAGCAAATGCGACGCAGACAACCCTTGCAAACATGCTGAACCGAATGCAGTTCTGAAGAAAACAGCGTACACAATAGTTATAAATTCCTACTGGGGACCCTCACTTCTTACTACCCCCAGGCTGGAATAAGTCATGGGAAGAAGCGAGCCCTACGGCGACCACTTCCAGATAGCTCATTTGATTACAAACGTAGTAAAAAAACCGCATAAATGGGAGAAAAGTGTAATTCTCTCCAAAACTCAAAAAATTAAATGAACATTCAATGTAAAATAGGAGCTCAGCATGTGAGTACGAGTAGATTGCACTGTACAAGAACAAAAGCCATTTACTCTATGCATACAACTGTGCTAAAATAGTAACCAAATGTTAGAGATGTTACAAAAACCATAAGCTCGGAAGGATGTTGACCTGCTAAGGGAAAGCAGGCTTAAAGTGCACCTAGCCTCAAAATATTTTTTGGGCTAAAATAAATCTCTGCTCCTGTCTCAACTATATTTAGTCTTTTTCTCCTGGAAATTTCACTCTTATTGAGGATATTTGATCCACGACCCGGCTAGTGAGGGATATGGGTCTATTTCTGAATTGACGTCACTAACTTCTTTGCATGGCTATTTTCAAAGAACTACCGCGATGCAAAACAGTTTGTGACGTCATTTCAGGAATATACCCATGCCCCGACTTGCTCGGCCATGAATCAAATGACGACCTGAGCCCGGTTTTTCAGAGGGTGGAATAACGCTATCCACCGGAAAAATCACTATCCAGTGGATAGTGTACTCTGACATACTCTGTTTTGTTATCATTTATCCAATGGATAGCGATTTATCCGGTGGTTAGCGTTAACCACCCTTTGTACTATCGGACCCAGTTTTTGTAACTTTATAGGCCCAATAAGAGTGAAATTTCCGAGAATTACCGTGTGGCACTAAATTTTTGCGGGTTCTAAATTGTGCCATTTTTGCGCTTTTTTTTTTTCATGATCCACAAAAAGAAGTTCCCGCGATAAAAATTTCCCGCAAAAATTTACTCCATTGTCGAAATAATACAAACATCGCCTTTTACACTTTACTTAAACCGTACTTAAACAAAACGAAGTTAGAAACAAAACATTCAGAAAGAAAACGACGAAATTGCAGTCGTTACACTACAAATATTTAGCTGTTAAAAGCTTTAAAGAAAAGGATCGTTTGAGCTGAATGAACCATTGATTAACTGATTAACGTGTTATACATCTACATGTTTTTCACCTGTATTCGATTCAGTTATTTGTACTTAAAAAACGAGAATGTTGTAATTTCAGATAGAAGGCAACTTCCTGAAAATCGCAAAAATTAATTCCCAGAAAGTAAAACCAGTTTTCCCCAATCGCAAAAATTAGTTCCCGCAAAACACAAAAAATCGCCTATTCGCAAATTTAAACTCCCGCAAAAATTTAGTGCTACATGGTATATTGAAAAAAGGGCCTAAAATATCTGAGACAGGTGCAGAGAAGTACCGAAGCGAAAAGTATCTTCGAGTTTAGGTGCACTTTAAAATCCTTGAGTTCATAGAAAGTCTTCTACGAGGACACAACTTCAAGATCGCCCCATGTAACAGAATTCCGAATCTGGAATCCAGGAAATTTTGGATATTGGAAACAGGAATCCAGAATCTACACTGGTATAGAATCCGGAATCCACTTAAGTTTGGGATCCGAAATCCACCTGTAAGTTGATCATAAGACCGTTTGCTGAAAAAAAGATTATAAAAAACGAAATGGAGTGAAGGACCACATGAGATGAGTCTAAGGAGAGCACGGAGCAACCCCCACCGGGCACATGATATGAGAATAATGATTGGTTGACTGAATCCATCGCACCATCAACGGAGGTGTCTTTTGACCATGCGGCTATAATGGCTGAGGATACGTATAACGCATATATAAAGCTGATATAACGGAACTCAGTGTAACGAGGAAGTTGCATTGGTCATGGCAAAAGGATTTATAACTGCAGATGATCATGCATTTTACATGTAAAGGTCGTAAAGCCGTGGCACACGGGTCTGCTTGTACTTGGTTTTCTCCATCTCATTGTTAAGAGTCAAATAATTTGACTCATGCAGTTAGCACAAATAACATAAAGGAGTCTACAAAAATTCTTTCCCGAATTCAGGATGTTTAGGTCGGCCAGGCCGTTGCTGTATATATGTATATTTTGTACTGAGAAATCAAAAAATAATAGCGCACGTGCTTAAGTAACCTGATGTAAACACGAGAGAAAGTTTAGGAGAATTCGAGAGTTTGCGTGTCTTTAATGCGAGTATGTTCTACCAAGCACAAAGCAGAAACTTTACTTTTCTGTTTACCTAGATCGAGATTTAGATCGGAAGAGTCCTGGTAGAGTCTCCTCTTACTTCTTACTTTTGTTTTAAAGACACGAACACACGAGAAAATCGCCCGCCGCTCGTTAGGAGGAAAAGAAGACATAACACACTGAGGTTCCTGCGTGTTTCGCTGGCTGTACTATTTCTGAGAGAAATAAGAAAATAAGAAATAAGGCCAGTGGTTAACCCTTAGGATACCACCAACGCATATCTGACTGAATTTGCCAAAAGATAAATGCAGCTAGTAACCAGCAAAAGCCCTCTAGCTTGATCCACTTGCCTCCCCTCCCCCGTGGATCTCTGACCCCCCCTGCCCCCCCCCCCCCCGCTAAAGATAGTTCTGCTGCTCTTTCTGGTTCCCCAGATTGCCACCAGCCCATTTCGAAGCCTCGTTCAGATTTGAGCATGTTGAAAGTTGACGAAGTAAAAGTCAAAAGCTTCAATCAATTTGCATCGGACTGCAAGTGGCCTTTTTTCTGCCTCTCTTAAAACACGTTTGAATTAGGATTTGGGCACATAACGACGGGATTTGATTTTTTATTCAGTTAAAAATTCTTGAAAAGCTTGAAGAGCTGAGTTGTTAAAAAAAAGAATCTACCTTTCTTTTTGTATTGTGGCCCTCTATTCACTCACTCTTCGTAAAAATGTTACAAGTCACTTCACCGATTCCTTTATGTATGTAAAAAGGATGGACGTGAACCACACAATCGAAAAGCAAAAAGGCCTATACGGTCCGTCACCGAAGTGGGGTACATTGCCCTAGTCCTTGGCGCTTAGAAACGGGCAAAAGTATTCCTATGTTTTAATTTCTTTGCGTGGCGAAAGAAAATTTGGCAAAATAGCAATGAAATAACATCCAACGGATATCCCAATATCATCTGTAAGTTGTCCTCTACAATTTGTAAATTTCGACATCATTTGATGTAAATGCACGAAGTCAACAATTTTCACCTTCGCAAAGAAAAAGATTGGGGAGGAAAACGGTAGAGAATTTTTGTCTCATTTTCAATGTCTTCAAAGAAAAAACAACTATCTTTTCTGTTGCTTTTCAAATTCTGGACGGTATTTTTGGTCAGCAGCTTTTATTTAAGCATAAACATCGTTGTGTTTCACCCTGGTTTCACCCTTCCATTTGTATTGTGACTATGAGCCCGTGTCACACAGCTTTTATCAGCGGCTTATGCCATTTTTAAGAGGTGGGAATGTAAGCCGCGCGAAAAAACATGTCTCAGATCTCTCGCCATGGCGAAATAAGGTTTCGAAAAGCCGAGTCTGGGAGCTCAAAAATTCACGATACGCGGTGCGAGCAATGTTTAAATTTTCGGCCAAAATGAGAACAGCTTAACCCCCGTTAGCCTACACAAATATCCCTTTAAGAAAACACAGAGAAATGAGGAAACGACCCGGCTAGGAAAATTGTATATGTTGTAGTTCAACTTAATCTTTGATCCAATTTTTATTTTCTTTTGTTTCATATTCATTATCATATATTAAGAGCAAAAACTGTGGGTTTCTACAAAAAGTCTCTGGAGTATATTGTACCATGTTTACTAACATAAATTTGACCAATAAATGATACGTGTCTCTAGACCGCTTCTACCTTACCGGTAAAGTAGTGAAACCTAGAAAGTTGAGACGCGAAGATAGCGATAAAAAAGACTGTTAAGTCCGAAAGAAACGAGGGTATTAGAGCTTGGCCGGTCGTATTTAATTTTCTGAAGTAGCAATGAATTCAAATGAAAACGTCTAAAGAACACTATCTCACTATCTCAACTTGACAAAAGTTAAATTATCTTTTCGTTCATATTAAACGGATTTAAGTTTCAACCTCTAAGTAAATCCAAAGTACTGGCAAATGGACCGACGAACTCTCTTCAGAATCTTGGTTGGTTCAGTTCTAACGCGTGTTCCTCCGCAAGCTCTGCAAGAAGATAGATCAAGAAAAATATCCTCTCGCTTTAATGCTCGTTTCAGTGCTATCCATGACTTCGATAAGAGGTATTTCAAGTAAAGGTAAGTTCTGCTCGGAAAACAACTTTTAGCTGATGCATAAGATTCCACCACTTGCTGCATTTTTACCTAGAAACACTGAGGGAAAAATCGCTCTTAGCACGGAAACGTGTCAAGCTGCGAAATTGTACATTGATTGCAATACTGAAATTTCTCAAAATTGTATTGTTATTCATTGTCAGTGAAACGTGGTATTGTTAAGTGTCTATACGACCGAGCAAAACACCTCACATCAAAACCATCAGCCATCTCTAAAGAAAAGAGACATTTATCATCGGTACTTGTTTCGAACGGATATCCTTCTTCGTTTGTACGAAAGCTCACAAAGACAACAAGACCAACAGCCAACAAAGAACCTACGCAGGAATTTAAATCTACTGCGGTTCTACCCTACATAAAAGGTGTATCAGAGGTTCTTCGCCGCTGCCTACAACAACAAGGCGTACGCACCGTCTTCAAATCAGACACAACTCTTAGTGCGACCGAAAGACACCCTTGCACCAACTAAACAAGACGGTGTCGTCTATAAAATTCCATGTGAGTGCGGCAAAGTATACATCAGGGAAACAGGGAGAGCGATGCAAGACAGGATAAAAGAACACGACAGAGGTATACGGCTTGCTCGTACACAAACCTCCGCAGTTTCGGAACACGCTAACGAAAGGTCCTATTTGGAAAGAAGTTAAGCTTATTGATCGTGACCCTCACTGGTACACACGTAGGGTCAAAGAGGCCAGTCCGGGACATAACCAGAAATGGGTATATGGTGACGTCATCAGAAAACGCAATATGGCCGCCAAAGCTGGGCACACTATATTTAGTCATTTCTGAGCTCTTTTCTCGGTCGTAAAGGACCCTTTTCCAAAAAGACCTTGCACACAATAGCACTAAACAAAGAAGATGCAGTCGAGTGGGGAACTAATGGCGTCGTTTAACGTGTTGAGGATTTTGAGCACGAGAACCGTCGCGAGGTTCGCTAAGTTCTATTCGATTACATAGCGAGTGGGCATCAGATAAGTGGAAAAACAAGGTACGTAGCATTTTTTCGTCTTTCCAAAAAAATATCACGAATATCTTTATAAAATTTGCCTTTAATTGATGGTATTTGCGTATGGTAACGCGGCTGCATTGTCGGTAACACGGCTTTCGAAGTAGCAGTGGAGTTTCGGCTAGCCCGTTGGCCGATCGAAGGCTGCCGTGACTCGAATTTCACGCTATGTTCCTTTTTCCCGTGTAGTCAAGGAAAAGCACCGTGATTGTAGATTGTGTGGGAGTGAAAAAGAAGCTGAAAGAAAGCAACTAAAAAAATGGGAGACGAGACCCTGCAAGCTGTAGGCTGCATTGGAAACGGTTCTCTACTGTCGTGAGAAATTAGGGTTATAAAAGCTGTGTACAGCATGCAGAACAAAATGTTATGATATTCTGGCAGTAGAAATTTGAATGAGCTTTTAGATGCTCATTTCATCATCTAGGTCAAATGTGCTTTTTGGAAAATATTTGTGGTGCTTTCTTGCAGAAGCAGCTGCAAGATGTTTTTATTCACGACCTAAATTTTTTCTTCCAAATAAATTTTGACATATTTTATTTACTCGATCAGCTCTCACTTCTGGCACTGCTGTAAACTGGTGTTGTTTTTTGTTTGATGCTGATGTGATTTGAAGACTTGCATCATTTTGTTTTCTACTTTATATTTAAATTAATTTACTAATTTGCTATTACTATCATAAAACAAGACTAATAAAAAAAAGTATTTGCAACAACATGCTCAGAGGTTACTTCAGATTTAACAACAAGAGTTGCTTTTTTCCAGGTTATACAGAGCTGCTTACCCAGAAGAACTGGCACAACTGGAGTGTTTTGATGGAAGATGTTTGCATAAATAATAAATTATTGTCAAAAGAAGCATTGTTAGTAATGCCTTTTCATTATTTTTGTGCAACTATAATAACCGTGTGGGGTTGCCAGGCTGGGAATTGAAAATGCAGAGCACTGGGGAGTCAAAGGAAAGGTTGGTATCGCTCGAAGGGGATGATACCTCAATACTGCCCCCAAAACTACGGCATGAAATGCAAGCATTCCTAAGTTTAGCCTTCAACCTTCCCACTACTTTGCATACCCTGCTTAATAGACAAGCTAGGGAAGCGGGTGAGTCTTCTCCCCGGGGAGATTAGAATAACTTTTTCTTACATGATGATAGCTCCAGTGAGTCAAGAATAATATTGCTCTCCAGATTTTTTTTCATTGTAATCGTAGAAGAGACCAATCTGGACATGACAGAAGTTGACGGCTTTAAGATCCCATTATGAAACATCTACACCACACACACAACAATGATGGAAATATTTTTATTTCTTCAGTTACAACCCTAAGTAATACCATGATGTATTACTAGAATTTATTATTATGTAGTATGTATTATTAGTATTCCATCCTCCATACTCAAAGTGATATCCAAATCGGCAGTTGACAACCCCTCTCTCCTTCCATATGAGAGTACACCCTGGGTGGTTTGAACACTTTCATGGTGAAGTCGAGTGATCATGGGGTGGAAAAATTTTCCTTGAATGAAGTTGAATTATTCCCTGCAATTGTATGTGCTTATTGCTGTTTTACATAAGTGTTTGTAAGTCATATCTTGTCACAATATAAAAACGTTTATTAGCAATGCATAGCTTATCACAACTTAAAATGTACTTCCTGTAAAGATATTGGGAGAATAAGATCTTCAAACAAGATTTAACAGTTTGCTTACACTTCTGATCAGTGTAGGTTACTTACTACTTGGATAGTGTCATCAGCAATGAAAAGTGATCTTGCTAGCCATCTGGTCTATATTAGAGAGATCCTCTTCATTGAGTTGTGGGTTAGCAAACAATTAAAGGAATGGTTTATTTCATTCCAAAGCTAATTCAGGGGCTTGTTTCAGTTGTTTTTTGCATTGACACTAACTAGTCAAACTAGTACCCTCTCTAATAAGTGCTCTTATTAATGGTTATATACAATGTATAATACAATAATGATATAATAAATAGAATTTCGTTCAGAAAGGAATAGTGCCCAAGAATCAAAAACTAATAAACTCAAAAAAATTGGTTTGACTTATTTTTTCTGATATACATGTATTTGCTCTTTTCATTCTTCTAAAACAAGAAGTTAAGACGGATTCCGCTCAACGTTCGAGCAATAAGTGCAAAAAATATTTACCAAAAAAATACTCATAGCACGGTAACATTTTAAATGCTATTTGAAACATCTCACTCTAGTTCACTTGCCCAAGTGACCCCGCGATGAAATTCTCAAGCATTCTCAAGAAAATTATTTCAAATCTCGGAAAAGTACGCTAAAAACGGGCGCCATTTTGTTTTGAACTGAAATGAAGCGTCTTTTTAATTGAAATATTGATAACTTCAAATCCAGTTTTCTCTCGCGGGGTCAGCTTGGGAGCAAAAGTAACGATAAGTTCTTCTTATCTGTTCTCAAAATGTGACAGTGCTGCAAGTATTTTTTTGGTAACTTAATTTTTGCACCTACTGCTCGAACGTTGAGCGGAAATCGTCTTAAGTTTTAATTTCTAGGCAGCTATGAAAAGTGTCTTTGAATTAATTTTTTGAATGTTTGTCCCCATGCGACTAAACATGTAAAGGCAAACAATTTGGAGAGCATTAGAATTTAGACACAAACACCCCATACATTTAAATTCCATTCAGTTAAAAAACAAGGTTTTACATTGTCTAGCAAACGAATGCAATCAGTAATCGGTTCAACTGACTAAAACATCCAGGAAATTGCAATATTGGTAGATTACAATCTATATTAGTTACTGCACAAAGAACTGCTGACACCATAGACTTGTATGTATATGTGTTATGGAAATACAGAGCCATAAGCTTTTAAGCTTGCATTGAAAGACTTGGTCACTATTTTAAATGTCTTAAATCTACATTTGAACATTGTGTTCTGTAATTATGAGTCAAATAATGCAAAAGAAAATGGTATCAACAGAATTTAGTGCCATGTTTAAGCAACTTAGCTTATTAAGAACCAGCATTGGTGACTTGATATTGCTCTGCTGTTTGAGTGTCAGTCTCCCTCAGCTGAAGTCATTGAACAATGTGTTGAATACAGTCAATGTCTACAACAAAACATAAATGAATGGTCAAAACCAGCTTATCTGAATGATGCTGCATATAAAACATGCTTAAAGAGCAATATTCTTTTAAGTTATACTACTCTAACAGTCCACAAGCTGTAAGCTCAAGTTTCATTTACTTCAGACATTTCACAACTTAGGAGATCCTTTGAGCATTTAAACAAGGACTCAAATCCTCTGTCATTCTTAGTTACTTTTAAAAAATGTGCACAAGCTAAAGCCTGGTAGAAAAAGTATCCAGATTTAAGCTCAAGCTTTAATAAATCGATTAATAAAGGACGTCTGTCTGCCTGCTTCAGATCCTTAAACATTTGCAAACATTTAAGCTGCTTAACTCAGAAGCACATGGTCGATCTTTACTTAAAATAATCATTAATTTTGAATCCAATCTTTCAAAATTATCATTTGCCTTCAACTTACCTCAGCCTAAGGGTAGCTGATCCACGTTTTGCCGCTCTGATTCTTCATTTCAAGCTCAAAAGACGCAAACATTTCAAGCCACGAACTGAACACAAAAAATCGCGCCGAAACCGAACAAAAACGGTCACTATCTGAGCCCGCAGTGGTCTAGCTGCTGACCGAAACAACCCAATTTGTTTCCAGGCTCCTCAGAAATGTGTTGTCAATTTCAAGATGGCGGTTGCTCTAATGGGCCACGTTATCAACAAACTCCGCTTTCTTTCCGATTTTAAAGCTAACATAATGCAAGAAAAGGATCAAAAATCATTTTTTGACTTATACAGTGGCTCTAAAGAAATTGACTTCTTGGAGAAGTTTGGAATCGGGCCTGTTATTCTGAAAAAGTTACACGGTGTTGTCTCCCATTGCAAACAGACAATCAACAGGTAAACTGCTTTTCTTGAGTACAGGATTTTGATTATTTATCTGTAAATAGTGCCCCATTTTCACAGTTGCCAAGCAGAAAAAGAAATATCCTTACAGCATAATTCTTGCTCAATCTCGGGTTAAAGCTGTGTTTGATAGCTGTTTATACCTCAAGATGCAATGCGTGACTGGACACAATATTTTTAATAGCACGTTTAGTGTAGGAATTTCAAGTTTACTACACTTTCAAGGCGATTAAAAATTTCTCAGTTCCAGATCTTTTAAGGTGAAGTCTTTTAATATATGAGTGGCTGAAGAATCAGTTTTTATTGTAACTTCAGAGACATTTAAAATGCTAAAAATAAAACATCTAGTAGTGACCTCTAGTAGAGTTTCTTTGATGTCTCGATCTTATGACGGGATTAGCATTTTAAAACAACCCATAACTTTCACTCCATGAGAAAAATGCTAGGCTTCTCAAGACTACTTTTCAATGCCAGAAAATCCAAGAAAGCCTGGCTAACATCTTAGTGGTCAGGAAAGCGGAGTTTTTTTGTTTGTTTGTTTTTTGTTTTGTTTTTTTGGCCAAGGTTGCCGAGAAAGTCTGGCCTTGGAACTAACATGGCTGAGAAAGCCGGACTTTTGTGGCCAAGGTTGCCAAGAAACCTTGGCCGTGGCCAGGCTTGCCAGGCTTTACCAGGCCGCATTTTCCTGGTAAGCGTGGGCAAAAACCCGCAAAGCCCGGCCTGGCCAGGCTTTGCCAGTCTGGCCGAGTTTTTGACCGGGCTCCTGATGCAAGGGGAGAAAGATTATAAATGGTACCGTCCGCTTCAGTTTAGTAAGGCGCAAGTAACACAACAATCCCAACCACAGATCCACACAGCTTCGACTATGCTAATTCTCTGATGAATGAGTACTTTAATTTAGATACAACGAATACCGCGCTTTCTGCTTTTATAAACTTGAGCAGAAAATTATTCTCGGCGCAATAGAGGCCGAAACGTCTTCGTTGATGGTATAATTACATGCCAGCCGTAAGCAAGCTTTCAGGACGCTTCGGCTGTCCTAGCTAATACTTGGCGAATAAGACCTCATCCGAATGAAGAAAATTGTCTATATTTATGTTTGAGCCCTTTCTTTAAACGAGACCTGCGAGCTGACAGCTGAGCTGAAATCGAAAGCTTTCGATCTGTTTTTCGCTGTAGTCTCTCCTGGAACTTAGTCCATTCGCGGTCAAGGTAATGTTTTGGTCATGTGTGAACCAATCAGATTACCAGAAATTTTATATCCAGTTCTGGTTATGGCCCGGACTGGAGGCTATCCATATAAGACTTCATCCTAATAACATCAATAGAGACAGTGGAATCGAAATTCCAGAAGCTTGGATACCTACGATCAGAAAGCACAACAGCCGACCAACCACAAAACGGACCTGTGAGGGAACAACATCTAATAGTCGGAATAATAATGAGGATCGAAATGCACCAATAGCAGCGAACCATCATGCTACAAATAGCGACACGAAAACAATTGACCTCATCGCCTGATGAAGACTAGCAGTATTGCAGTCGAAACGTCGCGATCAACAACTCAAAGCGATTCCATCGTGAGACAAAAGAATAAACGTTCATCTTACCTATCTTACACCACGATGAACAATAAACACATCTTTAATGACAATATTATAATTATAATAAGAACCTTCCCAGAATGCTTTGCACCAGAAAAATCTCAATGCAAAATAACTTAGTTTATAACATAGAGGGAAAAATTACTGAATGCTGATTGGTTGAGACAGAGGGCATTTTTTCTTAATTTTCTTTCGGACGAGGGCAAAATTACTAATTCGTGATTGGCCAAGCGCCAAACTTACTCGCGTTTGATTGGCTGAGCGCGAGAGCGCGCCATTTGCATTTTGTAGGCGTCTTGAAACGAAAAACGCATTTTGAGTTGTTCAACACAAAGATCGCTTCAAAGTTTGACTTTTAACCGAGATGGTTGTTAAAAATGGAATGGAAATCGGGTGTTTGCTTGAAGAGGAATTCCAATAGGTGAACCTATATGTGTTACGGGAAACAGCAAATTGTTATTTGTTTTAAAACTACTGAAAACTTTGGAGCGACGCGGTCGATAACTTTTCCAGCGAGAGGAAGCTTTGCAACTCAGGTGAATAAAATTTACTTAGTTAATCGAGTTATAAGTGTGTTTTGTCAATGAACTAGAATTTGTATTTATCTATTAGGATGTACATAGTGGTCAGTCTTTCTTGTTCCGTGCGCTTAGCAACAGTTAAAATGCTTGTTTGGTGAATTGTTTACGAGCGGGTACTTTTATAATTATTCTGAGGGCCGGCTGATTGTGTTTCAACGTGCATGGAAAGTTTTCCGAAAATTTTGCCCTCTGTGTTATAAACAAGTAATCGCATTGAGTCCTCGTAGAATTAAGGATAAATTTCACTTGTATTTTCAAAGTTTTCACAAATTAAAATACGCGTGGAAATTTATCCTTAATTCTACTCGGCCTCATGCGATTACATATACTAATTTGTGGTCGAAGAGAATGCTGTACCATGTGTTATTTACAACTTCGTGAAAGTTATCCCTCATATTAACGTTAGGGTGATGACGTCATTATTCACGTGACTATGGCAAAGAATATGTTTTAGCTCACTACAAGAACAGGCCTCCATCAATTCAAAAGCAGATAACGTGCCCTGATAGTCATTGGAATGGGCAATATGGAAATTGCCAGTTGACATTTGGCATTTGAAAGTTAAGGTGGCTCTGTACAGGAGCATTTCCCAGGGGACTGGTAAGGAGTCAGTAGCTATGGTAGTTTAAGGCGGAGAGAAACAAAGCTTGACTGGTTAATAGAAGTTCGCATGAAAATAACGACCATGATATGCTCACTGTTGTGACGTCATTGGTCACGTGACCAGAACGCACAGAAAATTCAAATCACTTTAAAACTGCTTTAAGCCCAATAAATTCGTAATTTTTCACAGTAATATTGCAGACAAAATTGCAAGTTATTCAAAAACGTCCATTATTATTTTTCCTTTTGAAAAAAGCACGATGAAAAATGAACCTTAAACTTTTGATAATCTCCTGTTTTGTGAGGTTTTAATATAAACGTAAGAACGAATCAGCATATTTGGTTTCAAACTATGCTCTTTCTAACTACGTTAACAGTTTTTTTTTTTAAATTCGTTTCCATATAGCTTAGGGATGTGAATTTGCAGGCAGGCGGAGTACTGGGCACCAATGTCACGGATTGCTTAGGAAGACTGGTGCACTTTTTAGGCGCGGCGGCATAGCTAGCGACAAAAGCTGAAAAATAGGGTGAACAACCTCGTACCCAGGGTCCTCTCTCTTCCTCCCTCGAGAAAGTACCCTGGTTTCGGCTGGTCACGTGTCTCCCTTAAGCAAACAGCTCCCCACCAGGGTGGACTCGCTTTTCTTCAAGAAGCGAAGGGAAAAGCGAATGCAAATCTTTTCAAACTGGCACGAAGACAGAGGAATGGAAGTCATTCGCTCACTTTTTTTCAAACACAGGGACGCTGAAAAAATCTGCGGTCTACTATCTGCGGCGTTTCAGAAGCACAAATAATGCAGATTTCCCATCAACAAAATATTTTACGGTAGGCTCGATCTGTTTTGAATTTGCCGAAGGCGTTTGATAAGAAGCTGCTCGTTTTGCCCGAACAAAATGTCACACACTCATTTGTTTGCTATATATTTTATTTATTAGCCTAATACAAGTAAAATTCTGATAATAAAAGCCCACGCTGCACTTGTGTATTTTTACCTGCAAGCTTCAATGTAATGGTATAATCCTGCAGACCAGAGTACAACCTTAGCTTCTTATCAACAAAGCTCTTAATTATAAATGCTATTTAGTTTAGCACATTTTCCATTTTGTCATGTCACTGTTTTGTGTTTTGTTAGGTTCTTTTTCGGTCAATCGGCGGCGTGAGAGCAATTTCGCCTACTCGACAGGAATAAAACAAATTACCTTCAAATTCTTACAAGAAGGGTGGTTTCAGTCGGTTGGCGTGGCGTATTTAACCTGATTTTACCATCGCGCCGTTTGTCTGTCTTGTGTACGGTTGCCGAAAATTCTGGTACTCCTTGGAGCTGCCAAAAATAATTTAGTCCTTCCTAATCCTTGACCGCTCCATTTCATTTCGAGCTCCGTAAAGCATAAAGCCGACGGCTCTCCTTGTTGTACATTTGTTATGTTGTGACTCGTGCCGGCTTCCGTTGACTATGGCGCGACAGTGTTTTGAAATTCAGAGACTTGTAAACGTGTTTTTCTGAGTCGAAAATAACATGGACCGCTTCGATGTCGAACTTTCGTATGTAATGACGAAATACTTGTCTATAAAAGGAGTTCTTGTCACCACAAATATTTCTGAAAAAGCTTACATCACCTCCGGTACTTTCCACCAC
Source organism: Siderastrea radians (assembly GCA_964017195.1). NCBI lineage: Eukaryota > Metazoa > Cnidaria > Anthozoa > Scleractinia > Rhizangiidae > Siderastrea > Siderastrea radians. Next base: position 52,700,694 of record OZ024888.1, read on the forward strand.
TCTGACACTAGTGACAATCTTACACTTTGCTACCCCTCCCCTGTAGCACATTCTTGTTAGCACCCAGATTTTGGGTGCCACGCAGGGGGGGCTGGCAGCGAGGTCTGGAACCGAGTTTACATGATCGCCCCAGTAAAGAAATTTGGCCGAGTAGGACTGTGTACTAATTTTATTCAAACAAACATGGCGGTGGCGAGGAAGTAGAATTAGCCGAATTAACCGTTATTTGGTGTACGCGCGTTTGTGTTGGTTCAGCATTATTTCCGTTATTCCAAGTTTAAACATTCAAGGGAAGGTTTCGATCGCTTTTTTTTATCTTTGTGTCTATCTGATTTGGTTGCCCTTTCTGCTTTTTCTGGTACTGATTTTACGAGTTCTGAAGCATTTTCTGACACATTTCACAGCGGCCAGATTCGCTCTCCTGTTTCACTAACAATTGTCGCTCGAGACTTTGTCCTTGTTTCATTTACATACACTGTAGATTTTTCTTTCTTTATAGGATCTACCCAGGAGGAGTCAACAATTAATTGTGGAGGTTTTGTTGATCCAAATTATTTTCTATGCACAGTCATGTAAATATGTATATTCCGCCGAGATTAGGTCATTAATCACCTTCAGCACGTGCAGAGCAATGTGTTGCAATAGGACTTGTTGCTCATTGGTCGCTGGGTAATATAAAGGGAAAAGGACGCTCATAACTCGTGGTTAGTTAATTCAAACCGACGAAGAGGGAACTTTAGTTGGCGTCGTCTTTGTTTCCATCAACCCCGGCTCGAACTGTAGATTCATGGAAGAACAAGCTCCTATTGCAGCTCCTGCAGCGGTTCTTGCAGTGCTACAAGGTGTAGAAGATGAACTAGCACCGAATCCACCGGCACCGAATGCACCGGCACCGAATGCACCGGCACCGAACGCTCCAGCGGCAGATGGACAAGTCGCTAAGGTATTTATTTCTTGTTTGCTTAAACTTTTGTCGCTAGTTCGCGAAGCTTATACTAGGGGTTTGGTCGCCTGGTCGGGTTTTCTGTAGTAATGTCGTTTTCCCTTGTTTTGCGTTCCTTGGTATTGCGGTGAATTTAATTCTAGTTACAGGTTCCCAAGTTTGTTTTATATTATTGCCTCGTTGGTCTTTCTATAGTTTTATCCCTTCATTTTGTTTTGCTTTGCTGGTTTCTAAATTTTTTATTACTGTGTTTATGTTACAACGGGTAGTTTATACCGTATGGCTTCGCTGGATAGAACATCGGGTTTAATATTTGCTGTAGTCGCGTCTGTGAAAGCACTGAATTGTTATTGTCTGTTACGAAACTTGCCGTGATCGAGGCAGTATATATACATCACATTAGAATGCAGGCCCGTGATCGTGGCTGCTTGAAAATGATACGCTGGCCCGTGATCGAGGCAGCATGAGAAAAGGGGAAATCTGGCCCGTGATCGAGGCGGTATAAAAAAAAAATGATAACGCAGGCCCGTGATCGTGGCTGCTTGAGGAAATGATAAAACTGGCCCGTGATCGTGGCAGTATAAAATGATAACGCAGGCCCGTGTTCGTGGCTGCTTGGGTAAATGATAAAACTGGCCCGTGATCGTGGCAGTATATAAAAAAAAATAATAAAAAAAATGATAACGCAGGCCCGTGATCGTGGCTGCTTGAGAAAATGATAAAACTGGCCCGTGATCGTGGCAGTATGGAAAAATGATAACGCAGGCCCGTGATCGTGGCTGCTTGAGAAAATCATATAATGGGCCCGTGATCGAGGCAGCATGAGAGAATGATAATGTAGGCCCTTTATCGAGGCTGCTTGAGAGAGTGAATCGATATAATATGGGTTTATTGAGTCAGTTATAAGCTAACTTTCTGTGTTGGCTTTAGATCCCCAATATGGAGGATTTCGCGAGGAGAATTCAGAAGCTAGAACAATCGCAGCAAGCGACTGTTGATGGTATCATCGAAAAGATTATGCAGTTGGTGAAGTCAAAGGCTGTACCATTTAATAAGGACCAGGTGTTCGAGCAGATTTTAAACCTGAAGGTTGTGGCTCTGGAAATCAAGCACCCTAAAGCCAACTACTACTCTACAGTGTTCCAAGCTTTACGTGAGAAGATGGGTGGTTCAGATGTTTTGGCTCTTCTTGGAGACAAAGACCAAGAGAAGGTGCTTGATGCTATGACAAAGGTCGACAAGGCCCTGAGGGTCCCATCCTTTTCGGCTACACCCACGTTCCGAGGTCGTGATCGTGGTAGATCTCTAGGCGGTCTTCAGTGCTTCTATTGTAAGGGTTATGGTCATTACCAGAGAAATTGTCAAATGCGCTGGAGAGATGAGGGAAAGCCACCACCAGCAAAGAGAGGGAGATGGTTCAGGGGGTCGCCAGTGTGATCGGACAGATTAAATCTGTGGTTTTAAGTTCAGTTGAACCATTTGCGTGTAATAAGAATAAAAATAAATGAATTACAAACAGTATAAAATTGATTCGTGTGTACAAAGTTGATTTCCTTTGTTACTGTTATTTGGTATTTTTAGGCCATTTCTTAGTCTTTTATTTCATGGCATATGGGTACCACAACAAAATTTTAGTTTTATCTTCGATGAGGGTGAGCAACTCCCATGGGCTAGCCTTATTGCTGGGCAGTCTGTGGACGTTCCTTTCGGGGCGTGGGAAGTTACTCTCTCCTGATCGGGGACCTCATCTTTAGTGGTTAGATTCTCTTGGGAGGGATAATTTCGTTTGGGTTTTCAGTTTCCCATAAGTATTTTTCCCAATTATTTCGCAGATCCGCCAGGTCAAGCGGAGAAGGATCTGCGAGGGCTTTGAAATTCCTGCCTGGGAAAAGATAGATGAGGAATTTGATCATAAATTATCCTGTTGTCAGCCTCCCAATGAGAACTTATTTTCGACTACTATAGATGGGGTCCTCGTTCAGGAGGGAGTTACAGAGATTCCCACTATAAAGGACGTTCTAGTTTCCGAAGAGGTGCCTGATTTATCTCTGTTGCGATTTCGTGACCCCGATCATTTTGTGGCTGGCGGCGTTCACAAAGACCCGTCCGCCTGGCAGAAGATTTTGATTAACCATCCGAAGGGTGACCAAATACTTAATTGGATCTCGAGCAAAGTAGACGTGCATGATTTTGTGAATCACTATTCGGGTACTTTTAAGGGTGAATCATACGACTCTGATTTTCCTCCGCCTAAATATTTCCGGAATCATGCATTGTGTAAGAAGTTTTCTACCTTCATTTCGGATGCGATTCTCAAACGTCTGGCGATGAGTTCCGTCAGGGTTTGGGGAAAAGTTGATCTGGACGAACCACCGTACCTAGTTCTTCCGCTCACGGTAGAGCCATCCAAGCCGAGATTATGTTTGGACGCCAGGTTCCTCAATCTGTGGATGAAGGATTGTCCTTTTTCACTTGATAAATTAGTGGATGTGAAGCGCTATATCTACAAAGATTCGTATTTTACGAAATGTGATGATAAGTCAGGATACGATCACGTCCACTTGCAGGAGTCCTCAGAGGTGTTGTTCGGTTTTGAATGGGGTGGATGGTGGTTTGTCTCCACAACTTTGCCATTTGGATGGAAAGAGTCTCCATATATTTACCATACTATGGGATTGGCTGCATCCAGCTATTTAAGGTCATGTGGAGTTCCTTGTTCATTGTACATTGATGATCGACTTAACGGTGAGGTTTTTGCTCCAACTGGCCCTTGGTCTTTATCTCCTTCAGCTCGCACGGAAAAGTTCAGGCTGGAGGCAGCGAAAGTAGCCATATTCATTGTTGCATCATGGTTAATTCAATTAGGGTACACAATTGGCATTCAGAAGTCCGTCTTGTATCCGGCTAAGCGTATAGAGTATCTCGGTCATGTGGTGGACTCTTCAAAGCAAGCTTTCGAACTTCCCGGGAGTAAAGTCGTTGCGTTCGCTACCTTAAGAGAAGAAATCCTGGCTTGCAAAAAAACGGTGAATGTCCGCACTCTTCAACGATTCCAGGGCAAATGTGTTTCATTTTCCTTAGCAGTACCTGGGGCTAAGTTGTTTATAAGAAATATAAGTTCAGCTATTGCTTCATCTCCTGGAAATGGACAAGTTAAGATGACTGATTCTCTTCGCGAGGAAATTTGCCATTGGCGTTTTCTCGACTCCTGGAAAGGCCACGTTCCTTGGCGTGAAGAGAGGCATGTTCGTTTATCGTTATCCACGGATGCTTCGGGATACGGTTGGGGATGCGTCATGCATTCAACGTCAGGTGATCAATCCTTTAGGGATTATTGGAATCCACAGCAGATTGGATTAAACATCTCTACCAAGGAAATGCTTGCTATCTCGAACGCAATAAAAGCCACTCCGGAGCATGTGCGGGACTGTCGGGTAGATGTACAGGTTGACAGTCAAGTAGCAATTGACATGTATAATGGCCAAGGGAGTAAAAACTCTCCTCAACTGACGGCAGCCACAAAGGAACTCTATTTCACTGTTGTTAACCGAAATCTGCAGTTAGAACTGTCTCATATCGCGTCAGATCGAAATGAGGCCGATGGCCCGTCGAGATGCCTTTCTGCGTTGGATTCAACACTTTCTCCAAGAGTGTGGGAGTTAATTGAACATACATTTGGTGGTCTCTGTGGTCATACATTCGATTTGATGGCGTTGGATTCTAACGCACAGAAGGAACCCCTTTGCCGCATTTCACCCCGTGTCCTAGTCCTCAGTCTAAGGGTGTGAACTTCTTCGCTCAGGACATTAATCATATCGGACCTGCTATGGCCAACCCGTACATTTTCCCACCATTTGGGTTGGTTCCTGCCGTACTAAGGTTCCTTACTCAATTTCGAATTCCATTCACAATTGTGGTTCCTGAACTTTACCCGCGACCATTCTGGTGGCCAATTTTGACAGGTCTTTCTCGGAAAGCAATTTGTCTAGGTTCAGAGGGTGATTGGGATGTCCTTAGATACCCGTCCAGGTCCGGGTACAAACCACGGGTTTGTCCTTTCAAGCTTTGGGCTTTTAGAGTTTCGAAATTCTAACCAACTAAAGTATGGTTCAAATCAACGAAGTTGTCCATATAGTCTTGAACATTGTTCGTTTTCTTTGACTTCAGTCTCTACCGAGAATTCCCAAGTTGTTCCAGCCATCGGTGGCTTGCCCACGTTGCCAGTACCCAAATGATGAAGGGTTTCGCTTTTGCCAGAGTTGTGGTTACAACAGGAAGACAGTTATATTGGACAAGGATGATGCCTTGAAACTTAAACATAAGGTGGATGAAGAACAGATTGCAGCGCGAGTTAAAGAGTTGATTCAAACACGTAACACTACTCGATATGCGAAGCAGAAGACAGCCTTGGAGATGGAGTTTTCTCGGTTCCTGTTATCTTTATCGTGTCAGAAAACTTTAAGTTCAGCTTTACCGTGTGATGTCGTGGCGTTTCTAGTGTGGAAGGATCAGGATGGAAGAACTTTGGTTCATAATCCAAGTTGTGAGTTTGTTTTACAGCGTAAGCGAAGTCAATGTGCTTGTCCCAAACGGCTTGCGTTTGGTACGGTAGACTCCTTAATAGGAAAACTTAGAGCAATTTTTATCCAGCACGGTAGGGGAGCAGAATGGCACTCTGTATTAGGTGTAGGTAACCCTGCTTCTTCTAGGTCAGTGAAGGATTATTTGGCTAATGTTCGTGAGGAGCAGTTGAGGGCACGAATTACCCCGCGCCAAGCAGATCCGGTTCTGCTTTCAGATGTTGAGATCCTTTCACGGCATATTCAGTCAAAATTAAGAAATCCTACTTTAGATCCTATTCAGGTTTTTGTGTTAGCCAGAGATCAAGCTTTCTTTAAGGCTCTGTTTTTCTCGGCGGATCGGGCAGCCGACCTGTTAGGTATCTCCACTCCGACAATTTTGCGCTTTCCAGATAATTCTGGATTTTTGTTTAATCATGTATGGACAAAAACGGTACGGTCCGGAGACGCCAACGTTTTTGCATTCAAGAGGGGTTCAAATAAGATCGTTTGCCCAGTCTGGGGTATTGAGTTATATTTCAAGATTTGTAGACTGTTAAACATTCGGCTGTCTTCAGGTTATTTATTTCGCTCCGTGTCTAAAAAAGGTACGGTAACGTCTTGCGCGTTAGACTCTTCTGCGGCTCAGGCTAGGTTGGACTCAGTTGAAACAGTTGCAGGGGAAACAGTTGAAACAGTGAAACAATTGCAGGGGAGTCTTTCGAGCACGCGTTTCACTCTACATGGTTTTAGAAGTGGTGCCGCTATGCACAGTCATGTAAATATGTATATTCCGCCGAGATTAGGTCATTAATCACCTTCAGCACGTGCAGAGCAATGTGTTGCAATAGGACTTGTTGCTCATTGGTCGCTGGGTAATATAAAGGGAAAAGGACGCTCATAACTCGTGGTTAGTTAATTCAAACCGACGAAGAGGGAACTTTAGTTGGCGCCCACCCACCCGCCCAGTTCAAGCCGGGGTTGATGCCATCTCCGGTATGGGAAGGTGTTCCGGGAACTTGCGGTTGATTAAGTGAAATACAAGTAACCTGTCTGTCCTGAGCTCCTTAGTTCCCGGAACCCTTTTCCCATATTCATGCCACTTCGTATCGGATTAGTTCCGGTCGGAGTTGTGCTTCCATATCTCATTAATGACAATAACCAAGGCGGAATAATACACTGTTTTGCCCAACTAATGTTACTACCTTACAGCCCACAGTCCTTAATGATGAAAAGCTGAGAGGTGATGTTTACAACACTTTGCTCTTTGACTTCACCACGTGAGTCACAGATATTGCCTACAGTGTGTAGGTATACCTGATAATAAAGCTCATTATTTTGGAGAAAAAGAAAAATTTTTCATTTAGATTTTGTCTATCACACCTCTAGCTGGGGTGAGAACTGAAACTTAAAGGGGCCAGGTTGCTCAACTGACAGCAATACTTCAGCCAGTCATTTCACATATTTACTTGGTGACCTTGGCTTCATATATTTCACCATGAATGGGTTTGTGGAAAATTGGCATTTGAATTCTGAAGGGACTTGAATTTTTCTTGACAGTGCAATTGATGTTAAACAGCTTTTGCAAACAAAACAATCATTTGGGGGTGGAGTTTGCAAAGGTTCTGGCAGTCTGTAAAGTAAAGATACTCTGGCAAACACACCATCACTTTGGATCTGGCAGGCGTTGGTTATCCAAGATGCATGTTGATAAAAATGTTTTGGGCAAAGGTTTTGGTTGTACAGGGACTTCGACTGATGACATATATATGGATAGCTATGTTAATCCTTAATTTTCTGAAAACACTTCAAAAGGACTGTTGCACACTTAGAGCAACCATGGTTGATCAGCCATCAGCTGGGGTTATTTCACATCTCCTTTATAAACAGTTACTGAATGCATGCCAGCCTCGTTTTGACACCCAGCAATACAACACTACTTTGACCTGTTTTCCCCTACCTTATCGGTAACAGTTCTGAAATAATGATCCTCACAGTTAAATGCATTCAACTTGAGCAGTCGAAAAAGCAACCTTGAAAAAATTCAGTCTCGACCAGGATCAAATTTGCCTTTTCAACTGCTCAAGTTGAAAACATTTAAAAACTGCAAGCCCTTTATGGCCACATTTGTTACATCAGGCAGTTCACACCTGATTTATTTCATATGTATCCATCTTCAAAAAAACTGAATTCTCCTTGGCAATTGGAACTGTTTCCTCATTAGAAGTACAAATGTCTGAAAGGGTGTGAGCAGAAGTCAATTGCTCTTTTAACAGAAGGGACAGTTTAGAACTTTTGCATTGTCTAATACTCCATTATTGCATAGTTCACCTGGTGTTACTGAACTCAAACTACAAATTTTTCGCTGAAGAAAAATGAAGAAAAATGGGCCTGAATGTCTTTCCTTTGAATTAAGCTTCTTGTACAGGCTCAAAGACAAAAAAAATCATGCAATTGCAAATCGTTCAATCTTTTCAGATTACCCTAGCAAATGTTTATAAACCTTCTCATTGGACAACTGCATGCGTAATGTGGGAAAATGCTTGGAAATGTGATAGTTCATTGCATTTTCCATTGAATTAAACTTAGCATGTCAGTATAATATATGGAACTAGGGAGTTTTCCTAAACCTAGGTGTATTTACTTTGCCAATTCTTTAAGTTCTCTTATCAAAACAAGCAAACCTCAGACAGCTCTGTTTGTAAGGGTTAGGTTAAGCATTCTTCTTTTGTTGGTTGTACTTTATAAGCTATCCTTTCCAGTTGCAAAATTCTATCATCTCAAATGTTCTTATTTTTCTTGTAATTGCAACCAACCAATATATTTGCAGAAACAACTGCCGCCAAGAAACACTCAAGCCAAAAAAAGAAGAATTCCATAAAATAAACGTGGTGTTTTACACGTAATTACGCTTACAGCTGTAAATAAGACGCAAAAAAACTTGAGACAAGTACATGTGAAAGTTCAAGCCCATTTTTCATACATTCTAAGCCTTCGCATTCGATTTTGTGTCTTCATTATGAAACAGACTTAAAGAAGACTCACAATCGAAATCTCCTCTTTTCGCTTTGTTGGCTGGAAGATTCCACAGTTTCCACAGTAAAAAGATTCCTATAAATCTTCCTGAGATGACGAAATCCACAATCATCTGCTAAAATATAGTTATAATCTGAGCGTAGTTTGTTCAACACTCAACTGGGAAAATCTCAGGCCGAAACTTGTCACTTGCATATTCAATATTGACTGCTCTACTAACCTAAAATAAAGCTGGTCCTTCATTCCATCGATTTTGATGGTCTCAGAAACAGAAATGGATCGAAAAGGAAGGTCGAAAGCTGCAACTTTAATGCCATTTCCTAGGTCAAGTGGCTGTTGACACCGCGAACGTTTATGTTTTCGATAACACAACCATCACGCTCATGTTCTTGACATAATACACAGCAGGAGTGTACACAGATCCAGAATTTAGAGAAATGTGGTACCCAAACGCTGTACTGTCGCCAAAAATACTAACAGCAAATAAACAATAACAAAAAACGAATTCCTTTTCCACAATCGAGTCACCACGAACAAAAAACACATATTCTCGAGTAGTTCGCGCGAGACTTCGTTGCACTTCGCGCATGCTCGTTAGGGTTTTCGAATGATTGACAGATTTCTTTACTGGGGCAATCATGTAGAGGCCAAAAGCGGCAAGATCAAAGGTAGCTGCCAGCCCCCCCTGGTGCCACGTGAGCAGCCGAAACCAGGGTACTTTCTCGAGGGAGGAACAGAGAGGACCCTGGGAACGAGGTTATGGGGTGAAAAGGTGTTAATGTGTTTTAGCTTTCTGTGGTCCATTTCTGCTAAATAATTGTTAATGGTTTCTCGGAAAGAGGACAGCACTCCATTTTTCGCTGCATTGCTCATGTCAGGTACGTGTAATTATAGCTTTTTATTGTCTTCGGTAAACAGCTTAATATATTAGCAGGGCTTTACCGATCGATCATTATAGTTTAATGTTTCATATTTATATAAATATCGTTAGTCCAGTGCTTAAATAATTCGAATAATTTGCCATTTTCGTTCCGGTAGCAAAAAGACGAAAGATAGACACTTAGGTTGGTAACTAAAGTTTATTAAGTTTCGTAAGTCTTTAAATAAACGTTATATGAAGTGATGTAGTTTTTGTACACTCTCCTGTGAATTGTATGTTATTTGTTGGCCAAGTAAAAGTGTAGCATCGCATCCTTTATGTTTTCAGTAACTTTAATTACAGCGTTGCTGTTAAAATTAATGTTTCAAACAGCTATTACTTAAAGCAAGAAGGTCAGGCTATTCTCCTTGTCACAGTATGTGTCACGTGACTCGCTCTAGCACGTGCTTTTATGTAAATGAGCAGCTCTCACCGAGCCGCCATGTTGATCGACTGAAATAAACTTTGGAAAGTATAACATGGTTGTCAGAAGCGGGATTCGTGACTAGAAGGTCCGAAGACATGCAAGCAAGAAACTGTAAGTTATCCTTAGCTAATTTAGCGAAGAGTTGGACGGAAGCGAGGAGAAATGAGCGATTTAATCGGCTTCGAATTACCGAAAATCGATTGGACTCCAGGTCCCGATTTAGCTCAAAGGTTGAAACGCTTCAAACAAAAGCGTGAATTACTCTTGGATGGTCCTCTGAAACCAAGGACTGACGAACAGAAATGTAAATACTTACTCCTATGGACGGGAGATCACGGACTAGATCTGTACAATACATGGAACTTGAGCGAGGAACAGCAAAAGAGCTTAGAAGAATACTGGAAGCGTCTAAGGAACACGTGAAACCCCAGTCAAATTACATATTAAATCGCTTTTACCTCCGAAGCTTGAAACAAAACAACCGTCCCTTAGACGAATTTCTTACTGAAGCGAAACTGTTGATCCAAAATAGTGGTTACTCAACAGACATGCATGATGAATTACTGCGTGATGCTCTTGTTTTCGGAGTGGACTCAGACACTGTACGAAAGAAATGTATTGCTGAAGGCAATAAACTAACCCTCCAGAAGGCTAGAGAAATTGCACGCACAGAAGAAGCTACTAAAATGCAGTTAGAAGCCATGGCAAACCACAGTCAAATCAACCTCCTCAACAAAAAAGATTTCAGCAAGGGTAAAACCCAGCCACGAAACAAACCATCAAAAGGGCAAAAAGGCCACAAAGGGAAAGAACATAGACAAACTGACAAACCCAAAGCTGAATGTGGGAGGTGCGGTGGTAGACCACATGCAAAATTGCAGAAATGTCCAGCAATCAATTCCGAGTGCTATAATTGCCATAAAGTTGGACACTACCAACACATGTGCTTTAAAACAAAACCTTCAGGTGTAAACACACTTCATGGTGAAAGCAGTAACCCAGCGGAATCTGACCTGGATGACAGAGTTTTCTTAGGAACATTGACTGCAGAACACTGTTCAGACACAAATGATTGCACAGGTGAAATTGACAACATCCAGTCACACCAAGACCATACCAAAGCATTAATTGAAATGCAGCTAACCGCAAAGCCAACCCATAGGCACACCACACCGATAGTATGCAAACGTGACACAGGTGCAGAGATGAATGTAATCTCCAAGCAAGACTATGAGAAAGTGGTAACAGACCCCAGACAAAGGCAACTTGGTCCACCACAGTGTAAGATTACCACTTATGGAGGACATAATATAAGGAACCTTGGCTCTTGTCAGTTGTACATACATCACAGAGGAGACATAAGGGCAGTCACCTTCGAGGTTACCGAAGTCCCTAGTCCAGCAATGTTGGGATGCAAAACTTGCAGCGAATTAGAACTTGTTCAATTTAACTGCAACCTAACACAGACACTGGAGAGCAACAAAGCTACCAAGTCCCCACCCGGCAACCAGCCGAATGACAAACCACACACACCGCTCACCAAAGAGAAACTCCTCACTGGTTTCCAAGACCGTTTTGAAGGGCTAGGAGAGTTCCACATGAAAGCATACCACACAACCCTAGAGTCTGGGGCAGAACCTGTCATTCACCCCCCACGGTCAGTTCCAGTCCACCTACGGGACCTCTACAAAGAAGAGATTGACAAGATGCTCGAGTTAGGTGTCATCACCACGGTTGACACACCCACAGACTGGGTAAATAGCATTGTCCTGTCAGAGACCACCAATGAAAAGGGAGAGATCACAAAACTGAGAGTCTGCTTAGACCCCCGTGACCTAAATAAATGGATCAAGAGAGAACAGCACTATACCAAAACAATCGACGAGGTGGTGACCCAACTGAATGATGCTAAATTCTTCACCTTAGTTGACGCCAAGAAAGGATACTGGCACGTCCCACTAGATAAAGCCAGCTCGTACCTAACTACATTCAGTACCCCCTTTGGTAGATTTCGATTCACCCGGCTACCCTTTGGCCTCATCGTTTCTCAGGACGTATTCCAGAAACAGCTCGACTCAGCACTCGAAGGCCTTAGCGGCGTCACGGGCATAGCAGACGACACATTCGTCTTCGGTTCCACGGAACAGGAACACGACGAGAATTTAGCCGGCCTCATGGAGCGAGCCCGACAGAAGGGCATAGTATTCAACAAAGATAAATTACAATTCAAACGCACAGAAGTCCGTTTCTTTGGCCACACTTAGACCCCCCAAGGTGTGAAGCCCGACAACAGTAAAGCAGCAGCCATTCAAAGCATGCAGCCCCCAGAAGATGTCAAGAGCCTACAGAGCTTCCTAGGCTTAGTAAATTACCTCACAAGGTATTCAGCTCGCCTGGCTACCATTACGGCACCTCTCCGCGAGCTCACAAAGAAGGAAGTGGCCTATGTGTGGGGCCCAGAGCACGACCGTGCATTCGCTGCAGTCAAACAGGAAGTATCAACCCTCGGTGTGCTAAGGTACTTTGACCCAAAAGCAGAAACAGTAATCCAGACAGATGCTTCATTGAAAGGCCTTGGTGCTGTACTCCTACAGCAAGGTCAACCCGTGTGCTATGCGTCTAAAGCGCTTACTGAAACAGAGCAGAGGTACAGCAACATTGAGCGTGAAGTACTGGGACTAGTATGGGGACTTGAGAGATTTCACTATTTCATCTACGGCAAGCCATGCACTATCCACACAGACCATAAACCACTAGAGGCAATCTTCAAGAAGAAACTATCCAGTTGTCCAGCAAGATTGCAAAGATTTGTACTGAGGGCACTCAAATACGATGTCAAAGTCACCTATGTCAAAGGCACTGAAGTCCCAATTGCAGACGCACTGTCGAGAATCTCGCCACAACCTACACCAGACAATGGTCAACTACCACAGCTCGACATCCACTATGTCACTAAAACACTTCCTGCGTCACAAACAAAACTGCAGCAGATCCGGGATGAGACTAACGAGAGAAATGCCCAGAAGCACTCCATGACTACTGGAACTTCCGCGAAGAGTTAACCATTGAAGACGGGCTTATACTAGAGGGAGACCGCATCGTCGTTCCGTCAACACTTCGAAGGGAGATCCTAAACATCATCCATCAAGAACATCTGGGCCAAGAAAAATGCCTGCTGAGAGCTAGAACCTCTGTCTTCTGGCCCGGCTTGACCAAAGATGTTATCAACCTAGTCAAGGAATGTGACCCCTGTCAGAGACACCAACGCCAACAGCAGAAACAACCAATCATGCAGCCAGAACCGCCAAACTACCCTTGGCAAAGATTAAACTCTGACCTTTTCGAATTCAAAGGTCACCAGTATCTGCTAATCTCAGACCAGTATAGCAAATTCCCTGTCATCAGAAAGCTAACCAGCACGAGCTCACAGGCGACAGTCACACACCTTAAGAGTATCTTTGCAGAACACGGCATCCCTGCCCAATTAGTAACTGACAACGGACCACAATACAGTGCAAAGGAATTCCAAGATTTCACAGAATCCTATGGTGTAGAGCACATCACAAGCTCCCCACACTATCCACAGGCAAACGGGTTCTCTGAACGCATGGTACAGTCAGTGGAAAACATACTGAAGAAATGTGACGAAGAAGGTGGAGATCCTTACCTAGGGCTGCTATCATACAGAGCAACACCTATTGACCATCACCTGAAATCACCAGCAGAACTGCTAACCAATAGGAAGTTCAAAACACTGTTACCCATGTCAAATCGCGCAAGCCTTACAGCCGATTCAGGGAATGTTAAGGAACAGTTGAGGAAGCGACAAGAGTACTATGGTCACTATTACAACCAGAACGCAGGCCCAACCCTCAAACCACTTCACCCAGGCCAGCCAGTACGAATTCTTGATCACCAGACCAAGACCTGGGAACCAGGAACTGTCCTGAGAGCAGCAAAAGAACCAAGATCGTACTAAGTCAAGAACAACACCACAGAAGGTGTGTACCGCCGTACAAGATCACACCTTAGGCCAGATGTCGCAAAGCCCTGCATGCCCCGCCCTCCGCCAGTACAAGAACCGACGGCAATTACGCCACCAGTGTCACTACCTGAGGAAGCGACGCCACACACGAGCACCATTGGTCACCCACCCGAGAACGGTACAGAGCCTGGACCCCCTGCAAGGATTCTGTAGCACTCAGGGACAAGTGGCGGATACATGACCAGATCCGGGTACACAGTGAATCCACCGGATAAGTTGAACATTTAAATAGTGAAAGCTAATGTTTATTGTTACAGAGTTGAGTTAGGGCGCAGATCCGGGCGCACAGTGAAAACACGAGATAAGTTGGACATTTAAATGAACACTAATGTTTATTGTTACAGAGTTGAAGTTAAGTTGTATAAGCATTAGATAGTTATTACTTGATTCATGAACATTAATCTAGCACGAACGCTTGAGGACTTATATGATATATAATATTGTCATTGAGAGGGGGATGTCACAGTATGTGTCACGTGACTCGCTCTAGCACGTGCTTTTATGTAAATGAGCAGCTCTCACCGAGCCGCCATGTTGATCGACTGAAATAAACTTTGGAAAGTAGAACACTCCTAATGTTGATACTGGCAGATAAGCTTAAATTCTTTTGTGTAGCATCATTTAAGCTTACGTGTTGTAAACATCTCATAACAACATAACATAACACATAACATCCTTTATTTTATCTCCAACTCCATTTGTTTATAAGCTGGGCTTTTCGTCACTGCTTGCAAATTATTTATATACATCTAATGACTCACGAATGTTTCTTAGACCAAGTAAGGTTCAAAGCTATAGTTGGCATGATTTGATGACAAACAACAAATTCACAGTTGATCCACGTCACGCGTGAACGGAAACTCTAAAATTCAGAACAACGTGACGAGTCACGTTCTCCATATTTTCGAATCTGTCACAGATTTTTCGAAATGTTCAGACCTGGTTATGTTAATGCCTTAGGTCGGAAGAACAGGCCATGTAGGCCTCTCCACAAGGAAACGAGAAGACGAATAGTTAACAATTATCCTACGAAATCGCGCGGAATATCACCTGATACTTAGCCGATGAGGCCGTAGGCCGAGTTGGCTAAATCAGGGGATATTCCGCAAGATTGAGCAGGATAATTGTTTTATTATTCAACAAATTCCCATCGACTACCATTTTCAGAACGAGAAAAACTACGGCTCTATGATAAAAACGCTAAAAGCTAGCAACACATAAAGCTTAATAAAAATCAAAACAGAACTTCAAGAAATCGAAGTTTACTACCGTTCACTGAAAAAGACTTATTTACAAACTCATGTTTGGAAATGAGAAGACAAAGGAAAAAATATTGCTACCTTACCGAGAATAAGTCCTCTTCCTGTGAATTAAAATCTTTTCAACTTTAGTCTTTACAACTTTCCGTGAGCAAGTGTGCTGCTTCTTTCGCAATAGCATTTTCTTGGTTGAGTTCTCACTATGAAAATTCCAAGTCAACCGCTGGATATCTTTGTGAGCTGAAGCACATACTTGTTGACATTTTGAGAGCATTTAATCGTGGAAAGTTTCTTCCAGAGAGTTAAAATTTACGGAGAACACTGCTAAAACTGCTTCGCTTTTCAAAATGGCCGCCAAACAAGCAATGAAAGAAAATCTGCAGTGCACTTCCAAATATGGTCATTTACGTATATCACAGGATATCTGTCATGTAGGATGACAGATATTGAGGGCTTCCTTGCCATATATGGGCATAGTGACAATTTGTTGAATAATAATTGATCGTTATTTGACTGGACAGGGACCGAAAGCAATCTCCACAGCAGCTCGTGCAACTCTTGGCGCTGTTTATTCACTGTTTATTGTATCATTCGACATCATGAAACATTCAGTACATGTGAGGCGTTCAGTCAAGGGGGACGAAGTTAGCCTTCTAAACTTTCAGACGACGTTGCATGTAGAATCTATTGAATTGTTCAAACTAGCGAAACCTAGGATATATGGATGGGAAAATCGCGAAAGATTGTTGAGCAGTAGGTTATGCAATAGACGAAGCACAGGTCACCAAAGCGTAATATGAGAGTTTGTATGGAGCTGAAATTCGATTGAAAATATATCGGCAGTTTTCCGTGGAAAATACCTAAAAATCAAAATAGAGTTTGAAAAACCTTATCTTTGTGTGTCTGCTGTGTCTTTACCGCTTTTCCGAACTGCTGGATGCCGTTTGGGGCGATATTCTGTTTAACGGTCGAAGCGACGCCTTGTCACGTACTGGCTTTACTTTGACAGATGTCGCATCGACCGTTAAACAGAAAATCGCCCCAAACGGCCTCCAGAAGCTCGGAAAAGTGGCAAAAACACAGCAAACACACAACAGGTAATGGTCTTCAAACCTATTTCGCTTTTTAGGTATTTTGCACGGAATACTGACCATTTACATTTTAGATCGAATTTCAGCTCCATACAAACAACTCACATTACGCTTTGGTTAACTGTGGACGAAGCGTCGGCTTTGTCTTTAATCAACCTCGCAACTAGGAAAAACTGTCATCAGTAATTGCTTGACACGGCAGATGTATCTTGGTTTTCGTCCAGTTCCTTCGGAGCTACCGTTCTTACACAAGCGTTCAGCTCCAAGGTTTGTTCTCGTTCGGTTGAAACAGGAATCACGCGTCAGCAAAATAATTGACATAATTTCACCTCCTTCTAGTCGTCTAAAACGTTTTTGAACCACTGACGAGAAGCGAACCCAGAAAATAACGCGGTCTCTCGATAAAACAAAGATTTGATCCGTCACAACCCCTTGCTTCTACAAAGATAGAAGCCATTTTCGGAAATTTCAATGAGATCTTCAATATTTCCCTTGCGATCTCCGTTACGTCACTGAAAGTAGCTTGTTTATTTGAAGACTCGGATCACGTGCTGAGGTTTCCGTTCACGCGTGACGTGGATCAACTGTAAATTTCGAATTAGGTAAGTACATGTAAAACTTTTATTAAAAGTTATGTGTTGATCACTTTTGGGAAAATATGCTTAAGATAATCGTGTTCAAAGCAGGTGGATGTAATTTTTTTGTACATCTCATTCTCTACTTTTACTGATTAAGTTATTCCATAATTTGCAGGGTAAAAAATTAACTTCAGTGCTTGAATCATTGAATTGCAACTCGGGCCAGTATCTTTGAATTCCAACCTCGTCCCCAGGGTCTTTTCACTTGCTCGCTTAGTATAGTGGACCAGGCCATTTAGATAAAGTGGCTTTCAAAATCCTCTAGTCTAAATAAAAAAATTTAAAACCATATTTACTTGAATAGACCCCTCCCAACCCGGGTGAGAAGTAAGTCTTTTATCCAGGGATTTCGCCAATAAGTCATGTGGAAAAAGTACCACATACTGTAGAACTGGAGACACATGTCAATAAAAACAAACCTCAACTTTTTGTGGCCCTGGTCAGTTTTAAATTGCTACTGGCAACCAGGAGACTGTCAATTTTTAGCCCTGAAGTTGTTGTTTTCACTGATCCTTTTTTATCTATATACTAGGCATGTATATGTCAGCAGTGATCAGTGATGCAGCTTTTCTTACAGTGAACATGAGGTATGCACATGGAAGATATCAGTCATATAATTATCCCAGATTACGTACTATCTTACTGTTCAGTAAAATGAACTGGGTCAAATGCAATGATCGGTTTAATTTGGGTTCGGTAGTTGAACACAATTAAACCAATAATATGCATACATCAGTGTTTGATTCCAATTGCTGAACCCAGTCAAACATAATTAAGCACAGTTAAACAGTTTTAAAATAGTAGTAATGTGGGACCGTATGGCACAAATGGAGGCTTCTGATTGGTCGAGTGACGTCATGACCGGAAGTGGGATGGGATACCGCTGACCAGGTGGAAAAAGGGATCGTGGGCTCATACAACCGGAAGTCACGTGATTTGGAAGGAGAAACCGCTGACCAGTTTGAAAAAAGGATCGTGGGCTCAAGGGGAAGTAAAACCGCGGAGAAAAGTCCAAAGTCCAATTTTTGGATCGGGGGTGGTCCTTGACCCATATATGGCCCATATATGGATTTGATATGGTTTTGATATGGCACAAGTCCAATTGAAGCATCGGGGGTAGGTATAAAAGGGTAAACCCTAAGGTGAGGGAGTAGTCACGATGAGTTTTTACATCACTCTGCTCAGTGATCAAGCACAAGGCACGGGTCAAAAATTTACGGCGCGACTGCCTCGTTCCTATTATTTGGTGGAAGATGATTGGGAAGCAGCGTTGGTACATATGTCCCACCCGGGGTTTAATCAATCCTTGGAAGATCAAACCAAGCAGAATTGGACGCAAGAAGATAGTCAAAAACATTGGATGAAAACAGATGTGAGATACATACCAAAACGTACGGATGGAACGGCCCCCCTTCAAGTCACCAAACAAATTTATTTACCGCCTGGGTATTACCACAATTTGAAAGAAGCATGGATTGCCATTGCGTACGAAATGGAAAAACAACACATGGACGTCATGATGGATATAGCGAAAATGGATGTGGACGATCAAGCCAAACGCAAACAACTAGCCGCGCTTAACCTGGCTCAACCCTATGTGAAAATCACCAATACGGGCGTCGCCCCCGAATTAGATTCGTTGTATGTCCTCATCCCAGCCAATATGGAATTTGAAATGGAATGGAAATTCGCTGGCTTGATGGGATTGGTGAAAGATGGAACGCCCACGGAACGCGTGGTGCAAGAAAAGAATTATCTGGTGAAACATATTGTGGATTACAACGATCGCCATAAATGGTCACCCACCACCGGTACTGTCGCCAAATATCCACCTTTTGGTCATGTCTCCGTCAGCTTTACCCACCCCGATTTCGATTATTACTTCTTCTTGGGTCCGAATCTGAGTCGACAACCCTTTCCCAGTACGCCGACGGTCAAACCGCAACAAGGACAACAACAATTGATGATTTACACGGACTTGGTGGCCCCGAGCATTGTGGGAAATCAAGAAAAAGGGTTTTTACGTACCTTGGATGCGGGCAATACCGACCATCAATTTGATACGGCGCAACGGATGTATTTTCCTCTAGGCAAGACCATCTTTGACAGCATTGAGATAGACATTCAAACAGCCAATGGACAGCCGGCTCCGTTCAAACAAGGCCGAACTATCATTACCCTTCAACTCTCCCGAAAAAGTCAACGAACATGAACAAAGAAAGAGCACAATAAAGTATCACGGAACATCCTTTATTGGTCCTTCATTTTTGTTGATAACAAGTAGAAAAAAGTGTCCTTTTTTACGAGAAGCTGATACAGGTTTTCATCCGTGAAATGGCTTGGGTTTTGGTCTGGCCCAGAAAGTAGAGGGTTTTGCGGTGGGGCTCATAGGGATCGCGCAATTCTCCCCAGAATCCTTCCATGACGTTGTCGTCTTCATAGCAAATACCATACCATAAAGGATTGTCTTTCCAATCGGTCTTGACATGCTGGACAAACTCCGGGTCTTCTTTCCATCGTTGAAGAGGGGTGACTTCAAGGACGGACAGAGGAACGGCGTGTTGGCAGGAAGGGCAAGTGAGGATGGGAGATTGTTTGTAGGGCTTGTCCGAGGCGATAGCACAGCCGGCATGACAAGGTTGACCACAGCACCTCAACGTGGCATGATTGAGGACAGGTGTCAAACAGATCACACATGGTTTGGATTGCGTCATCAGGCCAAAGGATCAAAGAGTGGATTGGTCAAGAGTTGAAATTCAATGAGGGTGATGATGCCTTCTCGACGGAGTCGAGACACTTCTTGGTAAGGGAGTTGGTAACGCAAAGGTTGGATCAGGTCTAGGATTTGTTGTCGGATTTGTCCTAGACGTTGTAGGATTTGCACGGCTTCCGGACTGATCTTATCGCCCATTCACCACCGGTAGAAGTTTTTCAAGGTTAATAAACACAATTCGTGACGACTGAGGTGTTTGGTACTATGAAGACGAAGCAGTTCAAAATACGAAGCTTTGAAGCGGATCTCCTCCAAATCTTTTTCCAGTTGAGACAACAAGGCGCGTAGACGGGTAATCACCTCTTGGGCTTCTGGGCTGAGGACTGGATCATCCATGAGTGTGAAACATGGAGGGGGACGGTGGGTTTTTTATAGAGAAACAAAAGGGTCACGTGGGAGGGTAAGGGGCCAATGAGAAGGAGCCCCCAGGATGCTTTGGGAGGGGACGGGGTGGGGGGACCCCCTCCCCCCTCCTTAGATAGACCATGAGGCATTGCGCGGATCAGGGTATATAAGTCAAGGGAGGCCACAGGACGTCACTCTTAGCTTTGAGCCGGTCCTTGTTGACTTATGTCAGTTGAGCCAAAAATGTCTGAAACGAGAACGCCCTTGGGTTCCCTGGGTAGCGATATGAATGTGGGCGGAGCAGACTACTTGAGGAGGAGAGTGCGACCAGAGCAGACGGCCCTCCAGCGCCAAATTAGTGGCATGTACGAGAGACGGGAGGAATCATGGCGCCCCCTGAATCGACAACGCGTGGAGGCATTCATTAGATTATTTTTATTGTGTTTTGTTCAGCCGGAGAATGGGCTACCTCTTGAACCAGTCACCTACCGTAGGTTAAAGAGAGCACTGGCGAATCGGATCATCCCTTGGATTGAGTTCCGTATAGTGCCAACCAGGGAGGAAAAATATTGGCCGATTAGCATGCGACTGTTTGAGGAACTTGACTTTTTTATGGCGGCCCATTTGTCTGAAGTGTACTGCGGAAATGCTTGGTTAACAATCGGCCATTTTTATCGTGAAGTGAAGAAAGTGGAAGAACGGGAAAGACGGGAACGAGCCAATCGTGTACGACGTGTTTTGTTTGTGTAAATAGACTTTGAACATTCCTGTTGAGTTTCTTTATTGTGAGTCAAGGCTACTGTGAGTCAAGAGACATTATTTATGATGAACGTGCAAAACCAGTGATGTCAGTTTTTAAAATTTTTAATTAAAAAAGAGTTCATGTTTTTTACAAAAGGTTGTTGGTGTTGTTGCCACGCGGGTGGGGCGTTCCTATTTACAATTGAAAAAAAGCTATCTACAATTTGAAAAAATAAAAATTGAAAAAAGCTATGTACAATTCAAAAAGTAAAAACTAAAAAACATTACAAATGAAAGTCTTCGAGTTCCATGCGTAATTGATCAATGTTCTCGGGTAGACAGAACGTGCGGTTGAATAAGGCTTGAATTTCGGCTCGGGTTTTTTCGTCCACATCCCGGGATCCTACCACGGCACTGCTTTGATGAAGGGTGGGCTTTTTGGGTCCCCAAGGGACAAATTGACTGCCAGTGACTAGGGTGGCGGCATTCTCGTTGACTTGGTAGTAATGGTCCGAGCGGTACCATGATTGACTGGGTATGTCAAAGAGGTAGACGGGTTTGCCTTGATCCATAGCCAATTGCACAGTCCAACCAGTGCCTCCTTTCACGCGTTTATGATCCGGTTCCAAGATGCCAAAGGCATAGATGGTATGGGCTTTCTTGGCCAATTGATAATTGCGTTGCAGCAATTGCAGGGTGTAAAAATGACTGGGCATTTTTTTGCCTAGTTTCTCCGCTGCCTGGTGAAGGTGGGGGTTGGCCAACATCAGGACTTCCACCGTAGAAGGGGTGATGAAAGTGGCTCGAGGATGGTTCGGGGGGACCAGGACTTCTAATTGCATCCCAAAGTGTTTGGCCTGTTCTTCGACGAGCGCATCCGTGCCTTTGGCTCCCCCTGTGTAGACCACATGGCCATGACCCACTTGCAGTTCCAAGGCACCGAGATCTTGTTCTCCGATCATGATGTCTGGGGGCATTGCTTTGGAGAATGACGATTCAGGGAGCAAGGGAGCTCCTTAAATAGGGACAGTTGACCAATGGGAAGACAAGAGGGCCTTATTTGGAGAGGCCAAAGCTGACCAATGGGACGATGAGACGTCCTTATATGGGTAGGATAAGCTGACCAATGAGAGCCAAGGGTCCAAGGTATAAAAAGGCCTCGGTGGTAGGGGTGAAAATCTTCAGCACGATGTCTGTCGAACGGAAGAGAAAGCCAAGCGTACACCCTGCGGGGAACAAGAAGAAGAAGAACACCATTCAAACGATGACGCCCGTGGACTGTGATCCTGTGGTGCGCGAAGTGGTGGAAGATACCCGAGCCGCCGTGGAAGACATGATGAAAGAATTGAATGACATGGTGGAGCAATCGACACCGGCATTGACGACCATGTATGACACTGCGGAGGACAATGAAAGAAAGTCGGTGGACTATATGGTATGCCCTTGCCATGACGTGCGTTTGGAGGCCCGAGAATCTCAAAAGGGATGGAAGTATGTAAAATGTCCCATGCAACCGTGTTTGCTGTTTTGTGGACAAGATCAAGCCCTGGAGTATATGAAAGCCGTGTATAGTCAACCTCATGTAGAAGTGTTGGACATGTGGTGTTGTTTGCAGTGTTTTTGCCGGGAACCCGCCACGCTTCAACAGAGTCATTCCACCCAGAACCCCGATCGCTTGTTTCTGAATTGTTCCAAGAAACAGTGTGGCTTCTTCCGATGGGCCGATCAACCCATGGGCCCCAAGTACTGGAGTTGGTTTCATGACAACCCGCCCAAGAAAGCCGACCAACAAGCTGAATCTCCTTTGTCTACCCGTGATGCGCAAGGATATCCCAAGCGGGGCGTGGACATCCCTGGCCCACCCCCTCGAGCCCCAAGGAAAGAGGATCGCCCCCTGACAGACTACGAGAAACAATTGTTGCGAGAAATTCAAGAGCTCAAGAACCGTCAAGAAATGATGGTGGCCCCAGCGCCACCAACCCCCAAGTACAGTGACAGTGTTGACAACTGGCAGAAAAGCTTCGAGACCCTCGCCTGTGGGGGTCTCTTTTAAATGAGAGAGAACGAATAAAATGTTTTTATTTAGTCCATGGAGTCTGCTGTGTGTGATGCGTGGGAGTCTGTCTTGTCCCTGGGGCAATGGCAATGCCATCAAACCCTGTGTCAAGTCTTATATGATCATCAACCCGGTGCCAACATCCGTATTCCCCCATGTCCGGAGGACACGCATCCTCTCCAGATCTTTGAAGAAACCCATGTCGACCGTAACCTGTATCGATGGGTGGTGTTTGTCCTATGGTTAAAAGCCCACCCAGAGGCGTGGCGATGGTATCGAATCATTCAAAAGGCGCATCCCCACACGGTCCCCACCATATCGACGTTATGGGATGAATGCCAAAAAGTATGGCCCCTCGAAAGAAAACCCAACGCTGGGTCTCGTCGTCCTCAGGGTTGAAGAGAACCAAACGCCCTGTCTCGTCAACGAAGAAGAAGAAAAGCAATGTCTCACAACAATGGTTAAGCCGTTACCACGATCCTAGCGCCCCGGGGAGTTTAGGTGGGGTGCAACGGTTTGCCAAAGCCCAGGGTCTCCCTTTGAAGAAAGCCCAACGACTCTTGGAACAGGATGTGGGCTACACCTTGCATAAACCACGACGTCGTCGTTTTGCTACCTTACCCGTGGTCGTAGGGGGGTTAGACGATCAATGGGCCGCGGATTTAGTGGAAGTGCAACGTTTGGCCAAACATAATCGGGGTATACGCTACTTGTTGACCGTCGTGGATGTCTTGTCCAAGTACGCGTGGGTCGAACCGTTGAAAACCAAAACCGGGGTGGCCCTAGTGAAAGCCTTTGAGAAGATTGTGAGACAAGGACGTCACCCCAACCGATTGCAAACGGATCGAGGGAAAGAATTTTACAATCGGACCTTTCAACGATGGGCCGACGAGCAAGACATCCAACATTTTTCCACCGAAGGGGATGCGAAAGCCAGTGTCGTGGAACGATTTAATCGGACCTTGAAAGAACGGTTGTACCGTTATTTGACCACGGCCAACACCTTACGCTTTGACAATGTCTTACCCGAGTTGGTGCAAGGGTATAATGCCACCCGTCATCGAAGTATTGGTATGCCCCCCGAAGACGTGACGTGGGACAACGAAGAAGCGGTGTGGAAACGATTGTACAGCCAACGATTGAAAGGTCGGAAAAAACCCCAATTCAAAGTCGGGGATCGGGTTCGTCTCAATACGATTCATCGTACCTTTGAAAAAGGCTATCTCCCCGGTTGGACCGAAGAAGTGTTTGTGGTGCATCGCGTGATCCCGGGCCCCGTGCCCACGTATAAGATTCACGAATGGGATGAGACCCCCATCAAAGGCACGTTTTACGAGGAGGATTTACAAAAAGTCCAGGTGTCCGATGTATTTCGCATCGAAAAGGTACTTAAGCGTCAAAAAGATCGTTGGCTGGTCAAGTGGAAAGGGTGGCCAGACAAGTACAATAGTTGGATTGCTCGTGGTGACGTGACGTCCCTTCGACCGCGCAAACGACGCCGACGACGCTAAACAATGACGTGGGTGCCCAACTCTTCGTTTTACGTGACGTTGATGAGTCATGCGGGTACCAAAGAGTTTCCTGGGAACAAGAGTCATCATTTCAGAAACCGATTGCCGAAACCCATTCGATTTATGGGACGAGGATGGATGGTGGGTATGGCGAGTTTATCCTTACCCACCATTCCAGTGATAGCGGAAGAAGGAGGCGTGGGCGATTCCCATCCTCTGTTGTACGTACGATGGCACGAACGGGTGTATGTCCAAGACGATCAAGGGAACGATCGCTGGTACCATGAACGCCGCGAACTCACTGTCTACGGGCGAGATATGAGAAAGGAGATGACCTCGTTGACGGGAGTTCAATTTTTTCATCAACTGGTCTATCGTTACCAGCAAGAACGGGCGAAACAAACCGTCCCCAAAAACAAATGGGCCGAGGACAATGGTGTCAAATTGGCCCCGACCTTTGAATGGACCACCGAAGGGGATTTGTTGTTGAATACTACCAATGTGGATTACAAACGACAAGTGGCGCACGTGTCATGGGGCAGAACCTTGGCCCTGAGAATGGGATGGATTGAACAAGTGTCCCCCGGCCAGTATCGATTGGGTCCCAATCTCTTGCAAGAATTTCAAGGCATTTCCACCATTCCCACCCCCACGGATGTCCGCGATGCCGCCAACAAACCCCTCTTTTGGAAAGTGGAGGGGGATTATCTGAAGTTGAGTCTATCGTGTCCTTGGCGGTTTGTGAATTTGAACGGGGCCTTTCGTGTCCCGTCGGAATTTGCTCCGACGCGTCCTTTGCACGTGTATTGTGATGTAGGGAGCAGTAGTATGGTAGGGGGTCGCATCACTGATCTCTTACGAGAAATCAAGTACCACCCCAAAGAAACCACGCACTTTGAACCTCGACATATTCAATATGTCCCCGTACGCAATGAAGTGGTGGAAATCGTGGAAACGCAAATGGCCGAAATCAATGGGGATCTCGTGACATTTGGCGAAGGACGTACCCTCCTAACCCTCCACTTTAAAAGGGAGGTTGTGGTGTGAAGCAGACAAAAATGTCGTTCTACGTGACGTTACCCAGTCATTCCAACCGACGTGAATTTCCCAACAACCAAGCCAATTCCTTCAAGATTCGTCTACCTCAGCCGTTACAACTCACAGGGGGTGGATGGCAAGTGGGGTTGAGTGCCATTTCCTTACCGGATGCGCGCGTCAATTTGTATGAGTTGGTGAAGAAAAATGGGTACGTCATGGGGACGTCCTGGGACCAAACCTATCCCAAACCGGATGGAAAAGACGGGGAAATGACCTCGCGAGTAGACACCGCGCGAACCATCATCAATGACGTGAAAGATTTGGATTGGGTGGTGGATGGTGTGAGTTTCATGAAAGCCATCATTGCTCACTTGGAACAACAACGTATGGAATTGGCCGTTCAAGGTGGTCGGTTTACCAATGATCAAGGCAAACACACTTACGTCAAGTTTCGTTGGGAAGGCGAGGATCTGCTCATCGACAACACGAATGTCTGTCATTGTGGTAACAAAACACCTGCCCTGACTATCTACACCAAGTTAGCACTCAAGATGGGATGGTTACGTCAAATTGACACTGTATTGATTTTGGGGCCAAACTTACAACAAGAATTCATCGGGGATCAAATCCCCAACATGACAAAACCCCCCGTTGACAACGATTGGAACGATGTGAACGACGATCAGAGCAAGCCGGTCTTTTGGACGGTGCGTTCGTTTTTACCGGATTATTTACAATTGAGTATGAGTTGTAATTGGCGTTTCACGAACTTGAATGTAGCGTTTCGAACGGTGGTGGGGGAACCCACACGATCGCTGCATGTGTACTCCGACGTGGCAGGCAGTATGATGGTAGGCAATCGCGTGACCGATTTGTTGCGTGAAATCCAATACAAGCGACAAGCACGAGGCACCCTGTACTTTGAACCGTTGCACATTCAATACATGTCTCTTCGTAACGAGGTGGTGGAAATGATTCATGTTCAAGTCGCCGAAACGATTGGTACCGGAGGAGACTTGGTCAAGTTTGGTGAAGGTCATACCATTGTCACGTTACACTTCAAAAAGACATAAAAAGGGGGTGGCCAAGGGAGTGTCCCAATCACAAGATGCCCAAGACAAGAGTGCGTCGAATGAGACGAAGAAGAAGAAGGCAACGAGGGGGTTTATTCCCCCTGGCGGCCCTCATTCCAGCCTTGATCGCTGGAGGAAAAGCTGTGGCGTTGGGTGCCGCGGGTGGTGCCGCAAGTTACGGGGCTAAAAAAGGGTTGGAAGCCGCTTTTCGGAAAAGAAGACGATGATGACGGTATAAAAAGGGGGTCCCATGAAGCACAGACAAAACGTTTATCCCTGGTGAAGAAGACACCATGCGTGGGGGAAGTTTGACACGATTTCGAACCGACGAGTGGTATGATCAACAAGGCAAAGGATTGATGACGGATCTGATGCGTGGGGGGTTGCAAGGTCTTATAAGGACGCGAAATCCTTTAAAACTGCCTAGTAATATCAAGAGAGGATTGGAAACGGGTTTGACACGAGGTATCAAACGCAAAGCCGAAGACGTCCTTAAAAAGGAAATCACCAAACAAGCCAAGAAAGCGTTGAGTAATAAGAACGTGAAAGACGCCGTGCGGGTAGCCACGGCCTTATTTCCCAAACAAACCAAACGTGCACGTGATATTTTGGGCGTGTGAACATGGATCCCGTGCATTCACGACCTCGACGGATTCGCAGTAATCGAGGGTTGTCTCAATGGGGTGGACTGTATCCGTTTTGGAAACTCAGGAGAGGACAACGTGGTGGATGGTTAAGTCCCGAGGTGATGAGAGTCCCCGGGTTTGATTTGAGACAACGTTTAGCACGACGACGGTATAAAAACCCCTCACGACGACGACGTACCACCACTCGACGCCGACGACGTTAAACATGCCTGACGTGAGTACACAAACCGCCCCGGCTCACGAGCGTTCCGAAGGGACCGTCAACCCGGCGTTACGGGTTTTCAAGGTGCCACCGACCGACATTAGCATCAATGCCTATCGCATGGTTACCATTCAACCCACCACCACGGGTATCAATCCCATGGAATTCATCATTCCGGGATTAGACGATTTTGTGGATTTGGGACGCAGTTACTTTACCATGGAATTGAGATTGCAAAAGAGTACGAACGATAACTTGGTGGCCAATCAGAAATTGTGGCCCGTCAATAATTTGGCCCATTCCATCATCAAACAAATTGACTTGCAGTTGAATGGCACGTTGATCAGTCCACAATCCGACACTTATCATTACAAAGCTTACCTGGAAACCTTGTTGAATTATGACCGAGAAGATGGCAAGACTGTGTTAGGACCTCAAGGATGGTACAATCAAGTGGATTTCCCACCCCAATGGACCAACAACAACACCGACAAAGCAGGAGACCATGTAGCCTGGCAAGGTCTCACTGACAATCACAAAGGGGCCTTGGACGCCATGGTAGCCGAAACCGCCAAGTATGCTGGAGGTGTCACCCACAGTCTAGTGTTTACCCCGCACCTGGAAGTCTTTCACACTGGCAAACTGTTAGTGCCTGGCATCGAAATCAAGATGAAATTTCATTTCAATGGCCCCAGCCTGTTTTTCAATGGAGTGGCTCTAGCTGGTCGATTGATGGAAGGGGATGTGAAACTACGGTTTCATCTCTGCCAACTGCGTTTGAATGACGCCATCTACCAGAGTATATCTAGCAAAAGACACAATGAAGGCCAAGTGGCTGCCTACCCGACCGTCCGCAGTGAAATCCGGACCTTCACCATGCAAGACAACCTGGTCCGCTTTGATATCCCTAACCTGTTTCAAAACAGAATACCTGACCGATTGATTGTGGGGTTGTTGGACAGCCGTGCCTTCAATGGAGATGTGACCCGAGATCCGTTCTGTTTCCAGAAATTTGGACTGACGTCCATTAAACAGATTGTCAAAGGAGAAGAATACCCTTATGAAACCCTGCAGTTAGTGCACAACAATGGCAGCCGAGATAATCTAGGCTACTTCCGTTTTCTGCAAGCCAGTGGTGCTTGGTGTAAAAAGAAAGGCAATATGGTAGAACTACTGGATTGGGGCGAAGCTAAAAATTGTACCTTGTACATGTTTGACAATGTGGCCAACGGATGTGCTGACAGTCAAAACCTCAACCCCAAGCAAACGGGCGATTTACAGCTGGTCTTGGAATTTGGAGCCGCACCCGGTGTCAATATAACCGTGCTCGTGTATGGAGAATTTGAGAATTTGCTGGAGATTGACAGGAACGGAGCCGTGTTGTACAACATTTACCAGCACTAAAGAAAGAAAGAAAAGATGGAACACGTGGCCTTGAACAATGTGCAATTGGATTATTTAGCCCGAGACGACCCGCAATTGAAACCGATGTTTTACGGGACGGTGGCCTGTGATCGACTACCCCAGAGTCCTGTCAAGACCCAACCCCAAGGGTACATTGTGAATACGGACCCACACGATCAACCGGGACAACATTGGTTAGCGGTGTGGACGGATGGAAACGTGTGTGAAATCCTGGACAGTTATGCTTTACCCATGGACACGTACGTGCAAGCTACCCCGTTACGAGATTGGATTGTCAACCATTGGAAGTATGTGGTGACCAATGGCAAGTCCCTGCAAGCCATTTCAAGCAAGAGTTGTGGTGATTACGCCTTGTTGTACTTGAAAGCCAAAGCCCGTGGACGGACCTTGCAAGACTTTTTAAATGAGTTTTCCGATCATGATTATGTAAGCAATGACCATCAAGCCGGTCAACGCCTTCAACAATTGATTGTAGGCCAAGAAGCCAGATGGTATCAACTTTGTTGTCATCCGTATCATCAATGTAATGGTTAAATAAAATTCGTTGGAAAAACGTGGTGTCGGAGTCGTAGCTCAGTCGGTAGAGCCTTTGGATCCCCCGAAAAACAGGTGTTGGGGGATCGTGCGTGGGTTCGAGTCCCACCGATTCCAATAAAAAGGTGCCTTTTTTTTCCCCTGGGTAGTATCATCATCATCATGCAAACGGGGAAACCGTTTCGTTTTCATACCCCCTCCTCTATCTTGGTGGTGGGACCGTCGGGATGTGGCAAAACCGTCTTTACGGAAAAACTCTTGGTAGACAACCCCGAGTTGTTTGACACCCCACCGACCCAAGTGCATTATTGTTATGGCGCTTGGCAAGATCGATTTCAAGGCATGCAAGATCATGGGGTGGTGTTTCACGAAGGGATTCCCGATCATGACGCGTTGGTCCAATGGTTTCCTCAAGGACATGGGGTCCTGGTCTTGGATGATTTAATGGATGAAGGGAGTCACGATAAACGCGTGTTGGATTTATTCACCAAACATTCGCATCATCAAGGGGTGACGGTGTTGTACTTGTGCCAAGACATGTTTCCCGTGGGTCGCTATGCCAAAAGTATTTCCCGCAATGCCCATTACATTGTCGCGTTCAAGAATCCTCGAGATCAATTAGGGGTACGCAATGTCATGCTTCAATCGTTTCCGACGACTTGGAAAGACACGTTGGAGACGTTTCATCAAGCCACCACCCGCCCGTATGGGTATTTGGTGTTGGATTTACACCCCGCCTCCTCCGATCAACAACGGTTGTTGAGTCACCTGTTAAAAGACGAAGGATGGACGCGCACCTATCAAAAGCGAGTATAAAGGGGCCCTTTGAACAGGAAAAAAGAGAGTAATCATGGCGGACGATGACGACCGTCAACCTCCGCAATCGTACGATATCGTGGCCCCGGCCGGGGTTGGGGCGTCCAGCAGCAATCTCATGTCCCCAGGAGCCTTCCAAGATTTATTTTTCTCGGGAGACCAAGGCCTTATCGACGTCGCCATGGAGGAAATGCCCCCTGATCCCCTCCTTGAGTTTATGCAATCCATCCCCTCTGCCGACGTCATCGCGAGCTGGCCCGATGTAGATGGGGCAGCCCCTGCCCAGGCCTCTTCCCCAGCAGGGGTAGGAAGCCCAGGAAGTCAATCATTCCGTAGCCCCCAGACCACCCCACCGTCTTCCGTGGACAGTCCACGTACTTGGGGAAGCGCACGCGTTTCACCCGATCCACGAAGAAGAACAGTGGCGGGTGCTCGAACAGCAGCGGGTGCAGGGGGTGATGGACGTGGGGGACGTCGTGGTCCTAGGACTAGAGGTGGTGGACGTGGTGGTGCTGGTGGTGCTGGTGGTGGAAGAGGAGGTGCTGGGGGTGGGGGTGGTAGTGGAGGTGCTGGTGGTGGAGCAGGCGGAGGTGCTGGTGGTGGTGGTGGTGGAGGAGGTGGTGGTGGAGGAGGTGGTGGTGGAGGAGGTGGTGGTGGTGGTGGTGGCGGTGGCCGTCGTGGTGGCCGACGTGGTAGACGACGACGACTTTTCCCCGGTTCACCTAGGACACCTTCCTCCAGTCCATCCACTCCTCGAGGATCTCAGACTCCACCCCCTCGTACCTTGCGTCAAGCGGATTTACAACGACGTTTACGCATGCTGTTACAAGATCAAGAACAATTAGCCCAAGGACGTGAAATTGCTAATGTCACCATGACCAATAGCATTGTGACCAGTTATAAACAGGGAGGAGCACCGAGCGTACAAACCTCGTCGTCCCGGGTGTCGCCGTGAGGATGAAAACCGTCGTGTCGTTATTGAATGGATCGAAACAGCATGGACTTCCCTTCCCTCCGGAATTATTACAACGCATGGATTCCTTGTATGCCTTTTATCATCAACAATGGTGGTGTTACCGCAAAATGTTAAATCATTACAAGTGTATCAATGCCTTGTTCAATGGGATGGCATTACTCCTGATGGCCGCAGGTATGATTGCGGGTCCGCTTTTGGACAACAGTACGTTGGTAGCCTGTTTGGCAGCGGTGGGCACCGTGGTCAAAGGATGGAATGATTTTAAACAATACCGATTTAAAGTGACCATGAGTCGATTTGCGTTTACCACCTATGCCAAAGCCTTGACCGAATTGAAAACCCATGTGCGTGGTATTCCCTTGGAGGATCTGGAACGATTTTTAATCAAGATGCAAACCTTGGATGATACCATTGTGGATTTCACCCCTCCGTTACCCAAACGATGTCTCCAAGATTACCATCGTCATTTTGTGTACCAACCCTTGGAAGCCCTATGCTATGTAGACGGATGTCCTCGTCCCTTGAAACCCAAAGACTACTGGATCCATAAAAAGCCGCTCCCTCCCAGTCCTACACTCTTAGAACCATGGCCGTCCAACGACGACGACGACGCAGAAAAAGGAAACAACAAGGAGCTTTAATACGTCGCAAACCCCGTTTGGTGGATAAAATTGCCCATGGCATGAGTATGTTTCTCTCAGGCCCCGCGCCTGGGTTTGGACTTGCTTTAGGCAAATTAGGCGGTCAAGCCTTGAAAGGCATTACCGATAATGTACAACATTACCGACGACAACGAGGTGGGGGTTGGTGGTCCGATTTCAAACGCAATACCCGTCAAGGCTATAAAGAGACGCGAGATGCCATCAAACAAAACAAAGCCCTTCAACGTCTATTGATGAACCGTTCATGGTGAGGAGAAGAAGATTACGACGACGCCGTCGTCAACGAGGTGGTTTTTTAAATCTATTGGTCCCTGCCATGGCCGGATTGGGGAAAGCCGTGGCCTTGGAAACGGATAAACGTATAAAACGCACGATCCAAAAAGCCAATCAACGCTATCGTCGTCGTCATCGGTAAAAGATGCAACGTCTTCGACGTCAATTACCGTTTTTACGGTCCATGTTACAAGAAGCCAATGGTTCCAAACGTCAAGAGTTGTTACAACATGCCAATGCCGATCAAATCAATGCTGTGAGTGAACTGGTTTTGAACTTCTTAAAAAACAAGATTCCCGTCACCCCACCCATGCTGGCTAACCTTCAACCCTATAAAAAGGTGCTACGCGATTTGGGACGTCGTCGACATTCCGTCAAAAAACGTCGTCAGTGGTTAGTCCAACAAAAAGGACGCGGCTTGTTTCAAGGACTTCACGAGGTGTTATGTCAATGTGCTCGACCGACCCGTTAACCCTGGCCACATGGATCACCCTGTTACAAGAGGCCAATCGGGCCACCGACCAGTGGAAAAACGACTGTTATTATTGGAAGCATAAATATCACCTGTTGTATCGAGAGTACCAACATATGTTGAGGACCCGTCTTTGTGAGAGCTGTCGTGAGATAGAAGACGGGGAACTTTGCCCCGACTGTAGTCAACCCCTATGGACGAGGTCTACATGATTCCCCAGAAGGACTTGAAGCAACTCATTCAATATTACAAAGGAGAACTCACCGAAAATGCCTTGTTGAACAAAGCCGCGACGCTGGCCGCTAAAAAACATGTCTTGTTAGCCAATCCCGAATTACCCCCCGCCGTGGTCAATGCTCAAACCAAACCGTTGAGTCAAGAATTAATCAAGTTAACCAAACGCATTCGTCAATTTCCCGGAGGCGTGGGGGTCGGCGCCCCGGGGGCCCCGCCAGGAGAAGAAGAAGAAGAAGCCGGGGATTTGGTGACGGGGCCCGTGGAACAATGGTTGAAGCGCATGATAAAAGGAGGTCCGTCGGCTCCCAAACCCACCATTACCCCTGCTACCAGGGAAGGCGCGAGAGAACAGAGACCTTCTACCAGTCGAGGGGATATCCGGACTCGTTTACAAGCCGTGCGAGAACGACGCAAGGCCTGGGAAAAGCATTTAACCGAAAGTGGTACTACTACTGCTGCTGCTAAAGGCAAAGGCAAAGGCAAAGGCAAAGGCAAAGGCAAAGGCAAAGGAGTCTCCCGTGAAGTGCAAGCATTGAAACCCTTACCCGGTTGGGAAGATTGGGCCAAAGGCAAACCACCCCGACGGAGACGTTTGCAGTACGACAGTGAGTAAACGATGCCCACCCACAGGAGGAGAAGGGGTATCAAAAGGAAACGCCGTCAACTAGGAGGGGCAGTGGATGTCCAAAAATGGATTGCTAAAACCGGCAAAGAATTTCATTGGCCCGGGTATCAGTACATGGGCCCTGGGACGCATTTAGCCAAACGTCTAAAACGTGGGGATCCAGGGATCAATCGCTTGGACCAGATTGCGAAACAACACGACATTGATTACAGCCGTGCCAAGAATTTGCAAGATAAATGGAAAGCCGATACGAAGATGATCCAAGCCATTGATCGGTTACCCGGCAAGAAAACCAAGACGGAACGCGTGGTCAAGAAAATCATGCAAGCCAAGAAACGTTTAAAATTGTAAAAAACTTTAATGACACCCCCAGTTACATGTTGTGTCAATAAAAAATGAAAATGTCTGATTGGTTCGTTCTACTGTCTCCAACAAGATGTCATGAAAATACAATCGAGCATGAAAGCACCCACCTGGAGTACGACAAAATCCAGAAAACGAGTAATGACATTACCACGTCATTACTCGTTTACCGGGAGTTTTCGGCCCCAGTTACGTCGGGATCGCCGATGTTCTCGTACTCCAATCGGATACCTAAAAGGGTGGTGCACCCTAGCTAAAAATGTTCTGCCAAATACTAATACGATGTTCTGCCAAATAGTCCTACGATTTCAAAAAAGTTCTGCCACAATGTTCTGCCAAAAATACTAAGACGAAAGTTAAGACACTAAATCATACATCAAATCGATGCCCTCGTCGGATGACGGCATGTCCTCCAACCAATCACCAACGAAAGCCTCCACATCAAAATCCTGCACATCGTCCATGACCTGCTCCCACTCGTCGGGCGACAATAAATCCTGCAAAAATGAAAGATCGTTACAGTCAGAGGGTTCGCTGCCTTGCATAGTTCCCGAATCAAGGCGCGTAGGACAGTCGGGCGACAATAAATCCTGCAAAAATGAAAGATCGTCACAGTCAGATGGTTCGCTGACTTGCATGGTCCCCGAATCAAGTCGCGTAGGACACTCCTCCTCAAGGAGTTGAAGAAAGGATTCCGGGGGCGGGGTATCCACAGAGTCCAGCGAGTCACAAAAGGCTTGGATATAGTCCGTCACAGGCATGGATGTCCGACAATCCGTCAGGGGGATGGTTAACGTCATCAACTTCTCCATTCTCTTTTTCGCTCGAAAACGGGCTCGACGAATCCTGTTTTGCTCCCTCACCAGCTCGGGATGGGCCTCCCGACGACGGGCATGACACTGCCTCTGTTTCTCGCTCAACTCCTCTCGACGACTCTCTCGATATCGTTGCCGTTTCTCCCTCAACTCCTCTCGACGTCTCTCTCGATATCGTCGTTGTTTCTCCCTCACCAGCTCCCGATGGGCCTCCCGATATTGTCGCTGACGCTCCATGAGCCGTTCTTGATTGGCTTTAAAGTACCGCCTGTTTTTCTCCCTTACGCGCTGTCGATGTTTTTCTCTGTAACGCCTGTCGGCCTCCAATATGCGCTCTGGGTGCTTTGTCCGGTAACGCTTTTGGTACTCCGACCGCTGGGTTCGATGCGTTGCCTGGTAGCGCCTGTCGGCCGCCGCCCGCGGGGCTCTTGGGGCTGCTCGGCGGGTTGTCCGTTCGGGGCTGTCATCATCATCGCTTTCGTAGTACTTGACGGGGGCTCTGCGGGGGCGCAACTCTCTTTCGGTCGACGTCGGGAGCAGGGGGCGATGCGGTGGCTGGTAGCACCTGTCAGTTTCCACCCGCCGGGCTCTTTGGAGGGCTGTCTGTTTGGGCTCGGCAGCGCTTTCTTGGCACTTGTAGGGGGCTCTGAGGGGGTGCAATTCTCTTGCGGCACACATCAGGAGAGGGTGGCGGTACTGGCGGAGGGGTGTCTGGCCGTTTAAATTGGTAGCGCCAATACGAACAACAATAATCGAGCCCCTCGATAAACCAGTCGCAGGTGTGTTGAGGGTAGCAGAGGGGGTGGAAGCGGGTGGCTTGTGCTGCCCGGGTTGCCTGAGCTGCCTGTTTGAGCTGCTCCCTCTGTTTGAGCTGTTCACCAAATTCAGTCACGCCTTGGTCCAGCACCCACTCCGCCTTGACTTTCTTCAAGATTTCCTCCACTTCCAAATCTACTTCAAATTCTTCCAAGGCTTCTAACAACTCTTCATGAGCAACCTCCATTTTGAGATGACTCAGCCGGAGGTTCGATTTCTTTTATAGGGACTTATTCGTTCCCGTGATGCCCCATGGACCCTAACTAGAGAGGGGGGAGGGGGGTCCCCCCACCTCGTCCCACCCCTCCCTAGGGCGCCCCCTCTCAGGGGGGCACCCTGTTTAGTGATTGGGTCCTTCCCCTCCCACGTGACATTTTGGTTCTCCATAAAAACAGAGCCCCGATCTCCAGCGAGTTCATCTGATCATGTCCTCTCACCAAGAGGAGGAGGAGGAAGCGGGGCCTAGTGGCCTCGCTACACATGAGATGATGTCATTGCTTGGACTAGAGATGTCCGATTCAGAGCCAGAAGAAGAAGAGACGACAGCAAATTCCTGTGTGGGACCTTTGTTATGCACCGAAGACATACCGGACAGTGATGAGATTTGTGAAGAGGTGTTGGATCGCTTCGAACGCCAACGTGCCTTTCAAACCCATCTCCTTCAACAAACTGGTGGAGGTTTGGATGCCAATACGGAGGGTGCCTTCGAGTTTGAACTCCAACCCTATGTCGACCGTTTAAGCAACCGTCTGGGAGTACGTGAACGTCATTTCAATACCCAGTTACGCCAAAGGGGCAACTTGATTCCAGGTCAAAACATTACTCAAGCTCTCCAAGAGGGGTTACGTCGCGCGGTGAATCAAGTGTTGACCACCACCACACCTGCCCTCCACGATCAAGATCGCCTCTACTTTACCATCGCCTCCAACAGACTCCATAACAATTTTCAGGGCTGGGGATTACGTGCAGGAGAATGGCGTGAAGGCGGGGACCGTGTCGAGGCTTTGTTCCAACGTTTAGCACAAGCCCTCAACAGCAATGAACAATTTGAAATGGACGACTCCTTTCAAGTCTCCATTACTCAAGTCCATCATGCCCCTCAAGGAACCGGTAAACCACGCCAGATCAAACCCGGGCATCAACCTCTTCGAAATTTATATGCCAAGAAACGTTCCATTATCCATATTCAAAACAGGGATGAACTCTGTTGTGCCAGAGCCCTCGTCACCGCCAAGGCCAGAGTGGACCAGCACCCGAAATACAACACCATTCGACAAGGAAGACCTCTGCAGAGAACCCTAGCTCTGGACCTGCATCGGGAAGCCAAGGTGCCCCTCGGCCCTTGTGGCTATGATGCCTTGACCCAATTCAGTACCACTCCTTCCCTCACCGGTTACCAGATCCTGTTGGTGGATGCCGACCGTTCTTTTCACATCACGACCTTTGGTCCCCTTCAAGACAAACAACTCATCCTGTTGCACGAGAAAGGCCATTATGATGTCATTACCAAGTTGCCAGGGTTTTTCGGGGTCGGTTACGTGTGTGCCCATTGTTGGAAACCCTATAACCATGAGGGACAACATCGCTGCACCAAACAAAAAGGTCATTGCAGGGCCTGTTGCCAAAAAGAGTGTCCTGATTTCCTGGAGGCGTACCCTCGAGGCCGGAAAGCTACCCAACGTTGTCAACAATGTCATCGGGACTTTTTTGGAGACACCTGTTTCCAAATGCATCTCGTCAAGGACCATGCCGGCAAACCCGTGACCAACCTAGATTCCTCCGTCTGCTTTCGGCGCCATCGCTGTCCTAAATGTCGCAAGCAGGAAGTAGGATTAGACAAGATTGAAAAACATCAATGCGGGTATATTGATTGTCCCTCCTGTCATGAGTACGTGGACGGTGAAACCCATCGATGTTTCATTCAAACAGCCCCCAAACCTCAAGACAAGAAAAGGAAACGGTCTGGAGGTCCTCGCGCTAAACGTAGGGCGGGTGTGGATGCCCCACCAGAGGAGGAGGAGGAAGACGGCCTACCCCCCTTGCATGTCTTCTTTGATATTGAAGCCATGCAACCCCAGGAACGACACATCGCTAACCTCGTCGTGGCCGAAACCGAAGACGACGACCAACCCGTGTGTTTCCCTGGCAACCATTGCGTCCGAGATTTCCTGGAATGGCTGGATACCTTGACCCTCCACGATACCCGCCAAGTCAATGTGTTGGCCCATAACTTCCAAGGGTACGATGGCTACTTTATCATCCATCAATACTATGGAGACAACCGGATCGTTCAACAACTCCGGAACGGGTGTAAACTCTTGCAAGTCCAACATGACCGTATCCGCTTCATCGACTCCTTGAGTTTCTTCCAGATGCCTCTGTCCGCGTTCCCCAAAACCTTTGGATTGACAGATGCCTGCAAAGGGTACTTCCCCCACAAGTTCAATCATCCAGACCATCAAAACTACGTAGGACCCTTCCCGGCCCTCGATTACTACATGCCCGAAACCATGCCTCCTGAGGGCAAGCAAGCCTTGGAAACCTGGCATCAAGACCAACGCGACAACGTCTTTGACTTCCGCAAAGAACTGGTCAAGTACTGCAAATCCGATGTACGTCTCTTGAAACAAGGATGCTTGACATTCAAACGATTGTTTGAAACACTGACGGGCTTCAACCCCTTCGAACACATCACCATTGCCTCTGCTTGTAACCGCGATTTACGCATGAATCGTATGATCCCCAACAGCATTGCCAGTGAACCCGTCCGAGGATGGCACAATCGCATCAACCAATTCCGAGCGGGTCGTGAGTGGTTAACCTGGTGCGATAACCAACGGCGTGAGCAAGTCCTGCAGCAACAGTTGTTCAATCGCCCGCATCCCAATCAGTGTTATTTCGTTCAACATGTGGGCAATGGTGGCGAGTATCGCATCCCCGGCACCAACTTCCATGTCGACGGTTTCGATTTCACTACCAACACCGTCTACGAATTTCATGGGTGTTTCTGGCACGGATGTCCTCGCTGTTTCCCCATTCGTCACCAAAGTCATGTCCGCCACTATGATCGAACCATGCAAGATGTCTACGAGACCACCCAACAAAGAACCCAACAGTTAAGAGAGCTCGGATACCATGTCATAGAAATGTGGG
The DNA here is from genome assembly GCA_964017195.1 of Siderastrea radians. Lineage (NCBI taxonomy): Eukaryota > Metazoa > Cnidaria > Anthozoa > Scleractinia > Rhizangiidae > Siderastrea > Siderastrea radians. The sequence goes on from OZ024888.1 coordinate 52,739,164, forward strand.
AATGTGATTGGTCCCGTCTCAAAGGCACCTCCCCCGGCATCCGTACGTTTGTGGCTACCCTTCAATTCACAGAACCCTTGAATCCGCGCGACGCTTTCTGCGGGGGTCGTACCAATGCCGTGAAACTGTACCATCGCGTGACGCCCGGTCAACAAATACATTACATCGATGTGACCTCCTTGTACCCCTGGGTGAACAAGACCTGTGTCTACCCCAAAGGCCATCCTCGTTTCATCTCCAACCCTAGTCACACCGACATCAGCCCCTACTTTGGACTGATCAAATGCAAAGTCCTACCGCCCCGTCACCTCTACCATCCTGTTCTCCCCTACCGTCATGAGGAAAAACTCCTTTTTCCTCTCTGTGCTGCCTGTGTGGAACAAGAGATGCCCAAACGCCCATTAGAGAGATGCGCGGAATGTGTGCACACGGACGAACAGCGAACCCTGACTGGAACATGGTGTACTCCAGAATTAAACAAAGCCGTCGAGCTCGGGTACGAAGTCCAGTACATCTATGAGGTTTGCCATTTCAACGAAACGTGTGAAGGACTCTTCGAAGATTACGTCAACACCTGGTTAAAAATCAAGCAAGAAGCCAGTGGGTGGCCCGCATGGTGTACCACTTAGGAAAAGAAGAAGGAGTACGTAGAATTATACTACCAGCATGAAGGCATCCGCCTGGAGTACGACAAGATCCAAAAGAATCCCGGGTTACGTACCCTAGCCAAGATGATGCTCAATTCCATGTGGGGCAAGTTTGGACAGCGTCTTAACAAGACGCAAGTCCAAGCCTTTGATGACCCTCAAGCTTTCCACCGTTTCCTAAATACAAGTACTGTGGAAGTAAAACATGTCTCTGTGATGAATGAACAGATGGTGGAGGTCCATTACACCTACCAAGACGAAGACATCCCTGTCTCACCTAACCTCAACATCTTTGTAGCCTGTTTCACTACCTGTTGGGCCCGACTCCGACTCTATGCCGCCTTAGAGAAGCTGCAGCAACGTGTCCTCTACTACGACACCGACTCCGTCATCTATTACACAGATGAAGGACAAAGTAACCCAACCTTGGGAAATTACCTCGGGGACTTTACGAGTGAATTGGACAAGGAGGATTACATCGTAGAATTTGTCTCAGGGGGTCCCAAGAACTATGGATACCAAACCCACCAGGGTAAGGTAGAATGCAAAGTACGGGGTTTCCGCCTCAACTGGGAAGGCAAAACCCAACTAAATTACAATGTCATGCGTGGGAATGTCCTCGACGAAATCCAGAAGCCCCTCCTCAAACCCCGCCAGACCCAAGTCATCAAAACGTACCAGATCGTGCGCGATCCCAAACACTACCAACTATTCACCTTCCCCGAGTACAAACGCTACCAGCTCGTGTACGACAAGAGAGTCGTGGACCCACACACCTTTCAAACCTACCCTTATGGATACCAGTGAGAAATGTTCCCAAACAAGATCGTCGAATGTGAACAGTGTGCCGTGACAACAACCAATGGCGAAGAATAACTCGATGTCAAAAACAATGGTGGGGGCCCTCTATTGAACATTAAGGAATCTGTTGAAGGACCAATTCAAAAAGGAACACTCATTAAAAACCCTCCTCCTATTTTTCTCAGTTATTCTAAACAATAAAAAGTATTTATTAATTTTGTGTTGTTTTCACTCCAAGGACCACCCCCGATCCAAAAATTGGACTTGTGCCATATCAAAACCATATCAAATCCATATATGGTCCATATATGGGTCAAGGACCACCCCCGATGCTTGAATTGGACTTGTGCCATATCAAAACCATATCAAATCCATATATGGGCCATATATGGGTCAAGGACCACCCCCGATCCAAAAATTGAACTTTGGACTTTTCTCCGCGGTTTTACTTCCCCTTGAGCCCACGATCCTTTTTTCAAACTGGTCAGCGGTTTCTCCTTCCAAATCACGTGACTTCCGGTTGTATGAGCCCACGATCCCTTTTTCCACCTGGTCAGCGGTATCCCATCCCACTTCCGGTCATGACGTCACTCGACCAATCAGAAGCCTCCATTTGTGCCATACGGTCCCACATTACTACTTAAAATCATTCAAATATACCAGATATTTAAACCATCTGCCTTCGGTGTGAGAACAAGCACAAATTTCTGTAGTGTGGAATTTGAGCATGATCTGTTTTATATTGTCGTGTAAACACATAGAAGACTGGGTGGCTAAAACAGCCTTTTCGGAAAAATAAAATTTGGCAATCCTAATACTCACAAAGGAAAATAAAAGTTGAACGAAGGATAAAATTAAATCACAACATTTACATGAGTGTTCCATCAAGACTTCCATTGGGGTAGGTGATGAAAACCTTATACCCACTTAAGTTACAAAATCCATTTTTCACGGTGATGTAAGATTTATTCTTGATGGTTTTGACCCTTTAAAAAGGGTTAAAACTTAATGCAGAATGAATCAAACAGTTATACCATGTATGGGTTTCCGTACCACAGTGATTATTGTGACCCAGTGCCACTACTGGGGCAAGCTCACACAGGTATGACTTGTACAGTTATGAGATTTTGTGCTGTAATCATTAAACAAATACAGAGAAACAAGAGGAAATCGGGAGGAACTTGTACCAGAATGAAAATCATGCTGGTATTATGTAAACACCCCCTTAGCCTATTAAGTCGAGCAGCTCTCAAGAATGTTTAACAACATCCTCAGAGACCCAGGGGCAGTAACGCCCTGATTTCATGAGACCGGTGCAAACTCAGACTGGTACGATTTTGTTTACATGAGACCGGTCTGAAAGTCAGACTGCCATGAAGTGTTTACCTGAGACCAATCTAAACTCTGTTTGTGTTAATATGGTCCGCAACCATCCCATCCTTAAAAATCCAGTTTATCTATTATCCAACAGCTTGGAATGCTCCAATGCCACTTATTAAACGTGCATACCCAAAACAAATATCTCAGACCAATTGGAACCCTGTTCATGCTTAAGTGGCTCCCCAGTCTGATTTCAAACCATTCTGAGTCATTCATATTGGTTCAGCAGCAGTGATGAGTTAAACCAGCCTAAGGCCCTGTTTACATGAGTGACTTTATCCCGGGATGACTTTTATCTCATCCCGGGGTGACTTTCATCGTGGTGTCTGGTCATTTACCTGTAAATGTTTACATGATTTGGAGCTGAAATGTGTTCACCCTGGGACGATTTCATCCCGGTCTTCAGCACTGGGATGAAAGCCTGGGGTAAACACCATTTCAGCTCCAAACCATGTAAAAACGTACAGTCAGGTAAATGACCAGACACCGATATGAAAGTCATCTCGGGATGAAATCACTCGTGTAAACACAGCTTAAGATGATAATTATTTTATACTAGCTTCATGTTTCGTACGTTTCGTGTGAACAGAGGTAAGCATTTGGAGTCGATCTGAAGTCGTACCGGCCCAAGTTGGTACCATTCTCATAGACTATGAGCAGTCTCTCATTTTTCTCTGGTGCGTGCACACTGACTTTCCTACTATTGGTAATTGCGATAATTAAAGTCTGCTTTGTTTTTCTTACAGGGTTTTATTCCATCAACCTGATGTCAGGAAAATATGGCAGTTTATTATAAGGGTTTGGTTAAGAAATTTGTACTTTTAGCTATATTCCGAGACACACTTTATCAATTCAAATAAAAAATTTGAAGAGCAGTTTTGAAATAAGGCTATATATTTTTTTGTCTTTTTCTGCTTAACATTTTGATGTCATTGATTAGTTTGACTGACCCCTCAGTACTACTAAGTGGATGATGTATGAAAATGGAATGAATCCTGGAGTATACCTTTTAGGGCTCTACTTCAAAATATCTGATGAGCACACCCTGCCCCATATCTTTTTTTGGGGGAGTATCCCCCCCCCCACTACTATCCCAGGAATGAAGAGTCAGACCTATTTGATTGAATTCTCTTTATGGGGAAAACTATATCAATTGACTGATTCACCACAGTCTGATCCCTTTTTGTCAGTTCATTGCCTGTAAGGTTTCAGACTATTCTGAAATGATTTAGGAAGAGGCTATTCCTTTTGTTTTTCTTTGGTACAATATTATGGCAATCAGTAACAATGCTTATTGGTGACAAATTATCAAACCAAAAAGAACTAAAGTCTCAAGATCTACTGCCATCACGGTCTGGGGTAGTAAGAGAGTGAGTCATAATCTGTGCATCAAATAAAGTCACTAGTCATTTAACTGGACCATTTGTTATTCGCATTGGCAACACTGAAGTCACAGATTGATTGATTGATTGATTGATTGATTGATTGATTGATTGATTGATTGATTGATTGATTGATTTTTTAATTAGCTGATTGACTGATTTATCAGCCAGTTGTTTGAGTGGTTGATTGATTGACTGATTGGTACTTAAAATAGATGAATGAATTGATTCACCTGAATTACATGTAAGTAATTACATGCATAATGCTGCACTTCTTCGCATCTTCCTCTGGCAGTAAAATAATACCCGGCATCAGTCGAAACATAAAATAATTTTCAAGTCCCAATGTCATGACATAATTGTAAACAAATAATTTATTTGTAATTAGCAAGTTGTAGGTGAGAAGGCGTATTAGAGAGCAGGACTATTAGAGCTTTTACAGTAATTTAAATTATATTTCATATTAACTTCAGTAAGTTACTCCTTTTGAGTAACTACCACTATTGGACAGTCAAGAAAGAAAGCAATGCCCTGGGATGTTTTAGGGTTCACTACTTCCTACTATTAATTAAACGTCCCGGGGAATTAATACAAGTAAATAAGGTACATCATCATCATCATCATCATTCAACTATAGCGTCATTTTACCATATAAGGAGAAAAATATGAGTATGAGAGCGTCTTACACTGTAGAAAACGTATTGCACTATAGTATCCCGGTTTCAAATCACTTATTGAATAAAGCATTTAAATTGCTTAGATATTTAAGTCTATATTACCGACAACAGAGGCTTATTTAAAATTTATGAAACACTGGTTCTAATTTGATGAGAGGTGTATTACTAATGATTAACTAATAATTATAATATTGTTTTCCGGTCTCACTTGTAGTAATAATAATAATAATAATAATAATAATAATAATAATAATAATGGAAGGGGAATAACGAATAATGAATAACGAGTTAAAACAGTAAAGGAATAAGGAATATTTAGAGCTTGAACATTCGGAATAATGAATAATTGACTCCCTTTTAAGGAATAATGAATATCGCCAATGTTGTATGCACTCGACTTTGTAGAATCTTTGTCAGTGTTTGCGACTATGGGTGAAGGCCGGCTAAATCAGTAGTCTGTGGTCAAGCATAGTAACTCTGGATGTTCCGTATTCATTTAGGACTCCTGGGTGCAAGAAATCTTTCCTGGCGACTTCCTCGTGATTGGTTCGTCTTTAATGTTAATCAGTGTTCGGTTGCTTTAAGGGACGGACCACTTGACTTCATCCTGCCTGTAGCAGATTTTTACAATGAAAAAATTCATGTGCAACACTAATGTCGAAAAAAATTATTGCCACATACAGTGGACAACCTGTCGTTATTATCAAATGTAAATTGTAACAAGATTGGTAGCGACATGTTGTCGTCGAAACTGCATTTTTCATTTATCGGTTATTTTTATATTTTACAAAATCTTTCGTTATCACATCTACTACTGCAAGACGTTCCTATGGTTGACACAAGTAACGTTACTAATGTTACAGATCGATTGTTGAAAGATTTTCTTAAAATTGAAGTTAGCATCTAATGTTAGGTCAATATAGCTAGAGCAAAAAGTGAGTTGAATTTACAGCAATTAAAACACTTTCATACACTCCTCAGAAAGCCGGAAATCGCCTTTCCGAGGACTGAATCTTTCAAAATTTCTCAGGGGAGCAAGCCCGCGGATCCCCCTAGATACTCCCGCCTTCACCAGGCGTTGTTTGAACTCCTACATCTGCATCAGGGGTGTGGGTCCTATTCGAGCCCTGATTTAGAGATATTTTAGAGCTACAAAACCTTGAAATTAAAACATTGCGCTTTTCTGAAGTGCTTTCAACAATGTGCAGCTATTTCAAACTTTGTAACGGTCTCAATATTTATCTCCTATCTCATGCACAGGCATTACAACTGAAGTTGCTCAACAAAATCTGAATAGCAGTTGGATGCAATAATGAATAATCGAATAAGGAATACCCGTAAAAATCTCAAATGAATAATAAATAAGTCACAAAAAAGCAAAAGGAATAATGAATGAGTCAGGAAAAAGTAAAAGGAATAACGAATAAGTAAGGCACAATTAATAGTACTACTACTACTAATAATAATAATAATAATAATAATAATAATAATAATAATAACTTTTGCTGTTTTGCAATTGTTGGATCTTCTTCAGTGATATGCATTTCCATTTAAGTGAAAAAGTCCTGCGCCAAACACATTCGCTTATCTAATTGCCTTTGCTTGAGTGACAATATCGTCACAATTGCATTCTTTAGTGGCTTGCCTTGCCAACTGGCTGTAATTATGAAGGTAACAAAAAAAGCTTTTTTTGCCAAACCATTGGTTTCGTTAGACTAAACAAATAAATCAGGAGACAAGCTTCGGCTTTTGCTAAAGAATGGTTCCACAAGACGGTCAACATGGGCTCCTGCCGCATAGAGCATTATTTTGATCTGAGGTTGGTGTAGATTATGCCGGCCCAGAACGTCAGGCAAGAGTAAGCTCAACAGGCCGCAGAACTACGAGGTTTGTCCTGCACGAAGGCCAGTGATTGACTGAACTGGAGGAGAGAGCAAAAATCAAAATTTTCTATTTTATAGCATATGCGGAAGCATAATTTGTAGCATCTTGCTTCCCTTTGTCTTCTTCTTCTTCTTCTTCTTCTTCTTCTTTAGTTGCTGAAGATGATTCTTGAGGAGCAGCAGGCCTTGGACAAAGTAAAGCAGAGTGCGTACATTCCTCAGAGAGGTCTGTCGATATGTTTTCTGTATTCATACCTTTCAAGTGCCTTTATACGATTTTTAGCGTCTCAGAAGGGAACTGAATTTTGTTTTTACTCTCTCCACAACAATTTAAAGATACGTGCGAAAATTACGTCAAATTGCTTTCTCCCTAACATTCCTCAGACTGTTAGCATACGTATCCAACACTGGAGCTTAATACGTCTCTACTACTAACGTTTATTTGTTACAATATAACAAAACACTTTTATCATTCATCGATTTCTTGCAGACAGTTGTACTAACATCAAGTCGATTGGTAAACCTCTGACACACAACGCTTGGCAGTATACCCAAGGAGCCTGGATGAAAGACCCGCTAGGAATCATGGGGGCTGAGAACACATTCGTTATGGAGTATTACGCGGAAGAAACGTGCATGCTTGAGAGTTTGAAAACATGGACATGTTAAAAGCAGGTGTAGCCCGCAAGACGTACACACTGCCTTACAACTATGACGGAACAGGAGCGGTGGTGTATGGACCGTTCCGCTCTACTACAACAGGTACATTTAATATTTTTCAGAACTAGACTGTAATTGTCTATTTCAACGTTTTATTAGCTGCACCCAGTTATGTATTCATTTGTGCTAACAATGAAATGGATCGGGAATTTGTTTTGGTATATATATATTTGTACAAAACCTGCAACAGTAAGGTTTTTTCTAGGAGCCGATTTCTAATGGAAAAGTGTTTGTTAACACTGCTTTTGTTGTCTGAAAAAGTGTGAATTGTAAAACTAGGAAAACTCGCTTGCTGTAAACTGGCTAGCTTTGTCAAAGCGTTGGCGCAGTTGCAACTGCCGTTAGCAGGTTAGTGCTGATTGCTTCAATAAAAGGAGGGAAAGGCATGATTGTCTGTTGAGCTGAAATAACTTCATTACTCTCGCGGGTAAGTTGTAGGTTCATCAGCTCCAGTCACTTCATTTCCCATCTTGGAAGTTCCTTTGCGGATATGGAACGTAGCAAGAAAAGCGTATAACGTGCTCCGGATTTATTTTGCACTGCTTCTCATATCAATCTATGGCGATTGTATCTCACATGCTATATCCACTGTATTGAAATCCTTCTAACCAGGATCATTCTTACGCCCGGTTTAAACGTCGAACTTTACATGTGCCGAGCCTAATGCAAATTTTGTTTTTCCTAGTTTCCATTAGGTTCGGCACGTGTAAAGTTCGAGGTTTGAACTGGGCCTTAATAACAGTCACAGGTACAAAAACTGAAAAAAAAAACATAAAAGTTACTTATTCAATTATTACAAGAAACTTTCACATGTTAAATAGCCTGCGTAGCAAGCGTTTCCGTAGGGCCTTCCGCAGGTTTAAAGAATTTTGCGCTTTTTGAACGCGCGAAAATTGGGGCGAGCGCAAAATCAGTGTTGCGCTCGCGCCAATTTTTGCGCCGCCAAAAGGCGAAAAATGCCTCGAACGGGCGGAAAAACCTACGGAAACGCTTGCTACGCAGGCTACATGTTAAATTTTTCGCGTTTTCGCGATTTTTGCAAATCATCTTTTATTTATCCGTTAACACTTTCAGCAAGTTTTCAGTCCACATTCACTTAAATTAAGTGTTCGGGAGAATTTGCTCTTTTAATTCAAAGTCCGCTTTTGCATTTCGTTTTAGCCTGCGTAGCAGGCGTAAACATGGATGGATAGCCCCAAGTCCCCCATTTTTTCTCCCGCTTTCTCGCTCCCCTACTCCTTCCCCGTTTACGTAGGCTTAGTTCGTTTCAATGAGGACACTGCCTAAAGGAAGAGTTGCTTCCGTGATCGTATCATGTGAGAAGAATTTGACCCTAAGCACCATATTACACGTATACAAAAAGTTGGGAGCGATTTTTTAAGGTCCACGGGTCAGTCGTGAATCTTCCACCGTGTCCACATCCAAATGACCAGAGTGCTTTTACACACCGGCAATGTACGCTCCATCTTGTCTTGCAGCCATGAGATAGATGGCCAGTGTTATGAAGAGCATATATTTTAAGCGACATTTGGAAGATTTTTTTGGTCGTGACTTAAATATAATCTGACAACAAAAGGTTTCTGAATTCTATATTTAATAGCGAGGTTGACTTCGAAAGGCTGTAGCAGCTTTTCAACCTAAAATATGCAGGACAACAGATCACTGGTTACAAAGCTTAACACAGGAAAACCCTACATTTTTCAAACATTATGAAATCGAACAACCACAAATTGATGCGAATCCACAACGTTTGCGTATAAAAATCCTTGATACCCTAAAATATAACTCTGAAATATTAACAGTCTCAGTTTGTAAAGAGGGTGCTAATGGGGTTAGTAGTTAACTGACAATTGGCCAAAATAATAGTAGTTAACTGACATTTGGCCAAAAAATTAGTAGTTAACTGATAAATTAAAAGTCAACAGTTAACTGACATTTTATTAATTACATTGAATACGATTGTTGATGTTTTAAAAGCAACAAAGATTTTCTTAACAGCGAGGCTATTTCGTGACTTTTACCTGTCACGCTGCATGACCTGGTAGCGGTATTCACTGTTATTTGGGTCACTTCCGATGCAAAAGTGCCACGCCAGCGTAACTTGGACCTTGATCTCTGTGATGGCTTTGAGTGGCGTGGTCAAAGTAGACTGTGTGACAGGCGCAGAAAAGGAGGGAAAAGGGTAGAAATTATTCTCGAGGACGGAGGGGAGAGGAAGGGAGTCATGCAGGCCTTCCAAGCCCATTTTATAACTATGTTGAATGGAAATTGAGAAACACGAATTTCGAGTACTTAAGGTGGCCGAACACAGTTTTCTTGTACCTATGCATTATTAGTCGTTATATTCAAACCGCACTGGCAATTGGGCGGCCAAAATTAGCAAGGTGCAAAGTCGGCTAAAAAAGATTATATTTTGATATGTTATATTGGACTAAGTACCGTTGCCATGGTAACATAGCTGGTAATAAACCAGCATTGAATAATGGGTCTGATTTATTTCGGAAAATCCAATCGATAGATTTTTTCCATCATTTGTCGCTAGGAAAATTGGAAAAATACTGCCCTATTGACACTGGTCTGGTGAAATTTTGACAGAGAGATCGTCTGTAATTTTGTGTTTTGTATTTCAACATTTTCTGAACATGTCCTCCGTCGGATTTCAATTTTTGTGTACAGGCGAGTTAAGCGTGTTCTGAACTATTATTCTACCAAATTTCATGAAATTCTAACAAGCGGTTCCGTAGAAAACAGTGCATTTCCACTAAACCACGCAGTCACAATCTTCTGGTTAACTGCGCGTGCGTTGCATTTGACAGGGTCTCGATCTTTCTCCGTCCATACAAACAATCCCGGAAAGGCAGGGTCCAATAGTATTACCTTTTAATACGTTGAAAAACAAACGTTTTTTACACATAACAAACTGTTTGATTGTTAAGAAGGAATATTAAGTAGTTCTGACCAATCACGATTTTGGTGAAAGTAAAATACGCCTGAAACAATGTCCTGGTAGTGGGCGCGCCCTCTCCATTCCTCTTGAGCTCCGCGCTCGTTGTTCGCTTTCGCGAATAATTTCAACCCTTTTTCCTCCCCTTTCCGCGCCTGCCACGCAAGCTATGGTCATCTCGATAAAAACTTGGAATAAGTTATTCTAAGTTTTTATCAAGATGATGACAAAGGGTCGGCATTCGAACGATACAGAGGTCGCGTGCCGTTTGACTTGGCGAAACACAATTCAATGGATATAGTATGTAAACATTTGACAGATTTTATGGGAATTTTACAACAAACGGTAAAGTTTAAACTCGGTGCGTTTGACTTGAAGCTGATCTGATTAGATATTTGACTGTCCAGCACGCGAACGTGGGTTGACTTTGTTTGGCCTGATTTAGATCTCGTCAATAATTGATTACGGGTCAGAATGACAGACCCTCTGAGCAGACTAAACAAAAACAAAAACAACTTTCTCATCTTTCTCAATAGTTCGGACTCTCTTTCTCTTTCATTATGAGTAAGATTTCTAATTTGATTGTTCTTTTTTTAATAATTATTTTCATGTCTGGAAATTGTAATTTATTTATTGATTTGAGTAAGGTCCACCCCGAAGGATGATTGACGTGCTGAAGTGAGGAAAAATTCGGGTTATGAAGCAATAATTTTCGATGTAAGAAAAGGAAAGTTAATAGCTAACTACAATATTTAGTAGTTAACTGACAATTGGCCGAAAAATTAGTAGTTAACTGACATTTGGCCGAAAAATTAGTAGTTAACTGACAATTGGTTACCCCCATTAGCACCCTCTGTAAACTGACGGCGGAAAGACTTTGCTCAACATGCCCATGCAGAACATATTTCAAAACAAATTCAAAAGCAACTTTCGCGGAATTACCTCCACCAGTCTTTACATTCGATCAGGAATACATTTTGACAGCTTATTTGGAGCTTAATTACTGTTTATTGATCCCAGCTCGATCGAGATAAACACTCGGGTGTCTTTCGATTCCTGGGAAAACGTGTTAGGACCGCCGCAAAAACCATGGTTGTGGACGGAAAAAAACCAGAGGGCACTAGCTCTGCTGTATTTGGCGTCAGGAGTGCCGACCGAGTTCGCTGCAGAACACCGTCACAAAGATGAAGTCGAAGGCAAATTTCGTAACTTGAGCTTTTCGCCTTCCACCAATAATTTATTGAGTATTCTTTTGAACGTTTTTTTCCATTTATAGACATTGGAAGTTTTTCTCAAATATTTCAGTACTCTCGACAATCGTTTTGCTGAACACGCTTAAGCTCTTAAATTAAACTCTTTTTCAAAAGCGACGACGGTCGTGTGATTTCCCCCCAAGACAAACGCTGGTTGCTCAAAAGCACCGCGCGATTTCCCGTCAAGAAAAGATGGCATTCTCCTTCCCCCGTCGGGCTGCCTTTGGACTCCCCTCTCCCTCCCACAGAGTCTGTACGGGCGGACGGGCGGGCGTACGCAGATTTACCCATGGGGCTCCGCTCTGCGGCCTTCGGCCGTAAAGGAGCTCGGCTATGACACGACTCCATTTTTTTGGTTCGAGCTGTCTACCAAATAGAACGCCTGGAGGGTAAGAATGGGATAAAACCCCAAATTTTATCGCGAAATGTTATATTTGTATCGCAAATATCGACTATTAGTAAAATTAACATAATGGCAAAAATATTTTAATCATCAGCGCTGCCCACAACTTGATTGATTCATATCTTTTGCGAGTTGTATGGAGTTAACAGGCTGTCAATATCTAACATGTCTAAGAACACAGTATTTCACGCCATTTTAGCCCAATTTTACCCCAGATTTCAGGCGTTAAGCGGGCCTACTCGTGAGGAAGAGCAAAATTTTCCAATTTATTGGCTAACTGAGATAAAAAAAAGATGCAGTATCAAAATAACGTTTGTAGTGTTTTTAACCAGACTCTAAAAATACCCACTCAGTAAAAGAATGCATGTAATTTATCTATTTATACCGAAGCTTTACAATATCATATGAGTTACAAAGAACTATAGTCAATTTTAATTGCTTTGGAAGCGAATTGGTAATGGCGTTGCTATATTTTGTACTCAAAGTGTTTCAAGTAGTCTTTCCTTCGTTACTTAATCTAGTTTTAATTCGCCAACGTTTGGAAAATCATCAAGCATTGTACTGTATTAATTTGTACCGTTTGCCATAGTCCAACAATCTTCCCGTGGCTTGTTACAATCTTGCGCTCGTGTTACTGTATTGGTTCTTTGTTCATTGCTAGAAGAAGGAAGCTGCTGATATTGGCGATAGTTTTGTTCATAACCTGGATTTCACTAATATATATATTATTTCAACAAAGACAGAAAGAAAACCGAGTAGTAAAGATTAATCTTGGTGCAAAAATGTTCAGTCTTCAGCTTTGTATTGCTGAGCTCCAAAATATGTTTTAAAACAATGCAATGCACCCTAAGTATCTAATACAGTTCTTATCAATCACAGCAGCTACTCTTTTTTTATCCGGCCCAAACCAAAACCAGACGTGGCTTGCCGCGCGCACGTTTTCCTGCTTGTATGTTTTTCCGCGCTTGGCACCGGTTCATTTTTCCAGCGCTTGGTACCGGCTGTTGATCAAAGTGATTTCAAAATTCTTTTATTCCGGGTTCGTTCTGATTGAACATTAAAGAGAAAAATACAATTATTGAAGACCCAGTTGAAAATCTCTAGTGAATCTCAAACAATCTTTGTTTCTGTTATCTGAAAAAGTGTCAAAGTGTCGGGGGCAGTTGAAACTGAAGTTAGTGTTGAATGCTTTAATAAAATATGAAAAGAAACATCATAATTGTTTAGCTGACTGTAGAACTAAATGAACTTTATTACATTAAAGTAGTGGAACGTTAGGACTAAGACATGTTACAGCGTGAGGGTTGGGAGGGATGGGGCGCATTTCTTTGATCCTTTTCCAGAGCTTCTCTTACTTGTAGCGTTACAGTTTGGACGTGAGACTGCAATAAAGCTTCTCACATCACAGAATGTCTCAAATCGTCTGCAGTCACTGGAACTAATAAAGCTAAAACTTCTGAGCGTTTCAGGAGGTAAAAAATTTCAATATCAGATGTCAGATCAGATGTCCTTACAGAAACTTTTCGCTAGCTAAGTGCACATCACTTCAAATGCCAAGAATGTTTCCATACACAGTATACGCGTGATCGGCCTTGCGGCGTGATGAAGAGCATGTCGTTTTAAGAGACGCAGAAGCCTTTTTGTCATGAATTAAATTCGGTCTAAACATTGAAACGTTTCCACTACAATCTTAGCAAGGTTGACTTGGCAATACACGTAATGCTTACAGAACTAACACGGTAAATCCGACATTTTGAAAACACTGTGAAAATGCTGCAAACACAAATTGACGCTAGGTACAGTGCTTGCAAACTTTTGATGCCCTAAAATATAATTTTGAACTATTCAATCATTCTCGATTTAAAAACTGAACGAATTCAAAAATGCAACTCGCGTGATTATCGATCAGCTTTGTTTTCAGATTGGGACAGCAATATCTTTTGACAGTTTTTATGGAGCCTATTATGACTATCAATATTTCAGAGTCAAATTTTACGGCAATTGTTTGACAGACAATGATATATTAAAATGTATCACTGTATTTCTGGTCATGTCTGCGACGCATTTATAAAACTGTTTATTCCGCGACACGGTGTTTAAGTGACACAGGTCTGCTCTTAGGCGAGAGCAACGTTTTCCATTTGATGTTCTCAAGAAGCAAAAAGAGTATAGAGATTACGGGGCAAAAATGGAGCAAAAAATAAAAAGTTTAGTGAAGCCGGTACCATATTTGCTTTGTAAATAGTCATTATTGTAAAATGAACATTTTGGCACCTTGCAGAAAGAGGACAAAGTCAACAGTGGCTTTATCACGATTGCCAGCGCTGTCTTCAAATTGATTGAGTAAGGGCTGTGACCGTTTATGTGGACTTTCAAGAGCGACACTGTTGAGTATTTCAGAATCAAACTTTAGCGATGTTATTACTGAAAACCGCACTCCATTAGAAACACTGTATTTCAAGCTACTATCGCTACTTACAAAATGGTGGATTTGAGGTGGTCAGGTCTGCTTGTGTGGGAGAACAAAATTTACCATTTAATCAGTTGAGAAAAACAAAAATAACGTTTGTATGTTATTAACCTCAATCCAAAAATACCCACACAGCAACAATATCACATGAGTGTTTTACAAAGAAACTGAGGTCAAGAGTAATTGCTAGGAAGTTACTAATAATGTTGCTATGCTCAAAGCTTTTCAGTAAAGGAACAAAGATCAGTGTATGTTATAATTTCGATAAAAATATTGATAACAGCCTTTATCTCTCTTTCATCAAGCACTCTAATATATTTTCAGTTACATAATGTTCCATTGCTTCGACTGTATAAATGTTAAACCCATGTTTAATTGGACGCCATATGTAGTGCAACACTTGTTCTTGTGTCTTGTTCCAATCTTGCACTCATGTTATACTGTTTCTTTGTTCCTTTGCTAGAAAAATAAAGACACATACACAGTGAAGTTGCTTATATTGCCCACAGATTTGTTCTTACAACCTGGATTTCGCTAACAGAAATAAACTTGTTAACAAAAACAGGAAAAAAATCGAGGTGTAAAGATTAAAGTTACTTTGTGTATAGTTATTTTCCTTGTTTTCTTTTGATATGTTTCTGTTTTCGAAAGTTATATTTTTTTAAAAAATCTTGTCGAACGCATTCTAACCCGCGCACGCACATTTTTCCGCGCTTGCATGTTTTCCGCTGATGGCACCGGGAAATTTTTCCCGCGCTTGATGAGCAGTGCTGATTTAAAAAGTATGATTTTTTTATTCTGGACTCTTTCTGATTTAACATTAACAACAAAAGGTGTATTAAATTTGATTTATAGGTTTTGCAACGGTCATTTAAAAGAAGCTGTTAATGTAGAATCTTGCGTGCAATGTTGCTCCGTCTGTCCCGGCATGTAATATTGGCCGGGCCGATATTAATTTTAGATGCTACAACTGATAGCTGTTAAATCAGACGTGATACACAGCGCGTTTGCTTCTGTCATTTTAATTGCTTAAACCACGCCCTCCTATTGTAAGCAGCTCTATACAAAGAGGTTGCATTAGTGACAATAGTACACAGTTGGCTGTAGCTGGGAAACTCCCTGGATCTCTACAAACCAACTTGAAACATCTCGTGCTCCTTTGAGGTAAAGTAAGAAGCGTGGGTATTTTGTGAATCATTTTCAATTTGATTTAAGTTTGTTTAAATTTTTCCCGGGTGTAGTGAACATTCAAACTTGGACAACATTTAAAAAATTGACGCGGGCTTTATGCGAATGTCAGACCAACGGAAACGTAAAATTCAGTTTAGATCGTTTTTTATAAACACGGCCATATATTTTATAGCATTTATCTTTTAAACTAGTAAGAAAAGTAGAAATATCTTTAGTGTATAATTTTTGTACTGGCTTGTGTACAACTATAAAGAAGCTTATAGACGACTGTCCTCAATTCTATTCAAGTTGCAGATTGGCGCAAATCATTTCAACGACAAGAAAATGTCGCGATATTTGATGATGTTTAGCTGTTCATTCGCTTTCTTGCTGGTAAGTTGTCCATATAATATATAGTGATCAAATTCTTCCAAGTTTGTCTCAGTTCTAGCCGTAAGTAAATCAGTCAGTCGGTGATTAATTAAGTAAGCAAGTACTCAAGTAGTGTTTTCAAGTTTAAAAATTAACTTTATTATTTTGGAATCACTCGTGGCAAACGAGGCCGAAACGATTATAATTAGACGCTACACTGAAATATCCACGAACTGAGATATTGTAACGAACCTTGTTTTCGTTGATGCCTCTGAATTACGTTCTCTGCGTTGACGTGTCCTGGTGTAAGTCAGACATTGAGAGGAAACAAAACTTAGATTAATCTCTAGGTTACACTGTACTTTAATTACTTGTCACTATTTAGAGGAGTTGGTTGAGTCACCTTTGAAAGGTATCATGGCATAACGCTATATTTCCTATTAGCCTACCCTGTGTTGTTCCCTTTTATTTTCTTTGTGGGGGAGGGGGGGGGGTTAAATTTTTTGTTCAGCCGTATATCTTGGGATCAAGACAGGATCTTGGGATACCATAAGGACATGAAAGCATGTCACTAAGGCTATATTGTTGCTGCTGTTGTCTGTGTTCATTTGGTAATTTGCTGTTGCATGCTGCTGTGTGCTCATTTCATTTCCCTAAAGCAAACTAACTCATATCTTATTTTAGGTCGTGGTTTATGCCGCTTCCCCGGAGGTTAAATCTCGAGTCAAGCGTGCCTTGATACAAAATCCACCGTTACCCAAAAAGCCATCAATGGATGCACTTGTTACTGAGCTGGCAAAGAAACATGTAAGTTAAATGTAAACACCAAATTTAAAACCCTGGGCGCAGAATTCAGTTCTTCTCAAGATGCTTACCGGTAGTTCAGCCTCACTTTTTTTTCGCTTGGTAAACTTTCTCTTTTTAGCTTAACGCCAAAGAAGGACTCTACATTTTTTGTAGCCACTCTGATTTATATTGGTTCTAGTTGTTCAAAAAGTGGATACTGCTATACCCTGTAAAGACCTCTGTAAAGCTAGCAGAATGTTCTCGTCTATAATAGCTAGGTACTTTTGCATGTGTTGCGAATGAAGATCAGCTAGAGAAGGATAGAAGAGTCCGTACACAGCCTCCATTGTATTAATGTTTTGAATGAACATCCTTTGCTGTAGAGAAACCGAAAAAAGAATAGACAAAAGATTTAGTGAGAGGATTAGTCAATTTTAAACGCAACATGACAGTAGTCTTTTTTATCTTATTATTTTACTTTTTGCACTTTTTAGTTACTCAAGATGATTCTTGACAAGCAGAACGACTTGGAAAAGGCGAAGCAGAGCGTTTACCTTCTCGAAAGAGGTTTGTGCAAACCGCAGTTTTTTTTTTTTTTTTTTTACTATAGTTCGTCTTTTTCCCTCTCCATTGTAACTGCACCTATGTTTCTCTTTTCGCTGTTTCACTTTTTCACAACCATGAGTTTTATCTTAAATTGATAGAATTCCTGTAAGCTATTGTATCTTGGTACCACTTATCTTACTTGAAGTGCGTGTCTCTATAATTTCTTGCAGATGGATGTGCCCACATCAAATCGATTGCTGATCCTGTGACCCACAACACCCGGCAGTTGACCCAGGGAGCTTGGATGAAGGACCCACTAGGAATCATGGGTGTTGACACTATATTCACTATGGAGGGGTACTCCGGAAGAAACGTGCTTGAAGAGTTTGAGAACATGAACATGTTCAAAGCAGGCTTGGCTCGTAAAACGTTCACACTGCCTTACCAGTGGGACGGAACAGGGGGAGCGGTGTATGGACCATACCTCTACTATAACAGGTGCGTTAATCCTTTACATCTTGGTTCCATGAGGGACTTCAGACGCGAAAAAAAAATATGCAATTTAGTTTGAGGGGACATAGAATGTGCCGTCAACTAAATAAGACCTTAAGAGTGAATGTCAGTGAAAATCAAAGAATAACCGTAAAATCGCGGCCACGGTCAAAAAATCGATTTCGCTCATTTTTTGTCTACAGCAAATTTAAGGTACTACACAAAGTGAAATGGGGTTAGTTTTTTGAAATATCCATTTTGAACAATATTAACGGTTAAAAACCATCTGATCGAATTTGGTGGTGCGCGAGCCCGAAATTTCGCACTTTTTGCAAGATTCCCGTTCGAAATAAAATACAACAGCCAGACTTCTACAGCTACAAATGTACACACTGGGTCTTATTTAATTGGGATTTGGTGTTCTTTTCAGTCTCAGGGTCTTCCTGAAGAAAAAAAGCACAAATTTTGAAGTTATATTTTCAGCCGCGTTCGATTACACGCCAAAGCATGCCCGAAACAGCTTCGTAGAAATGTATGTGGTAGTGCACCAAAATGTCTAATATTGTAAACTTAGAATCTTGAAACATAGCTCTAAAAAGTTATGGTTTTGTATTTCTGGGACCTTCTCATTTATCAATACGAACGCCAACTGAATTTTGGCACAACACAAGTGACGCCATAACGCGATTCAATAATATTACAAGTGCGGCATGCGATAAACACGGAAATCTTCCGTTCATTAACATCTAATATCTGATTAAAATCACTCAAATTAGGTGAATCAGGTAAATAATATTGTTTTGCATCTCGCCCGTTAAATAAAGCTTAAATGTGCACAACTAAGGGTGCGTTTCTTTGGGAGAATCCGAAAACGGATTTGTGATCCGAGATCATATGGATTCTTCGACGCCAAAGAAACGCAAAATCCAAAAAAGGATTATTTTGTCATGACAAGACAGGCTGGAGGCACGCAATATATATATTAAAACGATATTTCTCTCGTACTGCCCTAGAATTCAACTAGAATGGAATACAAATAATTTATAAACAAGGACAGTGTCTGCAGTAGTTCAAGTGAACTCGCTATTTGCGTTCACAATTAGCAAAATCTGGTCCCTGAATTACAGAAATGGTACACAAATGAAGTTATCCTGACGTGTCAATGCTTCTGTCTGTTCTTTTGGAGAAAACTTTTCAAATATACGGAACGGAATAATCACCTGAATTTTCTTTTTCACGATCGAATGTTTTGTCACGCAAGATCGAGAGAAAATATGGCGAGACCAGTAAATTTGCATGGAAGGCCGCTTGACAGATTTACTATTTTCGGATCCGTTCCCCAAAGAAACGCACGGATCATGAATCCTAAAAATCCGGATTTAGATTTGATCTGATGTATCCACTCGGAGTGTGGATTCTTCAGATCACTAATCCCTGATTAATCCATTTTGGGATTTAGGTAAAGAAACGCAAAATCCGTTTTTGGATACAAGAATCCGGATTTGGATTTTCCCAAAGAAACGCACCCAAACAGCTAAAATCGACCGATTATTACACGCGACGACCGAACATAGTCATGATTGTAATTTCATACACGCAAGCTCGGTTACATGTAACTGAATTATGTCGCACAGCACGAAACCAAAACTACTTTCACCGGGATTCACAGCAATAAAATGACCTTTAGATCAAACCGTTTTGCCGATGTCTTGAAATTCTCCTCAAAACCGGTGTGTTTAAGATCACTGACTCAGTTTATGAGACTTACCAGCTTGACGGCTGTCAGTTGTCGATAACACGTAAAGCGAAGTCTTGTAAACATCCCTAGCTAATTTTCTCCACAAGCACTTTTTACTTTAAAAGTTCTCATTATGGACTTTTTACGATCCACTATCATTCTGGTTTGGACTCAAATAAGTCAAGAAACAATACCAACTTCCAATTCTTTCCCGCGTGACTACTCAAAATAGACGTGTCACGTAACATGCAGTTATTTAACAAATTGACGTCAGTTTTTTATGCGTCTGTCCTCTTATTGCTGATAAATTTCGTCATAACATTGTCAAAGTGTTGTAGATTCACGAGCCGCAGGCGAGCGGATCTACTACAAATTTTGACAATGTTATGACGAAATTTATCAGCAATAAGAGGACAGACGCATAAAAAACTGACGTCAATTTGTTTTTTACAATAACAAAAAGCCAAAACTGATTTTCAAACGAAGGAAAGAAATGCAAGAGTCCATGGAAGATGCGATTGCCGCGGAATCAGAATTTCATCGCTATAATTCGGAGAATCGCAGGCTCGTAAATCAAAACTTAAGTAAGAATAGGCCAGAAATACAAGGAAAAATTCAAGTTTCTGAACTAACCTTTACTCCAGTGAAAACTGTTCACAAAATAATCCGCTAAAACACGGTTCAGCTTATTTTCATCGGCAGCACAAATTCCCGCTCACCGCCGATTTTCAGGTCTGAATTCTCAACAAACATCCTCATCCTTTCGCTCTATGGTTGCAACGGTTTCTTCAGTTTTAACCCATAAATTTTAGATGATTTCCTCATTGAAGACTGCTAGATTTGTGGTACAATTATCGCCTCATCAAGACTGCAGCACTGAAAAGTTTGACAAAACTTTTGCTGATTGCGTCAGCTTTACGTGTTTCATCCGTCTGTACTCTTATTGACAATAAAAATTAGCCAATCAGCGCGCGAGAATTCGCTCAGTTATTGTAAAAACGTAAATTGAACTTACAACGAGCGGATCCGTTCGGATAGTTCGCAGTTGTTTTTTAGATGTTACTACTATTTTTCCTCTGCTGTCTTTGTTGTTCAGTGTATA
This sequence comes from Siderastrea radians, assembly GCA_964017195.1. NCBI lineage: Eukaryota > Metazoa > Cnidaria > Anthozoa > Scleractinia > Rhizangiidae > Siderastrea > Siderastrea radians. The sequence goes on from OZ024888.1 coordinate 52,759,930, forward strand.
TCAGTGGGTTATCAGGAGCAGGATGTGGTTGCAAGATAGAGAGCGTCACCATTAAATGGGTAACAGGCATCTCAAAATTGAAGAATAACGAGGAGACCACGATTGTCGGGTTTAGAAGAAGTAGTCCCGCATTTGAAAAGAAATATGCTATCATAAGTTTGGGAAGTCGTGCTTTTTTTTCGTAATAATAGAATGAATGTAGAATTAAGAATACTTACATAATTAAAGAGAAACAGACGTTGGGCTAGTTTTTGCGTGTAAAAAGGGTGCGTTTCTTTGGGAAAATCCAAATCCGGATTCTTGCATCCAAAAACGGATTTTGCGTTTCTTTACCTAAATCCGAAAATGGGTTAATCAGGGATTAGTGATCTGAATTTTTTCCCTTTTCAAGAACTTTTTTTCTGGGCTACTCGCTGTGTATAATTTTTTTCTCAGTTATAACTTTCCCTTGCATCATTTTTTTGTTCTTCGCCCCCCCCCCTCCCCCCCCGACCATAACATTTCTAATGGTCCGTCCCTAATGCGACAGCAAAGCAAACGGTAACCAAGAAAAAGGCGCGAAAAATTATTATTTGTAAGTCTCGACTATTGAAGAAACACCTGAAACATGCACATTTGTTTGTTCATGGGAAACACTCATTGTTACCAAAGTAGGAAAGCTAAGAACCTCCTCGTTTTGTTTAAAATACTAGTGCCAAAAACTATTAATCAAAAAAAGGGTCGAAACTTCGATAGAGAATGTTTTGCTCATTCTTCGTCTTTGCAGGTGGTGTTTGCGGCGCGGATAAGGCCATCTCCATGAAATGTTTTGTTTCCTATCGCCCTCTCTCTTGTAAATGTGGGAGGGTCTTTCGGTAAAGGGCTAATTTACATGTAGTCACTTTGAGATGTTGACAAAGCATAAACTTGGAATAACAGAGGAAATGGAGAGTTGAAACTAAATCAGAAGCTTTCAATTTTTTTTTTTTGGAGTTGTTGAAAAAAAAAGTGCGTCCGTGGGGATGGCCTAACTGGCGACAGAAATTGTTCATCTGCGGACATACCAACATCATCATGCGAAAAAGACATCAGCAGTCACAAGACGTATTTTGCAATTCTGCAGGGTTCAAAAGAAAACTGGTTTGATTCAAGCGAGATGTGGAATTTTTCAGAGTCCAAAGCATTTTTCGGAAATTGCCATTTGTCCGTCCTATTGATCAAGTCTTGGGATAGGATGGGGGTGAACGAGAAATTATGTTGTGCTCCTCAGAAAATTTCGGTCCATAGAAAGTAGGTACCACAAGCGGAAAGGGAGACTAACTTGCTAACTTCCAAGAAGCTGTATGAACTAACAAGCAACTTATCCCGGTCGTTTCTGGTAATTTATTGTAGTTTTATTGTCCTAGCTTTTCAAATTTTCAGGATAAATCCTTCCCATTCTGCTATAGCTATTTTTTTAATCGACCCCACTCCTTCTCTTCTTCTATCCCTTGCTTCCAACTCCCCCCCCCCCCCCAAGAAAAATTATTTAAAACTATAAGAAAATAGAGACTAGCTTGGTATTTCTAAATATAATTTGGGATCTATTTTTACAACTTGATCATGATGCGGTGTATGAGAGGATCTGTTTCAGGACGGAAAAGTTAGAGGATAACCTGCGTACACACAGCTCAAATTTCTTTCCTGCGTTGCGGCAAAGATGCGGGTAGGCTAGTTAGTGAAAATTATACGGTTCCCTCTCTGTGAACTACGTACAAATCTACTTTGTACAGTGTAAATAAATACATTTGTGTGGTTTCAGATTTGCGAGGAACTTGTTTTATTTTTTTCAGTAACCAGGCCACATTTAGTCAAAGCCGACAGTTTGTTTGGACGGAGTCCTTACTCAGATCCTCCTGCACATGCATGCTGTCTAAAACAACGTCAGTAGTAGAAGCGAAACAGAAGTGAAATTTCTCGAGGCAGTGATGTGCGCAAAGCTACTTGAACGCGCAACACTGGAGTACTAGACGGCAAGTACTGTCTTTGATGGCAGAAAATTTGTCTCTCAATGAGTTACGAGAATTCTTCCCAACGATCACCAGCTATCGCTACAATATCGCGCGACTCCATAGCTTGTTTCATGGGAGGGCTGCTCCTGTACCTTGTAATGAGACCAGAAGAATGCGAATTGAGCCCACAAAGACTTGACTTCATTTATTACGAGTCCCCACATATTTTTAGGATGTTCCTTTTAGCGAAAAGTTCCTGAAAATGCCGACTCGTGAGAATAAGAATTCCAAACGTTGTCAGCTAGAACGAGAATATCCGAGCGTATCGTTCAACAGTATCAGCAATATTGTTGTGAGACCAACTTCGAGTCTAGGAGCAAGAGAACACTAAACAGAAGCCTGGCTGCATGTTGGGCTTCTGTTCGAAAGTATATCTCCTTTTCAGGACAGGAGTTCCTTGCTAGCTTAGGACAAACTTGCTAGCTCGAGAGTGAGCATTGGGATCTGACAGTCTAAGGCGCCGTTTACATGAGTTATTTCATCCCGGGATGAGTTTCACCCCGGGATGACCTTCATCTCATCCCGGGATGACTTTCTTCTCGGTGTCTGGTCATTTACCTGCAAGTGTTTACACGATTTGGAGCAAAAATGTGTTCGTCCCGGGATGATTTCATCCCGGTCTTCAGCACCGGGATGAAATCATCCCGGGGCGAACACATTTTTGCTTCAAATCATGTAAACACTCAAAGGTAAATGACCAGACACCGAGATGAAAGTCATCCCGGGATGAGATGCAAGTCATCCCGGGAAGAAACTCATCCCGGGATGAAATAACTCATGTAAACGGCGCCTTTAAGTGCGCGAACTTTTAGAGCTGTCAGCACAGACACTTTAAGAAAGCCTCTCTGCACTCTTCTACTAAATCCCTGCCTGGAGGCAGTTTTAATGACAGGGAGGAGGGCGTGCTCTTCCCTGCTCTGAAGAAAGAAGCGTGAAAGCTTACGGCCATTTTACTTACCTGTAGGCATACCGCGATACAATAAGACATAAAATAGCACTGTAAGAGGAAACTCTGTATGATAAAGCAACGAGATCGTACGCTTGCAAGTTGACGGAGGTTTACGAATGAATTCGTACTCTTCAGAGTAACCTGCAGACTGGTGATGGATAACCGCCGCCCAGAAAGGGTTGAGCCTTGAAGACTATCAGAAAGGAGACATGATCCACTGGCATGCAGAAAAAAATTGAACAGAGCAGTTTCAAAAAAGAGGAGAAACTGGACATAAATGTAATCTTTACGACCTCAGTAAGGGACGAATCGGGGCGCGTCGATTTCAACCCGACGAGGCCTCAGTGCACAACAGATCACCAGCTTCTTTGGTCGTCTGCCAGCTAAGAAACGCTCAGTGGAAAAAGCAGGGAAAGAGCGTGATAATGATGATACCGACTCTGCAGCTTAAGCCGAGGCTTACCACTCCAGTCTGTGCATAGCCTACTACTTATTGTAATAAGGCCACGGAAATTCAACTTCGGATTCCCGTTCCAACAATGCCTCAATGCCTGACGTTCCCTGTTGCTTCGCCATGAATTTTATAGGTCGGTTCAGTTTTTAACCGTTTATTCCCGCTAAACAGAATATTTCAAGAAATTAACCCCATTTCACTTTCTTACATACATTGAGGTTCCTGTAGACAAAGAATGAGAGAAATTGATTTTTTGACCGTGGCCGCGATTTTCTAAATTTTCTTTGATTTTTACTGACATTCACTCTTAAAAACGTAGTTCGCAAGTTTCTGCATCGCAGCGTAATAGTTTTGACAGTTGCGGTAACGTTTAAGCCCCACGTAGAGAGAATCACAAAACTACAAAACGAGTATTTTCCAGGACCTCGTTCGCGCGAGGACCTTTAGTGCCGCCGGTGTTATTTTTCTATATTGCTCGTACAGATAAAGTCCCGTCCAGCCTCAAAGAATAACGGCAAATGAACCACGAAAAATTTAAGCAGCTAGGTCAAAAGAGCAGCGTTGATTTCACGGGAATACAACCAGCTTAGGCCGGCAAGCCACCAGCTTTATTGCTGTTTTCAACAAGATGTACAAGGTTCGGTGTCTAGCAGATCGCGTAGTCCTCTTCAAATGACAGACGTCCCTAGGAAAGAGGGGGGGATAATGATAAGAAAAAATGCAATGCGTCTTTTTTTTTAACAAAAACACGCTTAAAACTAACTACTCAGAGTTAGAAGAAGAAACTAGTATAAAGCATACATTGCCCATGCCAGCTAACGCAGAAAACGGCATGTTAGTGCGCACTGGTGGCGAATAATAATCTGATAATATATAGATTTAACCATGCCTAAAAGCGGAGCCTCCAAGGAATAAACTGGTGCTCGTTTCTCAAAAATAGTCCTGAAACTTTTCGCTCTGAAATATATTTCGGGGCTTTCTTTGGCTCGTTCCCTTTCGAAAAGTGTTTCTCAAAAAGCCCGAAAGTGTTCCGAATTGTCCTCCAATATTTTGAGGATCTGTTCTGTAAAACCAAGCTCGAAAGGTCATTCTAGAGGCTGAGCACAGCTTCATTTTTTTTTTTGGGGCATCAAACTGAACACATATTTTACTCAGGAGCAGTCTTGCTTGGTTTTTTAAATGTTTCCGTATCCTGTCATTAACTGTCAAGGCTTGTCAAATCTCCTTGGATTATTGGCTGTTGACTTGAATGAACTTGAAACGGCGCTCATGTACAACAACAAAATAAAACTTATTCTGAAGTAAATGGGTTATCTTCATCGCGTTCGGATGTTTAGTTAACAAATAACATGAACTGCCCCTATTAGTCTGGTCAAAATTTATACCATCAAGATTGAAAACGAGCAAACCCCAAACACGCTTTAAATTATGGCATAAGTTTTGCGGATGCGAAGTAAGCCCATTTAAAGTTAGGGGCTTTGAGGAACGCAAAAAAACTTGTTTTTCGGAAGCTTTTCGGATAAAATAGTCTTAAACCGACAACTGCTTCGCTTACTATTGAAAAGTTCTAGGACAAGAAAATCGACAATTGCACAAACCGATCCGACAGTTAAAATTGAAAGCAATTATTCGCCGTAAGTGATGCTTGTGCAGTTGCCTTGCGACTGTGCTTTGACCTACTGTTACGAATAAACAAACACAAAATAATAAACAGAGACATCATTTTTGAAAAAGTTTATTCGAAAATCCGTAAGTTTATACTTAAATGCAATTCGCATTACACTTCCAGCATGGCAAAATATTCTAAGACTACATCTGTCACAAATCTGAGCTCGTTTTCTAATAATTTTTGAAGTCAAAAGTAAATGACACATTTCTAATGACATAAATTCAATTTCAAAATGTAATTTCTTTGACCGTAATAAATACTCAAAATCATGCACCTTAAACCCTTTAAAAACTTCACTTACTCGGTTGTGTTTCAGAACAAGGCAAGCTCTCCGCCGTGAAGAAAACAAAGCAATGAGGTCCTTTGAACACAGTAATTTTCAAAGAGTTATTTTAACTCCAAAACTGGAGTTAAAATTTTAGGTTAAAAATAACCCCTTTTTTGGGGTTATTTTAACTCCAGTTTCGGGGTTATAATAACTCCAGTGGGGGAGTCACTTTAACTCTATAAAAGGAGTTATTTAAACTCCATGTAGGAGTTACTATAACTCCAAAAGTGGAGTAAAAACTTTAGGTTAAAAATAACTCCTTTTTTGGGGTCATTTTAACTCCCAAATTTAACTCCAGTTTCGGAGTTATAATAGCTCCAACGAGGGAGTCACTTTAACTCTACTCCATCAAAGACTAGGGTTATTTTAACTCTGCTCCATCAAAGACTAGAGTTATTTTAACTCTATAATCAGAGTTGTAGTTACTCGGAAATCAGAGTAAACTTAACTCCAGTACATTCACCTTATTAGTTCTTAGATAAAAAGCAACATCACACAAATTGACTGTCACCATAAAAGGTACAACATTTTTAATTTAATCCTACCGGTGTTTCATTTTCTTATATGAACGATAGTTTCTCACAGAATTTGAATTAACAGTAACATTAATGTAAATTTCTAGGCCACTATAATCATATAAGTATATAATTATATAAAATGAAAATAAAGCATGTACAAGTATGTATAAATAAAACATGATTTCAAAATATATATATATTAAATTCTCTTAAAATTTTTGTATTTTATATTTCCAAAAAGTCTCATAAATGTAGTTGTTCTTCAATATTACTACCTCCATCTGCATGCATCCATGGAGCATAAAAAGAACTTTATAATTAAGGCTGGATAGTTTTGTGAAATACCCTTTAGAAAGTCTGATGTCCTTTAGAACCTCTGATCATCCAATCTACAGAAAATACATGGTTAAATAAAACCTTTATTTGAAATTGTTTTAAATTTTGACTGAAAAACCGGAAGAACTCTGGTGAAGCCCTAATGAACAATCTTCCCAGGTAAGAAAGCCAAAACTTTATGAATTCGAATTTGAAGAAAGTTGGAATTCAAATGACAATAAAGGAAAATTCAACAACACTATCTTTTGCTTAAAATTATAACTGGCTCAAAATTCAATTTTCTCAAATTATTATCTGGAACAGGAACAAAAAATTTCTTTTGTGTGCTTGTGGGTTTTACGTCACTATAAATACTGTTATACACCTAATTGCAATAATGTTGTCATAAAACAATGAAAAAAAGAGAACAGAACAAAGCCAAATAGGAATTCATTAGCCATGGAAATTACATTGTCAGATACATGTATGTATCAACTGAGTTGATAAGACAACAGTATTGCAATTAGATTACGTACAGCTAAAATGAAAATAAAGAAAGTGCAAGTGATTTACAATTAAAACAAGATTTTAAAATATATATTAACAATTCTCTTAGAGTGATTTGAATTAACCCGTGAAATAGATACTAAACTATTACGCACTATTACACACTAATTCCATTGTCTTCTTTTGTCCAGCTTTGACTATTAGACACTAATTGTTAGACATTGTTTCACGCGTTAAGGAAAATCACTCTAACTTTTTTCTGTATTTTATATTTCAAAAAAACCTCAAAAATTAATGTGATTGTTCTTCAATATCACTACCTTCAGCTGTATGTATGCAGGCATGTATGGAGCATAAAGAACTTTATAAGTAAGGCTGCAACAAACAGGAGACAATAATTTTTAAAATGTGCCTTCAGAAACACCAATGTGCTATATCACCTCCAATTATTAATCTGCAGAAATGCATGGTTACAGATTTCATTTTTGCCCCTTGTGATATAAACAAATATCAGCTACAGTGGTTACTAATCACATGATCACCCATGTGAATTTCGGCAAATTCAATTAAAATTAAAATTGATTGTACTAAATTTTGACTTAAAAACACTGGTCGGGAGCCAAATGATGAACAATCTTCCCAGGTAAGAAAGTCAAAATTTTATGAATTCAAATTTGAAGAAAGCTGGAATTGAAATGAGAATAAAGCAAAATTCAGTGCATGTTTGTTCAAACACAACTCCATCTTTTCTTTAAAATTATAACCATAAGTCTGTGAAGTACAGTATGATCCTCTGGGGGAGTGTACTCCTGAGAAGGACTGTTTGTGGTGACATTGACTGACACTGACATCATCAGAGCCAGCTGGCTTGACCCTGATGATGAATTCACTCAGGTTGTCGAAATGTCAGTCAATGTCACCACAGACATTCCTTCTCGGGACTACACTCACCCGGACAATCATACTTCACCAACTTATGATATGACTCATGGGTCCAAACATTTTAACAAAATTACAACCGTCTTAAATTTTAATTTTCATTTAAGGCCCACCTTCACCCAAAAGGCCTTGCGCACTGTAGCCTGCGTAGCAGGCGTAAGCGGGGAAGGGGAGCCCCCAGAGCCCCGTTTTTCTCCCGCGCTCGCTCCCCTTCCCCCTTCCCCACTTACGCCTGCTACGCAGGCTATGTGCACCGCAGTTGCTGTTTATGAATTTCGTGTAACACAAAATTGTTTCTGAGCAGGTTTTCTTTGAAAATCTGTTTCCTTCAGAGTCATCTTGTTGAAAATCATCCATAAGCATGCAGGAATTTTTTCTTCATTTATCAAGCTGTTGTGTCCAGGAATTATTTTGTCACTGTGCTGGCCAAACATATTTTTTTTCACTCCTACTTTGTCCAATATGTTGCTGCCAAAGATACCTCCCAGTTGAAGATGCAGTATGGTTATCCCGAAGGAAAATATTGTCAGTATTTGTCTCAGAGGAGTTTGTGTTATGAAGCAAAACAAAAAACAAAACAAAAAAAAAACAGAGAACAGAGATTTCATGAATCTCTCGTAGTGGTCTGATTGTATTGGATGTGGGACCTTCGCAAGTAATTTTGATTCATACGATTCGATTTTATTCACAGGGTGTAAACAAAATGGCTCGCGACTGTGCAATAAATGAATGGTTTTGCAGAACTGTTTTCAATAATAGTTTTCTTAATTAGCCATAGGTTCAGGTAGATTTGATCAAAGATTAGTACATATGTGTGGCTGGCTTTCAAAGGTTACAATTGTAATGCACCGGACAAGTGCTATTTTGCAAGTGATAAATCAGTGAGTTGCTATCCAGTTGTATACGCTGTGTACATGTATTCCTCTTCAGAGCAACCTCTATAATGACTTGGAAAGACCTTCCAAGTCACTGTTACTTTATAAGACAATAAGATTGCAATTTGCAAACAAAAACAATTGAATGTCGAAGTATTAAAATGTTAGTCGCTTGCTGGCACTTAGAAATGCAAACATAAACTGAGTTCTCACTTTCTATTTCATTGAAACTTTCATGTGGCGAACTACACATAATTCCAACGTTTTGGGAAGTAAATGCATTTCATGGAAGTCAAAAGACTTGTAGATTGAGGTTGTTCATGTAGATTGGTGCAAATCGCTGCGAGTTCGCTGTTTCGACTTGTTTTAAATATATGTGATGATTTTCTCGCTCGCAGAAATATTAGATCATGAGAAGGACAATAAAAGCCAAACGGTTGCAAGGCCATTTGGGTGAAGGTGGGCCTTAAAGTATAAGGACTTGGTAAAATTGTTCATCATATTACCAACACAGCTTTCACGAATTGACATCCACCAAAAGTCAAAGTTGGCTTCTTAAACTTGCACCTACATGTATGAATGCCATTCCAAAATGACCACCACAGCCAATTAATAAATAAAATGAATGAATTTTAGTCAAACATGGTATCATCCATTTTCTCAAATGCTTGACATCTACAGAGAAGCAGGCCCTTAGATGTGGTCCACAACAACATAGTTTCCAACAGCCTATAAAGCATTGTTACAAAAACACAATTTTCCACTAAAGAATTGTTGAACTCTTTACATTTAAATGCTACAGTTTTCAATGGCAATCCCCAGACTTTATATTGCTAACAATTATTGCAACTAAACAGTGTCAAAAGAACTGAACACGAAGATGCAGGCATACAGCTTCACAGCTAACCGTTTGTATTCATCTAAGCTTTCTACAGTAGCTAGTAACATCTCCTTTGAATGACAAACTGGAAGGGAAGCCTTTAGGCTGAGAGTAAATTGAAGTTCCAAGCTTAAACTCACCGGCAAAACGTCCATATTTCCTACGTTTGGCCTTTTGCAAATTCAACAACCCGCCAAAACAGTCGTTGATCCACTGTTGTCAATAAGAACTTATGTTCACAACGTCGATTTCATTTGTTCACTTCGATCCAAAAATCCACATGCAAGGCTCCAAAAACATTTCTTGGCACGTAATCCAATGCAAAAGATGCAATCGTTCACCTTTGTTTTAACTTGAGAGAAGCTTCTTTGTCCTCAAACGACGAACAAATGCTAGCTAATTATAACTGAATCTTGCTTCCGTCGAGCAACCGTCACTTTCAAAATGGCGCCTGCTCCAATGTTACAAAGGTCACATGACTCAATATTGACAACTGCTGACCAGTGAATGCAGGCGCATTGATTTCGGGCCCTTGAATTGAAAAATTAGAATTCACGCCATTTTAGACAGGAACTTACCAAACGTTTGATTTCAGTGGATGAATTACCACAATATCTTTTGCTTTGTTTCCAAAAAATGCGTTCATAATTAAATTGAGATCGAAGTTTATCATAGAAATGATACGCGAGTCCCCGCACTCCACCTTCAACCCTAACCTCCCAAAATAAGATGTACCTCTTGTAGCAGAGTAAAAAAATACAATAATAAAGTAATGACTCTGATAGGGAGTTATCCCAACTCCTCCAAAACGACTCCATCAAAGGTCACTCCAGAATTACTCTCTAAACGGAGTTAAATAAGACCACGAAAATAACTCCCAAAGGATAGTTATTTTAACCCTTGTTAGAGAGTTAAAATCACTCCACAATTACTCCCTAAGGGGAGTTGAAGTAACTCCTCCAAAATGACCCCGCAAAAGGAGCTATTTTAACTCTCCTTGCAGAGTTAAACTGAAATTTAACTCCAAAAAAAGAGTTAAATTTAACTCCAGAGGAGTACAATTTCACTCCAAATTGGAGTTATAATAACTCCCACAAGCGTAACTCCAATTTAGGGGTTAACTTAACTCCCCTAAAGAATACAGTAACCCCTTTTCGGAGTTGAAATAACTCCTTTTGGAGTTAAAATAACTCCCAAAAAAATAACTCCACCTTAAGGAGTTAGTTTAACTCCACTACAGGAGTTAAAATAACTCTTTGAAAATTACTGTGAAGGCAGCTTTCGTAACTTGAAGTTTTCGCCTGCTACCAGTATTCTTTTGAACTTTTTCTTTCCATTTATAGGTATTAAATGTTTTTTTCTCAAGTTTAAAACTACAGTACCGTCGAACAATCGTTTCGCTAAATAAACTTAAGCTTTTTAAAGAAACCTCTTTTTCAAAAGCGACGATGGTCATGCGATTTCCCGCCAAGAAAAACGCCGGTTGCCCAAAAGCACCGCGCAGCTCAGTACAGAATTGACTACCTTAGTAAAGTAGTCTACACACAGATAACAACAGCTCAGTACAGAACTGACTACCCACTCACGGATAACAACAGTTCAAAAAAAAGCTGCTGCAAGTAGAGCAGAATTGGTTAGCGCTCGAGAAGGTTAATATTCCGTTATCTCGACTGATAAAACAAATCACTAAAGAATTGGCTAGCCATTGCTAAGTTAAATAACAACACTTCAACTTATACCAGTGCTATTTTTCCTTGCTTTGTTACCGGGTTTGATATCATCTTAGACCAAAAGCGACGATGGTCATGCGATTTCCCGCCAAGAAAAACGCCGGTTGCCCAAAAGCACCGCGCGATTTCCCGCCAAGAAAAGATGGCATTCTCCACTCCCGGTCGGGTTGCCTTGGGACTTCCCTCCCCCTCCCCCAGAGTCTGTACGGACGGACGGACGGACGGATGGACGGACGTACGCTGACGTCACAACCAAAAGTTTTCGCATCGAACATTACTAAATTTCCTTAGCAATGGAGCTCCGCTGGCGGGCTTTGCCCGCAGGCTCCGCTAATAATAATCTAACAACAACTGAATAACAAATAGACCATTCCGGTACGATAAAAGCTAAATACAAATATGTGTTAGCGAAAAATTGGTAGGCGAGCGTAAGTTATATTCTGCTCGACAGATCGATACCCAAGTAAAGTAGTCTACTCACAGATAACAACAGCTCAGTACAGAACTGTACCCAAGTAAAGTGGTCTGCCCACAGATACTAGCAGTTCACTACAAAACTGACTACCCAAGTAAATCAGTCTACTCTCACAGATAACAACAGCTCAGTACAGAACTGACTACCCAAGTAAAGCAGTCTACTCACAGATAACCACAGATCAGTACAGAACTGACTACCCAAGTAAAGTAGTCTGCCCACGGATACTAGCAGTTCACTACAAAACTGACTGCCCAAGTAAATCAGTCTACTCTCACAGATAACAACAGCTCAGTACAGAACTGACTACCGAAGTAAAGTAGTCTTCTCACAGATAACAACAGCTTAGTACAGAACTGACTACCCATGCAAGTAAAGTTCTCTTCGGACAGATAACATTACAGCTCAGTACAGAACTGACTACCCAAGTAAAGTAGTCTTCTCACAGACAACAACAGCTCAGTACAGAACTAACTACCCAAGTAAAGCATTCTACTCACAGATAACAACAGCTCAGTACAGAACTGACTACCTTAGTAAAGTAGTCTACTCACAGATAACAACAGCTCAGTACAGAATTGACTACCTTAGTAAAGTAGTCTACACACAGATAACAACAGCTCAGTACAGAACTGACTACCCACTCACGGATAACAACAGTTCAAAAAAAAGCTGCTGCAAGTAGAGCAGAATTGGTTAGCGCTCGAGAAGGTTAATATTCCGTTATCTCGAGTGATAAAACAAATCACTAAAGAATTGGCTAGCCATTGCTAAGTTAAATAACAACACTTCAACTTATACCAGTGCTATTTTTCCTTGCTTTGTTACCGGGTTTGATATCATCTTAGACCACTGGCGAATACACGCGACTCGCGCAACCTCGTCTTTCCCGCCAAATCTGTTTCACGTTTATCAAGACCGACACGAAAATACTATCTCTCTAGCAGTCTAACGACCTTGTTTTGGGGAATCTATACTTGCGATATACAGTGCAAGGAAACAGACACAAAGCTTACAAAGGAAAGACCGAATAAATACACAGCGAACAATCATAACAATGTGCACAACTAGTTCCAGAAATCCTGGGTATCTGAATTTCAACCTATTTATCGTATTTACGTGTATAGAAATAAAAATTAATGGTCTGGCAAGTGAGCAACGTCGATTTTGCTATACATATGCTAACTACCAATTCATATTTTGGCGGTTTTCGGAAAAGCATCGACGATCGGAATCGAGAAACGATTTTTTGCAATCTCACTTGCTGTAACTCGTTGCAATTGCAGCGCCAAAAATGCAGATTCTACCAGCAAAGGTATTCAGTTATCAAAAAATTCGACGAACACATTACGTGTTACACGGTGGCAACTTTCTGAACTTACTCGAGGACGCGAAAGCAGAAACTACTTGACCGAAATAACACTGTTTTGGTTCCGCTTCTATACTAGTTGTCAGATGGTGACTAATCGCGTACAAGATTTCAAGACCTCTTGGACAGTTTTTTCCTTGCGCGTGAAGCCTCTCATGGTCTGTTGCTTATATGTTCATAAACCTGTAATATTGACCCAAAAATGCAGTTTGGCTGTCAACTCGTGTCATGATTAACCATCTATAACTGAAGAAATTTACGTTGATAAGCCAAAGAACTACTGACTCCAGCTCTCTGTTTTTAAGTTAAGGAGTCCCATTTCCATTCAAAGTCCAATGAACAAATATCACTCTTTTTTATATTAGCTCAGAGTTCCTGCCTATCCTATCCAAACGTAAACATGGAAATGTTTGTTAAGAAACTCAGCAAATATGTATAATGAGAAAAAAAAAACTAGATCAAAAAAGTTAAGAAGATATATGCAATAAGTATTAGTATTTGCAAGACTTCCTGCATTAACCCGCTGCTACCCGTTTTTTGTTGTCTCGTTTTGCCCATCCAAGTCTGATCCTGCAAGGACACCAATACAATAAAAATCTCCACATAAAAATCTTCTTGTTTCGTCAAAACAGGGTCAATTCGCCCTACATCATCAAGTACAATCTGAAGACAGAAAAGCAAGAAGCACAAATAACCATAACTGGTTTCACACCAAGAAAAAACCACTATCAGTGGAATGGTTACTCTGCAGTGGATCTGGCGGTTGATGAGCAAGGATTGTGGGTATTGTGGGGTGATGCAGACAACAGCTATCGATTGTACGCTTCTAAAATTGACGTGTACAAAAATGTCATTATCCAAACTTGGGCCTTGGCTACGGGTAAGTGCATTTTAAGTTAATTAACAAAAAACCCACAATCAAAGGTCATCATAAACTGAATTTCTTGCTAGCGCCAAAAGCAAGTTTACTGCGAAATTCTTTCCTAGAAGATTTCTTTAAATTTCTGATTTATTTAAGGACAGTGAACAAGTAAGATAGTGGACTTTTTTGTTACTTTACGTTAGGCTATTTCGTATTACTCGAGAAACTAACTCGTGTAATCGGTGCAAATGTGCATTTCAAGAACAGTTTGAAATTTGTTTTGGTGCACTTATCACGTATGCAAATTTCTTTGTCGAGTGAAATTAATTATTCGCACATACTACTTATTCAAAATTATCTATGGCCCTTACGGCCCCGGGACTGTGTCCAATACAAAACTGCTTATAACATCTCCTTTCACCGGATGTCGTCCGTATTAGCACGAACAGGAAATAGCCAGGGCGTTCTGCTAAAAACTATGGCCTAATACGCAAAGCGATTTGAAAATTTTGTCCCGGAATCTTGATACCGAGCAAAGTAATATCCTCATCCTGATAATCTGCTACCGTTAATTTCCCAAAGAGACAGCTTCCCGAAAGTTAAGGTGCGACCCTAAAGACAAAATAGCGATAAACTTTGCAAGTGGTTGTTATATCCCTACAATAAGAACATGGTAGTAGCAAATTCCATTTCCTTTTTATTTCTCAGAAAGGATGAACCAGATGGGAAACGCTTTTGTCGCTTGTGGGGTGATCTACTGCATCGACAGCTATAACTCTAAGTCAACCACCATCAACTTTGCTTACGACACCAAAACTGGAAAACAGTGGAACCCCAACATACAGTTTACAAACCAGTACGGCTACAACAGCATGGTGGACTACAACCCCAGAGAGAAAGTGCTGTACGCATGGGATAACAAGCGCCTAGTCACTTACCCCATCACTTTTGAGGAACTTTTAGTTTAGGTTCACGACATGATTAGCTGGTTCAGTGACCGTTAACCGAACATTATTGCTTAAAGTGTATATGACACGAAATTTTTTTCTTCGGTTTTTGAGAGTCTGATGTGTGTAAAAAACGATACTTAACTTAAAACCTGCCTAAAATTTTTAAAAACCTCTTTTTTCGCGGGCAAAAGACCCTATTTTTCACTTCAAAACTGTCCCGGGGACTGGAACCGAATTTACGCATAGTGACGTCAATCGACGTGATTGCGTTCCCGCGAACGCAGTGTTTTTGTTACAAATCGCCTCAAAATGTTGACGTTGTTCAGCAGTATCGGGAATATTTTCGAAACTTCCAAGATCTGCAGTGAGAACGAACAAGTAGGAGAAAAAATAGAGCTGTTTTAGGTCTTATCAAACCAGACAACGACGAACATTTGCGATGTCTTCTCTTCTTTCGTACTGTTTTGAGGATGTTGATCTCAAAGTCGAAGACTTATCCTGACTGTACATCAGTGGAAGCACCTCAGTTGTGAGATTTCTTTCTTGAGTTCTTTTAGGGTTTATCGAGAACATCAAAGCCCTTGTGTTCACATAAACAGCTTACTATTACCATCAATCTAAGGAGAACCGAAAGTGCCGATTGTTTTGATGTTTTAATACCGCAAAAATGTCGTCGTTCATAAAGAGAGTGCGCTGGATTTTCGATTCATTTCGATTTAAGAACGAGTTCCCAGAGTTTATTCCCAGCCTGGCTTAGTTTCGGTGGTTTCTGCAGCAAGCAAAAGTGTTTTTACAGAGTGTAGACAAAAGCCAATGATGAAATCGTTTTGTTGATAATATGGCCGTACGCGAAGCTTCCAGGCTAGAAAAGACATTTATTTCCACTGTCGTCTTATCCTGCAATTAGAATCTATATACGCTTTACTTTAAAAACGGCACTGAAACTGACTTCGGCTAGCATGCTACTTGCCATATCACTAGCTGATTCAGCAAATATAGCAGCTTAAGACTGTTGCTATCCAGAGCTTCAATGTTAGGGTATTAACACTAATCATGGCTCAGTAATTTTTCAAACAACTGAGTACCATGAAGGCAATGTCACATTTCGCATTAAAATACAGTTCATTTTGTTTTGTTTTGCTGTGGGTATGGTTTTCCAATACTGTAGAACTGTTATTGAATCATAACCATGTTCATAAGCCTTTAAAATAACTGGTGTCCTTGAGCTTCTTAAATAGCTTTTGGTGTTTCTAATACCACAGGAGGGGACCGCAGTACATCAAACTCTTCTAAAACTAACAGCTAATCATAAATAAACCAACAGGAATTGACAATTGACGAGTAAATTTGCAAATCAACAGTGGGTCTCCATATTGACTCCTTCTCAAACAATTTTCCTATCGACAGTGGAAATCAACATCAACCTTCATCGATAATAATCATTATCTTTATCAATAATAACTGGTCGATTACCAAAGCAGACACAGTGATGAGGATCCATACATCCCTTGTAGATATTATTTACAGCAGCTCTCCCCCCCACACACACACACACATGCACACAATACAGGTTCCTGACACAGGGTTGGCCCCACAAGCTTAATCTGCTTAAGCCTGATTCTGATGGAGAGAGGTGGAAGCCTTGTATGGAGCACCTAAATTAATACCATAGTTCCTAATAACTGGAGACAGATTTAAAGCTTGGGGCATTTGTGGCATCCTTAACAACATTGTAAATCACCAGTCAATTTTTACTTAGGAATAACTACAGTATTGTGTTTGTTACATCATGTCATAGTGTACCTGTTTTGTCACAGCCAACAAAGAGTGGCAGTACAACAACAACAATTTATCTAAGTATTCCTATGTGGGAAGTTTCTAAAAAAGTAAATTAAATATAATGTAATGTATCATTCTTGTTGACAATAGGTCACAATCATTGCAACCGAAGGATTGTCCTTCTGTCATCATCACTTGATCTTCAATTTTGATAGTTGATATTTATTGATTTATCAGAACCACCACCAAACATAAAGCAGCAAGAGATAATGATTCCATGTATACTTCATCTGACCAAAAAGCAAGGGGGGAGGGGGGTCTGAATGCCCTGTGTCAGTATCAACAACCACCCAATCTAGATCTCGCAAGGCCTGGATGGATCTAGCTTAGTTACAGCTGTTGGTATTAACAGGGATTTTTGTTGTTGGCAAGCTGATGTAAATCAGGTCAGGTCAGGTCATGGTCATCAGTGAAAAGGCAGGGAATTTATTTCAGCCTGATTGGTAAAAACCTTGAATGTTGACCTAGGATTAAACAAACTCCTAGAAAATGTTTGTCTTCATAAACAAATATAACCGAGTGAGACATTTTCCTGGAATTCTTTCAGCGACCTCTTGATTTTCTTTCTATTTTCACTTTCTAACAACGAGGCATTTACAGACTCCTCATAGGAAGAGTCAAACAAAATCCTGAACTCTTGTCTTGCTAAAAAGGTGATTTATTTAAGTTAAAATCCTTCATCCAGTGCAGTCAGGTTAAGACAGTGTATGCACAGTCCGGTGTAAAGATGTTATGAGTAGGCGATCGTCATTGGAATTATATGGATATCATAATGTCTTACTAAAGTCCAGAGAAGAATAAAAACAAATTTCATTTAAGACCGTACTGGTAGCTCTGTTCGCCTGTACAATCGAAATTCAGACCACGCTATCGTACCTGTCCTACTTTGCGAATGAAAAGCATCCCTGGGCTTTGCAGTAAAACGTCTTTGCTTATCGAGACAGGTCCTTATAAAACAATGCTCGTTCGTAACCATATCTTCAAGTTAAAAACATGGCAAACATCAAAACCTCGAGTAGCCTGAGTGCTTCGATCTTGCATCTCCTTCAACACAATTATTTTGATTCCCTTGTCCCAAAATGCTGGATCCGAGGAATACTGAGTACTTTCCCTCCATATCGCCAAAAGGAATACGCAAACCACTGCTTATTAGGCGCTTCAGCTACGAGAAACCTTTCCCAACTCTGCCAAGTTCCTTCCACTTTGACGCCATGTTGGTTTTGTTATCAAGTCGATTGACGTCACATTAGCTAATCACGTGATATTTTGGCCGCGCGAGACGGCGACACTTTTGAAGTCAAATTTGCGCTATTTTCACCGCGAAAAAAGTACGTTTGATAAGTTTGATGCCGGTTTAAAGCTTAGAATCGTTTTTTATACACATAAAACAATCAAAAACCGAAGAAAAAATTTTCGTGTCATATACACTTTAATCAACTGCAATTTGCTGTTTGTAGACGATGCCATATGCATGCCATAAGTTTGCATTGTAATTTACACTTTTTTAGACTGTTGGTTTACTACGTTTAAGAAGAATCGGCAAGATAAATTTTAACTCGTTGCAGTTATTTTTTAAAGAGCCCGAGGCAGATCGAATCTGAAACACCCTATCGGCCTGTCTACAAACGTTTCAAAATTAGAAAGCCCTAAATAGAACAGATCTTTTTAATTAAGATGCGTAGTTAAGGTGATTCCATTCAATTGCATTGCGCATCCTTTCTGCGCATCATTTTTTGCGTGATTAGCGTTCGGAACTTGATAGGTTTTCTATGGAAGCTGAGTTGTTCAGAGAAATAAATGGTCGTTTTCTCCCAAATGAACTCGGTGACCCCACTTTTTTATTCCATTTATTTAAGGAAAATACGACTTTACATGATATATTCAAATTTAAAGAACTTTTCATTATTCAATTTTGAAATATTCCGGTTGATTCACTACTACAGCCAGATTTTAGGCGTTTCACTGGAACCGTGCGGACGCTCGATTTGCCTATTATTTCAAATTAGTTTCATTGTTACGGCAATTATAAGACGTTTTACTGTAACATTGTACTTCTATCATAAGAATAATGCTTATATTTCATTGCTAGTTATACCTTTGTTGAAGTAACGGGTGTCTCTAGTACAAGGATAGGTTTTTTCAATATTGCTGTCTAAAGATAGCAAAGTACCTATATCCTACAGCCCCCTAGCGTGAAATCAGACACGGTGAGCCCCTCTTTTTATTTTATTTTTTTAATGTACTAGGTGTAATTAGTAACTGTGCAAAGTTTCAACAAATTCTCATTACAACTTCTTTTTCGATGGAATCACCTTAACCGATTTACGAGGCCGTTGCAGATAAAGAGCTAGGGTTCGTTGGATCTCACTAAAAGTGTTTGTTTAGATTGACTAGGGAATAAATAGTAAGAATAAATTAAAAGATCTGCTTTCTGTAAGCTAGTCCAAATTTGGGTAAGGATAAAGGTATAAGAATATGGCACAGTGCGTTTAAGTTGAAATTGCTGTTAATACGGAAAATTTAAATTAAATGAAACACAAAGTTGTGAAAGTTTATGTAGTTTTAACACACTGGTGCGTGACTTATGTCAAAGTTAGGGACCCACGGCCTCTTGCACCGATCTAATGTGCCTTTGCTTTTCAAAGCTGCAAGAAAGCTTGCTAGAAAATATTAAGTGAACGACACACTGCAAACTCTTCCATAATTGCATTAGAGGCAATTCCCGCATGCGCATATGCATATCCTTGGGCAACCATGGACAGCTGTTTCACCCTTGTCAGGGCATAGGCATGTCAATGCACAGAGATCGAGCGGCTTTAAACCAGTCTCCACACAAGCGGTTGTGGGTGTAGTGGCTGTTCCTGTGTGCTAGTTCACGGATATGTGAAAAGACCTGGTAGTGCAAATCGTTGGGATAGAAAAAACCGTCCTTGCACACATACAAGTAATGTTAATTAAATACCACAATGGGTTAATTTGTGGGGGGGGGGGGCATACGCGGTAGTAGGGACATTTCCGAGAGTATGTACCACTCCGGAGATATTTGCTGACAGTACAGTTTAAAAAAATCCAACATTGGTTAATTCTCGATTGCTTTATTTTCCCCCTATTCACAAATTCCAAGTCTTCCTCAGTTATAACAAAGATAAAGAAATATTTCACACACTGTAAAGAACACTGGCAGAGAATAGTACTATAAATAATCCGATTTCAAGTTTGAACGATATGAAGCAATTTTACGCAATCTAGTGAATTCTATTGCCTCAAGTGTAATAATAAATTACAGCGGATTAATAAATAAATAAATAAACAATACCTACAGCGAATGTAACAGGAAAGGATAAGAACTACTGGATAAGAACTTCTGGATAAGATCTACTATTGTCCTGGAATTAAGCCACTTACCTTACCAAACCCTTGCTTGGGAAAATGAGGTGCTCAGTTAATGGCATCAAATGCCCTTGGCGACAGTGAATAAATCTCAAGACAGTCGTATTATCGTGAAATAAATATTGTGATCATTTTTAGACCCATGCAGATAAAACTCATTGTCTAAATATGTCCCCATCCTATCTTCCCTCTTCCTTGAACCCTTATTCACCAGCCCTATTCAACCTCCTGTGCCTATTTCTACCACAATTAACACTTCACACGACATAGAAATCACAGTTGGTCTTCAATGTGTAAAAGCGATCACTTTTTCATTATCTCCCTATGATATATATAAAATTAGTATGGTATACTAACTTAGGATGCCACTGGAGCCATGGTTTGATGTTTTTCGGACTTCCATCCCTTGTTGCTCCAGCAAAAGTTTCATTTCCGGACTGACATGCTAAAGCGTGAAATTATAGAACAAATACGTAAAACCACCAAAGCGTTTAGCGACCACACATCGTCAATACACCCCCCTAGCCGATGTGTAAATTCCTCAAATTCTCATCAAATGAAAGGAAATTTGCATAGCGCTACTGTGGAATTCAGATAACAACAAAGCCGTATACAGAACAGAGTTTCGATAGTGCATCACTTTCAAAAAATATATTGTCCAAACCAAGACCGCCCCAGCAAAGTAAAATAGCGCAAAGTATATGTAAAAGATTCAGTTTCATGTTCCGGTAGTTTTATTCAATTCGTCCGGTTAGTTTTCATATAATTCAGAAAAACGTGAATTTGGCGACTTCGTTATACTTTGGTCCAGAAAGTGAGTTTATAATAGCCGCCCAAACTTTTTCATCGTGGCGGGTAGCCAAATGCGGTTTGGAACTAACTATAACGATACATTGAACTTACTTTATCTGGAGTTAATACGCTTTTCAGTCAAAGTTGGAAAGCGCTGGAGCGGTCCAAACTTTGAAGTTCGTCTGGGGTTGTTATTTTGACGTTCAAATTGTACCGGGATTTCTGTTCCTACGATTTTGCGGAAACTTGAAGAGTCAAGGTAAGATGTTATTATAAGTTGATTCTAGAAGTTTAAACCAAATCGTAGCGCTCAGTTTTGTTAGAATAGCAATTTTATCAAAAAAGTAGTGTTCAATAAAAGCAAAATTACGCAAAATTAACGAACAGGACATCTACGTGTTGACATACGTATTATTCCTCGATAAATTGTGTGTAAAATGCGAAAGTTTCAAGGCAATCGAGTAAGAAATGACGATGTTATTAGAGTTTTTAGAGAGGCATAAAGCGCTTCATTTATTTCGATCGAGTCACCTTAAAAGGCTTTAAGAAAATACTCTTTGTACACTGTCAGTTAACTAACAAGATTATAAAATCAGCTCATGGATGGGGGCACAAAAAAGTAACATTAAATCGAGTTGTAAGGTAGTAGTATTGCCGTTTTCCCTTATAATAAAAATAAAACTCGTTAGAAAGGGCTGACATTTCATTTTCAATGAAATGTGAACCCTTTAAACCCCAACAGCAATGTGGATTTCTCCTCACTCTACTCCATACATTTCTTCTGGTATTAGTTGGGAGAATTTGATTACACACTACTTATGTTTGGTGATCATCACCTTTATTCTCGTGACCTGTATGTTTGACGAAGTAGTGATACTGTAAGGAGAAATTACAAGCCTGTCTGTGTGGCTTAAACTGAGGGTCAAAGATCACGAGTAGTAAGTCCACAGTGAAAGATATGGTCCCATGATGATGGTGGATCGAAAATGGCCACCGTTGGAACTAAATGACGTAATTCCTCCATCATGGAACGTCATCAGCTCATGATGCGGACCGCAAAGGCAGCATTTTTGGACGTAAGAGGTACATTCTAAGTTTCATTGTCATAGCTTCAATACTCTCGAAGTTTAGGAGGGAGGCACTTTTAACGCCCCTTCCCTTCCACCCCAGGCTTTATGACTAAAAAAAAGCCTAGGTTAATTAGGGTTAAGTGGTTAAACTGGACAATAACGATCTATTGCTCTTTAATTCTCGCTTCCACAGTTCACAAGAATTTACTACTTACATACATCAAAAGAGGGTACAACGATATTTGCAATGATACCTTTGTTCCAAGTTCAGAAAATCATCAAGATAAATTTTATCTCGTCGCATTTTTTAAGAAGAGCCCGGGGCAGATCGAATCTTTGTAGTAAATCTCAAACAGCTTGCTTGCAAATGTTTGAGAATTAGAAAGCCCTAAACGCTTTTTTTTAACTAAGCATGTAATTAACTGATTGACGAGGCTGTTACAGATGAAGAACTGTATTTCGTTTCTGGAAGTGTTTGTTTCAATTTTTTTCTGTATTCTGAACTGATGAGTAAATTAAAGGTACGGCACATTGCGTTAAATTTAAACTGCTCTCGCTGCTAAAAATTTTAATAAAAAAAGAACAGAGAAAACAATGAATGTCAACAGGAGCCATAACACTTAAAAGACACGGCAAGCACTAAAGTACTTGCACTAGGGCCCTTCGCGCATGCACTCAACCTATTACCCGTGCATATCCTTGGGCAGCTATGGACAGCTGTTTAGCCCTTGTTAGGGTATAGGCAAGTCAATGCAGAGGCACACTCAGGGAGCGGCTTTAAATCCCGTTAGCACACAAGAGTTCTGGGAGTCGTGGCTGGGCGTGTGTGCTAGTTCGTGCATTTGTAATAAAAACCTGGCAGTGTAAATCGTGGGGATGGACAAAATCATCCTCGCACAAAAACAAGTAATGTTAAATACCACACTGGGATCGGATATTTCCAAGGGGGTATACCACAGTGGGGTCATTTCCGAGAGTATACACCACTCCGAAGACATTTTTGCTGGCAGTACATTAATTTAATTCTTGATCGCTTTATTTTCCTCAATTTACAAAAGCTTGGTGTTCTGCGTTAATTTTTCATCTATTTTTTAAATTTTATTTTCTTCGTATCCTGGCATTAATCACCAATCCTTTGAGGCCCAGCACCGCACCGAATTTTCAATAGGACACAGTAGTGACTCACTGAGAGGGGACCGGAATATTACCAATCTTTTTTCCGTATTTCCCATGTTTCTCTTCTAGGTGTTTCCGGTACGCTTTCAGGGTGCCAATAAAATGACGCAGGATAGGCACATCACACGTGTAACCGGCATTTTCATAGCAGCTGATGTAATCTGTAATGGCAGCCAAAGAATCACGGGAAATCCCTTCCCTCATCAAGATCTCTTCTCTAATGATGCATTTCCGCATGGCATCTCCAGCACACGGCTCGTAGTTGTCCTCCTCTGTGGGGAGTTAAATTAAATTAAATATACCAATTACACCTCATGCGTCACACTTCACGTTGCTACTACTGAAAGGCACTTCTTAAGCCATGACCACGTGCACACTAGATAACATTACGGTCCATTGAATACTTTCGCTTGCATGCGTGTGATTGGTCAAAATACGTCATGTGATAATATGTTCCAAGAAAGAGTCGAAAATGTTATATGATATTTCAGTTCCTTAGTGATCATCGGCGTCTCCCAGCCGCCTTCGTCAAGATGGAGGAGCGTCGACCATTTTGTCTTTGTATTAGACTAGGACATCAACACATGCCATATGGCGAGGTGAAAATTGAACCTGTTTTACTCCAGAAGACTTACTTTATTTTTGTTGAAAAATAATTATTATTGCTTACCAACATTCACCAAGTTTTCTTTCTCCATCAGGCCTAAAATGAAGACAAAAGTCATCATCTATGACAAATTTTAAGTGAACTCGTAACCACTACATTTCATATAAAACGCAAAAGTCCCACGGGTCTACCTCGGTGTAAGAATTTGACGAGATTTTCAACGTTTTGTAAGCTATTGTTTTGCTGTACGCTATTGTTCAAAATGTTTTGTTTCCTTTGTTTTACGTCATCCGTGACTTTTCACAGGTTCTTACACCGAGGTAAAGCCTGTTGTACACGGCCCACAAGGGCCACATGTACATGGCGTATATACTTTTAGCTCCGATTTTTCTAAAGATTAAAATAAAGAGAAAGCAAAAACCGTGAAGCACATACCTGATTCCATTTTCCTGAGTTCAGCTACCATCAGGTTATTGCACAGGCCGGCTTTCTCTGCAATGTAACTGTGCTGCCAATCATAAACGATCAGGAAGTGAACGATGTTGGGGAATGGTGACGAGTACTTTGCAGGGTCTACTGCGATAATACACCGTGCAAGTTCCTAAAGGCAACAAATTGCGAGGAAAGAAGGAAAATTAGCAAAAGAATTGGCAGATACCGGTTTACTTATCTCTGATTGTGTCACTTCCACAGAAGAAAAAAGCTATCTTTTTAAGGTCCAAAAGTTTTCAGTACCATCTGGAGATCCTTCTCAAACCGGCGGAATGACGTTTACAAATATTTTTCACGTGACCATTTGTGGTCAGTGTCATGTGACAGAATGTCCTTGTCAATCGCTGAGTCACATGTCTGCTTGTATTTTTCAAAACTGAAAGTGTAAGGAATTGTTTTTTCTCCCCGGTTTATTTCTAGCTTGCAAAAGCTGTAAATTTGGTTGCCCTGATTCTATCTTAAAACGTGGCTCTAAAGAGTCGAGGTATTGGCATCGCCTGAGGATTAGCCCTGACGGTACGCAACGTGGCATATTCTTGATGCACTTTTTCTTCTCCTCTCTTCTTAGTTTTAAAGTGAACAAATGTGCTTCTGAAAGGAATAGCAGAATAGAACTCTTTTAACATTTTCAAGTAAGACTTATTACAAACATATTGGTTTTTAATGCACATTTATTCAAGTTATGTCTCCAGAGCTCGATAGTTCTATTTACCAATATAAACCCAGCCCAGCTGGAACCAGCAGTGGCGGTGGAGAGGATTGCGGTTCAGTAACAAAACACCCACGGAAGCTCATACATAAGCCGGGTAGCAATTCAAGAATCTACGAAATCTTACTCTTAAGAAGATACATCCTTTTTCTTCGCGGGGACCTTCGCCTGCTAGCACGGCAGAAACGCTTAGGTTCCATCCAGCTTCAGTGCACTTCAAAGCTGCCTTATAAGCTGACTTGCGTTCTTTTAAAGGCTTGCTTGCAACTGAGGTAATGCTCAAAGCAAATGCGACGCAGACGACCCTTGCAAACATGCTGAACCGAATGCAGTCCTGAAGAAAACAGCGTACACAATAGTTATAAATTCCTACTGGAGGCCCTCACTTCTTAACACCCCAGGCTGGAATAAGTCATGGGAAGAAGCGAGCCCTACGGCGACCACTTCCGGATAGCTCATTTCAGCTATTACAAACTTGTGGTAGAAAGGATGCATAAATATGAAAAACGTGTAAGTCTCCCCAAAACTCAAAAAAAAAATAAGGAACATTCAACGTAAAATAGAGCAACGAGCATGTAGCGAGTAGATTGCACTGTAGATTGCACTGTGCAAGAACAAAAGCCATTTACTCTATGCATACAACTGTGCTAACAGAGTTACCAAATGTTAGAGATGCTTCAACAACCATAAGCTCGGAAGGATGTTGACCTGCTAAGGGAAAACAGCCTTAAAGTGCACCTAGCCTCAAAATATGTTTTGGGCTAAAATAAATATCTGCTCCTGTCTCAACTATATTTGGCCTTTTTCTCCTGGAAATTTCACTCTTATTGAGCCGTAAAAGTTACTAAAACTTGAGGATATTTGATCCACGACCGAGCTAGTGAGGGATATGGGTCTATTTCTGAATTGCCGTCACAAACGTCTTTGCATGGCTATTTTCAAAGAACTACCGCGATGCAAAACAGTTTGTGACGTCATTTCAGGAATATACCTATGCCCCTACTTGCTCGGCCATGAATCAAATGACGACCTGGGCCAGGTTGTTCAAAGGGTGGATAACGCTATCCACCGGATAAATCACTATCCAGTGGATAGTGTACTCTGTATTGTTATCATTTATCCACTGGATAGCGATTTATCCGGTGGATAGCGTTGTCCACCCTTTGTACAACCGGGCCCGTTTTTGTAACTTTATAGGCCCATTAAGAGTGGAATTTCCGAGAATTACCGTGTGGCACTAAATTTTTGCGGGTTCTAATTTTTGCGATTTTTGCGGGTTTTTTATGATCTGCAAAAAAAAGTTCCCGCGATAAGAAATTCCCGCAAAAATTTACTCCATTGTCGAAATTATATACAAACATCGCCTTTTACACTTTACTTAAACCGTCTCTTTCGTTCACAAACAAAACCAAGTTAGAAACAAAACATTCAGAAAGAAAACGACGAAATTGCAGTCGGTACACCACAAATGTTTAGCTGTTAAAAGCTTTAAAGAAAGGGATCGTTTGAACTGATTGAACCATTGATTAACTGATTAACGTGTCATACATCTACATGTTGTTCACCTGTATTCGATTCAGTTATTTGTACTTAAAAAACGAGAATGTTGTAATTCCAAATAGAAGGCAACTTCCCGAAAATCGCAAAAATTAGTTGCCAGCAAGAAAAAACAATTTTTCCCAATCGCAAAAGTTAGTTCCCGCAAAACACAAAAAATCGCCCATTCGCAAAATTAAACTCCCGACAAAATTTAGTGCTACACAGTATATTGAAAAAAGGGCCTAAAATATCTGAGACAGGTGCACGGAAGTACCTAGGCGAAAAGTATTTTTGAGGTTAGGTACACTTTAAAATCCTTGAGTTCAGAGAAAGTCTTCTACGAGGACACAACTTCAAGATCGCCCCATGTGACAGAAGTCGGAATCTGGAATCCACGAAATTTTGGATATTGGATACAGGAATCCAGAATCTACACTGGTAAAGAATCCGGAATGCACTAAAGTTTGGAATCCGAAATCCACCTGTAAGTTGATCGTAAAACCGTTTGCTGAAAAAAAGATTATAAAAAACGAAATGGAGTGAAAGACCACATGAGATGAGACTGAGGAGAGCACGGAGCAACCCCCACCGGGTACAGGATATAAGCATAATGATTGGTTGACTGAATCCATCACACCATCAGCGGAGGTGTCCTTTGACCATACAGCTATGAAGGTTCAGGATACGTATAACAGAGCTCAGTGTAACGAAGAAGTTGCATTGGCCATGACAGACGGATTTGTAACTGCAGACGATCATGTATTTTACATGTAAAGGTCATAAAGCCGTGGTACATGGGTCTGCTTGTACTTGGTTTTCTCTCTCTCTTTTTTTTTTTTTTGATTGTTAAGAGTCAAATAATTTGACTCATGCAGTTAGCACAAATGACATAAAGGAGTCTACAAAAATTCTTTCCCGAATTCAGGATATTTCGATCGGCCAGGCCGTTGCTGTATATATGTATATTTTGTACTGAGAAATCAAAAAATAATAACGCACGTGCTTAAATAACCTGATGTAAACAGGAGAGAAAGTTTAGGAGAATTCGAGAGTTTGCGTGTCCTTAATGCGAGTATGTTCTACCAAGCACAAAGCAGAAACTTTACTTTTCTGTTTACCTAGATCGAGATTTAGATCGGAAGAGTCCTGGTAGAGTCTCCTCTTACTTCTTACTTTTGTTTTAAACACACGAACACACGGGAAAATCGTCCGCCGCGCGTTAGGAGGAAAAGAAGACATAACCTGCGATCAGGCCGAATTTTAGCATCGCTCTCATATTCTCTTACGTTGGTCGCTCGCTAAAAATAGGGCCTGGTACAGCTTGTTTACCATTTACACAGGCAAACCGGTCGGTTTGCCGTTTGGGTCGGTTTGGGCAAATGGTAAGCAAATTTCCGTATTGGGAAAATTCCGTTCGGGACTGGCGCTTACCATTTGCAGAAATCCCTACCATTTACCAAAAAATTTGCATGACGGCGACGGCTAACCGGGTCGCAAAACAAAAGCTTTGATTAACAAAACAACGACTCTAGATCTGCACGTGCGTTATTTTTGGTATATTTCTTTGCCGTTCTGTGCACAACTACAACGTGAAATGACCAGATTCAACGTTTTGTGTAGAACGCAAACACACGACGATGAATTTTCGTTTTTATAATAATAATAATAAAAAAATTAAAGTAATAACTTTATTCACGTGTCAAGTGATCTAGCGCCCAGTAAAGACAGGGCGCTAATTGGGGACACAGCTATTTTCTAATTAATTTTCTAAATAAGTTCTTCCTGAACTGATACGCCGTCCTTACAAATTCAGCTACTGGATAATTCGACTGCATTAGACAGGTTAAACGAGTCGGAATAATCGCCAAGAAGTTTCAAAGATTGTGAAGTCATTTTAAAAGTGACGTTTTCCTTCCCGTTAAGCTCCCTAATTAATTGTTGTTGGGACAGAAAATGGCTGCGAGAGCCTGAAACTGGTATCAAAGATTAGGTTTGAACAAATGGCACACGAATTTCCGTTTGGAACATTCCGTCCGGGAAAACAGGACTACCTTTTCAGACGTTCTGTTGCTCCCGGAAATTTTCCACTGGAACGACCCGAAAAGTCGTGTACCATTTACTTTCCAACATGAATTTCCGGAAAGTTGTTGTAAATAGTAAACAACCACAATCTCTCACAGGACCTTGTATCGGCGGCCAAATTTTGGCCGCGGGAATCTCGCAATCTGATTGGTCCCTTAACAATAGAGCTGTCAACGGAAGTAAATTGTTGCGAGACTCGCTCACAAATTCGACGCGACCGCCATCGCCAAGGAACAAGTCTGCCGAGGTAAAATGTGACGTTTTAATATTCTTGTCGTTCTAGGAGAATTGTCATCATTTCTTTCTCTCCTGAGAATGGCGTTTGGTTTGACGCAAGCTGTCTCTCACTTGGCGCAGAGAAGTACAGCAACAGTGAAGTATGTATCCCATTTTATCGCATCATGTCTTGAAGTTTTCATTCGAAGGTTTTCAGCTAGTATTTAACAGAGTAGCGGTTGTTCCGCTTTTTTACGTAACAAAACGAACAGCAGAGGGACTAGTATCTTTCGTCAAGAAAGATCAACAAGTCAACCGATAATTCAGTTCGAAATAACGGTAAACTGATGTTTAGCGACAGCCGCATTCAGCGAGGTGCTGTATTTGTTTTTACCTAAGTCATAAAGATTTTCAGTTTATTCATTCAGTGTTACTAATGTCGTTTTATTGATCTCTGACATTGATATCAAAGGATCTGACTAGTTTTATAACAAATGTTCTTTGTTTTAAAATTCGCTGCTGTTTAGAGATAAAATTCGCGGAGCGATTGCAGAATACCCCACATTACTAGCTACACGGCGTAGCCGGCTACGCGTCTACGCGGCTACACCGTCATAATTTATTCATAGCCCTCAAGTTCTCTGGAAAGTGGCTACGCGTCTACGCGGCTACGCCGTTATAATAAATTCAAAGGTCTCTAAGTTCTCTGGAAAGTGGCTACGCGTCTACGCGGCTACGCCGTTATGATAAATTCATAGCTCTCTAAGATTTCTGCAAAATGGCTACGCGTCTACGCGGCTGACACCGTCATAAAATAATAAATTATTTTATACCTCTATTGGTTCTCAGGAACGTAGCTTAGCGTTTATAATCGGTCTTTGGATAGACGTATTTCGTTTCGTTTCTGTTCTTTTTTCACTGCAACATTTTAAACATTTTCTTAATATAGGAATGAAGATTTTAGAACGAGTCATGTAGACAATAAGCTTATATTTCTGGTTTACAAAGAATTTTTTTCACTTGTCAGCTATTTTCAAGTTATGGACACACACTTTGTTGGAGAAAACCACAAGACAAATCATAGCCAATGAAAATGTTTATTCTATTACTCGAAACGCGTTACATCTAGGTTGGTGATTCATTCGTCCATTCATTGTACAAGAGATCGCAATTCAAGCTTACAAATACCGAATTACACAAAACCAGCTCAAACAAGCAGTCAAAACGATAACTTACATATTTTTGGGCATCTCCAGGCTTTATGTTCGAATACCAAGGTCATGAAAGCGAACAATCTTCGCATCACCGCTCAAAGCACAAACTGCGAAAACCACATGGCTGATCAAGATCACGTGACCCACACAACGGGGGTACAGAGGGGCGCGGGCCAACAAACTGTTATTTGACACCCCTCCTTCATTTGGGTGCAAAATTGAAAGATTCCTCATAAATATTGTCTATTTTAAAAACTATCAACCAGCGATTAAAAAACTTTGAAATAATTGCTTGATTTGTCTGCACTATACAAATAACTCATTCCCAGTCCTTTACTTTACCTGGTACTTGCTCCGACGGCGTAGCCATTTTCGGTGGCTGCGCCGAACAGCTTCAGTTGCGGGGTATTCTGCAATCTAGCCTAATTCGCTGCTAATCTCAAATATCTATCACTTCTTTGTTTCGAAACGACTGGATACCCTTCTGGAACTAAATTAAATTACAAAATACTCGTTTGTTTATAAACGGTTTTATTTATATCTTTATTCTAAAGAATGAAACTGAAGGTATTTCTCTTAATTTCCCGAGTTTTTTTACGCAAAAAAATCGGTGACAAATGCGTAGAGAATATACCACCTGAAATGAAAGGATTTAAGCATGCAGCATATTTTGGTACATGAAAACCTCGTCGTGTTCTAAATTTTCATTCAGTTTCAGCTCAGACAGAGCAGCCATGTACAATAACGGAACCTTCAAGTTAGCAATCCTGTAAAATTGAGCGCTAGTGCCTAGAAGATATATCGTAGCCTGTGATTTTCTTATTTTTGCCAACATTTGCGTGACGTTCTGCTAATTGCCGTTATGGGAAATTTGCATACCGAGGATCGTGCAAGCAGAAGAAATTTTGATTGGCTGTTTCGTTGAATGTCAATCAATAAAAAAAGTGGGCGGTAGACGTTCCGTAGAAGAATTGTATCAGGCTCTATTTTTCGTTTCGCCCTTCCCGCCGGGTGTCTGTAAAACCCGTAACACCCCGGAACACCCCGGAACATCCCTGGAACACCACCGGAACAGCCCGGAACAGCCCGGAACAACCCCGGAACACCCCTGGAACATCTCATAATACCCCGAAACACCCTCGAAACAGCAAGGAACACCCCCGGAACACCAAAAATAGTGGTCAGCGGTCAGACTGCTCACGAATTGACTAAGACTTTTGCGGATCACCCTAAGATTTCCGAGCATTTCAAGAATGCTTCTGAATATTTTTGAAGCTTTTAAGAACAGCGAAAAAACCATTAATTAATGGGAAAAATATATCATGCAAGTGACCTTCATATCAATAACTTACGATTTTCAGTGGTATGAAAATGTGACAGTTGAACTGTTAATTCTGCAATGATTTTTCTCGTGTGAGGTTTGCATTATCACGTTCAAAAAACAGGTGTGACCTCAAGGACATAACAAAGGCAAATGAAACAGTGTCACGCAATGCTATAAGGTCATTATTCCGAGGTCACACGATCGTCATCGTTTTATTTCCACAGGCGCCTGGAAAGTGTTTGGCCGCCGGTTCGTTACGCTGATATATACACCTCATTTAAAAAAACCTCAGTTTATATTAATTTGAAGTATCATACCGTAGTGCATGAGTGCTTCGGGAATGTTAAAATCCGAGAACGTTTTTCCATGTCTAATAAATTCCCATCTTGCAGCTTTCTCTTGTCATATTTGAATGACAACGTTTTTGCAGTTAGGCCTGCATATATTCTTGGTTAACAAAAGAGCGTAGCTCGGAAGATAAATGAGTAGGAGAAATGGGCGCCTGCAAAAAAGTACTCACTATAATTTTGTAGAGGTATCCGAGGGCTTATAATGTAGGATGTCACAACGTAACCCGGGAGCAAAAGGATCGAACGAGTTTACACTCTTTATAGCGAGAAAAGGAACAAGTATTTTATTTGCTTTCACAAAATCTAGTTAGACTTTAAGAGAAAAAATTCAGTAAACGAAAAAAGGAAAATATCAACGATGAGAGTACATATCACATTTCCTTGAACTTTGCAAAGTTCGTGTGCTCCCTCAATAAGCCAACTTTATACGTTGCGATAAACCTTGAGTTACAACTTACTTCTCAAAACTATTCAAACATTTTTCTAATTGGTCTTTAGAAGGAGCGGTGGTGTTTCAGTTTGCCTAGTTCGTACAGTGACAGCAAGTGGGGCACTTATTGAGAAAATGCGGTAGTACTAGCTACATAAATTGAAAAGGAACAGCCTTTACGGAAACAAAATAAATCCTATAGACGTTTAGCAGCCTGCAAAATCTGTTTTGTTTTGCGTGCAAAATCTGTCACGCAACGCCCAAGAGTAACTGAGTTATTGTAATAACAGCACAGGATTCGTGGTAAACTCAAAAGAAGAACCTTTAATTCGTAGAGATCCTAACTGTGTTCGTACATCTTTTCAAGTGTCCTATAACACTTCATCTCGAATAATAAATTACCTCGAGCCTGAATAAATTACATCAAAGCATGCAGCGAAAGAATTTGACACATTATGACACCCTCTCTTTCATAACAGAAAAAGAAAATAAACACGTCAAATAACAACAACAACAAAACACACACACACAAAAAAGAGAGAGTCCTTAAAGCTGCAACAGTTCAGACAGTTCACTGCTTAGGCACTTAGGACAAACATAGTCCTCAAGGTGTTTTGGGGCTCGGCGGACTCGCTGAGATCTTCTTAGCTCTGGTGCTTCCACAGGAGTAGCGGGTGGCTGAACTACAGTAGCACCTTGAGACGGAGCTTCAGTTGCAGTTTGGGACGGCAATCCGCAGGTTCCAGACACAGGATCTTGAGGCTGTGGCTGTGGCTGCCACTGTTCATCTTGGGTGTCCGGTGCTGTAGGAGCAGATTCGTTGGTCCTCCTAAGATGAACTCTGTTTCTCCGAAGAACTCCTTGGGGAAGCTCCACTTCGTACGACCTTTCGTCCAAACGCTTCTTAACAACGCCTTTCTGCCATTCCTTCTTTCCAACGTGCCAAGGCTTAACTCTTACACGATCACCTTTCTCCAAATGATCTAGGTCGCGGGCGCCTATGTCGTAATAACGAGCTTGCTGTTGCTGGCACAGGCGAAGCTTGGTACGGGTTGTTTCTTCATCAGCTACAGACGGCTTTAGTAGACCAGCAGGCATGGGTAGAAGACTTCTTGTCCTTCTATTTAGAAGGCGCTGAGCCGGGCTGACCTGAATTCCCGTAGGCGGTGTATTCCTGTGGTCAAGTAGAGCAAGAAACGCATCAGAACCAACCTTCTTACACTTCACGAGGATCTTCTTTTCCTCCGTCACGGCACTTTCTGCCTTGCCGTTGGACTGACTGTGACGAGGACTGCTAGTACGATGATCAAAATCCCTTTCTTTTGAGAATTTCAGAAAATCGCGAGACGTAAACTGTGGTCCGTTGTCGGTGACCAGCTGTTCTGGTATACCGTGCCTTGCAAAATGAGCTTTGAGCTTCTTGATTACATACACGGACGATGTGCTTCTAAGGTGATCAAGTTCGAAGAAATCACTGAAGTAGTCAGACGTCACCAGGTAGCTCTTTCCCTCTAACTCAAACAGGTCAGCTGTAACGTACTGCCAGGGCCGACTTGGCGTTTCGTGACTCTTGAGCGTTTCCTTGGTCTGGCTTCGCTCGTATTCCCTACAGACTTCGCAGGTTGACACATGATTCTTAATGTCCCCTGTCATACCAGGCCAATAAAGACACTCGCGCGCTCTGTTAAGGCAACCATTAACTCCCAGGTGTGAGTTGTGAATTCCCCTGAGTAGTTCGCCTCTTGCAGCTTTTTGGACCACCACTCTCTCTCCCTTGAAAATAAGCCCATCTTGAACGGACATTTCGTCTCTCATGTTAAAATACGGAGAGACAACGGGTGGCAGGGCACTCTTGTCTTCAGGCCAGCCCTGCTGAATAAAGGCCTTTAAAGCTTGAAGGGACTCGTCCTTCTCTGTTTCACGCTGGATCTGCAGGAGCCTCGCTTCAGATATTGGTAGATAGTTCATCATGTTGATGGTTTCAAATTCCGACTCAACTTGTGCACACGATGGAAGATGAGGGTTGTCCAATACACACTATCTGATACGATCGGAAAAAGTTTAATTTCGATCCGTACAGATGGACAGGTAGGTTCGACCCTAGCCTGTTCCAGGCTCTCGGTTTGTGGGGAAAGAGCGAAAAAGCGGGCGAGCGCGGAAAAGACGAGCGGGGACGAAGGCGAGCGAAGGAAAGAGAGCCTGTAAGAATTTCTTTAACGGCCCTCTGTCGGTATAGCAGGAGCTGCTATACCCTCTGATTGGCTAATTTTGACAGGAAATGTCAACACTTCGTCAACACTCCGATCAGGTATCAGTCGGCGTCAGTTGACAAAGATGGCTCGCGCGGATCGCGCGATATCCGCATTTCCTGTCAAAATTAGCCAATCAGAGGGTATAGCAGCTCCTGCTATACCGACAGAGGGCCGTTAAAGAAATTCTTACAGGCTCTCTTTCCTTCGCTCGCCTTCGTCCCCGCTCGTCTTTTCCGCGCTCGCCCGCTTTTTCGCTCTTTCCCCACAAACCGAGAGCCTGGAACAGGCTAGTTCGACCCGAGAAAAAGGGTTGTCGATCAGAGAAATGAATCTCATTAGTGAGACTTAGATATATTATTGATCATCTCTTGTGGTGAGGTGGTGTTTAGAGGTTGTCGATCCGTACGATCTGACGAATGGAGAACATCAGTCACGACTCGAGAAGAAGAGCTCTCGATCCGAGAAATGAATGTCATTAGTGGGACTTAGAAATAAAAAAAGTTCATCTCTTGTGGTTAGGTGGTGTATAGAGGTTGTCGATCCGTACGAATCGTACGAATGGAGAACATCAGTCACGATCCGAGAAAAAAAGCTGTCGATCCGTGAAATGCATCTCATTAGTGGGACTTAGAAATAAAAAGAGATCATCTCTTGTGGTTAGGTGGTGTATAGAGGTTGTCGATCCGTACGAATCGTACGAATGGAGAACATCAGTCACGACCCGAGAAAAAAGCTGTCGATCCGTGAAATGCATCTCATTAGTGGGACTTAGAGAAAAAAAAGATCATCTCTTGTGGTTAGGTGGTGCTTAGGGGTTATCGATCCGTACGAATCGTTCGAATGGAGAACATTACTGACAACCCGAGAAAAAGTGTTGTCGATCCGAGAAATGAATCTCATTAGTGGGACTTAGAAATAACAAAGATCATCTGCTGTGGTTTAGCTAGGTCCATGGTGTTAAGGTTGTCGATCCGTTCGAATCGTACGAATGGAGAACATCATTTACGACCCGAGTAAAAGAGTTGTCGATCCGAGAAATGAATATCATTAGTGGGGCTGAGAAATCTACTGCTTTGCATATTTTGTGGCTGAGGTATTGTGTATTGTGTTTCGACTGCATCGTGACAAAATCTTACGTATTAAAGCGGAAAACAGCAGCAGACGTTTGACCGCAGTGGAGCGCGAGGGTAGCGCCCAAAAATTTCCGGCGCTCCCTTCACGTCGCGTCTCTTTGAAATTACGCGCGCGCGCGCGTGTGTATTTCGCCCGCCTCACAATCGCGATCGCGAAAGTCGGAGACTACTCGCAGTCTAAAGTCAGGGCCGGTGTCCTAGCAGATTTGGACCCCCCAAATTTGGACCCCCCGGTCCAAATTCGCTAGCGGATTTGGACCCCCCGGTCCAAATCCGCTAGCGAATATGGACCCCCGGGGGACCCAATCCGCTAGCGGATTAGGATCCCCTTTGCTGTTATTCGCATATAAAGTACCGAAATAATTTCACTTTTCAATCTTGGCGAAGAAACGTTTCGTTTGGGTTTCAAAATACTGCAAACCTATTCATAATAGAGGTAGAGTCAGACTTTAGATCAAGTAAATTGACCGTTCGTTTTAGGCACATAGCCAGACCTCTAAACGTTGCAGTTAAAGCAAGCGCTGCGGTATTTCTTACAGAAGATACGATTTTAAAATCTTGCTTTCTTTCATACGCGTTGTTATTACTTTTCCAGGATACTGAATTTAACATAGTTTGAATGGGCGGTTTAACAAAGGAGGTTTTAAAGTAACACCTCTAGTTTGAACGGGCGGTTTAATTAACAAAAGAGGTTTTAAAGTAACACCTCTTGGTTGAGAATCGCATTGTGCGCCCTGCAAAAAAAGTTTGCTTGATTACTCAACTTCACAGGATGAAGTCATGAGGACACCAAGAAAAACACCAAGACTTTGCTGCAACAAAATTCAAAAAATTCAAAATTCAGTTATCGCATGTTAACTATGTCATCGATGTTACCAAAGGCCTCTAAATAAAGAGCTAATTTCAACAGTGCGTCTTTGAAGAAAAAATTAGATCAGTTAATTTCTCAAAAAGCGTGCTTACGTACACGCGCTAGGAAAAGTGATTTGTCTTGTTGATTTTAATGAAACATAGCAGAGTCATGCTTAAGGGTCCTTAAGGTTCAGTAAACTGGAGTGCTACCACAAAGCCACAAAACTTCTAAAAGTGTCTGAAACACGCGCTGCGGGTATTTCTTACAGACGGTGCGATTTTAAAATCTTATTTTTTTTCTTTTACTCCTGTTGTTAATATTTATTCTAAAAAAATTAATTTGAGGTGAGAAAAAGGTGAGAAGAAAAGCTAATTTTTAAAGTACGCTTGCTACTCCGTCCCTCCAATTACCGCGGCAAGCTGATGTCAAATACTATTGTTTTTCTTAGCGCAGCTTTATAAATTCGCTTTAAGTCAGTTATGGTAGAAAATTGTTGTAAGATATCTTCAAGAAAGTTTAGGTTTTTAAAATTTATCGATACAAACTAGCGTTGTAGGTTCTCTTTTACCCTAAGTATTAAAGATTATTTGAAAAGAAAAGCTGCTTCAATATTTTTATTTTGCCTCTTTAACAGCTCCAAAAAACAATTTTACCAATTTTACTCAATAGAACGCTTGTTCTCAGGGGGGTCCAAATCCGCGAGAGGGGGTCCATATCCGCTAGCGGATTTGGACCGGGGAGTCCAAATCCGCTAGCGGATCTGGACCGGGGCGTCCAAATCCGCTGTGACACCGGGTTGTTCAAAGCCCGATTAGTGCTAACCTCAGGTTAAATGTTGTCAAAGGTCACAGATTCTCTTATTTAAAAGTGTTGCCGTTGCCAATTTTATATGACAATTTGAAAGCAGCCAAATTCAAATTGTTGAGTAATAATAAAATA
Organism: Siderastrea radians; assembly: GCA_964017195.1. Taxonomy (NCBI): domain Eukaryota; kingdom Metazoa; phylum Cnidaria; class Anthozoa; order Scleractinia; family Rhizangiidae; genus Siderastrea; species Siderastrea radians. The sequence goes on from OZ024888.1 coordinate 52,797,187, forward strand.
GTGGAATCCACGTCGTTATGAATCAAATGTGCAATTAAAATTGACACAAATCCTGGATTAGATTAACCCTGCTTTGAACAACTGGGCCCTGTCCCCAAGTAAACCAAGGACCCTCATCAAGACTGCATTAGTAATAATAGTTTACGTGAAACTGTCCAAAGGAAGACAACTATAATTTTGCCTGGTTATTTATATAAAGCTACGTCCGAAGCGAGCGAGGGACACGAAAAACATACGTTCGAAGCAAGCGAGGTACACGAAATAGAAGACGACAATATGTCTATTACTCGTTCTATAAGCGTTGCGCACACTGATTACTGAGTTCTAAAAGGGAACTGTTATGTTGAAGCGAGGTACACGAAATAGAAGACGATAATATGTCTATTAATCGTTCTATAAGGGTTGCGCACACTGATTACAGAGTTCTAAAAGCGAACTGTTATGTCGATTGGGGCCTCGTTTTTTAAGCGTACGTACGAAGCGACCGAGATACACGATACCTTTGCAGCGAGATAGAAGGGGTAATATGTCTACTGGTTCTATAAGCGCGCAAATTGATAGTAGGTTAGAAGCGATATAGAAGGCGGTAATATGTCTATCACTCGTTCTATAAGAGTCGCGTAAATTGATAATCGGTTCGAAACGAAATAGAAGGCGGTAATGTGTCTATTACTCGTTCTATAAGCGTTGCGCAAATTGATAATCGGTTCAAAGCGAGATAGAAGGCGGTAATGTGTCTATTACTTGTTCTATAAGCGTTGCGCAAACTGACAATAGATTTCTAAAAGCGAACACGAAATAGAAGACGATAACATGTCTATTACTCGTTCTATAAGCGTTGCGCAGGCTGATTACAGAGTTCAGAAAGCGAACTGTTCTGTCGATTACTGCTTCTATTAAAGCATTGTGAAACTGGCCAAGGGAAAGCAACTATGATTTTGCCTCGTTATTTAAGCGTACGTACGAAGCGAGCGCGACACACGAAAGAATTACGTTCCAACGAGGTGGAAGGCGGTAATATGTCTGTTACTTGTTCTACAAGGGTCGCGCAAACCGATAATAGCTTTCTAAAAGGGGAATGTTATGTGATCACTCCCTCCAACCGAAATAAAAGACGATAATATGTCCATTACTCTTTCTATATTAAAAGCGTCGAGCAAAGTGATAATAGAGTTCTAAAAACGAACTGCTATTTCGATCACTGCTTCTTTTGACGCATTGTAAAACTGGCTGACGGAAGACAGCCATGATCATGCCTCGTTATTTAGGCGCACGTACGAAACGAGTGTGATGGACGAAAGGCAAGATGGTGATACTTCGATTACTTGTTCTAAAACGTTGCGCAACCTGAGAACAAAGTTTTAGAAGCGGATTCTCCAACAGACAAGCGATGTATGTCTCACTTATGCCATTTCTTGCAATAGCGAAGTCAGAATCACACCATACTGAGATAAAAAATTCTGTTGTGGTCACCCATTACAACATGAATCTGTGCATATCAGAAAATTACCGGGATGAACTCAATGTTAATCGCGAGAACTCCTAGCTTTAGTTTACTACAATTTTTTGGAGTTCAGTCAAGGGTAGTTCAGGTGTGGAAGTTCCATTTTCATGTGGGCTGTACACTAACATAATACAGAGAGCCGGGGAATTGGACAAATGAATACCGTAGTATGAAATAGCCTTCAATTGGAAGATTGGACAAATTCTTCACTTGTGCATATAATTTCAAAGGAGTTATAACCTAAGTAATATCAAAGTGGTAATCGTTGGTCATTGACTTTTATTGCATGTGGTGGCTCTTAAAGGAGCCGTTTTTTTTACCTGTAGAGTGCAATGTCGAACTAATAAATAGTTCGATCTACAGGATTTTTTCCCTGCGGTGTGCTATGCAGCGTTTTTTTTCCCTTTGTTGTTTTTTTTTCTGCCTTTTTTTCTGTTTTCTTCGGAGGTAAATGTTCGCTGTAGATACGGAAACTATACTTTTCTTTGTCCATTGAGGTAGGTCAGACCTTGTTTGTGGACGTCATAGTAAAACCACGTGTTTTTTTTCTGGTCCTCGTTGTTTGTGATGAAGTCCACCTGACGGCATCGTTTTTCAGTTATCGCTGTGGTGGATGCCCAGTACTGGGCAAGGACCATCCAACGGCGGATAAGGAAAGGACTGCATCCGTTTCCTAAGAAAAACAGATCCAGTTTAAAAGTTTCCTGGTCCCCTGGCGGCTTCTCCGCCTATCGCCTTTAAAAGTCTTGTCCTTTCTTCGCCGATTTCCTTTCCGCACAAGAGCCGGACCTCGTCGCGATATAATTCCACGGACGCCATGTCTGCCAATAAACATTGGTTGTTGCGTATGTCACTTTATAGCCGGCACACCACTGTTTACAAAAGTTGCCATGCCAATAACAATAAGTTACACTTTCCCCTTCATTGTCATTCATTCTTCTTCATTTGCGTGTAATTTATTCATTTCCAAGTTTGTCACACTTTCCTAGTGGATGATTGTTGAAATTACCGCAACCAAATACTTTCCAATTTTTCTCTTTATTCAGTTTTATCTTTTTCGGCTTTTAACTTTATACAGATAAAAAGATACTACCTATGGTTTAGCTAATTTCCTCTTTCTTGTTTATCTAGAGCAAATCATCCCAAAAAATGCCGAGTTGTAGAACACTTCTGTGAAAAGTTTTCTATGCGTTTCAGGGAATGATCACACCTCATTGTCACAGATCCTAATTAAGGTCTAACAATAGTAAACAAACACTTAAACCTTTTTTTGCATTGATTTTAATAAAGGGAAACCTGTATTAAGTGCGCGGCACTTTTTTAGACCGTAATTAAGGTTTGTAACAGTGAGGTGTGATAATTTTCTGAAACGCATAGATAAAACTATTTTTAATTGAACCGAAAAGAACATTTATTTGTTTCCTTGTTGACATTTAAAGAATAAGTGCTAAGAAACTCGATGTTTTGGTTGATGTCTTCAAAGCCCGGCGGTTTTTCTAACGTGATTGCCGATGTGCATGAATTTCTTTTTCTACGAACACTTGCAAGACAAGTGTAAAAATCTTCTGAATTTCGCAGTTCGGTAAAACAAAAGCAGAATAAGTATTGTTTTCCTGGTTCGTCGCACACGTTATGTGATTTCAAATGCGTCTTATATCACCAACAAATGAACTATTTACAACCCCTGTTTCCTATTAGAAATAACAATTTTAACAGAGAACCCGCGCCGGGGTTAACGCTTAAAGAACGAGGCATAGTCATATTTGCATGGTTCTTGGAGTATCTTTCGGAGTCAAGGGTCTCGTTTTTGCACTGCGCCAAAAGCGAATGTTTTGGGGTTAACGCTTAAAGAACGAGGCATAGTCATATTTGCATGGTTCTTGGCGTATCTTTGGGAGCCAAAGGTCTCGTTTTTGCACCGCGCAAGAAGCGAATGTTTTGGGGTTAACGCTTAAAGAACGAGGCATAGTCATATTTGCATGGTTCTTGGCGTATCTTTCGGAGTCAAAGGTCTCGTTTTTGCACCGCGCAGCTTAAAAAACGAGGCATAGTCATATTTGCATGGTTCTTGGAGTATTTTTCGGAGTCAAAGGTCTCGTTTTTGCACCGCGCAGCTTAAAAAATGAGGCATAGTCATATTTGCATGGTTCTTGGCGTATCTTTCGGAGTCAGGTCTCGTTTTTGCACCGCGCAAGAAGCGAATGTTTTGGGGCCACACGCTTAAAGAACGAGGCATAGTCATATTTGCATGGTTTCAGTGTTTTGTTTGGGCATTTTCATACTTGTATTGGGTCCTTGTTATGCCTACTATTTTCACTCTTCGCTGTTAATGAATGGAATTGTCGGATCGACAAGTCTATCATACGGATCGTGCATACAATTATCCAATCGTTCGGATCGAACGAATCGACAACCCTCCTGTGAACATGAGGTCGTTAATGAGATGCAATTTTCGGATCGACAGCTCCATTTAACGGGTCGTCTCTCTTTGTCGATCCGTACGGGTTTTTCCGATCGTGTCAGTTAGAGAGAACGAGGAATATTCATGTTTGCCTTCTATATTGCGCAACACGCTCCCCGGTTGTTAATGAATGCAATTTTCGGATCGACAAGTCTATTATACGGATCGTGGTTAAAATTATCCAATCGTACGGATCAAACGAATCGACAAACCTCCTATCAACATGATGGTCCTCAATGAGATGCAATTTTCGGATCGACAGCTCTATTTAACGGGTAGTCTCTATTTGTCGATCCGTACGGGTTGTATAGTGGCTTTTTCGGATCGTGTCAGTTAGAGAGTATTGGACATGAGTGCTTCTGCAAACGGATCATCATTCCTTGCAATCTCTTAGGAGCACGATGAAGTGGCTTCTTGACGATCAATTCTAGAGGCTTATGATCAGTGTGGTCGATAGTCCTCCTGCCGAACGTGTAATCATTGAACTTCTCCACTGAGCCGGAAAACAATTGCCATCATCTCCTTCTCAATCTGCGCATAGCGTGATTCAGTTTCTGTTAAGGCTCTACTGGCGTACGCAATGGGGTGCCCATTTTGCATAAGTGCTGCGCCCAACCCACTCTGACTGCTATCACACTGGATTTCAAGCACTTCACTGGGCTTGTAGTACGCCAAAACGGGTGCACATACAATGAGATTCTTGACATCATTCCATGCCTTTTCTTGCAGGTCATCCCAACACCATACCGCATCTTTATGGGTAAGATCACGGAGAGGTTTCATGACATCAGACAGATTAGGAAGAAAACGACTGAGATAGTTAACCATTCCATTTAGCCGGAGTATGTCATCTCGCTTCTCAGGGCGTGGCATCTCAACGATCGCCCTTACTTTCTCAGGGTCCGGTTTTAGACCCTCGGCGGTAGGCAGGTGTCCATGGAATGGAACTTCATCACACTTGAACTCTAGCTTCTGACTGTTGAGTTTGATGCCTTTCAGTTGACATCTGCTCATAAACGCTTCCAAATTGCTGTCATGATCGGCCTCATTCGTGCCATGGATCAGAACATCATCTGCAATGCACTTAACACCGGGAAGACCATCTAGCTCTTGGTGGAGACGCTTCTGAAATATTTCACTTGAGACGCTGAGACCAAAGGGTAAACGAAGCCAACGATATCGCCCATATGGTGTAGCGAAGGTTGTGAGCATGCTAGATTCATGATCTAGCTCCAAATGCCAAAAAGCTGGTGCTAAATCAGCCTTAGTAAACACACGTGCATCTGTGAGGTCAGGCAACAAATCATCAATAACAGGAATTTGGTAATGTTCTCTCTTTAAAGCATCATTGAGAGGTTTCGGATCGATGCAAACACGCAGCTCACCAGACTTCTTAACAGCAACCACAATCTGACTAACCCACTCGGTCGGTTCGTCAACAGGAACAATGACCTTCAGACTTTCCAGCCTTTGCAGTTCCTCTTTAAACTTCTCACGAATAGACACAGGAACTTTCCTCGCTGGGAGGATCACAGGCTTAGAACCAGGATGGACTTGGAGAGGCACTTTTCCAGGTATCGTTCCAGGACCCTTATCAAAAACATCTGGGTACTTATCTATCAGGCCACCACTCACATTCTCCACAGCATTTACGAAATTCTCTTTGTGAATAGTTAACAGCTTCATCTTCTCCGTCGTGTTTAAACCAAGCAAAGGCGTCAGATTTTCTTTAACAACCACGAATCTGAACTTGAACTTCTCATTGTTCCTGGGATTCACGACCAACAAAGCACAGGTGCCAACAGGTTTCACTTTAGTACAATTCCACATAACCAAAGTTTGCGAACACGGAGCGAGTTCCTCGCCTTCGGCATATCTGAGAGGTAAAATGTTCGCGTTTGCACCACAATCTATTTGAAATCGAATTGGTCGCTGTTTAACCAACATCTCGGCAAATACAGCCCTCTCTTTAACAGCCTGTATTCTCACGACACTGATCTCTTCAAGCTCTTCTTCGCTTTCAATATTGTAAACAGCTACTCTCTTAGTACATTTCTTGGCAAAATGATTCTTTTCTTTGCACTTTTTGCACGTCTTTCCCCACGCTGGGCACTTCTTTTTTGCCATTATATGCTCATATCCACAAAACTTACAGGAGATCTTCTTCGATTCCATGTTTGACTTTCCATCAGAAGATTTATCCGATTTGGTTTGTCGCGATAGCAATGGCGGCAGGATGAAAGTAAGGTTTACTGTGGTAAACCGACCTGAAAAAGCATGGTTTATCATGCGTTTGTCTAAACTTTGTTTATTTAAGTGACAGCCTGTCTTCTCTTTGATATGAAGCATCCTGAGCTCCGGAAACTGTGTAGCACGTGTATTGAAATTGCGCCATTTCAATACTCGTTCTTTTTTGTTAAAGTCTTCACATCCAGTGCATTCGTGCAAAGTCTACGTACCCTGAAATATCCAGAGAAATGGCGGAAAACAGCTTCAATTCAAAGTAAGAAAAACCTAATCAATAGATAAACATTTTGATCTACCAAAGTCGTCCCAAGAGGAGAGCAGTCATCCGCTCTTGCCGTCTTCTCTTACGAAGGAAATACATCTGAAATGCGATGAATCTAGATCTTCTTACTTTCTGGATAGCGATTATTAAAACGAGAAGAGCAGCAATTGAAAGAATCACGCGCTCAGACTCCATGTTGCAAACATTCCCAGACGAAAGTCCCGCAAGTACAAGTGGAATGTCTGGCGAATATTTGTTTTTGTCATCAAATTGACATTTTGATTGACAGACCGAGACAAGAGGCCATCTGGCTAATGTCTAAGTCAACAAGCTCGCTTTACCATAGTTAACTTTTGTTTGCTTTCTTTTACTATGGTAAAAACATTTAACTACAGGAAAAGCCCTAGTGTGACCTCAACCATTGTCTGCGCGGATGAAGTACAAAACTCAGTCTCGGCTCGCTGACTGCTTCGTTTTGCTCTGCGTTGAAATAAAACTTTCGGTGAAGGTTGAAGGAGGTTTCTCGCGTCTCTAGCCACCGAATTTTTTTCGATGTGAACTCAATGTTCATTTCTTCTTCGAGGTGAAAGGCTGTAATTTTTCCTCTCGATCGCGGCCGATCCGGTCGAGCCCTGGTCGAATCAAAATAAACAATGCATAGTGTTTCCTTTGCGATAACATCTTCCGCAGTTTATAGATGACAGGAGCAAATGATAGGAGCCAAGAGAAGGAATTCCATTGGTTGCACTTAATTGGCTTGGGAGACGATACGAAATTTACACCCCAAAATCACTTGGCCGTGAAAGGTCAAACTCCCTGGCTTTGTCTGTAGTCTCTAACTTTCGGCGCTCCCTTGGCGTCGGGTCTCCTCGAAATTTCACGAGCGCGCGTGTGTGTATTTCGCCTGCCCCACAAATCGCCGTCGCCAAAATTAGAGACTACTCGCAGTCTATGTTCAAGAGTGTTCCTGGCTGTATTGAGGGTATTCAGGGGCATTATGGGATGTTCCGGGGTATTATGGGATGTTCCAGGGGTGTTCCGGGGTTGTTCCGGGCTGTTCCGGGGGTGTTCCGGGGATGTTCCGGGGTGTTCCGGGGATGTTCCGGGGTGTTCCGGGCTGTTCCGGGGCTGTTCCGGGGCTGTTCCGGGTTTTACAGACACCCCTTCCCGCCTGAATGTTTCACCGAGCGAAACGAAAACAGAGCCTGATCGCAGGTTACAGAAGACATAACGCACTGAGGTTCCTGCGTGTTTCGCTGGCTGTACTATTTCTGAGAGAAATAAGAAAATGCTTGTTAGGCCAGTGGTTAACCCTTAGGATACCAGCAACGCATATCTGACTGAAATTGCCAAAAGATAACTGCAGCTAGTAACCCGCAAAAGCCCTCTAGCTAGATCCACTTGCCTCCCCTCCCCCGTGGATCTCTGACCCCCCTCCCCTCGCTAAAGATAGCTCTGCTGCTCTTTCTGGTTCCCCAACTTGTGACAGTACACTTGAGATTGCCACCAGCCCATATCGAAGCCTCGTTCAGATTTGAGCATGATGAAAGTTGACGAGGTAAAAGTCAAAAGCTTCAATCAATTTGCGTCGGACTGCAAGTGGCCTTTTTTCTGGGCGTCAACAAAACCCGGAACATGGAACATTCCGGAACATCCTGGAACATTTCGGAACATTCCGGAACATCCCGGAACAGGGCAAATTATCACAAAATAAATGAAACAAAAAAAAGAGAAAGAAAGATTTCAAGAGAAAGCGATTAAAGAAGCAACCAAAAAACAAACGAACAAACAAACAAACAAAATTTAAAATAAGGTGTAGTAGTAGTACTTTCCCGCCAATTTTATCATTTGATTTTCTACCGTGTTGGTTTCTTGCCTTATTCTTGGCCTCCCCATGAATTTAAAAAAAATGGATTGAGCCACATAGTAACCAGTGAGAGTTACCAGATCTGTGACAAAGATCTGGATTTGCAGAAAAACTGAACAAAAGTAAAACTACATCAAATTAACCCATCATTATGGCGGAGAAAAGACAAAGGTAAGAATTTATAAAAGTAATAAATAAACTAAAAAACTGATATAATTTTTGTGTCGGATATTTCAGTTTGAAACACAAACATTCACCGAAAGCGGTGCCTTTTTTCAGTTGCAGCGTAAGAAAGGGAGGGAAATTTGTTATCTTAGAAGGTGCGATCCCCAAGTGTAGAACAACTGACTTTTGGAACGAACAGAAGAGATTGTGTAGACGAACAAAGAGAACAATTAGCAGCTGGTTTGACAAAAGATATTTAATGTAGGGTGGACTCCTTTTTTTTTGGTTAGTATAATTTAGGTTCATTCATCTCTGCACACTTTTACTTTGGAAATCAACTTAAACACAAAACGTCCTTAAACAACCGAATAAACACGAGACCAGGAAACTCAAAAGCGTGCCAGGAAAGTGGAACTGCGTGACAGCATGCATAGTCTCCTATGCAGCCGTTCTTAGTGTCGTCATGCAACGCCAAAGGAGACTACCACATGTGTGACTGAGAAAATGCTTTAATTTTCTCATATCAAGTAAACCGTCTCTCGATACCCAAAATAAAGCCTCAATGTTATCTGAGATATTTTTTAATTCAAGAAACTAGACGCATTTAGCCAGAGTTAGTATATTCGTTCATTTAGTCACAGATGCATATATTTATCTATCCATTTATTCTATATCGTTTATTTTATTTTATTTTATTTTATTTCATTTTATTCTATTTTATTTTATTTATTATCTTTTATCGACGATCGGAATTCTTTTATTACTTTTTTTTTTCATTTATTTTGTGATAATTTGCCCTGTTCCGGGATGTTCGGAATGTTCCATGTTCCGGGTTTTGTTAACGCCCCTTTTTTCTGCCTCTCTTAAAACACGTTTGAATTAGGATTTGGGCACATAACGACGGGATTTGATTTTTTATTCAGTTAAAAATTCCTTGAAAAGCCTGAAGAGCTGAGTTGTTAAAAAAAAGAATTTACCTTTCTTTTTGTATTGTGGCCCTCAATTCACTCACTCTTCGTAAAAATGTTACAAGTCACTTCACCGATTCCTTTATGTATATAAAAAAGATGGACGTACGTGTATTCAACCACGCAATCGAAAAGCAAAAAGCATAGCCTATACGGTCCGTCACCGAAGTGGGGTACATTGCCCTAGTCCTTGGCGCTTAGAAAGAAAGAAATTTCCCCTGCGGGCAAAACTATTCTTATGTTTTAATTTCTTTGCGTGGCGAAAGAAAATTTGGCAAAATGGCAATAAAACAACATCCAACGGATATCCTGATATCATCTGTAAGTTGTCCTCTACAATTTATAAATTTCGACATCATTTGCTGTAAACGCACGAAATCAACAATTTACACCTTCGCAAAGAAAAAGATTGGGGAGGAAAACGGTAGAGAATTTTTGTCTCATTTTCAATGTCTTCAAAGAAATAACAACTATTCATACTACGCAAATTGCGTGACTGACAACCAATGAAATTTTTCAAGCTTGAGTTATTCGTGAGTTCCGTCGTTGCATATGGTGTGTAGACATTAACACAAGTTTTATTTGAAAATTATGTACATAAATTACAGAAATATTTGAAATAAAAATTAAGCAATATATAACCTAACTACTATAGAAAGAATCATAAAAATTGGCAATAACCTATAACAATTTCCCAAATACATTCTTGGCTGCTTAGATGCAATCACTTCTAAATCAAATATTGTCTACTAAAACTACTCTAAGAAAACAAACTAAAAACTAATTTTAAAATGTCCGCGTTCCTTGCGTTAACACTAAAATCATCTAAAAAGGCAGCATTCTTGTGAAAAGGAGTTCTAGACCCACGAACACATGTGTGGACTGATCTTAGAATTTCAAAAGATATGCGTGTTCTAAGCCAAGATATGGCACTGGCATAAGACTCGCCGTTCTTTCGGGAAAGTTTGTCCGCTTGGTTGCTCAGGAAAAGATGGCATTCTTTCCCCATTCCTCCGTTCGTGCCAAAAATCAGGCGGGTAACCGATCCCATTTCCACGTCAACCGCTCTTTGTTGGTATTTCCTTTTCTTCTCTTTCTCAAAAATCCATGAAGATCGATTCTGTGGATTTGTTCTGGTTACACGTTGAGTTCACATGGTGTGTAGGCATTCTTCAGTAAATACAATCAAACGCTAGCATCGCGGTAGAAATTGGCTTTTCAAAAGTGTTTTAGTGATATAAGTCTTCGAGTTTATTGTCTTGTCGTGTTTAGAAACGTATTTTAAAACGTACCAATAGACCAAACAAAGAGAGAAATGTGTCATTTGAAAGCTTCCCACTTCGTACCCAGTATTGCATGTGAGGACTAATAAGTCGTTTGGAGTTCGAAATAAGGTTTCGAAAAGCCGAGTCTGGGAGCTCAGAAATTTACGATACGCCATGCGAGTAATGTTTAAATTTTCGGCCAAAATGAGAACAGCTTAACCCCTCAGGGTTAGCCTACACAAATATCTCTTTAAGAAAACACAGAGAAATGAGGAAACGACCCGGCTAGGAATATTGTATATGTTGTAGTTCAACTTAATCTTTGATCCAATTTTTATTTTCTTTTGTTTCATATTCATTATCATATATTAAGAGCAAAAACTGTGGGTTTCTATAAAAAGTCTCTGGAGTATATTTTACCATGTTTACTAACATAAATTTGACCAATAAATGATACGTGTCTCTAGACCGCTTCTACCTTACCAGTAAAGTAGTGAAACCTAGAAAGTTACGACGCGAAGATAGCGATAAAAAAGACTGTTAAGTCCGAAAGAAACGAGGGTATTAGAGCTTGGCCGGTGGTATTTAATTTTCTGAAGTAGCAATGAATTCAAATGAAAACGTCTAAAGAACAAAAGGTTCACTATCTCAACTTGACAAAAGTTGAATTATCTTTTCATTCATATTAAACGGATTTAAGTTTTTACCTCTAAGTAAATCCAAAGTACTGGCAAATGGACCGACGAACTGTCTTCAGAATCTTGGTTGGTTCAGTTCTAACGCGTGTTCCTCCGCAAGCTCTGCAAGAAGATAGATCAAGAAAAATATCCTCTCGCTTTAATGCTCGTCTGCTATCCATGACATCGATAAGAGGTATTTCAATTAAAGGTAAGTTCTGTTCGGAAAACAACTTTTAGCTGACACATTCCACCACGCGCTGCATTTTTACTTAGAAACGCTGAGGGAAAAATCGCTCTAAGCACGAAAACGTGTCAAGCTGCGAGATTGTACATTGACTGCAATACTGAAATTTCTCAAAATTGTATGGTTATTCATTGTTATGATATCAGAGAGAGCGCTAGAGCCACCGGCTGATCACGCACAAACCCTACAAGGATAAGACACGCGGTGTGACTTCTAACAGAACACATTTAACTTTGGTTGTCCCAAAGCATAGTCAGAACAGGAGCAGCTTTCCCTCAAAGAATTAAAAGTGAAGTTGGTTATTGCACTATTGATTTGCCCTTCTGTCGGTTTTTGCCTTGTAGGTGCACAATATTAGAACCAAATAATAATAATAATAATAAAATATAATAATAATAAAAATAATAATAATGATAATAATAATAATAATAATAATAATAATAATGGCAGGGGAATAACGAATAATGAATAACGAGTTAAAACAGTAAAGGAATAAGGAATATTTAGAGCTTGAACATTCGGAATAATGAATAATTCAGTCCCTTTTAAGGAATAATGAATATCGCCAATGTTGTATGCACTCGACTTTGTAGAATCTTTGTCAGTGTTTGCGACTATGGGTGAAGGCCGGCTAAAACAGTAGTCTGTAGTCAAGCATAGTAACTCTGGATGTTCTGTATTCATTTAGGACTCCTGGGTGCAAGAAATCTTTCCTGGCGACTTCCTCGTGATTGGCTTGTCTTTAATGTTAATCAGTGTTCGGTTGCTTTAAGGGATACCCTGCGAGCAGAGGCCCTTCGATCTTCCTAGATAAGTCGGGAAGAGGAAGGGACCTCTGCCAGCCGCCTCGACTTTCTTTGATTTGCCGCTCATCCACCGAAACGGATGAGTTAGTCCGGTTTGAAACCAGTTTTTCCCGTTTTTGCTCAGTGCGCATGTGCTTTGTTAGAAATTGCTGACTAAATACGCGCCCACGGTACGTTCGGTACGCTTGTGAAGTTCACAACAGCGGACGTTTCTCTTTCGAAAGATGTCTTTGATAAAGCCGTGAAAAATGCACTGGGAAGAGTGAATACTCATGGAATACGCAATCTCACACAACACCAGTCGAAGGCCTTGCTTCACTTTCCGTGTCGTAAAGATTCTTTTGTCTGTTTGCCAACCGGCCATGGCAAATCGTTAATTTACCAACTGGAACAAAAGAATCTGGGTTGCGGTTGCTTTCGGACCAAAAAATTTTACTTCTGGTTTGAGCGGGAATCGATGCGAAGGGCTACGCGAATGTGCACTTCAACGCTTATTTTTATGGCGAAATGACATTTATTTTGGTCAACGACGACAAAAGCAAATGGCAAGAGAAATAATTATTTGCCGACTGGCGGCTGGTAATTTTGAAGACGAAACGGTCTCAGTACAAAATATAATTTACCGCATGTCGGCCGAGAGTTTAAATACGAAACAAACTCGACACAAATGCGTTTTTTTGAATGAAAGCCGAGAATGTTGAGGACGAAAGAGACTCAACACGAAAATACTTCTGAATGACAGGGACAAAATAAAATAAATATCTCGAAGACCAAGATTTCTATGCGAGCTTTCCGTGACTCGCTAATTGCAAATCACTGGACTGTAACAACATGTTGACAGTCGACAAATCGCAGTTTCTTGATCAGCAAAAATATTTCGAGGCTGATAAGTTTTCAACCTGTGACATAAATTCGAACAGAATTATTCTCAGCGTTACGGTTTAATTAAAGCTTTCCTCAAATCTCTTGTGTTACGACCGAAGTCAGAATAGTTTGTTGTGGACGCAGCTGTCATTCAGTAAACATGTTAATTGAAGCGAGGCCGACAAGGCTCGGTTACATTTGAATTTAGCGCATGCTCAACAGGGAAAGTCGAGGCGGCTGGCAGAGGTCCCTTCCTCTTCCCGACTTATCTAGGAAGATCGAAGGGCCTCTGCTCGCAGGGTATTTAAGGGACGGACCACTTGACTTCATCCTGCCTGTAGCAGAGTTTACAATGAAAAAATTCATGTGCAACACTAATGTCGAAAAAAATTATTGGCACATACAGTGGACAACATGTCGTTATTATCAAATGTAAATTGTAACAAGATTGGTAGCGACATGTTGTCGTCGAAACTGCATTTTTCATTTATCGGTTATTTTATATTTTACAAAATCTTTCGTTATCACATCTACTACTGCAAGACGTTCCTATGGCTGACACAAGTAACGTTACTAATGTTACAGATCGATTGTTGAAAGATTTTCCTAATATTGAAGTTAGCATCTAATGTTAGGTCAATATAACTATCGCAAAAAGTGAGTTGAATTTACAGCAATTAAAACATTTTCATACACTCCTCAGAAAGCCGGAAATCGCCTTTCTGAGGACTGAATCTTTCAAAATTTCTTGGGGGAACATGCCCGCGGACCTCCTTAGATACTCCCGCCTTCACCAGGCGTTGTTTGAACTCCTACATCTGCATCAGGGGTGTGGGTCCTATTCGGGCCCTGATTTAGAGATATTTTAGAGCTCGAAAACCTTGAAATTAAAACATTGCGCTTTTCTGAAGTGCTCATTATCTACATATGATATGAATTCAACAATGTGCAGCTATTTCAAACTTTGTAACGGTCTCAATATTTATCTCCTATCTCATGCACAGGCATTACAACTGAAGTTGCTCAACAAAATCTGAATAGCAGTTGGATGCAATAATGAATAATCGAATAAGGAATACCCGTAAAAATCTCAAATGAATAATAAATAAGTCACAAAAAAGCAAAAGGAATAATGAATGAGTCAGGAAAAAGTAAAAGGAATAACGAATAAGTATATAAGGCACAAATAATAGTAATAATAATAATAATAATAATAACAATAATAACAACTTTTGCTGTTTTGCAATTGTTGAATCTTCTTCAGTGATAGGCATTTCCATTTAAGTGAAAAAGTCCTGCGCCAAACACATTCGCTTATCTAATTGCCTTTGCTTGAGTGACAATATCGTCACAATTGCATTCTTTAGTGGCTTGCCTTGCCAACTGGCTTTAATTATGAAGGTAACAAAAAAGCTTTTTTTGCCAAACCATTGGTTTCGTTAGTCTAAACAAATAAATCAGGAGACAAGCTTCGGCTTTTGCTAAAGAATGGTTCCACAAGACAGTCAACATGGGCTCCTGCCGCGTAGAGCATTATTTTGATCTGAGGTTGGTGTAGAGTATGCCGGCCCAGAACGTCAGGCAAGAGTAAGCTCAACAGGCCGCAGAACTACGAGGTTTGTCCTGCACGAAGGCCTCCAAATAGCATTTTGTTTAACAATAGAATTACTAGAATTACTAGTAAGTTGGAGAGAAAACGTCAACGGGGTCGTGTCTTACCCTGGAGAAAATCTTGGAACGATCTTTGAAGATCTTCAAGGATCTTTCTCCTAATCTTTCAAAGATCCTTGAGGTTCCTGTAACGATCCTCAAGGTTTCCTGCAACGTCAGTTTTTCAGCATCCTGCGACGATCCTTCAGCCCTCAACGATTCTTAAGGACCGTGTAAAGATCATCAAGGATCCTTGTGTAGGATCATAAAAGATTTGAAAGGATCCTCTGTTTCCCTGCTAGCAGCGGCCCTTTTTCCTTTGCATTCGCTGAGCTGACGGACGGGACGAAAAGGGACCTCTGCCATGGGTCGAAATGAACTGTGTTGAGCATGCGCCACGGTTACTTAGCGACCGAAACGTCACGTGATGCTTTTAGCACGTGATCAGCTGACGACTCCCAACCTTTCTCAACCAGCGCGCCAAAAAACACCTGCACAGTTTTGTTGTCATGAATGGCGAGTTCACCAAAACCCTAAAAAAAGTAGACAGTTCGTCTAGAGATAGTTGTTGTCTAATCTACGGTATTAATTTCAAGTCATCTGGACATTAGGAAGCTTTTTTAACATGACCACAACTCCAGGAATCAAAGAGAATTTAACCCATTGAAGGCTGCGTGTTTTTTGATCGCTTCACTAAAGTAGCAGTTGGTAATAAACAACCCATGTGCAGTACGAAGGGGCAATTTATAGGTTCGAAAAAACAACACTCACTTGATCTAGAATAGTTAAAATTTCTTACTTTTAAATAAAATACACCAGTTGTCAATTAAGAATTAGCCAAAAATACAATCTCAAAGTCAAAATTTTGAAAATTTCCGCAAGAGATTTCTCATGTTGTCTCGCGCGTGAAATCAAACCACAACAGAGCATTTGTCTGTTTAGGTCAGGTACACAGAAGAAGAGACAGTAAGCTTTGCTAAATAATGCATTTATTAAAACCAAACGCGTTCAATTCTTTCTTCGAGGGAAGCTACGCGCAAGCGATTTCGCTCGATGTGCAAGTTATTTTGAAGACCATTTGTTGATGCGAACTGTGCACGTTTTTCAAAACTTTTACGAAAACTGTAAGGAATATGAAGAATCCCTCAATTAAAAAGCAATTTCGATACAAATTTACAATCAAATGTGTAATTTACTCTACCGTAGACTCGTAGAAGTGCTGGAGCATTTCACAGAAAGTCCGCAGCTCGCAAAATCTTTGGAGGCGGAAGGTTGTCCTTCGCCTTGACAGATGTTTTCTTCGCTCCATTACCTCGCAGAGTACGTGGAGGTACTGCCCGACCGCTTCCAATCGTGCAGACCTCATTACCAGGGGAATAGACGCAAAAGCCTTTATATCTAAACAGCAGAGTTGGAACCAAGGGCCCGCGTGGCTTATGAAGCCAACACAGGAATGGCCATCAGTCACCGACAACCAGTTACAAGAAAACACAGAAAATTGCACAGAGGCCTAATCAATAAGTATTAATCTCACAAGTGCACAAAAGAGCGCAAATTTACTGAACGTCATCGATATCACCAAATACAGTACCTTGAACAAGACACTACGGGTTACCGCGCTCGTTATCCATTTCACCAGAAAACTGAGAGAGAAAACGAAGTCTAACACAGTTACTGCCATAGACATGAAACACGCTCGCAACGCTCTACTCCAGTCTGTACAACAATTCTACTATAGAGAGATCCTATCGAAAATCAAAGACAAAGCTAAAGGCAAACGGCCAGCAATAATACACCAGCTTGGCCTCTATTTAGACGATGATGGCTTGATACGATGTCGCGGAAGACTACAATACACACAGCTACCACACAACACCAAGTTTCCAATATTGATGCCGAAGGAGAGTCAATTGTCAACCCTTATTGTTAGAGCAACACACTCTATGGTTTTGCACGGTGGCGTACGTGAAACCTAAACGGAACTTAGGCAGTCGTATTGGATACCTAAAGGCAGACAGCTAGTAAAAAAGGAAATAAGGAAGTGTGTGACCTGTAGAAAAGTAGAAGGACCACCATTTCGCTCAGTTAACTCTCCTCCATTACCAGATATAAGAGTCACAGGGTCCCAGCTCTTTCAAGTAACGGGAATTGACTATGCCGGACCATTATACGTGCGTATCGCCAACAAAGAAGTCACAAAAGTCTACATCTGCCTATTCACCTGCACAGCAATACGAGCAGTACATTCTGAGTTAGTAGAAGATCAAACAGCCAGCGCATTTTTGAGAGCCTTCAAGAGATTTGCAAGTAGAAGAGGAATTCCAGAAAGCATAATTTCAGATAACGCGAAAACGTTCAAAGCAGGTTCACAAGATCTAAAAGCCCTCAAAACGCAAGTGATAGAAGCAGCCGAGTCTCAAAGGTTCCTTGCTAACCATGGCATTAAATGGAAATTCATCACAGAAAGAGCGCCCTGGTGGGGAGGCTTTTACGAGCGACTGATTGGATTAGCCAAAAGAAGGCTGAAGAAAATGATTGGAAACACGTCACTGAATGCTATAGAATTACAGACCATACTTACAGAGATCGAAGCTACGCTTAACCGTCGCCCACTCACTTATCCATACACAGACATCAACGACGGTCCACCTCTTACCCCATCCCATTTCCTCTGTGGACACAGACGTTTAACACTACCAGATACAGAAGAAGACTCCGACTACATCCCTCAGGAGTTGGCCAAAGAATTAACAAGACGGGCGAAATACCACCAGAAAATAATGCAAGCTTTCTGGAAACGATGGCAAAGGGAATACTTAACTGGTCTCAGGGAACAACATTCATCCCAGAAGAACAAAAACGTATCGGGAGAGCCAGTGGCTCGCGGTAAGGTTGTCCTGATACATGACGAAACACCACGAAATCAATGGAAACTCGGAGTCATCATTCAACTACATCATGCAGGGGAAGGATGGGTTGGTGCGCTCTGTCACCCTAAGAACTGCACAGGGAAATCTTATATCGAGACCTATCGAGAAGCTTTACCCGCTTGAGGTGTTAGCCGAGGAAGACCTGCAAGACTCTAAAGAAAAGATCAAGAACCCTGAAGAAATAAGGTCGACAAGCGAAAAACGAGCACAACAAGCTGCGGCTCAAAGAGCTGCACTAAAAATAAATGAACTTTCTAAACTTAGTGAACTTGAATACTAAATACTACTACTTTATAACTGTGTCTCTATGATCAACATTTTATTGCTGGCCTGGGAGGGTGTAATGAAATCAGTACATTAACTGTTAATTATGTACGTATAATTAACCATTTCTCTACGTCACTAATCACATACTGTAAACCTTGGCGGAATGGAATAAGCGCCGTAAAACGTACACAGTTCAGTCTGATCGATTTCTCCAAAAAGACTAACGTACGGTAATCAAAACTCGCCCTCCAGCCAAACATCGTAGCTAACGTGCAGTGAGTAAGCTGTTAATAAAACACCTTCCACTGAAGGAACTTAGAGAGTTTACAAGATACTTTTACATTTTTCCGTTTTTTGTTAAAACTGAGAGGACAGATACCGCGTACGAGGACATCTACACCAAAGAAACAAAAGTTGTATTCTTCTGTTTGGCTCAAAGCTGAAACAATTGCTTGTTCAGGAACGAATCGAGGAAGGCGCGACCGAAGAGGAATTAACTTTTTAAAGTTCCACTATCATATACAGTATATATGTGTTACCGTGATCTATTAGTAAACGGAAAAGTACTGTTTAGAGGCAATATCTTTCACGATTAACAACAACTCCGACTGCTTGTTGTCACTGAGGAACACTGTGACATCACTATTTGCAGAAACTGATAACAATGGAGAGTAAAGAAGTTACTTCACTGAAGGAAACACTTTCAGAACTGAGTGGGAAAGAACATGTGAACGTTTCAACTGATGAAGGTACCACGTACGAGACAAATTAAAGGCACAGTTTAAGACATTTAAGAACAATTTACACTTAGTGCGAGCTGCTGTTTCAACTTGAATTGATATAAACGAATTTTATTATTAAGTTTGAAAGATTAATATAATTAACTGATTAGACGTTTTATACACCTGATAAAACAAAACGATCTAGTGTAACGTTGCGCAAGGAACTGCAATGGCAGTCTTGAGAGTATCCGTGCTTATGGAGAGCTACCGGATAAATCGACGAACCGGCTTACAGAATATTAACAAGAACTCGATAGCTGAATTTAAAACTTTAAACATTAAAGAGAAAAGTCTCAAATTTTCCCCAAAACTTATTCATAACAAAATTCAACCATGTCATAAATTAAAGCATCCCCCGACCAATTGCATGGAACAATGACACTTGATAAGGTCCAGTCCTTTAGAGAGACAACTGAGATATCTCTCATATTAATACAAGGAAAAACAGTTTCCTTCCCGGTCTAACGACTCTTGTGAACACTGAAAAATCGAGTGAACTAAAAGCACTCGCGGTAAATCCCTTGAAAGCACTGAATAGTGAAATTTAAGATATATATAAGAGTCTAAAAACGTAATTAATAAAGCAGAATTCATCGGTTGTCTTCTCTACGGACTAATTCCGGCGCTATGGCGGGTTCATTAAGAACCTTTCAAACAGAAAGTTTTGCTGTAAATGGTTTGAATGTCTTTGCGTGTAAATGTCTGTATGTGGCTTTTAGTGAAACTAACTTGCTGGTTTACGATCATGGATGCATCTGATCAGGACTGTAAGAGGAGGGAAGTATTATAAGTCCAAGTAAAGTACATTAACGTCAAATTCCTGCTGACAAAGGCAGATCTTTTTCAAGTTCTTGCTATCGCACATAGTCTTGCCCAGAGATTCCTACTTGTGAACTCGAGGAAGTCATAGTTCAGCTTCATTAATCTAATTGCTTCCCGCAACAATTTCCTGTGTTTAATTTATGACGTGAATGCAAGCGGTCACCGATTAATATTCCTGCTTACGGCTGAATAACTTCTTTAAACTACAATATTTGAGCACTAAGAAAACGAGGTTTTAGTGAGCAAACGATCAGCAATATATAAATTAAAAGTGTCGTTGTTTTCATTTCTGTCCATAGATACATTTCAGTATTTGTTAAATAATGATAAGCAAACGTAAATGCTGCGAACAAACTTCTGATGGCCACTAACAAAAAAGGAGCAAAAGTCAGTATATTTTCGTGGCGGTAAAAAGCGAGAACAATTATACGTGTTCCACATAACGGCTGCGACGTATTTTTAATAAAGTACCTATCTATCTAGGTACGATGAAGGCGCCAGCGAATCAGTAGAAATTACAAGCTTTCCAAATTTTCACTATCAAATACAACTGCATTCATTTTTAATCGACATGGTTTCCTAAAGGGAAAAGTACAAGCCAGGGACAAACTCCTACCTGGCGATTTACTCACAACTGCAACTGCTTGTTGTAACTAAAGAACACACCACAATCGTAAAATGTCTGTGAATAAATTCTCCTTTGAAATCAAAACGCTGAAACTCGTAAGGATATTTACTGCCATTTAATAAACACTGGTAACATTCCAGTTTGTGCTGCAAGTTACGCTTTCAGTTCCGGTAATCTTGGAATGAGTGTAATGAATGTTCCATCCAAGGATAACAAATATAAGTTTTTAATTGCAGAAACCACAGCTATTAAATGGCGAGTAAAGAAATTACACGAGGAAAAAACATTTCACAAATTGAAGTGAATTGGAAAGAAAGATTCGAGCATTCAAAATACAAGCTGATGACGACGTATGAGTATAAGAGATTAAAGGAAAATTTGTTGAGGTATTTATTCAGTGTGCGATCAGTTGCAAACCGCATAAATTATAGTTGGATTTAAAATAAAGAAGCTGAATTTCACTGAAAATGGTGCCATCAATATAATTAATAGCGCGGTCAGTCTTAGGATAACATTTCCCGCAGTCAAGGAACTCAGGATTAGGAGGGCATAAAAACCATGCACGAGCTAGAGTGCTAGTTTCGAGCCCTTCCACTCATGCAGGCAGGAACAAATCAGGTGTTTCAGTCTAATTTGATATGCACTCTTATGAACAACTCACACGGAAACTAACATGAACACGATTGCTGACTTAAAAGTTTAAACATGAAAGAGGAGAAAGTACCGAAACGTTTTCAAAACAAAATGTAAGCACTGCATCGAGTAAAAAATCACCTTTCTCTGTCCGAAAGCGGAAGGCATTCGCCTGTTAATAAATGTTTTGCGGCATTCTTTTCTTTTACGGTCTTCTTCTCCCGAATCGAGTGAGTTGATTGAAAACCAAGTCAACCGGAATCACTCACGATATTTCACTTGAAAGCTTGCTTGAAAGTTTTATGAAAAAAAAAAGACGCATTTCAGGTATTGATACTTGTTTAATTAATCTGGTAGAATTCGCTAATTACTGTTTACAGATAGATTCGGGGTTACGTATTTAGAAATGTGCGGGGTGTGAATGTAACCTGGCTAGGGAAGCTGTTAGACCTGTTATATCTGACCAATATGCTGGCTTATGATCACGGATCAATCCAAGGACCCTGAGAGGGTAGGAAGGCAAATTTTTCGTCTAATTGTCAAATACGATCAAGACGAGAAACTTCACAGTTTGATCATGCGGACTTTTGGTGGTTGGAAAAAATATTTGCAGAGTCATGATTATTACTCTTTTGCCATCTGCGACAATTGATTATAAATTCTGAGACGTAACGGTGTAATCGTTTCTGTGTCACTTCAAAGAAAATGAACCCAAACTGAACAAGGAAAGCAACCTAAAGGGACTTACAATAAAACGGAAAATTATACTTATCTCAAAGTTCGGAAAGGGCCAAAACAAAACTCTCAACTATAAGGACAAAGACTAACAAGGAAAAAAAACAAAGTACTCAGCGAACAAAAACTGACGTACGGTAATCAAAGCGTCCCCAGTAATTAATAATTCAAGGGGCAATCGAATATACCGAACCGTTCAATTAAGCTAGTAAACGAATTCATGTCCGTTGGAAAAAACAGAATACTCGTAAAGCAAAGTTGCGTGAATTCAGTGCAAGTTCATCAACTTGACTGGCTTCTCCATCCGTTCACTCTCCTTGTGAAATTAATCCCTTCAATTCTCTCCTGGAATTTATGCTCGAAGTCAAATAACGTTAAATGTACTTCCAACTTTACAGTCAGTGGATTAAAACATGGCCATTACTAGCAAATTATAGCTATCTCACCGTATTTACTCGATTAAACGCCGCGGCGTTTATTAAATTTTTAGCGTTTCCGATGCGGCGTTTATTCAAGGGCGGCGTTTATTCGAGGGCGGCGTTTATTTCAAAATCATATTTCTTGAATCACTGATAATAATTACGGTAAATCATTCGTAAATACTATGTAAAACAGAAACATGTTTAAAGTTCCAATGTCTCGCTTTTTTGCTAAGATAGAATCATAATTGTCTGGCTTGTGATATGTACAACGTTTATGTGTAGATTACCGAGTTTTACCGTTCTTGTTATTTTTTTCTTATAATCCTCGAATAAACGCCGCATTCTTCTGATTGAGTGCAGCGTTTATTCGAGGGCGGCGTGTATTGGTAATTTTGCTTCCATCTGCGGCATTTAATCGAGGGCGGCGTTTATTCGAGGGGGGGGGGGCGTTTAATCGAGTAAATACGGTACTCTTTCCCAGGGATACCTGCTTGTGAATTCGAGGAAGTCATAGTTCAGCTTCATTAATCTAAATAGCTGCTTCCCAACAATTTCCTGTGTTTAATTTATGGCGTGAACGCAAGCAGTCACCGATTCCTACTTACGGCTAAATAACTAGAAAGCACTCATACCATTCAGTTAATCATAACTCGAAATTGAAATATTTGAATACTAAGAAAACGAGGTTTTTACTGAGTAAACGGTCAGAGTTATATAATTGAAAGGTTCGTTGTTTTCACTTCTGTCCTTACTTCCAAAAATCATCAAAGGTTTTAATGTTGACTAATTTTCCTGATAAAAGATTTCCACTCTCTTTTCCACGCCGAATACCAAGAAGTTAGTTCATCCTGCCGAGTTTGTGTATAATTTATAAAAATGCAATGACAAAACTTTAGAAATGGTCAGAAGCTGCAGAGTTCAACGTCAGGTCTTCTAAAAAGAAGCCGGTAAGGTCCCTTAATTACTAATACTCAGGGTACACAGCGGTTTCAAACATGAATCGTGTTATCACAAGACGGTAAGGTCACATTTTAGGATTTCACCCACAGACTCAAAAGTTAGAACCATCTCGTACAGCCAATCAACAACACCAAAAGCAAGTATTGCTAATACCTGGCCAGAATTAAAGATTTCATACACAAGCTCAAAAGTTAGAACCCGGCTGTACAGCATAAAAACAGTATGCCATAAATTAAACGTCTTCTCAATAGCCGTCATTTGAACGGTCACTCTTAAAAACTCATCGGGGATCCACGAATGAGGTTATATCTCAAGGTTTGCCAGAGAGAGAGATTTCATAATTAGTACGACTTTCATTCTGTTTGAACCGTTCGGATGGTATACTAAGCTTCTGCAGAAGAAAATACACGTTAAATTTGGCTCGAATCTGTAATTGTGTTCAATTCAAGAAAGGGCTACTTCAAATTTTAGACATCGACTATCGACAGGCTATATCGTGCTCGGAGTTCCGCGTAGCTTTGTCAACATCCACTAACTCAGTTCTCGCAGCTGACCAAAGCAGAATAAAGCAAAAAACAGGTTTTAAAATTCCTCCAACGAATTAGGGTAATAATAGATCCCAGGCCCGGTTGTTCGAAGTATGGATATCGCGTACCCAAAATTATACAGTTAGAAAGCAATCACAGTCAAAATGTATTGGACAACTCAAACCCACATCAGTTGAGCTACGAACCACGGAATGCAAACAACGGAGCGTTTTCTGGAGGCTAACCCCGTGATACGAATTACAGAGACCTGCACTGCCTAATAAAACTCCTAATGACTGTTGCAGTCGAAGGAAAATAAAAATTAGCCAATGTTAAATTGCAAACAGGTCGGTAACAGTGTAGGGTAAAGAAGTTGGAAGATGAAGGAAACATTTAACAGATAGACGTGACAACAAAGACAGTTTTGGACGTTTAACTTGAAGATTTGAGGTATTCAAAAACAAGTTGCGTTCAGCGCGGGCTGAGTTGCATCTCAAATTTGCATGATCAATATACTTTGTACATACCTGTTAAATTGAAATTCAGGAATACCATTACATGAGGTACTTTGCACTGGCAGTTTAATTTTAAAGTACAGCATCAAAAACTGAAACTCTCGAGTTTTTCGTCTTACCGGTTCCCGTATCTGATGAGGGAGCAACTCACTTATTTCAGTCTAAATAATATGCATTAAACAAATCGATGAAAATCTCACAGGGACACTAGGGATTTTAGATACTTGAGAGCTGATTTTACTCGAGAGCTGAGTTCACAACACCTTGAAATTCAACCTTAATGGCCCACTGACCCACGACTGTGCGAGAGTAGTAAAACAATTTTTGCACGAAAGAATTCCAATGAAATCAAAACAAAAAATATTCACAGTTTCGGCTCGAGTGGAACTTTCGTTGATGACAAAAGTATTCGCATGGCCATGCCTGATAAAAATATATTTGTTCTTTTGACATGAGTGAAAGTCATTGGTAAGAAATGAGATATATCTAATCGTCTCCATGCATTGCGCTTCAAAGAAACCGACTCAAACACGGAAAAACAATTTTTAAACAACTAACTCAGTCACAATGAAACTTACTCTCTAAGTTGAAAACAGCTGACAGTAATGAGGAAGAAGACAAGGCAACGGGAAAACGAAGTACATTTGGTTTAAGTGAACTTAATTCAAGACTTATGCACATTAATCAAATCTCGCCTAAATTCCAGCCATATATTGGAGCTACAGCCCACTGCAGTGAAATCAACTGGCATCTTCCACCGAAGAAACTTAAAAGTGTTCAGTGTATTTATAACCAGTTTTTGTTAAAGAATGATGACGTAACTGCCGCGTACAAACTGATAGCAAATAACAAAATAAAAAGAAGCAAAAGTCAGTAAACTTTCATTCAGTTAAAAGCGGAAACAATTACTCGTTTTTAAAGGCACCGAATCGACGACGGAAGGTACCGGCGACTGACTAGAATTTAACTTTTTTTAAGTCTCACTATTATATCAAATACAACTGACACATCCCTGGGTTTCGCATGTCTTCCCTATATCTGCGGATTGACTGAACCTCTCACCAGATTACTTCGTAAAAATTACATCCGTGTAGTAAGCAAACCAGCTAAAACCCTGCAACAAGAATTCCCTTCTCCTAAGTTTAGGCAGCCCCTGGATCTACAATGCAATGTTGTTTACAAAATCCCGTGCGCTGATTGCTGTTGGAGTTACGTAGGAGAAACTGGCAGATGTTTTAAAACCCGAAGAAAGGAACATCAACGAAATCTTAAAAATTATACTAGAGGCTCGAACATTGCCAACCATGCTTGGCAAAACAATCATTCAATTGATTTTGATGGCGCTACCGTGATAGACAAAGGCAATTACCGTATTCGAAGAACACTAGAATCCTGGCATACTGCCAAAACTGTCGGCGCAGACAATAATTCCAAACCGCTACCAAGACAATACTCTATCTTATTGTAATTCTTATTTTGTCCGTTTTTGTCCATTTTTAGCTTTTTTACACTTCTATTGTATTCTTGTGTTTAACCTTTTCACACCCTCCCTTGCATATATTTCCAATCTTGCGCTTTCATTTCTTTTTACATTCGTTAAAGGCTATAGTATAATAGCCGAAAGCTTATATTTCTCTTAAACCTTTTAAACCAGAGAACGCTTTTTACATTTTTGATATATTTCTAATAGACATTGTTTTCTAAAAGGGAAAGTACGGGCGAGAGTCAAAATCCTAACGATTAACTAAAAACTGCAACGGCTTGAATGTTACATTGATCCGGCTGTGTATACACCGGATAATTTAGTTTACACTCGAGCAACTGGGGCTTGTTAGGCACCTAGTCACATAGCTTATGTGCCGAGTTTACAAACAAAAAAATGTCACCAAAGAACACGCTACAATCGTAAAATGTCTGGTTATAAATTCTCCATTGGAATCAAAACACTGAAACTCTTTATTTACTGCCGTTTAATTTACTACCGTTTAATAAACACTTGAGACACTCCAGCATTTGTTGTCCATGCAGTTAGTGCTGCAAGTTACAGGCTCTCAATTCAGGTCCTCTTGGACTGACTAGATAACACCTCATAAGACTCAGGAACAGAAAGGTTTGAGGTATTCAAGAACAATTTACATACAGTGCGGTATAAGTTGCAACTTAAGCCTAGCCAGTAAAACGTCGAACTGTCGAACGGTGCTAAAGCTTATGCAAATGAGCAAAATGTTGCTAATTTCGTCTAGGCTTTACTCATGCTTAATGTATTTCAATAAATTTCACATAATCAATATAATTAATTGCGTAGACTTCGTAAAAATGCTTCGAATTAAAATCTTCATATAAAATTGCATAACACCCTTGAAATGCCAGTCAAATAACAGTGGTTATGGAGAGCCTAAAAAACAACGAGAGTTTCGTGTTCCTTCCACGGATAGGGGACAAAATAACTTACCGTAGTCAATATGTTATGCACTAAATGAATCGACGAACAGTATGGCGCGCCGTTTGTTTCAAAATTACCCATGTCTATTGATTGACATATTTTTGGCTTTTTTGTCTTATCACTGCATTGTAGCTTCACTGTTCTTTAATAAATGTGTGGCTTATTCTACCATATCGTATATTTCTGTGTTAGTTGTAATGATACTGGTCCCTCCAAGACATACAACTTGTTCGGTTTTGAACATGTATGCAATACTCAGCTAGTCCGGTCAGTTGTGTATTATTCCGTCAGTTGTGCGTTAATTGGTTAGTTGTGAATTACTCCCTCAGTTGTGTATTACTCCGTCAGTTGTGCGTTACTTGGTCAGTTGAGTATTACTCAGTCAGTTACATGATAACTCCGTCAGTTGTGCATTACTCGGTCAGTTGCGCATTACTCAGTCAGTTGTGCGTTACTTAGTCAGTTGTGTGATTACTCCGTCAGTTGTGCGTTACTTGGTCAACTGTGTAGTACTCTGTCAGTTACATGATAACTCCGTCAGTTGTGCATTACTCGCTCAGTTGTGTATTACTCGGTCAGTTGTGCACTACTCGGTCAGTTGTGTCTAATCATTCAGTCAGTTGTATGTTTCTCCGTCAGTTGTGTATTTTCGATCAGTTGTGCATTACTCGATCAGTTGTGCATTACTCGATCAGTTGTGCATTTAATACTCGCGGGTCAGTTGTGCATTACTCGGTCAGTTGCACATTACTCGGTCAGGTGTGTATTATTCTGTCAGTTGTGGATCACGATTAGTCGGTTGCATTTTGACACTGTCAGTTGTGTATCTGTACTCGGTCAGTAGTGTTACACTCAGTCAGTTGTATGATAGATCCATCAGTTGTGCATTACTCGGTCAGTTGTACATTACTTGGTCACTTCTATGTTTTTTCCGTCAGTTGCGTGTTTTCGGTCAGTAGTGCATTACTCGGTCAGTTGTGTATTACTCAATTAGTTGTGTATTAATCTAGAACCCGTTGTGTATTACTCTTTCACTTTTGTATTACTCTGTCAGTTGTGTATTTTCAGTCAGTTGTGTATTACTCGGTCGGTTGTGCATTACTCGGTCAGTTGTGTATTACTCGGTCAATTGTGCATTACTCGGTCAGTTGTGTATTACTCCGTCAGTTGTGCATTACTCGGTCAGTTGTGTATTACTCGGTCAGTTGTGTATTACTCGGTCAGTTGTGTATTACTCCGTCAGTTGTGTTACCCGGTCAGTTGTGCATTACTCCGTCCGTTGTGTATAACTCGGTCGGTTGTGCATTACTCCCTCGCTTTTGTATAACTCGGTCAGTTGTGTATTACTCCGTCAGTAGTGCATTACTCGGTCAGTTGTGTATTACCACAGGTAACCCAAGCTCTAGGGGAGATATATAGACCGTGTGACCTTTGTTCTGCGTTGTGTGAGTGTTGTAATATGAGCGTAACGGCGGCCGTTGCGTAACAGTGAAATTATAAGGATTTGTATGGGAAAAAACGATTCCGACTTTAATTTAAAAATGCGAACGTGTTTTTAATTTAAAAAACCCTACCTGAAGTCCTCTGTCTGTTGTTCTTTCTCCTATGTGGTTTTTGGAGCGATTTAGTGCGATTCCAGTGAGTTTTAGTTCTACTGCCTTTCTCTCTTGCAGCAACTAAAAGCCCCTGCAGTGCTTACACCAAGCTCCTCTGGCACATCACTTTCAGACTTTGTAGTTTTAGAGCCAGGCGTTTTCGGTGGTTGAAATGCAGTTAACCGGTGTCTGAGGGATTGAGGGCTTTTGGTATTTGTGCAGAGGATTTGAGTTACCACAAAAATTAAGTTCCAAGACGGAACTGCTGGGATCTCATGTCGCCAATAAAAGGTTGCTCCTTGCTTATTTCTAGACGTACATAAAGCCTCTTGTTCTTGTAGCGCATTGGCAGACTGTGGGTAGTCTCGACTTTCTTTTCCATACCGCGAGAAGACTGCGAGCGGCAAAGCAGCGTCAGAAGATTGAGCGAAGGGCAGCGTATCAAGCGGCGAGCGGAAAAGCTGAGAGTGAAGCGAGAGGAGCTGGCGCCTCTTCTTTTTTACCGTTCATTGCTTCATCAGTCACACTTCACAGTCTTCATGGACCTCCCACAACTTTAACTGACTTATCAGACTTGACTTATAACTTACACATTGGTATGTTTGAAGGGAGGACGGAGTAACTGAGGTTAGAGATTATGCCGGACTTTTGATCCAGAGATGTCGAATTCAAGTTCCAATGTTCTTACTATCTCGTTTTCGACATCCTTCGTTTTCGATATTTTTCGGGTGTGAGTAAAGACCAACCCATAAAAAATAAGTGGTGTGTATAAACTTCTCCGTATTCAATAAAACCTATTGAAAGCGCATGCGTGCGGGAGGGATGGAGGGCTCTTAGTAATCTGGCTCTTTTCAGAATTAAATCGTTTTGTTCTTGAATCACTTATTTAAGTAAACCTTC
Organism: Siderastrea radians; assembly: GCA_964017195.1. Taxonomy (NCBI): domain Eukaryota; kingdom Metazoa; phylum Cnidaria; class Anthozoa; order Scleractinia; family Rhizangiidae; genus Siderastrea; species Siderastrea radians. Next base: position 52,826,329 of record OZ024888.1, read on the forward strand.
ACAGGTTTTACTTGATGGCCGGGTCATTTACAGAACCAACGCCATGAAAAAGGGTACCTGGAAAAACAGGTAACCCAAGCTCTAGGGGAGATATATAGACCGTGTGACCTTTGTTCTGCGTTGTGTGAGTGTTGTAATATGAGCGTAACGGCGGCCGTTGCGTAACAGTGAAATTATAAGGATTTGTATGGGAAAAAACGATTCCGACTTTAATTTAAAAATGCGAACGTGTTTTTAATTTAAAAAACCCTACCTGAAGTCCTCTGTCTGTTGTTCTTTCTCCTATGTGGTTTTTGGAGCGATTTAGTGCGATTCCAGTGAGTTTTAGTTCTACTGCCTTTCTCTCTATATATCCTTTACCAAGGTTGGGGTAAAGCGTTCATGTAAGCTACATATAACGTCCCAGTATATCCATGAAACATATACACTGCTATGTAAGGGACATATAACGTCCCATTATATGAAACGTATACTTCGTTCACCTAAGTTTGCCTTGGTTGACCTCCGTTTGCCTTGGTTGACCTCCGTTTGCCTTGGTTGACCTCAGTTTGCCTTGGTTGACCTCCGTTTGCCTTGGTTCACCTCCGTTTGCCTTGGTTCACCTTAGTTGTCCTTGGTTCACCTCAGTTTGCCTTGGTTCACCTTAGTTTGCCTTGGTTCACCTTAGTTGTCCTTGGTTCACCTCAGTTTGCCTTGGTTCACCTTAGTTTGCCTTGGTTCCCCTCAGTTTGCCTTGGTTGACCTTAGTTTGCCTTGGTTGACCTCCGTTTGCCTTGGTTGACCTTAGTTTGCCTTGGTTCACCTTAGTTTGCCTTGGTTCACCTTAGTTGTCCTTGGTTCACCTTAGTTTGCCTTGGTTCACCTTAGTTTGCCTTGGTTCACCTCAGTTTGCCTTGGTTCACGTTAGTTTGCCTTGGTTCACCTCCGTTTGCCTTGGTTGACCTTAGTTTGCCTTGGTTGACCTTAGTTTGCCTTGGTTCACCTCAGTTTGCCTTGGTTGACCTTAGTTTGCCTTGGTTCACCTTAGTTTGCCTTGGTTCACCTCGGTTTGCCTTGGTTCACCTTAGTTTGCCTTGGTTCACCTTAGTTTGCCTTGGTTCACCTCAGTTTGCCTTGGTTCACCTTAGTTTCCCTTGGTTCACCTCCGTTTACCTTGGTTCACCTCCGTTTGCCTTGGTTCACCTTAGTTTGCCTTGGTTCACCTCAGTTTCCCTTGGTTCACCTTAGTTTCCCTTGGTTCACCTCCGTTTACCTTGGTTCACCTCCGTTTGCCTTGGTTCACCCCAGTTTGCCTTGGTTGACCTCAGTTTGCCTTGGTTCACGTTAGTTTGCCTTGGTTCACCTCCGTTTGCCTTGGTTGACCTTAGTTTGCCTTGGTTCACCTCAGTTTGCCTTGGTTCACCTTAGTTTGCCTTGGTTCACCTTAGTTTGCCTTGGTTCACCTCAGTTTGCCTTGGTTCACCTTAGTTTGCCTTGGCTCACCTCCGTTTGCCTTGGTTCACCTCAGTTTGCCTTGGTTCACCTTAGTTTGCCTTGGTTCACCTCCGTTTACCTTGGTTCACCTCCGTTTGCCTTGGTTCACCTTAGTTTGCCTTGGTTCACCTCAGTTTCCCTTGGTTCACCTTAGTTTCCCTTGGTTCACCTCCGTTTACCTTGGCTCACCTCCGTTTGCCTTGGTTCACCCCAGTTTGCCTTGGTTGACCTCAGGTTGCCTTGGTTCACCTCAGTTTGCCTTGGTTCACCTTAGTTTGCCTTGGTTCACCTTAGTTTGCCTTGGTTCACCTCAGTTTGCCTTGGTTCACCTCAGTTTGCCTTGGTTCACCTCAGTTTGCATTGGTTCACCTCAGTTTGCCTTGATTCACCTTAGTTTGCCTTGGTTCACCTTAGTTTGCCTTGGTTCACCTTAGTTTGCCTTGGTTCACCTCAGTTTGCCTTGGTTCACCTTAGATTCCCTTGGTTCACCTCCGTTTACCTTGGTTCACCTCCGTTTGCCTTAGTTCACCCCCAGTTTGCCTTGGTTGACCTCAGTTTGCCTTGGCTCACCTCAGTTTGCCTTGGTTCACCTTAGTTTGCCTTGGTTCACCTTAGTTTGCCTTGGTTCACCTCAGTTTGCCTTGGTTCACCTTAGTTTGCCTTGGTTCACCTCAGTTTGCATTGGTTCACCTCAGTTTGCCTTGATTCACCTTAGTTTGCCTTGGTTCACCTCCGTTTACCTTGGTTCACCTTAGGGTTGACCTCAGTTTGCCTTGGTTCACCTCAGTTTGCCTTGGTTCACCTTAGTTTGCCTTGGTTCACCTCAGTTTGCATTGGTTCACCTCAGTTTGCCTTCAGGTTCACCTCCGTTTGGCTTGGTTCACCTCAGTTTGCCTTGGTTCACCTCGGTTTGCCTTGGTTCACCTCGGTTTGCATTGGTTCACCTCAGTTTGCCTTGATTCACCTTAGTTTGCCTTGGTTCACCTCCGTTTACCTTGGTTCACCCCAGTTTGCCTTGATTCACCTTAGTTTGCCTTGGTTCACCTCAGTTTGCCTTGGTTCACCTTAGTTTGCCTTTGTTCACTTTAGTTTGCCTTGGTTCACCTTAGTTTGCCTTGGTTCACCACAGGTTACCTTGGTTGAGCTCAGTTTGCAGGCGGAAAGATTATAAAATTGACAATAGAGACAGGTTTTTCTCTTGGTGTCCTTGCTCACTATATTTACGAAAGTGAGAGGGAGTGGAGGGGGGGGGCTATTCGAGGGGTGGGGGGCGTTGCTGGGCTATTGTAGCCAAGGGTGGGCCCTTTTATGGGGGAGAATTCATCTGCGCTTTTTTGAGCTTGGGCGCTTATAGGAAGAAATACGGTATTTGTAATGTGAACTTGAAGTTAATGAGATTGTTCAGTTGTACTTAGTGCAAATGCTCGATTAAGCGTCTCGGTCGCTTATCAATTTTCGGCCTTATAGCGGGGGCGCCTATTCGAATCAGAGATCTTATTTGAAGTGGGCGCTTATTCTATTTTTGAGACAATGACCACAATTTACTCCCGGGTCACTCCCGGTTCCTTTCGGTGCAATAGTAGGAATTGTACCACTTGTCCTTACATTGAACATGGCCGCACTCGATATACTTTTCATTCCACAGGTGAAACGTACCATATCAAATCTCATATAACTTGTACTACCTTCAATGTTATCTACATGATTCAATGTCGCCTATGTAGTTTACAATACATTGGGGAAACTAAAGGTCACCTCAAAGACCGTTTCAATGAACATAGACGACCAGTACTCAATCCTACTTCAAATTATATCCATACAGTGGTTTCAGAACACTTTCTCAGCAATAACCACTCCGACACCCATATGCTACTTATTCCTACTGAAAAACTTAAAAATGAACGCAGTTCTTTCAGGAAGGCACGTGAGGCTCACATTATTCACAAGGCTAAGACTCTTGAGCCTCTAGGCATTAATAAACGTGATGAACTGTAATTTGTAACTATATATAGTAAATTTTTGTTTTGTTTTGTTTGTTTTCTATTATTTCTAAGTCACGCCATACCACGTCATAAATGTAACTTCCGCTCATTGTTTTACTACATATATATTTCTGTAAATTCGTGATTTGCCTTAATAAAACCTGATGAAGACTGGTATTGGCCAGTCGAAATATTGTAACTAACGTCTTTTCACGTTGTTTGATCAGTCTCTGCAGTAGTCATTTTGACAATCATTTATAATCTTATCAGTTTTGACTGATCACGATCTTTCTGATCTGACATTGAGCAAGGAGTTGATCGTACACGGTTTCTCCAGTGGTTTCATACCTTAACTTCATACAATTTACCAGGTTTTTAACTGTTTCTCTTTATATACTGAAACTGTAACAAAACATGAACATTTCTGAAACGATTGACCACAATTTACCGAATGTCTATTTACTGTCACTGTAACCAGCTTTACCAAGTTCTGCAAGAAATCAAAAGTACTATAAATGACAAATCTGTCAACGTTTTCAATATACCGCTTAGGCAAATGTTTACGGAAAACGCACTCAACAGCTCCTAATCATGATGACACCATTCATGATCCAGTGAGCAACCTTAACCGAAATCTGGCCTCCTTTGGATTATCGATTGACCCAGTAGTTGGTGATGGCGATTGCGCATTTTCCAGTGTCGTAAAACAATTGCACAAACTGCCCGAATTTATTAACAAAGAGCCTTATTTTGTGGAGCACCTGTATGGACTTGGTCTTTCCAAATCTGTAGAAGAGGATGCTTATCGACTACGACAACTCTTTGTAGACAACGTACAATCCAATGAAGAATATCAATCAGTTGCTGGCATGAATCCCGACAGACTAAATGAAGAAACTGAGCTTTTTAGGGAGCGGGGTACTTACAGCGGAAATCTAGGGGACTTAGTAATTACGGTTTGTGCAGATGTGCCTAACTACCAATACCATTTTAAAGAAAAACATGGGTAAACTATATATCGTTGGAAAGGTTAAGTAATGTAGATTTCGGGAAAAAAATTATGAATTGCCGGTTTCTTCAATTCCGCAAAAGAAAATCGCAAACAACCGCGAAAATGACCATGTGTCATTCAATTGAATTAATAGCGTATCAAATCCAAGTGTGTGAGCATTTTTTGATATTCTGACTCATCTCGTTATTTTTAATTAATCTGTCAAGTTCGAACAGCAAAGAATACGCAAAGCGCATTGCTTTGAATTTCGCCACTGGTGAAATATTATATATAAATTTCAAAAACTGATCGCCGACAAATTTTGGTTCACCGAACATTTAAGAAATGTCCAGGCCAAATTTCACAGCAACCCGCCGAATTTTGATACACTATTAATTCATTTATCTGATTGAATAACGCAAGGTCATTTTCGCGGTCATTATTACAATTTTATTCTGCGGAAAACACCGGCAATTCATTTTTTTCCCGAAATTGAAGTGTGGCGTATTAAGTGTGCAATTTAGCTTTTTTTAATTAACTTAGCGTTAAGGCATGAAATCGTGCAACGTAGAATGCCAATCCAGCAATGCATTTGAACACGGATACAAACTACCTGGAAACTGAGAAGTAAATTCAATTTTGGGAAAAGCCTAATCTCCTGCCCAAACGAATGGAAAAGTCTGGAAATGAAGACGATTTTCAGCCATCTAGTGAATTGTGAAACACTTTCAACAATCACTGCGTGCTGTTACTTCTCAAAAATTTTCAATTACATTTGTGTGTGTGTGCTTCACCAGTATATGTTGTGCTATCTGAAGAAACGTAAAAAAATAAATGAAAAAACTGTTTCTATATTATGCGATCGCCAGTGTTTACTGTATTCAAACCAAGAAGTACAAATTTCAGTCCACATGGATTTAGATCGCCGAATGGCCAAAGGTGACGTTTCCAGCAATCGTTTGGCGATAATATGCTTAGGGGTGCACCACGCCTAGGTTTCAATTTCCTGTCTTTTGTAAGATTCTTTTGTTTGTGGACAGTTCTTCTTTGTGATATTTACGCAAAGTATATTTTTTTACTCGACCCCTCGTACAGTTTTTAAAAGAAAATGACTCGGTGTACATTTCCTTTTTACGAAATGCAATACTTGTTTTACTTTGCAAGGAAAATCTACATTTTCAGTTACTTAGGAACTCAGCGTCAAGACACCCAATATTGATAGAAGAAACATGTCAAAAATTAAGTTTCCATAATAGTCGTCATGACATTAATTTACCTTAGTTTATTAGATATGAAGGTGTTTTGTACGCCATGTTATTTTTTGTTCGTTAAATGTAGTTTAGAGTTCATTATCTTATTGTTGTTGTGTTGATGGAGGTCATATATTAAGACCCTTTTTGGCGAAAAACCCACTCTAATTAAAAGACATCGAGTCCACTCAATCAGCCAAAAGCGAATTATTACGTTGACTACTTGTAGTTATAGTTAATAGTTAAGTTTTTTATGATAAAATTACCAAAATGTATACTTAATGTAACAAAAAATTTGAAAAAAACTGTTATCCTGAGGTGAAAACTAGGTTTGAAAATGGCTCACAATTAGAACTGTCGTATGAGATATAATGAAGTTACGTTATATTTGGCTCTCTTACACGGATAAAACTGAGTTTTATTTTCTGATAATTTGCTCAAGTCTAACTCCTTGATCACACATTATATTAAATAACTTTGTTACTTTGTTATAAGTGAACAAGATATTGTTAAGATCATTTGAAACAAAAACACTTCTTTAGGACAACTGATATTATTATTGTAGTGATGAACATAGGTAATGACTGACAAAAAAGCGCATCGCTTCGAATTAGCTGCCCTCTTATAGATTAAATGAAAAATGAATAAGCGCCCACCCCCCTTCCCCCGAAAACCGAGTTCAGTACAGATTACACTAGTACCGTTAACTGTGTGTAAAATTTAAAACACGAACAGTAGTGTTTATCAAGGACTTAATATATACAGACTTGATAAAACACCTGCTGTTCGTGTTTTGAACAGCTTCAAAAACGTCAGCATAAAAAACTGACCTGAGCCAAGGCAAACTGAGGTAAACCATGAGGCAAAAGGAGGTGAACCAAGGCAAACTAAGGTGAACCAAGGCAAACAGAGGTGAACCAAGGAAAACTAAGGTGAACCAAGGCAAACTAAGGTGAACCAAGGCAAACTAAGGTGAACCAAGGCAAACAGAGGTGAACCAAGGCAAACTAAGGTGAACCAAGGCAAACTAAGGTGAACAAAGACAAACTGAGGTGAACCAAGGAAAACTAAGGTGAACCAAGGCAAACTAAGGTGAACCAAGGCAAACTAATGTGAACCAAGGCAAACTGAGGTGAACCAAGGCGAACTAAGGTGAACAAAGGCAAACGGAGGTGAACCAAGGCAAACTGAAGTGAACCAAGGCAAACTAAGGTGAACAAAGGCAAACGGAGGTGAACAAAGGCAAACTGAGGTGAACCAAGGCAAACTGAGGTGAACCAAGGCAAATTAAGGTGAACCAAGGCAAACTAAGGTGAACCAAGGCAAACTGAGGTGAACCAAGGCAAACTGAGGTGAACCAAGGCAAACTAATGTGAACCAAGGCAAACTGAGGTGAACCAAGGCAAACTAAGGTGAACCAAGGCGAACTAAGGTGAACAAAGGCAAACGGAGGTGAACCAAGGCAAACTGAGGTGAACCAAGGCAAACTAAGGTGAACAAAGGCAAACGGAGGTGAACCAAGGCAAACTGAGCTGAACCAAGGCAAACTGAGGTGAACCAAGGCAAACTAAGGTGAACCAAGGCAAACTAAGGTGAACCAAGGCAAACTGAGGTGAACCAAGGCAAACTGAGGTCAACCAAGGCAAACTGAGGTCAACCAAGGCAAACTAAGGTGAACCAAGGCAAACTAAGGTGAACCAAGGCAAACTGAGGTCAACCAAGGCAAACTAAGGTGAACCAAGGCAAACTAAGGTGAACCAAGGCAAACTAAGGTGAACAAAGGCAAACGGAGGTGAACCAAGGCAAACTGAGGTGAACCAAGGCAAACTAAGGTGAACCAAGCCAAACTAAGGTGAACCAAGGCAAACTAAGGTGAACAAAGGCAAACGGAGGTGAACCAAGGCAAACTAAGGTGAACCAAGGCAAACTAAGGTGAACCAAGGCAAACTAAGGTGAACCAAGGCAAACTAAGGTGAACAAAGGCAAACGGAGGTGAACCAAGGCAAACTGAGGTGAACCAAGGCAAACTAAGGTGAACCAAGCCAAACTAAAGTGAACCAAGGCAAACTAAGGTGAACAAAGGCAAACGGAGGTGAACCAAGGCAAACTAAGGTGAACCAAGGCAAACTAAGGTGAACCAAGGCAAACTAAGGTGAACAAAGGCAAACGGAGGTGAACCAAGGCAAACTGAGGTGAACCAAAGGAACCTGAGGTGAACCAAGGCAAACTGAGGTGAACCAAGGTAACCTGAGGTGAACCAAGGCAAACTGAGGTGAACCAAGGCAAACTGAGGTGAACCAAGGCAAACTAAGGTGAACCAAGGCAAACTGAGGTGAACCAATGCAAACTAAGGTGAACCAAGGCAAACGGAGGTGAACCAAGGCAAACTGAGGTGAACCAAGGCAAACTGAGGTGAACCAAGGCAAACTGAGGTGAACCAAGGCAAACTAAGGTGAACCAAGGCAAACGGAGGTGAACCAAGGCAAACTGAGGTGAACCAAGGCAAACTGAGGTGAACCAAGGCAAACTAAGGTGAACCAAGGCAAACTGAGGTGAACCAATGCAAACTAAGGTGAACCAAGGCAAACGGAGGTGAACCAAGGCAAACTGAGGTGAACCAAGGCAAACTGAGGTGAACCAAGGCAAACTAAGGTGAACCAAGGCAAACGGAGGTGAACCAAGGCAAACTGAGGTGAACCAAGGCAAACTGAGGTGAACCAAGGCAAACTAAGGTGAACCAAGATAAACGGAGGTGAACCAAGGCAAACTGAGGTGAACCAAGGCAAACTGAGGTGAACCAAGGCAAACTAAGGTGAACCAAGGCAAACTAAGGTGAACCAAGGCAAACTGAGGTGAACCAAGGCAAACTGAGGTGAACCAAGGCAAACGGAGGAGAACCAAGGCAAACTAAGGTGAACCAAGGCAAACTGAGGTGAACCAAGGGAACCTGAGGTGAACCAAGGCAAACTGAGGTGAACCAAGGCAAACTGAGGTGAACCAAGGCAAACGGAGGTGAACCAAGGCAAACTGAGGTGAACAAAGGTAAACTGAGGTGAACCAAGGCAAACTGAGGTGAACCAAGGCAAACTAATGTGAACCAAGGCAAACTGAGGTGAACCAAGGCAAACGGAGGTGAACCAAGGCAAACTAAGGTGAACGAAGTATACGTTTCATATAATGGGACGTTATATGTCCCTTACATAGATGGGTATGTATACTGGGACGTTATATGTAGCTTACATGAACGCATTGTTCCTATTGACCAATCTGGAGCTTTAAAGTGGACACTAAGTTACTGAGGCTACCGGAGGCCGTATGATTTATCAAGCCACGATTTTCTGCATCGTATGAGCTTTATGGAACTCGCCGTAGATTTAAGTAGGCGCGCGCGCGTTGCTTCGTTCCCCTCGGCCCTCTCTGAACAGAACGCACTTGGTCGCCAAATATGTCTTTGACAATCCAGCCCAGGGACGAACGGGATAATTCTTTACAGAAATTTTCCTTTTCTTTAAGGGCATGATCGATAATTTCGTTGACAAAAACAAATCCTTCCGGCGCGTACTCGTAATTTGCCAAAACCCTATGAAACAACCAAATTCACGTTTAAAATTCGTTAACTTTTTGGCCATGTTTTCTTCATTTTATTTAAGTATTCTATAAACATATCAATGTACTCACCACACTTTCCATTCTGGCGAAAAACCAGATAGCTTTAAATCCTTCCTTGCGGAACCTTGAGCTTTTATATTCTCGGAAAGATTATTTTCTCTCTGTTTTGAAAGCATTTCGTGTTTATCGAGCTGATCGAAAGAAAATCTTCAATTTGAATTCGCTTGCCTTCGCTGCGATTGGTCAATAGGAACAATGGTGACAAATCATTGTTTGCCAGGGAAGGGCCTGAGAGCAGTCTTGTTGTTGGCATTGTTTTACCGTCACCCACGGGGTGTGTAAGTAATTCGAACCTTAGGCCAGGTCGCTAAGCTGTTTTTCAAACGCTCGGTGCACGAGACATCTGAATAAAGCCGTTATCGATGGCTCTCAACGGAAAAACTTGCAGATGTTGGCGACCTTTAATGCCCCCTCAATGTAAATGGATTGTGGTTAAATGGCTTGGATGTGTAAAAGAGCTATCGTGCGTGGTCCACGCGAAATTTCGAGGCCATCGGAGGCTCTGGAAGGAATTTACGGCTCTTTTCCCTCAGCGGACCGGATCGGCCTACCGGCTCGACTGCCCAACCTTGGTAAAGGATATATAGAGAGAAAGGCAGTAGAACTAAAACTCACTGGAATCGCACTAAATCGCTCCAAAAACCACATAGGAGAAAGAACAACAGACAGAGGACTTCAGGTAGGGTTTTTTAAATTAAAAACACGTTCGCATTTTTAAATTAAAGTCGGAATCGTTTTTTCCCATACAAATCCTTATAATTTCACTGTTACGCAACGGCCGCCGTTACGCTCATATTACAACACTCACACAACGCAGAACAAAGGTCACACGGTCTATATATCTCCCCTAGAGCTTGGGTTACCTGTTTTTCCAGGTACCCTTTTTCATGGCGTTGGTTCTGTAAATGACCCGGCCATCAAGTAAAACCTGTGAAGGTTTACTTAAATAAGTGATTCAAGAACAAAACGATTTAATTCTGAAAAGAGCCAGATTACTAAGAGCCCTCCATCCCTCCCGCACGCATGCGCTTTCAATAGGTTTTATTGAATACGGAGAAGTTTATACACACCACTTATTTTTTATGGGTTGGTCTTTACTCACACCCGAAAAATATCGAAAACGAAGGATGTCGAAAACGAGATAGTAAGAACATTGGAACTTGAATTCGACATCTCTGGATCAAAAGTCCGGCATAATCTCTAACCTCAGTTACTCCGTCCTCCCTTCAAACATACCAATGTGTAAGTTATAAGTCAAGTCTGATAAGTCAGTTAAAGTTGTGGGAGGTCCATGAAGACTGTGAAGTGTGACTGATGAAGCAATGAACGGTAAAAAAGAAGAGGCGCCAGCTCCTCTCGCTTCACTCTCAGCTTTTCCGCTCGCCGCTTGATACGCTGCCCTTCGCTCAATCTTCTGACGCTGCTTTGCCGCTCGCAGTCTTCTCGCGGTATGGAAAAGAAAGTCGAGACTACCCACAGTCTGCCAATGCGCTACAAGAACAAGAGGCTTTATGTACGTCTAGAAATAAGCAAGGAGCAACCTTTTATTGGCGACATGAGATCCCAGCAGTTCCGTCTTGGAACTTAATTTTTGTGGTAACTCAAATCCTCTGCACAAATACCAAAAGCCCTCAATCCCTCAGACACCGGTTAACTGCATTTCAACCACCGAAAACGCCTGGCTCTAAAACTACAAAGTCTGAAAGTGATGTGCCAGAGGAGCTTGGTGTAAGCACTGCAGGGGCTTTTAGTTGCTGCAAGAGAGAAAGGCAGTAGAACTAAAACTCACTGGAATCGCACTAAATCGCTCCAAAAACCACATAGGAGAAAGAACAACAGACAGAGGACTTCAGGTAGGGTTTTTTAAATTAAAAACACGTTCGCATTTTTAAATTAAAGTCGGAATCGTTTTTTCCCATACAAATCCTTATAATTTCACTGTTACGCAACGGCCGCCGTTACGCTCATATTACAACACTCACACAACGCAGAACAAAGGTCACACGGTCTATATATCTCCCCTAGAGCTTGGGTTACCTGTGGTATTACTCCGTCAGTTGTGTTTTACTCAGTGACAGTTGTGTATTACTCGGCCGTCAGTTGTGCATTACTCGGTCAGTTGTGTTTTACTCGACCAGTTGTGTATTAATACTCAGTCAGTTGTGTTTTACTCGGTCAGTTGTGTATTACCCGGTCAGTTGTGCATTACTCCGTCAGTTGTGAATTACTCGGTCAGTTGTGTATAATACTCCGTTAGTTGCGCATTACTCCGTCAGTTGTGTATTACTCGGTCATTTGTGTATTACTCGGTCAGTTGTGCAATACTCGGTCAGTTGTGTATTACTCGGTCAGTTGTGTATTTTTGGTCAGTTGTGTATTACTCGGTCAGTTCTGCATTACTCGGTCAGTTATTTTTGGTCAGTTCTGCATTACTCGGTCAGTTGTGTATTACTCTGTCAGTTGTGTATTTTCGGTCAGCTGTGCATTTACTCGGTCAGTTGTGTATTACTCGGTCAGTTGTGCATTACTCGGTCAGTTCTGTATTACTCGGTCAGTTGTGTATTACTCCGTCAGTTGTGCATTACTCGGTCAGTTGTGCATTACCCAGTCAGTTGTGTATTACTCGGTCAGTTGCGTAACACTCCGTCAGTTGTGCATTACTCGGTCAGTTGTGTATTACACCGTCAGTTGTGTAACACTCCGTCAGTTGTGCATTACGCGGTCAGTTGTGTATTCTGACTGGGTCAGTTGTGTATTACTCAGTCAGTTGTGTATTACTCGGTCAGTTGTGTATTACTCGGTCAGTTGTGTATTACTCGGTCAGTTGTGTATTTCCCCGTCAGTTGTGTAACACTCCGTCAGTTGTGGATTACTCGGTCAGTTGTGCATTACCCGGTCAGTTGTGTATTACTCGGTCAGTTGTGTAACACTCCGTCAGTTGTGCATTACTCGGTCAGTTGTGTATTACTCAGTCAGTTGTGTATTACTCAGTCAGTTGTGTATTACTCGGTCAGTTGTGTATTACTCGGTCAGTTGTGCATTACTCGGTCAGTTGTGTATTACTCGGTCAGTAGTGTATTACACCGTCAGTTGTGTAACACTCCGTCAGTTGTACATTACTCGGTCAGTTGTGTATTACTCGGTCAGTTGTGCATTACTCGGTCAGTTGTGTATAACCCCGTCAGTTGTGTATTACTCCGTCAGTTGTGCATTACTCGGTCAGTTGTGCATTACCCGGTCAGTTGTGCATTACTCGGTCAGTTGTGCATTACCCAGTCAGTTGTGTATTACTCGGTCAGTTGTGTAACACGCCGTCAGTTGTGCATTACTCGGTCAGTTGTTTATTACACCGTCAGTTGTGTAACACTCCGTCAGTTGTGCATTACGCGGTCAGTTGTGTATTACTCGGTCAGTTGTGTATAATACTCCGTTAGTTGCGCATTACTCCGTCAGTTGTGTATTACTCGGTCATTTGTGTATTACTCGGTCAGTTGTGCAATACTCGGTCAGTTGTGTATTACTCGGTCAGTTGTGTATTTTTGGTCAGTTGTGTATTACTCGGTCAGTTCTGCATTACTCGGTCAGTTATTTTTGGTCAGTTGTGCATTACTCGGTCAGTTGTGTATTACTCTGTCAGTTGTGTATTCTCGGTCAGCTGTGCATTTACTCGGTCAGTTGTGTATTACTCGGTCAGTTGTGCATTACTCGGTCAGTTCTGTATTACTCGGTCAGTAGTGTATTACACCGTCAGTTGTGTAACACTCCGTCAGTTGTGTATTACTCGGTCAGTTGTCCATTACTCCGTCAGTTGTGTATAACCCCGTCAGTTGTGTATTACTCCGTCAGTTGTGCATTACTCGGTCAGTTGTGCATTACCCGGTCAGTTGTGCATTACTCTGTCAGTTGTGTATTACTCTGTCAGTTGTGTGTTACTCAGTCAGTTGTGTATTAGTCAGTCAGTTGTGCATTACTCGGTCAGTTGTGTATTACTCGGTCAGTTGTGTATTACACCGTCAGTTGTGTAACACTCCGTGAGTTGTGCAGTACTCGGTCAGTTGTGCATTACTCGGTCAGTTGTGTATTACTTGGTCAGTTGTGCATTACTCGGTCAGTTGTGTATTATTCGGTCACTTGTGTATTACTCGGTCAGTTAATGTCTACTCCGACTCGGTTAGTTGTGTGATTACTCGGTCAGTTGTGTATTAGATCCAGTGGACCGATCAGGAGAAGGTCCTCTCTTGACTTGCACAAGATGGACTTGAAGACCCAAAAAGATCGATATCTATAATCTACGTCTAAAACCGACAGGCTACGTTTGTTTTTTCAGTTTTACGAACTTGATGCAGGCTTTCACGACTTTCCAGAAGTTCATAATCCTGTTTCATCCGAAATTCTTTGTGGTGCCTCGGTACATTTGCCATGGGTTTGTCAGTGTCTTGATGGAATTGTGTGTTTACATTTACTCGTTTATTGTTCGAAGTCTATTTTCAGCGAATTGCTTTAAGTTAATTCAAGTTAATAACAATGTAAATGATAAGTAACAATGTAGCGCGTGTTGCTCTAAGATAAGGACAGTCACGAAAGTGATCAGTGATCAGAGTTTGATTTGTTTTCTGTCGGAACAATTACCTAACGTCAATCATTCCATGTCAATACGAGTTTTGTTCTAAAAAGGTGTTTTTCAGTGTTTAGCCTGGGTTCGGTTATATTACATGTAAGGAAAAGATCTGGAGAAGTAAAAGTTGATGTGGTTCGAAAAGTTTAGCAGACTACTTTGTCGAGGTTTCTACGTTGGTGGTTTTAACGCCGTCTCTCATTATTGCACAGCTAGGAGGTTATCATATGACATAAACCTTTTGTCATAGATTCCGGCACAATTTTTGTTTCGTCTCGTTTGCCTCCTTTTTTAAAGAGGTTTTATCTGAATGGATAATCTCAAAATTATTTAACACAGTTGGCACTGATTTTGTGCGACAGTGGTGGTTGTGTTCTCAAGCGAGTGCTGCTAATGCTTGCAGGGTAGTGAGTATTTTAAGTGTGCGGATGCGTTAATCTTCAGCAGGCGCCAGGAAGTCTAGACAGCAGGCGAATTAAATCTAGATTGCGAGCAGTCTTACTCTAAAATTCCTGCCGGAGGAGCGGCGAGAAAGCGAGTGTGATATTCTAGCGGCGAGCGGCGAGGCCGCGAGTGGCTTTACCTTTCGTCGGATTCTAGAGCAAAAGAGAGACTGCTCGCAGTCTAAATTAAATCATTTTTGAAATATACTGCGCCAGGCTGTTGGTAATTGAATTGATTGATTAATTAATTAATTTATTCATTTATTGTTTTGCTATGGGATGTCTTAAAAGCCATTGCCATAGGCTGGCTTTTTAGGACAATAACCTTTACCTATGTTCACCAGTATTTTTTAAAATCGTGAGTGTATCGCAAAAAAACAACAAACAAACAAAAATATATAAACGTGATCCCCTTTGCGTCCTTTGTCTAGGGGGTGACAAAAACAGTGTTTCACGGCTGTCGTTTCACGTCACCGAACAGAGAACATGCGCCGGTATAGGGACAGCCCATTAGAAACATTATGGAGGGAGGGGGGGAGTACAAGAAAAATCATGCAAGGGAAATTGATAGAAAAAAATTATTTTCAGAGAGTGCTGAAAGGGGGAAATATATGTAATGTCTGCGTGAGTACATACAAAATGGAACAAGTGATACACAATTGCCCGAGTGCAACACAACTGACAGACTAATACACAACTGATGGAGTAATAAACAGCTGACGGATTCTTCCACAACTGACGGAGTAATACACAACTGACAGTGCGATACACAACTGACCGAGTAATACACAACTGACCGAGTAATGCACAACTGACCGAGTAACACACAACTGACCGAGTAATGCACAACTGACCGAGTAATACACAACTGACCGAGTAATACACAACTGACCGAGTAATGCACAACTGACGGAGTGTTACACAACTGACGGTGTAATATACAACTGACCGAGTAATGCACAACTGACCGAGTAATGCACAACTGACCGAGTAATGCACAACTGACCGAGTAATACACAACTGACCGAGTAATACACAACTGACCGAGTAATGCACAACTGACGGAGTGTTCCACAACTGACGGTGTAATACACAACTGACCGAGTAATACGCATCTGACCGAGTAATACACAACTGACCGAGTAATGTACAACTGACCGAGAAATGCACAACTGACTGAGTAATACACAACTGACGGAGTAATGCCCAACTGACCGAGTAATACACAACTGAAAGAGTATTGCACAACTGACCGAGTAATACAAAACTGACCGAGTAAAACACAACTGACGGCATAATACACAACTGACCAAGCAATACACAACTGACCGAGTAATACACAACTGACCGAGTAATACACAACTGACTGAGTTATACACAACTGACCGAGTAATGCACAACTGACCGAGTAATAAACAACTGACCGAGTAATACACAACTGACCGAGTAATACACAACTGACCGAGTAAAACACAACTGGCGGAGTAATGCCCAACTGACCGAGTAATACACAACTGAAAGAGTATTGCACAACTGACCGAGTAATACAAAACTGACCGAGTAAAACACAACTGACGGCATAATACACAACTGACCGAGCAATACACAACTGACCGAGTAATACACAACTGACCGAGTAATACACAACTGACCGAGTAATACACAACTGACTGAGTTATACACAACTGACCGAGTAATACACAACTGACCGAGTAATACGCAACTGACGGAGTAATACACAACTGACCGACTAATAAACAACTGACCGAGTATACATCTGTAATACACAACTGACCGAGTTATACACAAATAACCGAGTAATGCACAACTGACCGAGTAATACACAACTGACCGAGTAAAACACAACTGACCGAGTAATGCACAACTGACCGAGTAATGCACAACTGACCGAGTAATACACAACTGACCGAGTTATACACAACTGACGGAATAACACACAACTGACTGAGTTATACACAACTGACCGAGTAATGCACAACTGCCCGAGTAATCCACAACTGACCGAGTAATACACAACTGACCGAGTAATACACATCTGACGGAGTAATACACAACTGACCGAGTTATACACAACTGACCGAGTTATATACACAACTGACGGAGTAATACACAACTGACCGAGTAATACACAACTGACCGAGTTATACACAACTGACGGAGTAATACACAACTGACCAAGTAATACACAACTGACCAACAACTGACCGAGTTATACACAACTGACGGAGTAATACACAACTGACCGACTAATAAACAACTGACCGAGTATACATCTGTAATAACAACTGACCGAGTTATACACAAATAACCGAGTAATGCACAACTGACCGAGTAATACACAACTGACCGAGTAAAACAGAACTGACCGAGTAATGCACAACTGACCGAGTAATACACAACTGACCGAGCTATACACAACTGACGGAGTAATAAACTGACCGAGTAACACACAACTGACTGAGTTATACACAACTGAAAGCGAGTATTGCACAACTGACCGAGTAATACAAAACTGACCGAGTAAAACACAACTGACGGCATAATACACAACTGACCAAGCAATACACAACTGACCGAGTAATACACAACTGACCGAGTAATACACAACTGACTGAGTTATACACAACTGACCGAGTAATGCACAACTGACCGAGTAATAAACAACTGACCGAGTAATACACAACTGACCGAGTAATACACAACTGACCGAGTAAAACACAACTGGCGGAGTAATGCCCAACTGACCGAGTAATACACAACTGAAAGAGTATTGCACAACTGACCGAGTAATACAAAACTGACCGAGTAAAACACAACTGACGGCATAATACACAACTGACCGAGCAATACACAACTGACCGTAATACACAACTGACCGAGTAATACACAACTGACCGAGTAATACACAACTGACTGAGTTATACACAACTGACCGAGTAATACACAACTGACCGAGTAATACGCAACTGACGGAGTAATACACAACTGACCGACTAATAAACAACTGACCGAGTATACATCTGTAATACACAACTGACCGAGTTATACACAAATAACCGAGTAATGCACAACTGACCGAGTAATACACAACTGACCGAGTAAAACACAACTGACCGAGTAATGCACAACTGACCGAGTAATGCACAACTGACCGAGTAATACACAACTGACCGAGTTATACACAACTGACGGAATAACACACAACTGACTGAGTTATACACAACTGACCAGTAATGCACAACTGCCCGAGTAATCCACAACTGACCGAGTAATACACAACTGACCGAGTAATACACATCTGACGGAGTAATACACAACTGACCGAGTTATACACAACTGACCGAGTAATACACAACTGACCGAGTAATACACAACTGACGGAGTAATACACAACTGACCGAGTAATACACAACTGACCGAGTAATACACAACTGACCGAGTTATACACAACTGACGGAGTAATACACAACTGACCAAGTAATACACAACTGACCAACAACTGACCGAGTTATACACAACTGACGGAGTAATACACAACTGACCGACTAATAAACAACTGACCGAGTATACATCTGTAATAACAACTGACCGAGTTATACACAAATAACCGAGTAATGCACAACTGACCGAGTAATACACAACTGACCGAGTAAAACAGAACTGACCGAGTAATGCACAACTGACCGAGTAATACACAACTGACCGAGCTATACACAACTGACGGAGTAATAAACTGACCGAGTAACACACAACTGACTGAGTTATACACAACTGACCGAGTAATGCACAACTGACCGAGTAATACACAACTGACCGAGTAATCACACAACTGACCGAGTAATACACAACTGACCGAGCAATACACGACTGACCGAGTAACGCACAACTGACTGAGTATTACACACCTGACCGAGTAATACACAACTGACCGAGTAATGCACAACTGACGGAGTAATACACAACTGACCGAGTAATACACAACTGACCGAGTAATACACAACTGACCAAAAATAACTGACCGAGTAATGCAGAACTGACCGAGTAATAAACAACTGACCAAAAATACACAACTGACCGAGTAATACACAACTGACCGAGTAATACACAACTGACCGAGTAATGCACAACTGACCGAGTAATACACAACTGGCCGAGTAATGCGCAACTGACGGAGTGTTACAGAACTGACGGTTTAATACACAACTGACCGAATACTACACAACTGACCGAGTACTACACAACTGACCGAGTAATACACAACTGACCAAGTGATACACAACTGAGCGATTAATGGACAATTGACGGAGTTATCATGTGACTGACCGAACTTCGCCGAGTGTTGGTTTTACATGTTCAAAACCGAACAATTTTTATGTCGTAAACAGACCAGATCATTGCAACTAACACAGAAATAGACGACAGGGTAGAATTAGCCATACATTCATTGAAGACACGGTGAAGCTACGATACAGTGATAAGACAAAAAGCCAAAAATATGTCAATCAATAGACATGGGTAATTTTGAAACAAACGGCGCGCCATAGAACAGCTTATAAAAGGACATTATAAAAGAGAACACATAGCTGACTTAAAAAATTTAAACATGAAAGAAAAAAAAGTCCCAAAACTTTTTTTAATACAAAACATAACCACTGCATTGCGTAGAAAAATCGCCTCTGTCTGCCTGAAAGCTAACTAGCTAGGTACTCAAGTGGTAGAGAAAGAAAAAGACATTGGCCTCTTGTGCGGTATTCGTCTTTCGATTGGTGTGAATGCTGAAAAACCGAGTGAACTGAAATCACTTGCGGTATTTCACTTGAAAACATTGCCTAGGAGTTTTAAGAAGCAAAAGAACCTGCTAGACTGAAGTGTCTTTATACAGTGGAACTTGTGTAATAAATTAAATCTTGGAGAATTCGCTATCTATTTTACAGATAAATTTGCCATTACTCATTTAATAGAAATGTATGGAATGTGACTGTCACCTAGCTAAGGAAGCTGTTATATTTGACCAATATGCTGGTTTAGGATCACAGATAAAGTGCTGATCCAAGGACCGTGAAGGGGTAGTAAAACAAGTTTTTCATCACAGAATTCTCTAATACGGATAAAGACAAGAAAATTCAGTTTCTCATGCCGACCTTTGGTTGTTAGAAAAAATATTAGCATAGTCATAAAAATTGCTTTTCTGCCATTACGGCAACAATTGATTATAAATTTTCAGACATATGTAATCGTTTGTACAGCATCTCTAGGCAAATGAGTTATAATTACTTAGAACTGACACAGACAAGGAAAACAACTTAAACATCTCCAGAAATCGCAGACATTTCGAGCCCGCGGATTAGCAGAGGACTTACAATAAAGGGAAAAAGGATACTTATCTCTTTGTTCGGAAAAGGGACAAAACATTCATAAGAACAAAGATAAAACAAGGAAAAAAAACAAACCACTTAGTGAACAAAGCGATGACGTCTGGCAATGAAAGCATCCCTTTAAGCAATGAAAAACAATTAAAAAATTTAAAGAGCAAATGCCATCGAAATTCGACTTTGAAAATAATCAAATTAAATATGCTAACTCGCTCAATTTAGTTTGTAAACTGATCCAGTTCAAAGTAGGATCGAACTATGGACCATAAGAAAACAAAATAAAAAAGTGAACAGACCCAAATCAGCCTGTTTGTTAAGTTTCCTTCCATTTCCACGAAACAATGACCACTGAAGAAAAAATGCTCGAATAAAAGTGTTTTCAGTGAAAGTTCAACAACTTGACCGGCTTTGCGGCTCTAGGCTCACTGAGCCTGTGAAATTAATCCTTTCTCTCCTGGAGTCTAAGCTTAGTGTCAAATAATGTTAAATGTAGTTCTGACTATTCAGTATATGGATTAAAGTGTGACCAAGTTCAAATATGAGCTACTCAGCAGTACTTTCCTTTCGTACGTGTGCTGTTTACTACGTGTGCTGTTTATGGTGGTTGTAACTTTTGAGGCTGTGGATGAAATCCTGATGGGTGACCATTCAAATGAAAGCTACCAAGCAGTACCTTCTTGTGGTAATGTTTTCTCTGCTGTCCAAGGGATTCTAACTTTTGAGAATTGTGGGTGTAATCCTAAGATGTAACCATTTGGGATTTTCATTTGGAAAGTTTCTTTGTAATTCTAGGATCTTCATGCATATTTCAGAACTCTATGGCATGTGCATCACAGCATGAAAGCCACATTTTTCAGCCGGATCATTCACACTGTAAGTCATAGAACAGGTTTTTTCGTTTGAGCTTTTTAAAGCATTATTATCCTGTACAGGATGGTTCTACCCTTGGTTCTAACTCTTGAATATCAGGATGAAATTCTTAAGTGTGACTGGGGCCCGTATTCACACCGAAAGCCAATGCGAAGTACTTTCCCCTGGTCCCACCGCAACGGAGGATTGGGCAAATTTGCAGGTGGTCACATACATTTTAAAAAACAAATATACTAAACTAACAAACGAAAGCTTCACTTAAAGGTCAATATATTGTACAAAACGACCACTGCCAACGCTACGAGGGAAATTCATTAAAAGTTCCCATAAACGTATCTCGTGACTGCCCCACGAGGAAGAAGGAAAAAATTCCAATCACAAGTAGTTAATTAAAACCGCAAATTGGGCAAAACGGAATAAAAACATCAAAACAGACCACCCAAAGTGCTTTTCAAACCACGCCTTCTGTTGGCATGGCATCAAGAAGACGTTTAGTTCCTTTTACGGATTGTCAAGAGTTTAAAAGATCCAACATCTCAGCCACTGAGTCACTTTGGACTGGGATCACCTCAGGTATGTTACAAATAGGTGTGAAGTTTTATTTTCACTGTAGAATCCTTTTCTCTGTTTCGCTTTAATTTGTCAGACCATTGTGTAGATCTAAGGGCCATCTAATAATTGATTTTTGTTTTACTTATGTACTAGGAGTGTACTGACACTTATTTAAAACTTATTTTGGATTCTACCAACTGGTAAGTTTTCACCTTTTTATGCAATCGTCGTGTCAGATCTACTCAGCGTGATTTCATTATTTAGCTGGCTGCTACTTTTTTCTTCTTACATTTTTTGATTAATAAACGTGCATTTCTGTCCCGGATAGAGCTCGATCGAAAGTTCGTCGAATGTCTCACAAAGACTAATTGCAAGAGAAAAGTCAGAAAACTCTTTCTTGTAACAACAGATTGTGGAATATGAAGATCCTAGAACTGAGAAAAAAACGCCAAATCTAATCTTTCGTTTTATACTGAATATTGAGAACCAAACATTTCGACAGGAAAGTTAAAATTGCTTGAATGGTCAAACTAGGATTTCATTCACAATATACAAACGTTAGAACCATTTTGTACCGCAAAGTAGACAGCACCACAGGAAAGTACAACTCAGTAACTGGTAACTTTCATTTGAACGGTCACCCTTTTGGATTTCATCCACAGACTCAAAACTTAGAACCACCTTAACGACATAATAAACTATACCGTAGGAAATACTGCTCAGTAGCTTTCATTAGAATGGTCACACTTTAGGATTTCATCCACGTGCTCAAAAGGTTGAACACATCACATGGCTCATGGTTTGGCATTGGGGATGACAAATTTGTGATGCGCGTGGACCAATTTGATGTGAACTGCGATCTGTTTACTTATAGGATGTACCACTTTAGATTCCTATAATGTTTCAGTAAACAAAGAATGCAAATAAGAGTTTCTGCAAAATTGCCTTGCCGTTTTAAAAAATTAAAATTGCTTTCCAAAACTAATCGGCGATCTCAAAGAGTTTCAGCCGTTTTAGAGGCGCCCAGTTTTCAATCTTTACTGAATGGTTCAAAGGCTATATATATAGGACGTGTTTGAATTAGGATTTGTTTACTTGTTTCAGCCTCAAGCTTGACTTCTTTAGTAATCGTAAGAACTGTACGCACCTTGCTAGTTGATTGTGCCATTATTTAACATCATCATCATCGTCATCATCATCATCATTATTATTTTTCATTTAATTTATTGGCAGATTTGTAATTGAATCACTGATTCTACCAACGAGATGGTGTCGCGATATTTGCTGCTGTTTTGCTGGTCAGTTGCTCTCTTGTTGGTGAGTTATTTGACAAAGGTTTGTTTAGAAACTTTTCAAGATCAACAAGGAATAACTGAACTTTTGTTTCTTGTGATCATATTTCAGTCCGGCAGAAGTTACTGTAAATATTTTGATCCTTTGAACTTTGTGTAGGAAAAGTTTGCCTAAGTTGTTCTAAAACCTTTCTCGTGGAATTGTTAATTTAATCAGTGTCAAATAATTCGAAGGACGTAATGTCCATGTACCAAAACTGCATTTCAATGAACCTTTTTGAAAGTAAAAGTGAGTGATACATAATTTGCGTTCATACATGAGTCGTACATGTATTTAAAATTTATTTGAATCAGGCGAATTGAATAATAGAAATATACCCATGCTAAGATAATATTAGGTACTTCCGACAAATACATGCAATAGAAGTCTTTAAAATCCTAAAACATCGAGTTTGTCCGCCCTTGATTACTAGACTGCTTGACCTCTGTAAACCTTACTCGACATTCATCTCATGTCAACTCTCGCGACCTATAGCTCATCGCTTTCTTTAAGCCTTTCTCATGTTGTTTATCTCTTTTTTGTAGCTCGTTTATGAACTTACTGCAAGTTATATTAACTGGGTTGTGTTATTTTAGGGAGCAGCAATTGCCACTTCCGGCCCAGAGGCTAAACCTCGAGCCAAGCGTTCTTCACAGATTCCATCCAAACATTCAGTGGACGAACTTGTCATTGAGTTGGCAAAGAAACATGTACGTTTACAGTAGAATTAGTTCAAATCATGTGTAAATGCAGATGCGAAGAACCCTCAAGGATACCTAGCCACTATAACGAATCTATATATCTGATTGCTATGTTTAAGCGTTTTTGTATTAAAACGTGTACACATGTATCTGTCGCTCGTGCGTGAGTCTTTCTTTGATGCCATTTTTGACAGTTTTACACTAAATGAATGTATCACAAAGCCAAGACGAGAAGATGAAATCAACTGTAAAAATGGTTTTGTTTCTTGTTTCGCAACGCTACCAGTCATACCAACATGTATGTCAGTTTCTGTAGTAGATGACAAAACAAGCAACCGAAAGCCATTTAATAACTTAATCTTTTCAAAGTTAAGATTATACACCGTTTTCTTTTTTGGTCTGTTTTATTGTATTTCCCAGCTGATAAAAATGATTGCTGATGAAGAAGTCAGCTTGGCGAAGGCGAAGAGTAGCGTTCAAAACATGCAACA
The DNA here is from genome assembly GCA_964017195.1 of Siderastrea radians. Classification (NCBI taxonomy): domain Eukaryota; kingdom Metazoa; phylum Cnidaria; class Anthozoa; order Scleractinia; family Rhizangiidae; genus Siderastrea; species Siderastrea radians. Next base: position 52,850,091 of record OZ024888.1, read on the forward strand.
AGGTTTGATACAAAGGCTCATTTATTGTGTTACATAGTTCTAATTATTATTATTATTATTATTATTATTATTATTATTATTTATGTCTATTTTTTCCACTGGAATATTATCGTTGTTACTCAATATCACAACTAATGCTTTTTCAGGTTTTCGTGGAGGTTGAATAGAATTCCCGACTGAGTTCTTGCGTGTAAAATGTTCGCAATATCCTAAGAGATTGTAGGAAAACTGTTACAGTACAAAGCTCCACCGTGGCCATCCGTAGTCTCCTTCGCAGCCGTTTTTAGGGTCGTCACGCAACGCTCCTCCCCACAAAGTTTGTGGGGAGGAGCGTTGCGTGACGACCCTAAAAACGGCTGCGAAGGAGACTAGGCCATCCGCAGTCAGACACATTTAATTATAGTTTTAGATCTAGAATACTGGTAAAGTAATTTTAAAGAAAACTGAACCATTATTTTGGGGTTCCATTGATTCCACTTTAATTTCCAAAGCAATTCTAAAAGTAGGTGAAGAGACCCTTTAAGTTCCCTTATTCATAATGATCATTCGCAACGTTGGTGAAAGCCAAAGTAATCTGTTTACACGTGACACATCTAAATTTGGCATCAAGCCTAACTTTTGCTACATCAATTTACCACCAACGGAAAGTTCATTGCTTTTTAGGACAACTTGGCTAAAGGCTTGGCTATGACCCGGGCAATACCGAGGGACCTAAGGGGGTCTGGTGATCAATTTTGACTTTGGGTATGCGTGCAGGAGTCCTCAGAAACATTGCTCTAGCATTAACCATTATTCAATTTCTTGCAGATGGCTGTACCAACATCAAGTCGGTTGGTAAACCTGTGACTCACAACGCCAGGCAACACCAACAAGGAGCCTGGATGAAAGACCCGCTAGGAATCATGGGAGTTGACACTATATTCGTTATGGAGTATTACGCCGGAAGAAAAGTGCTTGAAGAGTTTGAAAACATGGACATGTTCAAAGCAGGTGTGGCCCGAAAGACACATAAACTGCCCTACAACTATGACGGAACGGGAGCGGTGGTGTATGGACCATTCCTCTACTACAACAGGTACGTTTTACAGTCGGTTGGATTATCCCTAAACTTGTAAAGGGTTTTTGAATTGAGAGTCTTAAAAATTATTAAATTCTAATTACTGCCGTGAGACGATTATAAAACATTTGTATTTAATCTAATAAACAACAACACACAATCTCAAGGGGGTGGGTATCTCTTTGAGCACTAAAAGTACATCGATTTTTGAGCTTATTTTGCTTTTCTAATCTAGCTCTTCCTTTTCTCCGCCGTAAAGACTGATTGATTGATTGATTGATTGATTGACTGACTGACTGACTGACTGACTGATTGATTGATTGATTGATTGATTGATTGATTGATTGACTGACTGACTGACTGATTGCTTGATTGATTGAATGATTGATCGATTGATCGATCGATCGATCGATTGATCGATTGATTGATTGATTGATTGATTGATTGATTGATTGATTGATTGATTGATTGATTGATTGATTGTCGATCGATCGATCGATCGATTGGTTGGTTGGTTGCTTTATTGATTGAGTACGATGTCCTTTCAACTCAGTATTGGAGGTTTACCTTTCATAACCAGCCACAGAGTGTACTACGGTAATTTTACAGGCGATTAAAAACCGTTTTTCCTTATTAACTGGCAGAGAAAATTCACCATACATCATCAAATACAATCTGAAGACAGACCAGCAAGAGGCCCAAATACACATAGGTGGTTTCACCCCGAGGAAGAATGGGTACCAGTGGTGTGGAGGCTACTGTGCAGTGGATCTAGCAGTTGATGAGCAAGGATTGTGGGCCTTGTGGGGTGATACAGACAACAGCTACCGACTGTACGCATATAAAATTGATGTGTACAAAAATGCCGTTACCGACACTTATACCTTGGCTACAGGTAAGACAACTATTTCTAATGAGTTTCAATTTCTTTCATATATGTTTCAAGGAACGTTGAAGTTGCATAGTCTTTTCGCTACTATGGGGCAAAAGGCTGGAATTATGACCTTTCTCGCCCAATGAGCTCCATAAATATATTTTCGCAGTTCAAAAGTGATAATAAGCATTTTCGAAGCTATAACGCTGCCACATAAAGTAGCAGATGCTGCCCATACATCCAACGATTTCAACTAAGATCTGACTGACATGAAAAAGTTAATCAACCAAACAATTGAGAAGGTTTTTCCCTCCAAACTGCAACAAACCTGGCGGCAACCGGTCGACAGCAACAGTTTCCGCCCCAACCAATTAATTCAACAGAAATCGGTTGATTCCAATAGAACATGACTATCAGAATGTTTTGCTTGAAACGCTAACCTGACAAATTCCTTGTTCCGTTCTTATGATGCCAACCGGACAAGCCTATTATTTGCCAAGTGAATTCATCTCACATAAGTCACAATTAGTTTCCATTTTCTTTGTACTTCGCAGAAAAAATGAACCAGATGGGAAATGCTTTTGTCGCTTGTGGAGTGATCTACTGTATCGACACCTATAATGGCAAGCCCACTACTATCAACTTTGCTTACGACACCAAGACACGTAAACATTGGAACCCCAACATACAGTTCATCAACGAGTACAACTACAACAGCATGGTGGCGTACAACCCGCGAGAAAAGATCCTTTACGCTTGGGACAACAGGCGTCAAGTCACCTACTCCCTTGCTTTTGAGGAACATCCCAGCAAATAAAGAGACTGAGGCAGACACGTAACGGGGAACACGGCTGATTGCTTTGCTTTTTTCATAGAATATGTAGCCATGTTTAAACAAAATATTCGTTTCAATTAATACCACCCAACGCAGTTTCTGTTTCACCGTTCAGGAGCATGTTTTCTTTCTATCCGTAATCAGTTTCTTTAAAAAAACTTACTCACATGGCTGACCATGTGTGCTGAAAATTGAAGTTTGTTCTACACACCCAAACTTTGCTGTTATCGGTATTCACACAATGCATGGTAAATCATCATCAGTAGTATAGAGCGCTTTTCAAATGAGTGTTGTAAAACCAAAACCAAAGTAATTATCCCAGCCAATCACAACAAACACAAATTACCCAATGAACCAATCAGAACTCGAAGCAAATACATGTCCTAGCGTCAGACGCGGGAAAACGCGTGCGAGCAAGTTTGAGTTTTGCTTCTGATTGGTCGAGAAAGTGGCGCGAGATTTTTTAACCAATCACAGAGCGAAGCAAAGCAAAACCAAAGCAAAAAGCGAACTACTTTCGACACTCAAGTGAAAACCGCTCTAATTAGTGTGTTCTGTTACCACATTTAACCTTCAAGCCCCAATATCAACATACATATTCTCCTCACTGTCCTCCATATATTTCTTATGGGACAAGCTGAGAATTTGCTCAAACATCAAGACATTTGTCTTTTAGTGATCATTTCCTTTATTCTCATCACCTGTATGTCTGATCAACTAGTGATATTGTAAGGAGAAATTAGATGCTTGTCATTATTGGGGCTTAAAGGGTTAAGAAAGTGATTGTGTCGCACTCTAATTAATCACTGCAAATGTTGTTTTAAAAAAAGTGTGGATTGTAATGAATAAGGTAACCGCGTCACTTACAAACTTGTGAGTTTCAATGTAGTGGAATAGTTTATGCTGCTGTTAGTGCTGCTGAATGCGAAAATAAAACGTGTGAAAGAAAGTAGTGGTCAAGACTCACTGTTTACTTAGTTATATTTAGGTAAAATCTCGAATTCTTTATTCCAAGTAACTCAGACTTTTTTTTCTTCGATGGTAAATTCCCGGGGACGGGGACACTTAAGCTGCCAAATGCCCCGCGGTGGGGACGAAGGAAGAGGGCAAATGCCCCGCCCCGGGGATAATACGTCCCCAATCGACACTGCAGCAGTTTTCGTTCATTGCACAATAGCGCCACTTTCAGCATTTTAATGTGTGATTTTTCGTTTCTGTAAGCCTGCCTCTCCGTCTTCTAATTGTTTGTAATGGCACTATCCGATGTTAATAAAGTTAATAACGCCAAGCAATGATGTGTACGTCACAGACAACACTACATGATAGTTGACTGTTACTTTAAAATTTTGTTTTAAACAGTTCGCTAGTAAAAAAAATCTTGACATTTTAAAATAGTCCGTTGTAAAGTCATCTGTTGGAAATATTTCAATAATATACAAACGTAAACACACATGTTTATAATTTAATAATCAATCATAATGGTTTTAGAATCATCGCGACTGATTTTTGTTTCAATCAGTCCTTGCCAACGAAGCATGCGTACGTCGATTCACGTTGACTGTTCCCGATCTCGCTATATATAGTGATAGCTCAAGTTTATAAGCAATGATAAGCTTGATAAGTAACGAAGAAATGCATAGCATCAAGAAAACCTTCACAATTTTGTCCAGTCCAAGATGAACGAGCCAATCTGCGACGAACTGCTGGTCCTTTCCGATAAAAGCCTCTATGTTTGGATTTCGAGTCGGAAACCACGTGCGTGTCAAAAGCCCGGGGGTAGCCCCGGGGTAGTCAAATGCCCGACCCCCGGACCGTGCCAAATTTGCTAATGCCCACCCCCGGGACTGACAGGGCACGCAAATGCTCTGCAGTTGCCCGGGGGGGGGGGGATTGACTGATGCATTATCATCATATGTCATTCGTGCCAAGAAATATTCGTGAATGGAATAGCCTCCCAGACTCTGCGGTACTAGCGCCTAGCCTTGAAGCCTTTAAGGACTGGCTGTGGTGCCACTTTGTCAATCGCCACTGACCATACCCTAAGTTTTTATTTTTAAGCACCTGTACAGTTCTAACTTTTTATTAATAGTACCTGCACTGCCGCTCACTAGAATCGTCATTAAGAAGGAGGTGGGTTATCAGAGGAAGAAGAAGGTTTAGAAAAGGAGGAGGCGGTGTTTCAAGGCTACCGGCTATGCCATTTTCTTTGTCAAAAAACTTAAGCTCCGGCTAAACGATCAAGAGCAATTTTCGTCCATCATCGTGTTGGAAGAACATGGTTGACTGTTTAGCCACCTCTCTCACATTTTTCTTTTAAATTGTTTTCCATGTTTGATGTAGATCAAACATTCATCACCCAACATTTTGCCTTTAGTAATGAACAAATGCTTGATCGTTTAGCCACCTCCGCCATCAAGGCTTGCACGAGCGGGAAAGAAGCAACCGATCAGAAACGGAATCTATTTTTCGGCAATAACAATAAAAAAGAGTTACCAATGTGGACTCACTTTGCACAACGTTAGATCAATCGCCCGTTTAGCCACCGAACGGTTTATGTGACACACCTGGGACAGGCATCATACTGGTCGAAAATGTTTCATTGTTTTGCCTGGGCTTTAATAGGCTGATTCTCAGAGGGTCCAGGTCACTCGCGGCCACTCTTGTGGCCGCAAGTGAGCGACCTTAACCTTCTGAGAATCAGGCTAGGCATTAAAGGCATTGCAGTTATGATAGCAACTTTAAAAGCAGCTGCGAAAAAACAAATGCTGAAAACATTCAGGGTTGAACGAAAGCCTAACGGCTCCGCGACTACAGGTGCAGTGCTCTACCAACTGAGCTACTGCAAACCAGCTGGGAGCTGTAGGAGTACAGGGTTTAAGGAAATTGTAAGGGGAGGCGTGTTCCCAGTGACCGTTTATTTCCTCTGGTTTGGCTTTTTACAACATTTGGCTGTAACACTACGAGCCTTTAATATTAAACAATCCCACTTAAACAATGCGGGTCGATTAAGAAAACGAAGTTTAGACAGGGGTTTTTAACTAACCCATAGCTCAACTCGAAAATGGAGTGTTCAACCCCTATGCACTAGCACTTGTAAGTTAGGCTACTTTTGCGATTCCCGGGGTGATTTTCCAGGAAAGAAACCAATGAGCGGTATTAATTGTTACCTCAGCAAAAATCTCTCTCATAATTGAAGACGCGTTAATTCGTTAGATTGGTTGACAGCCTGAATAGCTAATACCTTCGGAGTTAAGGTAGATTTTTTAGGCAGGGCGAGCCCCAACCAAGTGTTCAATAACTAGTGCCACAATGTTGAGATCATGGCGTTGTTTACCAAAAAGTGAGGCCTAGGTAGCCAAAATAGGCCAAAACTGACAGATGTATAATTTTCCCGCGAAAATGGACAGCAGGCAGCAGGTGGTGATAACGCAACAGACCGCTCTCTAACAATACTGATACAACAACATAGCTGAATATCTGAGGTCGAACTTACCTAGTACTACGTATACCTCATTTAAATAATTTGCTCAATTTAAGAATTTCTCCTCACTATTTCCTGTTTATGTTAAAATTATATAAATAACTGGAGGTAGACTAAGACGACACCTTAACTAGCCGTGAAGCTTTTCTTGCAGTTCACGTGGTGTTGGCGCAGTAAGACAAAATGTATAAGCTTTTAGACCTAGTTGCTTGAACGTATATATTTTAGTGTTACATTTTTTCCATCGCTGACGAAGATCTAAGATTTTTGATCGAAACGTCCTGAAATTTTAACGTTCGTTTTTAACGTTTTTTAGCCAGTGACAAACCATTTGTTACAATTTTTTAAAAATCAATTTATACTCCAGTGTTTTAAAATAGCCATTTTTTAAATGCATGGTTCAATTCTACCTGTTACCATCCCCCCCGGGCATACCCCCGGGGATTTGCAATTCTTTTCTCACTTGGCGGTCTATCCCCCACCCCCGGGCACGCAGAAAGAGACAATTCCCTACCCCCGGGACTCCTCATCGACCACAAATACGTTGTTTTGTAGCAAAACCAGACGTTTTGGCAAGAACTTAAACTATTTTTTAGAGTTTATTGAACGAAGGACACTACATGTATGATATAACAAAAACATGAACACTAACTTTGAAAAAGAAAACTGAAGAAAAAACTCTAACCGCACTGGCATACGGCTAGCAAGTAAAGAAATGTTCTTTGCCACGTGTTTTATTCTAAATCTAGCACATACGCACAAGAGGCCGCGAACAAACTGATGGCAGCATTTTACCGGGGGTTGTTACGAACGCCATCCATTCGAGTACGCATCAATCGCACATTCGTTTAACAATTTATAATAATAAAGGTACCTTCGAATACAGATTTTGATTTTGAGAGTTTATTCTTCTCTAACCAGTCTGCTACAAATCCTAGAGATTTTCCCTGGAAACAGGCAGTCTTTTCCGCGCGGTCCGGCGCCATCGTGTCAACCGAGAAGTGATGTACTTCACAAGAACAGCAAGAAGTTATTTTCGATTTGCCCCGCCCCCTCCCCCCGGGACAAGACCGCTTCAAGCAATTCCCCACCCCCAAACCCGAAGGGCTGGACTTGTCCCCGGGGTTGCCCGGGGGGGTTGGTAACACGTAAAATTGAACCATGCATAATTCCTTCAGTTAAAAGCGTTCTTTAATACAACAGTTTAGCTTTATTTTAAGCAAAACAATTAAGAAATGAAATCTCCATTGAAAATTTGAATTCTGGATTCCAATTTAACGCTAACCCTGCTTTGAACAACTTGATCCGAACAAGGTCAATTGTCAAATAACCGTTTGAGCGCGCACTAAATGATGTGCATAGAACACACGCGAACTTTTGATTGAGACGCGTATAACAACTACCATGGCAACCAAAACTTGTTTGCTTTTCCGTAACCCATATAGTATGCAACAGTTTATAAAAAGAGGGTGTGTAAAAAGAGTGTCGGAGAAAAAAATGTCCTAGCAAAAGAAAAGACGCTTTTTTTCTTACAACAAATGATGGAGAATGTTTCTGAGACTTTTTGCTAAAAGTTTTAGCGTAAAGCTTAGCTTGTAATAGAATCCTGTTTGAAAAAAAATAAATATCTCTTTATTTAAAAAAGGAAAAAGAAAATCCTACCTTTATGGTCTTTGTGGTTCAGAGCCAGGTACGATTTTTTGTATGCGACAGCAGAAAGAAGACCGCCAGGGCGTCCTTCATCACGATCGGAATAGAACATTTTTCTTTTTACGCGAAGCGCACAGCTTGTTTGTTTCGCGAAGTGAAAAGTGAATGTCTGACGTCTCAATAGGACTTAATGACGTAGCATGCGCGTGTTGATTCGGGAAAACTCATCCCCAGGTTTCCGCTTTTTATTCAGTTTGTTGTTTTCTTTCCAACGGCAAAACCAACACAACATATACACATGAAATATACGGGACAACGACTGACTTACATGGGTAAATAAAGAGAGAAAGTCTAACAGTCTAACAGTCCTTTTATCAGATCATGGAGAAATTAATGGAAAAATAAAAAATTTTGGATTTATCAACTGAGTTGATAAGGTAAATTGGCCACCGTAAAGAGATTGAAAGCTGACGTTTCGAGCGTTAGCCCTTCTGACAAAGGGCTAACGCCATTTCTTCAAGAAGCGTTGAGCCGTGTTGACAACAGAATCAGGATAGCCACCATGGCCACGCTTCTTGAAGAAATGGAGTTAGCCCTTCTGACGAAGGGCTAACGCTCGAAACGTCAGCTTTCGATCTCTTTACGGTGGCCAATTTACCTTATCATGATAAATGCAAAATTTTGTGTTTCACGTCCCCCACGGACGCAGCCCCACAGGTTCTTTAGAAACTAACCCCCTAGCTTGTTTGTTTGGAAAAATAAAAAGACGTGCAATCGGCGCGTTCCTGGGAACGAGTCCCTTTCGTTCAGTATTACATAAAGTGATAAAGTAGTTTTCCCTGACCGAGGGCTCAAGGCTCAAGCTAGGAGCAACGACAGGGCTGAAAAACGACTGCGCATGCTCCAGATCAGCATTTCAAAATCACTCGATCGGCCGTTTTTGGCGCCATGCAAGGTTGATTTTGGCGTCGTGTCACTCGAGAAGATGGAACTTGGGACGCGATTTAAAGGTGTTTTCTGTGGTGGAGATTTTTTCAGACATGCTGGGAACTTGTCTATCTACTGTTTGGCTGTTTTACAATGCAAAAGTCGTGGAAACCCAGCGAATTCTTGAGATCATCGGCGGCAGCGCTACGGTGAGTGAGTGAATTCCGAGTGAGTCCTCAGATTAAATTTAGCATTGCACTTTAAGCTATACCTTACCAAACTTTTGTGCAAGACTCATAGAGTTAGGATTATTTTAGACAATAATTTCCGATACGTTTAAGTAAACAATCTATTTCCAAAAACAAAACCTTGCGATCATACATGCGAAACAGATATTTGGTTCCCGAACAAGAAATGAAACCCAGAAGTGAATAAACATGATGAGCGTTCGTAAGCGTTTCTCTCAACGGAATTATTTCCTAGGTTATTAAAGCGAATTATTTGTCTTTCTTGTCTACAAAGTGCTTGCCTCTCGTGTAAGACTCGGATAGTGTGTACGGAGTAGCGACAGTATTCAGTAACAAATTCATGCAGCTGAATGTTGTCAGTGTTGGCAAGATGAGATTGTCGTTTTCTCTGCTGAAACTGTTGTCAAACATGTAGTGTCACATACCCATGACACTCACATGTGGAAGTGAAATGGCAGCTGACTGCCATATAAGATTGTTTATATCATTAGTAACAGAATCGGTAATTAATGACCTTTGATGATATAAATAATATTGGAGCATAATAGTAATTCCTTTGCCTCATTATTTTATTTCTGATATTGGCTCGTGCACAAAAATGTTTATCTTGTGTAGTTTTTTCTGCTACTACATTGCCCAATAGTTTTACAAACTCGTGAATGCTTAGGGTAAATGTTTATTTTCCAGTGACCCAGATTCCAAGGAAAATGCTTCAGTGCTGGAGAGTGGTTCTGGTAAACATGAGGATCATGAAATGATACAGGATCTGGGGTTTTTTAATTTGTTAGAAATAACCAACAGGCCCTGCAGAAGAGGAAGTATGAGAAGAACTTAGAACTAAGACAATAAAGGCCATCAAGAGTGAAATGGGGACAGTGGAAGGTGTTGTCGCAGTGATTCTCCCACAGCCCCACCAGCTGCACTGCCCACCACACCTACAGCTAAAACTCAAGATGATCCATACACAAATATTTTCCTCACTGTGACTGATTTTTCCATTTTTCTGGACATTTCCATGTCATATAGGCGTTTGATGTAAGGGTAAGGCTTCCTTGAAATCCCAGAGGTAGTGCTATACCACTGGTTATGAGTACATCACCCTCTTTATTCCATGTGCTGGTTTTAAGGGCTCATGTGACTGGTGGTGTATGTAGAGCTTGTTGTAAATAAACAACTGTACATTTCCCACTTGTGAATAGTTTTTATTTGTATCTAGGGTTTGACAGGCCCATACATCCTGAGACCAGCTTTGCAATAATCCAGTTTTTTTTTTCAAACAAAAATTGTGCACTTGAAGGGTCAAGCCAGGGATGTTTTGCCATAATTTTGTCAGTTTTCAGAATATTTCATTCATATTTTTAGAGGTGATCTGCAATACTTTATAAACTGCAACTTTCTTTTCACAGTTTTCAGTTTCCTGCAAAGAAAGACAGTTGCTGGTAATTTATGCCATAAAAGTGTGTGTTTCGTGGCACTTTAAGTAGCACTCAAAATTTGTGAGTAAAAGCAATTGAAAATGAACCAACATATTCTTGATGTTCATTTATTTAGCTGTAAAGTGACTCATTGGATGGCAAAATCGATTGCATGAAAAGCAAAGGACTAGTCATCATGTAAATGAAAACATCCCAAAAATAACTATTTTGAAGGAAGTCACCAAAGGGTGAACTATTGTCCTGAGTGTGGTGCTGTATTCTAAAATCTGATCTATGGACAATCCCCTCAAGGACATGCACAAACTAGCTGCATAGAGTCCACTTTCCTTTTGTAATGCAGTCCTTGTAATGTAGTCTGTCAAGAAGTTTAGAAAACTTGTTTCCAGTGTTCCATCACGCATGAACTTTAACTGAATTAAAAACGCATCTTCCAGTTAAATCAAAATATGTCACCTAAAATAGTGCTCAATTATGTGAAACAGAGGTAACTGACTGTCCTGGTAGCTCTTTTCTTTTGCTGGAAAAGTTTTGACTGCCGGTAATACAACCAAGGAGGTCCTTCAAGAGGCCAGGGCTGTTTTTATCAGTAAACTACTTCATTGCTTTTCGATGTAATATTCTGTTCTGGAGTGGTTGTCTGGTGTCTGTACAGGGCTTTTTAAAATGCTGTCAACTTCTAGTGAAATGATGATTCTCCTTTCCTTTTCCGTGGCTGTTCAAACTCTTAAGGGACCGTTCATTTTTTATGAGGTAGGGGGGGCTGGTGGGATTTGAGGGGGGGTCATGTAAAAAAATATGGCTTCAAAGAGGGGGCTAGCCAAAAAAATATGGTGTGTAAAGGGGGGGTCACCCTGTAATAATGCAAACATCAGTGCCAGAAGGCCAAAAATAGCGTTTCTAAGGTTCTGAAAATTCAAATTTTCCCGGGGGAGAATGCCCCTGGACCCCCCTACTTCGTTATACACCCAACGGCTACTCTACCCCACGAACTGTTTCATAACAAAATACAGCCAGGGTAATGTCAGCTCTTTTTTGCCCTCTGCTAGTCTGATTCTTAAACAACTGAACAACTGATAATAATGTCCAAAATAATGCTTTAAACCGGTATGAATTGTCTGTTTATGTTCTTCAGAATGCAGCAAATTGCATTAGAGCATCTCTAAATTTTCGAAATTTTCCAGGGGAAGATACTTCTCGAACCCCTACCAGAAAATTACCTTTAGTGCTTGTCTGAATAAAGACATTTACTCCTGCAGGACTTGAGTGTTAAAATTGACTGTTAAATTTTCAGCTTGATAAGTTTTAGATTTACTTTATCCCTTTTTTCTTTCTTTTTTTTTGGGGGGGGGGGTCATCTCAAATATTTAGGACTGCAAGGGGGGGGGGCAGGTAAAAGTTTCTAATGTAGAGGGGGGGTCATTACATTTTACAGGTACTACCCATTAAATCCCACCAGCCCCCTCTACCCCATAAAAAATGAACGGTCCCTAAAAAGGCGGACTAGAAGTTACAGGAATGTCTGAAATTGTTTTGATTGTCTTTTAGTAAAGGACACAACCAGCGACTGTCCTGACGCTCGATCGATCGGCGATGTCTCAGACAAGCTAAGTTTCGGGTTTACCTCGGTGTAAGAACCTGACAAGATTTTCTTTGTTTGCTAGCTTTTGTTTTGCTGTACGGTATTGTTTAAAATGTTTTTGTTTCCTTTGTTTTACGTCATCCGTGAGTTTCACAGGTTCTTACACCGAGGTAAAGCCTAAGTTTCCGGAGGCACAGTGCGGCTGGGGACCTAATACACCCATAACAGGACTCTTAGACATTTCTGGTTTTCCCAGCAAACCAATAGTTTGCGAAAACTGACGAGAAAGTGGTTAGAAAAAGCCAAAACAATACCGTAAACAGTACCCTATAATCCAGCCGGCTCGCAACTTTCCGACTATGTCACGCGAAAGGTCGTTTTTCCGAGCGAGAACAATTTTTGTATAATTTGTACACCCTCTAAATTTTTGGAAAAATATTGTTCCTCTTCAAAAATTTTAACGAAATTATTATCTTTTTGACGGCGTCCTTATTTTTTCATTTTAAACTCGGGCTGTTTTTTTACCGCGAAGAGGCCACCATTTTGAATGAACCCGCGCCTGAGCCCACAATCGCTACCGCAGGACATTGACTTGCGCAATCGTTTTTCAGCCCTGTCAGGAGCAACACATCAACAAAGATGTCGGTTTGTGGAGTGAGATGTCGTCTTCGATCAACACAAGTAGTTTATGCAACTAGAGGCCTTCTGTGTAGGAGACATTTCTGTAGTTCAGCAAAGGTGAGACAATTGAAAGGATTGCACACCTCTGTTTGTTGAAATTTATTTACCATGAGCTTATATGTTCGTTTATTAGTTAGAATCGCGTTAAGCAGCACAGTGCCACAATGATGTAACTCAAAATAAAGAACCGTTAAACCTTATGTATTTTATTCACATTGCCCTAATTAGAATTACCTTAGCTACACTCAGCAGAATTTACTGTTGTTATTATTTTTTCACAAGAATACTGTGGATGAGGAGGAGGTCGAGAAACTAAGTAGACCAACAAGTGAATGGTGGAACCCAAATGGCGAGTTCGCTGCTCTTCATTCTATGAACAAACTCCGGCTTTCTTTTATAAAGAAATCTCTTGATCACCTGCATCAGCAAACTATCAGTCCTTCAAAACCTCTTAAAGGTTTCAGAATACTGGATGTTGGTTGTGGTGGGGGAATACTCTCGGAGGTGAGACGTTCTAACTAACGAATTTGCTGATCATTTGTTACCTTCTGAAGAATTTCTGATCATTTAAGTTCTTACTTCTGGTAGTGTTGGCAAGTTCAATATATATTGGTTGATAGGCAATAGACAGTTGTTATATCTGTCGACACAATCAGTGGAACTTCAGTTGAGCGTTGGTTGATTGTCAAGTACAGACCAATGTTTGGTTGACAGATGTCATTGGGTTGTCATAACGTGTGGCTGGTAACATACACTGTATCATTTGAGTATCAATCGTATATCCATTAAGTGGTCCTTCCCTTGAAAATCCACAATGTTAAATACACTCAAATACTGCAGTCATAGACACATTTTCTGCATCACAAGGTTGTCCATGCATGGGAGCTTCAACTGCACTAGTTCATCAATCAGGACAGTGCAGTTCTTACCAACTTTATAATCACTTTATTAGCTTGTACGTGTACCACTTACACTAAACAATAATATAATTATAGATTTAGCCGAGCCTAAAAGCGGAGCCGCGAAGGAATAAACCGGTGTTCGTTTCTCAAAAATAGTCCTGAAACTTTTCGGTCTGAAATATATTTCGGGGCTTTTTTTGTCTCGTTCGCTTTTGAAAAGTGTTTCTCAAAAAGCCTGAAAGTGTTCCTAATTGTCCTCCAATATTTTGGGGATCTGTTCTGTAAAACCAAGCTCGAAAGGTCATTCTAGAGGCTGAGCACAGCTTGATTATTTTACTCACGAGCCGTCTTGCTTGGTGTTTGCAATGTTTCTATATCCTGTCATTAACTGTCAAGGCTTGTCAAATCTCCTTGGATTATTGGCTGTTCGCTTGAATGAACTTGAAACGGCACTCATTTACAAAAACAAAATAAAAATTATTCGAGTATTTAAATGGGTTATCTTCATCGCGTTCGGATGTTAACAAATAACATGAACTGCTACTAAATAAAAAAAGTGGTCAAAAATTTATACTGACATTTCACCGGCATTTTACTGGGATTACCCGAAAGAAAGGGTCTGGGGAGCTTCAAAGCACTTGTAATAAACTTATCGAAGAAATGTCGCGTAGGTTTTAGCAGCCGTGAAAAAATTCAAGCACTTTGAGGAACACACATTACTTACCGGATAAAATAGCTTTAAATTCAAAACTGCTTCGCTTATAGTTACTTAAGTAACCCTTATATTTCGTTCTTTAACTTGAGACCATCGAGATTGAAAACAAACAAACAAACAAACACTGTCCAAACATTCTTAACTCTGTGACATAAGTTTTGCGGCTGCAAATTGTCTGAAATTCGAGCGCTTTTAAAAATGCACAGAACTGTTTTTGGAAGCTTTTCAGATATAATAGGTTTAAACCGACAAATGCTTCGCTCATAGTTTTTCAAATAACTGTCATATTTCGTTCTCTAACTAGAGACCATCAAGATTCAAAACAAAGAAACGCCAAACACGCTTTAATTAAATTATGCCGACATAAGTTTGCGGATGCGAAGTAAGCGGATGCGGATGCGAAGTAAGCCTATATAAAGTTAGGCGCTTTGAGGAACGCACAAAACTGTTTTCGGAAGCTTTTGGGATAAAATAGCTATAAACCGACAACTGCTTCGCTTAAAAGATTATTACTATTGAAAACTTCTAGGACAAGAAAATCGACAGTTGCACAAAGAGATGGACCGGACAGTCAAAATTGAAAGCAAAGCTTGTGCAGTTGTCTTGCAGCTGTGCTTAGACCTACTGTTATGAATAAACAAACACAAAATAATGGACAGAGAAATCATTCTTGAAAAAAGTTTATTCGAAAACCTGTAAGTTTATACTTAAATGCAATTCGCGTTACACTTCCAAAATCGTAGGTCGGTCCACGCGAGTGAATTCGGCTGAGCATGGCAAAATATTCAAGAATCTGTCACAAATCTGAGCGCGTTTTCTAATAATTTTTTTAAGTCAAAAATAAATGATCATTTCAAAACGTAATTTCTTTCATCGTAATACTCGAAATCATGTACCTTAGACCCTTTAACTTCACTTACTCAGTTGTGTTTCAGAACAGGGCAAGCTCTCCGCCGTGAAGAAAACAAAGCGATGAAGTCCTTTCATTGCAGCTTTCGTAACTTGAACTTTTCGCCTTCTACCAGTATTCTTTTGAACTTTTTCTTTCCATTTATAGATATTACATGTTTTTTTTGTCAAGTATAAAACTTCAGTACTCTCGAGCAATCGTTAAATGCTAGAGAAGCTGATGCTTTTAAAGAAACCTCTTTTTCAAAAGCGACGATGGTCATGTGGTTTCCCGCCAAGAAAAACGCCGGTTGCCCAAAAGCACCGCACGATTTCCCGCCAAGAAACGATGGCATTCTCTACCCCCATCGGGTTGTCTTGGGACTCCCCTCCCCCTCCCACAGAGTCTGTGCGGACGGACGGACGTACAGACGGACGGTCACGTGACTATTACGTCAGAACCATTTCTTGGATTGATAGTTCACCAAATTTCCTTAGCAATGGAGCTCCACTGGCGGGCTTTGCCCGCAGGCTCCGCTATTAATACAAAAAAATACCATCGTATGAGATGAATGTTTGTTTTACTGTTTTGATAAAAAGCTGCATACTAGGATAAGAGAAAAGAGAACTAATGTTCACCATGAAATAAATTAATGGTCAAACATGCATGTAGCAACCATGTGTAAGTGCTCTTTTGTTATGGGTAATTTACTATTCGTGGAATGTTTGTACCTACATGTATGTCTGGGACTAAAACTTTGTGTCTACCAAAGGTGTAATTATATGGTTTAACGGACTTTTGCATTTCACAGCCACTTGCAAGACTTGGTGCAGAAGTGGTAGGGGTTGATGCTTCTTCACGTAATATACATGCTGCGTTAAGACACGCATCACATGACCCACTGGTAGCCAGCAGAGTGCAGTACAGATGTACAACAGTAGAGGAACTTGCCGATGAGGAACCAGAATCTTTTGACTGTGTTGTGGCCTCAGAAGTTATTGAACATGTAACAGACAAAGACACTTTTATTTCTGCTACCTCACAGCTGGTCAAGGTGGGTTGAAACAGAATTCCTGCCCTCCCTTGACCCCCTAAAGTTAGGAAATGCAGCGTACTGATAATGTTCTTACCCTTGTTCGCCATAGGCCTCTGTGTACATGCCCATTGGTTTTCTCAAGTCCAATCCTTGTGAAATACTGAATGTCCAGTATCCTTCTCACCCAGAAGAGTTTACAGTTTTTTACCGCGCCATCAGGATGGGTTCTAGTAATACCTTTTTTTCCGTGGTCACTTGCCCCAGACCTCCAGTTTTTGCTTGGCCAAACAAATACTTGTCACGTCTTTCACTACACAGGCTAGAGCTTGTATCTTGAGTGACCATAATGTATTTTACAACCCAAGGGGAGGGAGAAGAATGGCAGGGTCTAATGCCCCTGGGGCTTTTCTTGTTATTGTCTAAACCAAAAAGAAGGTAATAGGATCCAAAAAATTTGGTTATGGAATGCACTGGAATGACCTGGAATTTATCACATGGGACTGGAATGATCCAAGAATGATCCAGTACATTCCAGTTCACTCTGGTGTCATTTTGTTTCAATTCATTTCATTCCAGTGTCATTCTAGTTGAATTCCAGTTAATTCCAGTCCGGTGTTTAGTAATGCCCCCATGAAAGTTTCGGAAGAGGTGGGAAGGAAAAACCTATTGGCAGCCCTGTTTTAGGAATAAAATACCTCTACACTTAAATGTCAAAAACACACTCTTTACCGGAAAGAGTTCATTAATTTTATGTGAGAACTACAACTGTACTAGGATTTTTTTCTAGCCCCAATACAGGTAATACTATTTTCAAATTAAAAGCAACTTGCTGAACCAGTGTAATATGGTAATGTTGCAGCCAGGAGGTTCATTAGTGATAACAACAATCAACCAAACAGCTTTGTCGTATGCTGCAGCCATTGTAGGAGCAGAGTACATTCTTAGACTAGTGACGCCTGGAACTCACGACTGGAATAAGTTTGTTACAGTTGAAGAGCTGAGTGACCTCATATCTCAATGTATGTTACTGTGTATTGTTACTAAGTGTGTGTGTGTGTGGTTGTGTTCAGTGGGGGGGGGGGGGGAGGGGGGAAGAGGGTTTACAGGGTACCCAGGATTAAAGAGGGAAGTGGGAGAAATGGGAAAAAATGGAATAATCCACAAGTTTAGCTCTTGTGCAAGTGTCTTATATGCAAGTGGCAAAGCTGCAAGTAACGAGCCGGTGAGTAAGGCTTAAACCTTGCTACCCAGTAGCTCTGCAGCTTGCATAACACCCATCTACAAAATGTCCCTAAAGAAACACTTGCAGGCTATAATGCATTAAAATAATACAGTTAATGTCGCAGTTCCTTTTAATAATATAGAGCCCAGAGTTGCAAACATAAAGAGGGGAACACCTCTCCACGATCGGCATGACAGAAGACTTCCATTGCGTGACCACACAGCTACTTATCTCCCCAGCGCCAAAACTGCGCTGGATCGGACAAGAAGACAGGTCAAAAGCTAAGACGATCTATAAGCCTAACTCATACGGCACTACGAGCTGACCTCCGGCCAGCATTGTGCTAGAGTTACGACTTTCTCAAGCCTACTTATCTCCCCAGCACTACGAGCCGACGCCGCCGGCACCTGCTGGATCGGACAACAATAGGCAGATAAAGAACATAAACAATGCAACTAACCGATTGAAAAACAAAGCTTGGGGAAGTCGCTGCGAGACTTAACCGAAACTTAACCGAGACTTAAGCGAAACCCGAGTGGTGAAGCCAAATTTATTGATTACAGTAAAGAATCCTCCAAAGGGAGGTAGGGTGGGAATTACAATTTTTAAAGAACCTTGGAAAACCTTACAGTTAGCAAGACAGCTAGTGAATGTGACTTTGGACCTAAGCTAGGCCTTTTATACCTAGACAGACGTCGCAAACTAGACCAATAGTGAATAAGGTACCATGCATAAAGTAAACTCATGCAGTGCTCGAACGAGACATGAATGGCGATATTTATGTTTTTAACCATACAGAGTGTTTGATGTAAAACTACTAGACAGTATTGCAACATTGATCAGAGAAACCCATTGTACATTCGTGAAGAGAAAGGGAATAATGGTACATTCATGTCACGTACATCTTACGTGAGTTAATCTAGTTACAATGTAACAACACAAGCTTTAGTTCATCTCGCTCCATTAACTGTGTTTTACAGATTGCTGTAAAGCTTTATTAATTTGGAGGATTAGGGAGAGGGTTTCAATGTTTTGATAGATGTGGGCAGACATTTATTGTGTGGCTGAGCTATGCTCTTGAACAAGGTTCTCAAGACCCATGGGGGGGAATCTCCTCAAAACTTTGGGTGGGGATGCGTAGTACACTTCTTGAAACCCTAATCCTATTTCAGACCAAAATATGAGATTTTCCCTACCCATTTTCCAGACCTGATCCAAAATTTTATTCCCAATTTCAGAGAAGGGCTTCATATTCCCGACATTGATCAAAACGCACATCTCAACAGATGAAATCGTAAAAATAGTTTCTTCTAGAAAAACATGCCCAATTCTTAACACTTTTTAAGACCAAAATGGTCCAAATCTATGCCCTATTTCAGTCCAAAACGGCTCAAAAACCATACCCTTTCTTTGGTGTCGCACATATCTGAATAGCTTACTTACATTTTACAGTGTAGCTTACCCGGATCTCGAGTTTGCAAGTTACAAAAAAGCCGTGTGTTACAAGCTGATAGAATATTTGAACTGACATTCTGGTAACAATGTTCTTGTTATTCATTCACAGATGGTTCAGAAGTCATGGATGTGAAAGGAATGTTTTACTTGCCTGTTTTTAACAAATGGTGTTGGATTGAAGACACAAGTGTAAACTTTGCATTAAGTGCAATTAAACCTGAAATAGACTGGCCAGAGATGCCACCCAAGACACAAACAACAGAGACTCACACATGATAAATTAGCATATATTATTAAACTCATTGGAAAAAAATAAACTATTTCAGTGATACACCAAGTGTAGGTTTGTTTTTTTAAGAGATTTAATTAGTTTAACCCTTTCACTGTCCAGCCATGAGTCATGAAATGTGGGCCAATTTTAAGTCTATGGATGAAATTCTAAGATGTGGCATTTGCAAATAAAAGCTACAGAGCAGTACTTTCCTGTTGTGTTGCTTATTTTAATGCACAATGTGGTTCTAACTTTTAAACCTTTGAGCCCCAACAAGGTTGTCATTAAGGGCCATGACCCACATCACCTGTTATGGCTGAGTATGCTTGATGGGACCTCAATGTTACAGGTGAATTAAGCCTCTTGTTGGTCTAATTTAATCATAAAGTAACAAGTTTGTTATGAGTGTGAAGATCAAGGCAACAGGTGACTCAAAACTTAACGACAGCCCTGCCCACTGGTGACAAGCACCTAATTTCTTTTTACAATATCATGACTTGGTCAAACATACAGGTCATGATTACAAAGGAAATGATCACCAAGGATGAATGTCTTGATGTTTAATCAAATTCTCCCAACTACAACCATAAGAAATAATTCTAAAGAGAACACTGAGGAGAATTCGCATTTTGAGGGTTTAGTCAGTCTGTGGATGAAACCGTACAACTGAAAGTTTTTAAGAAGTACATTCCTTTAGTGCTGTTGATATATGGCGCGTTATCAGGGTCAAAATTAAATGTACAAACTTTTTCCAGTTTGAATTTCGAAACAAATCTTTTTGCGTACAATTACTTTCTAATTGCAGCTCTTTTCTAGTGTGAATTTCAAAACAAGTCTTTTTCCTTACAATTACTTTCTAATTGCAGCTCTTGTTGCATGCTTAATTGTGAATGTAGTTTATCTTGGCATTACCTGCTAAAAGTACTTCTTTTTGCGCGTTTGTTGAGGTGAATAGAGTATCACTACATTAAAAATTACTTGTGAAATGTTTGTCTGTGTGATGTTTGCGAGCCACCCTACGATAGTCGCCTTGCACGCAAATTCATTTTGTAAATATCTAAACTCTTAGTACACATTCTCCTGATAAGGCTCTGTTTGCAGTCCATCACTGGCGCCGTACGTCTTGCTCTGGTGCGATCGAAATCACGCTGACTTTGCCGATTTCCGGTTTATCAACATGCAATTACTTTTGACAAATTTTCTGCGAAAAGTCTTCCTCGACAAATTTTCTGCGAAAAATCAACCAGGCGTTCCAACAGACAGACCACGTGGTTTGAGGAAGTCACGTGATTCACTCTCCTATGATGCGCTTCAATCCTAAATTGTCACACAATTTTGTCACACCATTTAGAGATTTCTCCGTGTCGTCAATGTATCTTTTCCACTCAAGTGGTTGAGTATTGCTTTGGCTAATTATTTCCGTCTCAACCGAAGACATAAAGATGTTTGCGAAAGCGACTGCCATCTTTGTGCCCATTGCGGTTCCGTGTATTTGGAGATAGTTCTTATCGTTGAATCAAATGAATTTTCTTGAAGGATAAGCCTTAGAATTTCTCTGAGGGATTGGGTGTGGATGGGGGTGTTGTCCCCGTAGAAGTTCTCGTATTCTCTGCATACTGTGCTTATTCCTTCTTCTTGTGGGATATTGGTGTATAGGCTGGTAACGTCTAGAGAGACTAGAAATGTGCCCTCTGGAAGGGTTGTCCTTTCTATGAAATATACAAAGTCAGTCGTGTCCTTACTGATGTGACTTTTGTGACTTAGCTATAGACTGAAGTATGCTGTCAACAAATGCTGATAGTCGTTCGGTGGGTCTGTCATTTCCTGCCACAATAGGCCGACCAACAGGTGTTGGTTTGTGAATTTTTGTGAGAGAGTAGGAAACGGGTACTCTTGGTGGGTTGGAAGTCTGTAAACCGATTTACAAGACAAGCGTTTTGGACACGGCACCCCTAAATTTTGGCACGCAGGCCGCTAATTTACGGCACGGCACTCCTGAATTGTGTCGTGTAAATGCATATTTATGGACACGGGTGCCAAAACATCCAGGCGGGCCGAGCACTCCTGAAATAGGTAGTCTCGGCCCGCCTGTTTGGAGTGCCTTGCCCGAATTTGAATGGATTCTCGACCGTTTCTCGGTGATTATTTTGGAAGGACTGGAAATAATTTTTATCGAGCATGCGCGATATTCCCAGTGCTTCACGAGATGGCGTCCGAAAAACCCAGCGTATTTGTGGTCGCATGGTATAGATTGGGCTCCCGAAGGAATGGAAACTCTTCTAGATCTATGAAGGGTGAGGGGGTGGGGGACAGTTCTTTTAAAAAAAGAGTAACGGGCCTGCGCGACTCCCACGGGCTTGTGTTAGCCTTTTAAAATGGCTTAAAAGTATTAAAACTTAACAGTGACGGGCCTGCGTGACTCCTACGCGCGTGTTTTAGGCTTTCTAGTGCTCTCGCCAGTATATCTTAAGGGAACGCCCTCTTTTGGACGATGCCAGGGGCGGTTCCTTGAAAATGTCGTTAAGCAATGGTTGTTGTTTTATAAAATGTCGGCTTTCGCAAATATTTTCATGGCTAAGGTAAAAACAGAGATCTTAAATCAAAGCGCTTTAAAACCGCTCGCCTGGAAAAGATTCATTGACGACATCTGCTCCCTCTAGAACACCACAAGAGAAGAGATCACACAGTTCATTGAACAAGCTAACAAACACCATCAAGCTATCAAGTTTACGGCTGAAGTATCCGAAACAGAAACAAACTTCTTGGACTGTTTACAAAGGCGAACGGTTTAAAACTGAGTTGGTGCTAGATGTACGCAGCCACTTTAAGCCCACCGAAACACCTCAGTACACCCATTTTTCAACCTGCCATCCATCAGGAGTAAAAAGAAGATTCATCAAAGGAGAGGCTCTAAGACTACTTAGAACTAACTCTTCTGAAACATTATTTAAAGAGAGCATCACAAACTCAAAACACATCTCCTTGAGAGGACACCCAGAGAACTATATTCAAACAACCCTCTCAGAAGTTACTTTTGGAGACAGAAATCAAGCCCTCCGACAAAAACAAAAACAAAGCAAGAAAATCTTGCTCTTTTGTAACGCAACATCACCCAGCAGTGCCTAAAGATAAATTTTCATTTAGAAAATTTCAATAACATTTGTAGAATTTCATTTTCGTGAAATAATTTTCATTTTAGGTAATCGTTGCTTCATTAGTGCGGAAAATGTGTGAAATGAAATACAGTATTGTTTTGACATTTTCACGTTATGCACACTCTTTATCGTCTTCAGAAATCATTAACGTCGTTTACGTGTAGGAAATTTCATTATTGTTACCGCAAAAATACTGGTAAAGTTGTTTCGGTTTGGTTATCGGTGTTTGCGCAAGTTGCATTTTAATTTCTTCCAGTTACATGTAGCTCTCTAAAGCAACTGACTGTTGAACTGACTGACTGACTGACTGACTGACTGTTGAACTGACTGTTGAACTGACTGTTGAACTGGCGGTTCCCAGTTAGAATTGACATAGAAGGGGTGGATGTCATTATCTTCGCCGTGATGTATGTACTGGAGCCGCATTCTCCTAGCAAAATCTTTGAAGTCTGTTAACAGTGTTAAATTCTGTTTTTTAGCTGTTGTATCTTTATGGTTTTTTTCTTTATTTCTTTTTGTCTTTTGTTCTTAACTTTGCGCTTTTCTATTATATCCTCCTTTGCTTGCTAGTTTACGCACTCAGAGAGCAGACAGGGATAAGCGTCAACAGTTTTATTGTTCATTTCTTCAAGTTTTCTCATCATTACATTGACTTCTTGTAGTCGTGTCTCTAGATTAGCGGCAACAGTTTGTACACTTTCTGGAAAGTCGGTCGTACATGTGCTAGACTGGGGGCGTGCTGTTAAACTTGCCCGATTTGAGTGTTTGTCTCTTTTAGGTTTACACGATTTGCCTCTGCGCAACTTGTCCTGGTTGCGTTCGATATGGCGATAGTGTAAGAACGTCTGTTCGGCTTCTTTTCTGATCGCTTTTATGTCAGATTTAAACTCTTCGTCGGGGTAAATGTTCGCTTTTGCGTCGTAGCGTTAAGTCTTTTGGGCATGTGTCCCTGTCCATGTTTTCTTTCAGCCTCAAGACTGATTGTTCCGATTTTTCTATTTTCCTTTTGAGCCGGCGAGATCTCGTCGGGGGCGGTCTATCGCGCCCTTGTGTGGAAGGATTTGATCAGCGCATCAACAGGACGTATTAAGCTAACAATTTATTTGGCAATTCAGTTTGTGTTTCTGATAAAATCTGCCGTCTACCAGACGTTGAGCGCACTCGCACAACACGTTTGGAGCCATTAGCGAAATCAAAACAAAGAGAAAAACAGCACAACACGAAGAAATCTCTAAATGGTGTGACAAAATTGTGTGACAATTTAGGATTGAAGCGCATCATGCGAGCGTTTGAATCACGTGACTTTCTCAAACCACGTGGTCTGTCTGTTGGAACGCCTGGTTGATTTTTCGCAGAAAATTTGTCGAGGAAGACTTGTCAAGGAAGACTTTTTTCAAAAGTAATTGCATGTTGATAAACCGGAAATCGGCAAAGTCAGCGTGATTTCGATCGCACCAGAGCAAGACGTACGGCGCCAGTGATGCACTGCAAACAGAGCCTTATCAAGAGAATGAGTACTAAGAGTTTAGATATTTACAAAATGAATTTGCGTGCAAGGCGACTATCGTAGGGTGGTTCGCAAACATCACAGACAAACATTTCACAAGTAATTCTTAATGTAGTGATACTCTATTCACCTCAACAAACACGCAAAAAGAAGTACTTTTTAGCAGGTAATGCCAAGATAAACTACATTCACAATTAAGCATGCAACAAGAGCTGCAATTAGAAAGTAATTGTAAGGGAAAAGACTTGTTTTGAAATTCACACTAGAAAAGAGCTGCAATTAGAAAGTAATTGTACGCAAAAAGATTTGTTTCGAAATTCAAACTGGAAAAAGTTTGTACATTTAATTTTGACCCTGATAACGCGCCATATTGATACTGTATGAGGTGTTTCTAACTTTTGGTGGTCCATGGATGAAATCCCCATTAAGATGAAAGCATCTTAGCAACACTTTCCTGTGTTACTGTTTGTTATGTTGCACAAAGGGGGTTCAAACTTTCCTGTCTGGATGACATCCTCAAGTGTGACCATCTTTCTTTAACTAAGCTTAAGAAGCAGACACTAAAACAATAAGGAATCATTAATTTTGTGTGAAAATATGACTCACTTTATGTACAAGTATTTTAAACGTATATTTTATTAGTAGGGAAGCCCTTTCATTTGTTCGTGATCAATTGAATTATGCGCCGATCAATTCGAAAGTTCAACATCCCCCCCCCCGGGCAACCCCCGGGCATTTGAACTTTTGAAGATTGGCTTGTTCAATTTCCCTCCCCTCGGGGCAAAAAAGCCGTTCAAATGCCCCACCAATTAGTACTGAACTACCTCTTCTCAAAGACAAATTTCGTCTTCAATCAAACACTTTACACGCCTTTTTGAGAGAAATGTACCGTAATGACACCTCCAAACTTCTTTTACAGACCCTTTTGATAGAGTTATTCACTGACAAAGGCGAAATTCTATCTTGTAAATCCGTCAAACCCCGCAAATAACGACAAAAACTCACAGGCGTATTACGTCAGAACAAGAGATAAATCCGTTTCAAATTCCCCACCCTTCCAACGCAAAGTTCAAATTCCCCCCTCCCCAGGCACGATCCACAATCAAATGCCCGGGGTATGCCCGGGGGGGGGGGATGTTGAAGTTTCAAATTGATTGGCGCATTACGGAAGAAGAAGATTACCATCACAACACCATTCAGAAGAATTTGTGAAAGAGTTTAACAAAATCAAACTTATAAATAAATTTTTACAAAATGTCAATAAAAATATCCCTATTGGTTTAATTGCTTTTCTATTTTACAAACATAGTTTAGAATAATCCTTATTTCCCAAATCTTTGTTGACAATGACCAAATCTTCTTAGGGAGGAAAGAAAGGTAGAGTAGTTAATGTTGATGTGTGTTCTCAAAGACCTGCAAACAGAGATGGCAAGAGATTAAAACACAGCATACCAATCAAACATAAATTCACAGTCTCAAGAGATGAATCTTTAATAAGAATGAGCAGATAAGGCAGGGCTGTTTCAAAACAGCATGCTTCTGCTATGCCAACTTCAAATGCATTCAGTTTAAATGAAGCACAACAGTGCTTTCCAACATGGAGTCTAATTTGGTTACACCAGATTTGAATCTCGTCAACTTAGGCATTGAAATTTATGACTATTTAGGGGCTATGTCACAGGTATTTTTATGTCAAGATTAGGGTCAAAATTCTAGTTAAATCAAAACTAAGAGCATTTTTTTTATATAAAAAGTGTTTTTAGAACCCCAAGAAGAAGATATGAGGTGAATTCTTGAAAGAACAAAAAAAATACAGTTTTTAATGATTTTTTGCTAAGCATGAGAGAAGTCTTGAGAAAAAGTGGCCCAATAAATTTGCAAGTTGCAATCCATTTCCATCCTGACCTTACATGGCCAAAGGCAATTATTTACAGTTTCAGTGCACTAGGAGAGCAGTTTTAAACAAAACAGGACCATTATTTTGGGTTTCCATCGACACAAACATGTCTTTTGGCTTCTTAATGAAGGCCTATTTATCCAACAATGGAGCCCTAGTTTAAACAAACAAGTTCACTGCTAAGGGTAATTTAATCAATTTTACAAATTGAGTTGACAGAACACAGTTACAATGTACAGTCACAAACAAGTGTCATATCTGAACACAGCGCACAACCTAGTGGCTAAAACATCCAACTGGTGTGCAAAAGGTAGAAGGATCAACTATGTTCCAGTTTCATGCTTGTGACAGTAAAATAAGACAGTAATTCCTGCGGTGCATCATTTCACTCACTGTTTACCGCCGCCATCTTTCTTTCTCTTTAATCAACATTTGATAACAACTTGAATAAAATAAAATAAAAAATGTTAATAACTTACAGGAATTCTGTGAGTCTAGTTTGCCATGGCAGATACCCCATTATCATCTGTATGTCACCAAACTTGAAAGCGAGGTCTGGATCTGGTACACCACAAGAAGCTGCAATGAAAGCATTTTAAATCAGATACTTTGGAACTGTGGAGCCTTTATGTGGGCCATATGGCACCCTGAGATCTAAGTAAGCAAGTACTCAATAGGAACTGTAAACTAGACACGCCTGAAAGCAAAAGAAAGGAAAGAGATCATACATGTACATATGCTGTAAGTCAACATGAAGAAGAACTGAAGAGTTCAAGCATTTTGCTGGGAATGGAGAAGGGTAAACATTTCACACAATACCCTAATGTACATCACTGCAGTTGAGCAAAATATGGGATCTATCTACACAAATCAATAAGACTACAGTGCCGCACAGAAGTCCTTGGGCCACAGAAAGAAATGCTACTTTTGCTGAAATGAAATTATCTTAATTTAACATACTTTCCAACAAGTCCCCCCCCCCCCACCCCTCAAAACAATGCTGACATGTATGACAGAAGTATTCTGGAAACATAGGCTCAACATTGTATGGGGAGGTGGTAAGATGCTGTTATTTCCTTTGTGCAGGGAAAGAAATTAAAAAAGGAAAAAATCTGTCCCAAGACTTGTGTCCTCCATTGTACGTACTTGCCATGTTCAGCCATATGGAGACATTTTACGCAAAACTGAGTGAGTCACTTTGAGTCTACTGTAATATTGTTCAGGTCATTCACCTTTCAACAGTCCATTTAAAAATTCTGGTTCCATTTCTTTTGTTGCTCTATGTTTTGTTTGGATCCCTCGACAAAATTCCCTAGCAGCCTCCACGATGTCCCCTTTACCATCACACTCTGACAGTAAGCTGATACACACCTGTGTGGGAGCTGATAGATAAGAAGAACAACATTAATTAAACATTACTTTCATTCTCAAATTAAATCTTTCAAGAGTCTTGTGAGGCATTAACACTTTTAAAGACTGTGGATTAAATCCAATATTACAACCACTCAAATACAAAAACAGTGCTCACACATAAAATTGCTGCATTTCTGAGCATTTCCTTAATAGCTCTCTTGACTGATAGTTTCTCCCTGGCACCCAGTAACATAATAATTATAGTTCCTTTTTAAGATCATTAAGAATGTTTTTAAAAGGTAATCTTTGTTTTGTTTTAGCCAAAACTTTGATCCTGTAAGTTAATAGATATTTTGAGCAGTAATACCACTTGTGGGATGACATCCGGCACACACATACAAGCTAGGTAAAGTGCACAGAAAATGGCCTCAAAAACCTGATGGAAGCAGGTTTTATCATGGAACTTGGAGGGGGGGGGGGTCATTTCTTTTACTACTGAGATTTTAGTATTCACTTGATTTTGGGACAAGATGGAATTTAGATCTGAGTGAAGTAAGGCTTCCATTTACGCAGTGATAAGGGAAGAGAAACATGATGGCACAACTGAAATAAAGTTAAAGGGCTTGAGTCAGACAATCATGGTTTTTAAGTCACCTGTAACCAACATGAAACCCAAAACAAATTAAGCACCTCAGTTGTTTGTAGAACTGTTGGGGGTGGGGGGGAGACCACAGAAATAAGGACATGCAGCTGGATAGTGTATGGTTTTGGGGGTTTTCTGTGTTAACCCTTAAGCCCTAATATTTTCCATATATTTCTTATGTTTCTATTTGGGAGAATTTTATTAATCAAACATCAAGATGTTTTATCTGTTTCCTTTGTTGTCATGGTTTGATCAAGTAGTGATATTATAGGGAGAAATAAAGCTTGTTTCAATTGTGGCTTAACGGGCAAATAAAGGTATGCAATTTTGTCTTAAGGACGGTGGATCCTAATACAGAGGTGTTTTTGCAAAGGTTAAGACTATGGGGGAAAAGCAGATCCAGAAAGAAAAATATGGGTAACCACACATTTTTCAGAGATAATTAGGAAACCACAATTCTAGTAAAACCTTTAAAACTCAAAGAATGTATGGCATTTTCTTTCTAAATTTTAGCTCAAATCTCTCTAAAAAAAAAATGCATGGTTATCCCCAATTTTCTTTTTGGATTCTCATAGCCCTTGCTAAGAATTGCTTTTTCCACATAGTCATGGGCCGTGCAAAAATACCTTTGTATTAGTAAACAAATTCTTTAAGAAACCCGAATGTCTTGGACCAGTCCAGAGATGCGCGGAACGTATGCGCAGTAACAAAAAGGGACATGCATGGCCAGAGTCCAGCAGCACCTCCCTACTCCTACTGCCTCTCTCCTCCACCAGGGGGGGATGCTGAACACAGAAATCTTTGGATTTCACTTGATGTGTCACAATACAATGTGAAACTAGAGAACTCTTGGCTAATAGCAGTAACCTTTAACACATGGAACCCTGAATCGCCCGAAACCGCCCTTCTTTAACCACGTCCCTTGTACCACTTGTGACATCATCAGTTTTAACGGTCCCAGACAACTTTGACAACTACCTTGTGCAGGGAGATGAGATCTTTCAAGCCATTGCCCAAATGAGCGCAATTCAGTCAAATAGACCAGAGAAAGATGCAAAAAACCGTGTAACTTCGACCAGAAAATTCCAATGAAAATCTTGTCCCACTACTCACTGGTACTTCCTTCAAAAAATTCACGATACTCGAACGTTTTACAAAATCTTTTCCCACCAAAAGGAAGCCTAGTAAATGCCCCACAAAAGAAAAGAAAGGGGGGCAAAGAAAAGCAAAAGAAGCAGGGAGGAGAGAAAGCAAAAGGTAAAAGAGGAAAGGGCAGCGAAACTTTCTCGAAAACAACTATCTCGAAATTTTGCTTTCTGCGCATGCCTGAACTTTGACAGCTGTAATTTGGCATCAGGAACAAAAGCTAGTCCAGTGCTCGACTTGTAAACAACGTTTTGGACAGTTTGGATTCTTTTTGGCTAGCCAGCAACCTGAAAACGGCTTGACTCGCTTCAAAAGGCATTTTTTGGCATATGTCCAGGAGTCAATGGGTTAACCTTCTTTCTTAAACAAATCCGCTGGAAAAACAAACAAAAGAGCAATACCGTGAATCACCATGTGAAAGAAAATGTAGAGCTTTTTACATAGAATAATCCAAGATAAAATAATCATATGACTTATGACATGACTCGAGCTTTGATTTTGGAAGGACAAGGTGAAGATCAAACGGAAGTGCTTAATTCACTTCCTATTGTTTTAAGGACGAAAATTGATATAAGCATCAATTTCCATGTAATTTGAGGAAAAAATATCGTCAAGGACTTCGAACCCCAAGGAACAGGGTCCAATTTTTAACACGCAACAAATAAAATCTCCAGATATCTAGGGCTAGGTCCCTTGAATTCTGTGAAATAATAAACTTAAGTTAATGCACAAGCTTTAATTCTGAAAACTGCTTTTAAAATAGACTCACCTAACAACTCACAATCGAATTTTACGTCCTTTGTCCTCAATACAAATGTATGTTTGCTGGATTCCTCTGTAAAAACGTCTTTTTGCTTTTGTATAATTTCGCTAGAAAGAGCTGCAGCGTTTTTCTTTAGCACACCTGTAGGATCGAAAGTAAGTCCTCTCCTTAAAACTGTGATATGTGCTATGATGTCCATCAGCTTAGAGTTACTAGTAACCAAGAACGTGAATTGCATCATACAAACACAGCAGTTTAAACAGCCTACCTTCTCTGTCATAAACGCTAATATATGGAATTCCCATAGCCATTGACCAGACAATAAGCTGAGCAAGGTCTACAAAACTGATGTCAGACTCCTGAACCACGAAGCTGATGTGTCGAGGAAGTTTCGCGAGGTCTTTTGAGTCTTGCCTAATCTTTCCATACGTGCACGTTTGTGAACTCACTGTGAAATAACGTCTAATTTGTTGAAATAAAATAGCTATGACTGATTTTAGGTACAATAATAGATGTATAAAACTAAGGAAACATTTGAAGACCCACATCGCGGACAAACAGTTCTAGAAATTTAAGGTTACCGGCGCTCCATGTCCATTTTGAAAAATTTCATTCGAACACCAGTGAAAAGTGACAGCGTGTGAGCATGCGTATGAGTAGGATACCACGTGCAATTTCCGGTTTTCTTTCAGCAATGTGGATTGCGTGACTTTTGGATACTGCAGCTCCTACACAGGTTCACACGCCGAAGCTTAACTTATAAGGAACGAAGAAACAATTGCTACATGTAAGCAAGAAAAATGCTAACAGGTTATTCATTCAAACCTAAAATAGTCTTGAATAGCAAAAGTTTGAACTTAGCTAGAGCGCTCTTTTGTTTCCAGGGGAACGATGGCTCTAGTGCAAGTATTCCCCCTCCATACACAAAAGTTGCAAAGAAAAGAAACATCATTGTAAATGAAGCTGATTTTACTAACATTACCATATTAGTTTTAATGTTTTACAGCTATTTCATTTTTTTATAAAACTGCAGCAAATTGCAACTTTTGAAATTTGGGAGGAGTTTATACAAGGTCAAGTTTTCTTTTTTCTTATTCTTATTAATTTCTACCTTTTTATTGAGAGATATTGCGAAGGAATTAATTTAATTTTGTTCGATTTAATCTAAATAATTACTTACTAACAAGGTAATTTGTTATCGAAACAAAACAACAATAAAGAGATTTTGCAACATGTCACAACCGGATGCTGCTCCTGCAATGCAACAACTTAACAAGTCTAAGCAGTTTTTGCTTTAGTTTAGGCTTCTCGTCACTTTTATTTATCTTCGGGCTCGTAATTTATAAATAATATAATATTATTAAAAGCGGATGGAAGAAATTTGTCGATTGAAATCAGTAAAGCCGGGAATTTCTATAGTGGAATACATTTTGGAAGAAAACAGTTTCTGCTCTCACGATCAATTTTGTTGAATCTATGTATTATCTTTTTTGGGGAAATGGTAAAGAAAATTAGCGAAACGCGCAAGAATTAATGTAATATACAAAAACGATCTTAACACATGGAATAATGAGGAAAAAAAGGATGGAAAATGAAAATCAAATGATTGACAAAACCGGAAGTTGCTCCGAGGGGTCTGGAAAGGAGAGATCAATGTCCGATCACAAGGAGGGAAAGTACGGAATATGGCGCCGTTGTTGAGGACATGTTGTGGGTTTCTTCAGCTACAGTCAGCCTGCAAAGCGGCAAATTCACGCTTGTTTATTAGGTCAGGCTTGAATGTCGGGTCGAATCATCTGTATATATTTCCTATTGTCCAGGTAAGGGAGTTACTAATCAGTTTATATCGTAAAAGAATACGCGTAAGAATGACATTGAACCGGTTAAACTTAAGCTTAAACTTCCAAGTTTTTACTTTTATAAATATCAGGGTAGTTTATTGGTTGTTTAGTCGTCTAAACACAATTGCAAGTAATCGAAGATTTCAAGTGGGGGTAAGAAAAATAGTTCTACACAAAAATTCTGCTTAATCAATTAGGCACAAAAATAGATCTTCTCTCAAGAGTGATCGTCATGTGCGACCTAAGTGCATGATGGGAAATCGGGGCAACATAGCGGAAATTCAACAGTTTGTATGTTAAAACAAAGCTATAAAAACAGTCCTGTTTAAGGTATGTTCCAAACAACTGACATACCGTTGAAACAATGACGTGAATGCCAGGCTGCATATTCTGAGGTCTACACTGAAGATCTTCAGCATGGGTTTCAGTCTCTGGCGTACAATACCTTTATAGAAGACTTCAGTACATGTTTCTTTGGCATTGGATTAACTTGGAATGCACTTAGGCATGAAAAGAATTGTCAACAAATGACAAGACCACCCCCCATCCCCCATGATATTGCAACAGGGATGGAAAGCATGTCAGATTATGGCATAATTTTTGGACAGAGGCATGCTAACTGCCTGGTATTGTGAAGTTCCTGCCTGGAATTCTGAAGTTCCATACACACCTTAAAGGAGCCTCTAAAAACTGCTTATAATTTTATATCTTTGGGACTCTTTTCCTTGAAAACATAACATACAAATACAAATAGGCAAAAGTATAAATTTGGAGATTCTTGCCAGTTATTATTTAGAATTCCATTCTTAGGACAATGGAGTAAAAATCTTCTAGCACTAATTTTTTTCATGAGACTTTTGCTGCAACTAGGTAATGAGTTAAGGGTAGGCAAGGTAAAGTCGCACACGAGCCAAGGAGAGTCACCCGGCCGGAGCTTAACTCAGTTTCTCATCTGTAGCAGGAAGCAACTGAGAGTATGGCTACTCCCCACTGGATGGGATGCTAGTCTGAGGATACAACACAATGGCAGGGACTTGGACTTGAACCACCATCCTTCAGATCTGAATTTCAATACACTAACCACTTCACCACCAACTGAGAAATGCAAAAAAAAAAAAAAACCATTGAGGGTCCCTGACTTCCTTTCTAAGCCAAGATATCTAAAGGACCTCCCCGATTTTTAAAAGTCAGTCTTCCTTACTCAATATGGCCCCAATATGTCTGTTAGTCTAAAAATATTGCAAATGAAGCCCTGGAATGCAACCTTCCATAACAAATTTTGTATGAGTGTGTGTATTAATTAAGCAAATTTATTTGTCTGGTAATATCCCATTTGATAAACCTAATCTGTAAATGCCAGTATTAATTTTGCAAACCCTGACAACCACAAGTTAGCAGGATTGGATGTCACATCAAAAGGAAAGCAAAAGGAAAAATTTTAAACTTACTACACTGTTTGTTATCAAGGTTTCCAGTGGAGAATTGGAAAAGAAATTAATGATCCAAAAAAGTGGGGGTCGCCGACCATTTAAGACAGTAAACTGCAGGCAAATTTAATGCAAGGGCTGCCAGCCAATGAAAGGGCGATGTCGCAGATCTTACAAGGTCTTCTCTGATTTGCTGAGAAAACAATACACCAAACAACAAAACAATGGACCCTAGCCCCGAAAACAATAGAGCTGCGTGATACCAAGTTCCAATGAAATTAGAGGTTGTTAAGAGCTGCGGGGCTACTCCAATGAAAGTTCACACCTTATTGATTTAATTAATATACAGACGAGAAAGTTGGAATTACCATTTAGATCATATTAACAGCACCATAGAAAAAGAACTGCTTATTACTTTTAAATTGAATAATATAAGAATATGATGTACACATTCTTAGGGATTAAACTTAACTTCAGAATACATAGCTGCTTTTCCAGGACTGGTGTACTCCCAAGCTGGCTGGGCAGCTTGTCAGTCACCAGCAAGTTGCAGAGCGATTGAGCCACTTGTTCTATAATGAACCGAGTTGTCTGACGGACTGTTGAGCAACCAAAAAATTACATGCCTTGTCTATAAAGCACAAAGTCAACAGACATGCCACCAAGCCTCCAGCCCTTCCTCATTCACCAAAGTCCTCAGCAGACTGACTTGTAAGCTGATGAGCTTCTAAGATTTATTCCTTCAAGACTTAATTTTTTTTTAATTTCTGTCTATACTTGCTTTGCTGACAGGCCACCACGCCACTTCAGAAATCAGCTTTGATAGCAACCCTGTAATCTATAGTTGCTTTGGAATTTTATTGTCAGCTTAGAAGCTACTCTGCCATTAAGAGTAACAACGTACAATTCTTTTTTTTTCTGTAGAGGACATGTGGACATCATGTGAGACATAACACGGCAGCTGTAACAAGGATATTACAATCCATGAGCAGTAGATTTGCTTCTTGTCAGGTGTGGTTGGTCACAGTAATCATTCTTTGTGTTTTGCAATGAACAGATCTTAAGAAGGATCTTACCAGTATCCTAGGTTAAGATTCTATAGGATCCTATTAGGATCTTGTCAAGGTCTATTGTAGAATTCCTGGGGTATCATGATTAAACATCCTTTCTAATTGAAGGGTTGAATGTGAAAGAGTGTATCAACCTTGTTCTTAGGGTCTCTTTTCTCCAATGGAATAAGGTTGGGGGTGTAATTATTAAGATTTCAATACTTTAAAAAACAAGAAAAGCCCAATCATACCTCACTCAATCCCCCAGGGTAAAAAAGAATATTAGCAACACTCAAGACACAGTCCCATGCGATGTCAAGCAGACAATAAGAGTGAGAGTTTGTTTGGCCGAGCAAAAACTGGGAGTCTGGGCGAGTTGCTAGTGAAAAACAAGAAAGCCCTTGGGCCATTGAACCCGGCCCTCATACCTACCTTCCCCCCCTCCCCCCCCCCCCCCCCAGTTTTAAAAAAATATTAGTGTCACTCAAGACACAATTTCATGCAATGTAAACCAGAAATTAAGGGTGAGAAATTGTCTGGCCAAGTGAAAACTAAAAGTTCAGCCCTGGCTGGTTGCTTATTAAAAAAAAGAAAAAATTGGGTCTTACTAGAATCAGTCATCACAGGTATTACTAGACTTGGTCGTCACCATATTGGCGAAGGCCAGCTAATTAAAACAGAAAGCTCTCCAAACAGTGAAACTTGCCCAATTTTGCATGCCGTATGAGTTTTGTGATTTAAACACATGACAGTGTTTTCAGCACACAAAATCCACAGCGCATGTAAATTCTTTCCCAAAGGTGCTACATATGATCCCTTTGCAGTATACACTAACTTCAATTTTATGCTTAAAAACCAAGTTTAGTCTAGGATACAGAGAAGTCAAGATGTGTGATAATTAAAATAACAAAGTGTGATTAGACAGAAAGATATCAAGAAGTTGTAACATTATAAACATAGTATACCAGGAAGGCTGTGTACTTTAACCAACAATGGCTCATAGTACCACTAGTTAGG
The DNA here is from genome assembly GCA_964017195.1 of Siderastrea radians. Taxonomy (NCBI): domain Eukaryota; kingdom Metazoa; phylum Cnidaria; class Anthozoa; order Scleractinia; family Rhizangiidae; genus Siderastrea; species Siderastrea radians. The sequence goes on from OZ024888.1 coordinate 52,885,147, forward strand.
GTAATTTATGTTTTGTTCTTATCTACATGTATAGCCAGGGCTCTTTGTGGCCAAGCGACAACAACATGGAGGTGGGAATGTAACAAGTTTGAAGGGTATATCTTCTGTGAGTGGCTTGACAATAATCAGGAGGATGTTAAGACATGTCTGGCCTAAAGACAGACCTGATCTCAAGAGACGGGTGGTTGCTGCAGTTGTGCTACTCATTGGAGCTAAGGTGAAACAATCTTTTTGATTTTGAGCATTAAAGGTTTCCAGGTTTCCATGTTGAGATGCTGAGAGTTTCTGACCAAGTAAATATGTTTTAAAGTCTCGTGACCATTCTCACTGAGTCACTTCCTCTGGTTTCTGTTGCTCAAAGTGACTATGAGTTGAACTAGTCTTCTAGCTTGCCAGAAGTAGTTAGAGGCTGAGAAATGTGCATTGCATGAAGTCACATAATTTGTACATAAGTTTGAATACAACAAGTTTTGTTTAACAATTTGCCAGTCTGGGTGGATCTATTCTTGAAAAGTAAAATAGGCAGAGAGAAGGTTCAAACGTCAGGTTGCAAACTGGCAAGGCACTTAATTGAGCCAGTTGAAACTAGCTTTCTCAATTGACCTAGCCTCCAAGGACTTGATAGTCGATTGGAAGAGTTACTAGCAAAATGGCCAAGGCCATGGTTTCAAATCCCATTTGCCATCTCTTTCTATTTGTTTTGGCTTTTCCCTAGCATTACAGTGAGGCTGCCAGATTTGTTGGTCCTCCCACGTGCCTTTTGACGAGAACATCAATGAATGTAGATCGGGATCATGAACCTCGTGTCCACTGTGTCATTTGAATCACAACTCTGAGGATAACATTCAGTTTCTTTAATAGTCAAAATAACTTTCTGTTTGCAGCTGTTGAACGTACAGGTTCCATTCTTGTTTAAGTATGCTGTTGATTACCTAAACAACTTGGACTCCACTGCTCTTGTTCAGACAGCAGGTGGAACGGTCATCACTGCACTGACAGCAATTCTCTTGGGTTGTAAGTACTAGTACACAAAGTACGCCTCACTCAGTCTATTTTATTTCCTTTCACTTTGACCTTTTAGAAAATAAAAATAAAGTGCAGTTACCTGCAGTCCTATAGTGAATGGTATGCCCTGAAAACAGAGACCCTCAGGCATTCACCCAGTCCATACTAAGCTCTATGTCCAATAATAATATAGTACAACTCAAATCTTGCATGCTCTCATTGGTCGAAATCGATCATGTTACATGATAGTGTCTCTCCTCAGCGGGCGCCTATCAGTGCATAGTACCCTTTTTTGGCAATTTTCACTCAAAATGTAGTGTTGTACAATAAAAACAATCGAGTCCTTCTGTCTCAGGCCATAATGTCTGATAGGTTCCCTCGGAAATTTGATGCTCAAACTTCATTTAAGCCCTCGAACTACGTTCTCGGGTTAATATTTGTTGTGAACATCAAATTTCCTCCGGCAACCTATCACACGATAATGCCTTTGAAAGAAGAACTCTATTGTTTAATTAGTGCGAAATTTGGGATCAAATGTCTTGTGGTAAGGTCTATCCTTCAACAAAATCAATAAATTTCGACTCAAAATAGTGACCAGTGGTGATAGTGATGTTACAATGGTGGTAATGGTGACATGATGACAACAACGATGATGACAATAATAATGATGATAATTACCATGACAATTACAACAATGATGATGGAGCCTATGGTGTCCTCCTTTCCTATGTCTACAGTTTTGCACTTACCCCTTTCACTCCCAAGAGTGCCTAACATCAAAATTCAAGACGAATCCCAAATTTCATTTTGTAAAATACTTGAATATGAATAGTACCTGGTGAAAGTACTGTTAACAAGGTTTCATTTGAATGGTCACACCATAGGATTTCATCCACAGAGACAAAAGTTAGAACCACCTTAAATATCTCCATTACTGGCTCTGGGAGTGAAAGGGTTACATATCATTGGACTGGCCAAGACATCACGATTTGAACGGACAACACCAAAAAAAGCTGGCCAGCTCCATCAACACTTTATGCTTTACTTATCCTAAGATAATCCTTTATTTGTTTTATTTGTCCCGTTTGTGTATGAATGGAGTTTAGATGGAGCAGCACGCACAAGTGCCTCTCTTTTCAATGAATTAAGGAATGCAGTCTTTGCCAAAGTCGCCCAAGGGTCTATTCGCTCTGTGGCACGGAGAACATTCCTACATCTCCATAATCTGGATCTGAGCTTTCATCTAAAAAGGCAAACAGGTGCTTTGTCCAGAGCCATTGATAGAGGAACAAGGTACTAGGCTAACCTGTTATCCTATTCACATAGTACTGTACTAATAATATGAAAGGTGTGTACAGAAATCTCACGTTACTTGTCTAGCTAGTCATTAAGTATACACACTCCTGGGACTGTAATAAGTACCAACATAGGGAACTGCAACACTCGGGGGGTGGGGGGAGCTCAGGATATTTGGACAGCAACCAGAAGGTGAATGTTCAGTCCTTTTTGATGCGTGACAATATATAATAGTCTTTTATTTATTTGTTTTTTATTAAGTACAGCAGTTATTGAAGGACTGCAGACAAATAATGTTCCAAGTACTTTTGGGTGCCCAAAATTGGCCACTCAAACTTAATTTTTTGGTGTTTTGGGGGGGACTGAAGAGTCACTTAGGACATTTTTGCCTGTAGCCTTTTAATTCCCGATCTGAGCAGTAACTTAAACATGTACACTCTAGGAAAACTAAACAAGCAATGAAACACTAAACCACAATGACCTGATACTACACCAAAGGAGACACAAGTTGTCCCTTTGAGCACTTGCTTGCTCAAAGGGGGTAAATTGTTTTTATTATGTTATAGACAAACCCTGGGCTATGAGTCAGAATATTTGCTTTTAACCAAGGCAATTGAAATCAGTTGAAAAAAAGCACTTTTTCCCACCATGGGCAATTTAGGCCTTCACCAGAGGCAGGGCTCAAGACTAACGGTAGCCAACGAGTCACAGACTAGTAGAAATTCCGTTTTGGCTAGTAAGTTTTGTTCTTTCACTAGCCATTTTGGCTAGTGAAAATTTCAAAGCACTAAATGACCGGAATGGAAACCAAACTAAATATTGCTTCTGATGATCGGATCCCAGAAACAAATTGAGTGAGCAGAAACTAAACTTATTCCGTAGAAGGATATCATAATGTTCGTATGATACTTGTTTTGTCCTCGCAACGTTTTCCCTACTTATTCTTTTCTCGGATGGCAACGTTTTCTCCGTCATTTCTAGGTTCGAACGAAATTAGCCGTCTTCAGAACGTTTCACTATACGTTTCCTTGAAAGGTCCATTAGTGCGTTCATATGATATTTGTCTATACGTTAGTAGGTTCACACAATTGTTTAGTCTTTTGTTATCGACTTTTTCCATTAATTGCTACGTTCGTACAGTAGTTTCTCTTCCAGCGTTTCCCTCTACGTAACGTTTTCACAACGTTTCTCCGTACGTAAGTGGGTTGGTCGATTTTTTAGTCTAGCCTTCTCAACGTTTCTTTGTATGTTAGCACGTTCACACGACATTGTTGTGCTCTTCCTAAGGTTTTTAGTGTGTTAGTACATTCGTACGATAAGTCGACACTGCTTAGCGTTTCTCTGTACATTAGTGTGTTCATACGGTATTAGTCTTGTCTTCTCGACGTTTATCCATACGTTAGTGCAATTTTAGTTGTCTCATTTACGTTTCTGTGTAATTTATTGTCCCACTGTAATAGTTCAGTTTGTCCGTTTGGCATTCTTCCGTACGTCACACACGTTCTTACGGAATTAGTTTTGTCTGATAACGTTTCCCCGTAAGTTAGTAGTGGCGTATTTTATTAGCCTCTGTATCTTGGTACGTTGGCAGTGTTTGTCCCCACCGTAGTGCATTTGCAACCAACGTGTTTAATATGACTGCTCAACATTTCATTGTACCTTAGTAAGTTCGAACCTTATTAGTTTTTCCTGCTCAATGTTTCTCTGCACTTAAATACGCGCTTATAATTCACTAGTCTTCTCTTGCAGACGTTTTTCCGTACGTGAGTTAAGTGCTGTATCAGTCGTGTTTTTGATGTTTCTCCGTACCTTACAATGTTCGTATAATGTTAGTCTTGTCTTCCCAACGTTTCTCCGTACAATGACATGCTCATATAAATTGAACTCTTCGAGTTGTTCATCATGATCTGACCGAAACGGAAAACAGAGGCGTGAACTACATCGCGCCTGGGAATTTGCCTGAAGGCACATAGTACTTTGTATTCCACATGTGAGGATCTTTAACCATTGGAAAGAATAGTCAACATTCAAGTTCTTCACTCTTGAGATTACATAGAGGCATGTTTACAGTACTTAACTCGGCTAATAATTAGACATAATTTATTGAACACAGTTTGAGATTATGCAAAAAAGTCTGGCTAGTGAACATTTATTTTGGCTAGTGAAATCAAACCTCTCACTAGCCACTACTAAGCCGAAAAGTTAGTCTCGAGCCCTCAGAAGGATATGAATTGCTAAATAAATGTAGTAGTTAGGAACCAGTCAGAACAAAAGTGTGATGTCATCTCCCATGATTTCGTTTAGCCAATAAGATGTTAGTCTTACCATGTGGCATTGTGCTCGCATTGGAAGAAATTTTGAAACGAAACCCTGTTATGGATTGTAGCTAGATTCATCTTTAACTGAGCATTAAACAACTTTGTATCTTCTGGAAATTGACCAGTGATCACTACAAAAAGGTTCTCATATCCAGGACAGCAGAAACTTTATTGTGTGGTTCCAAAAAATATCCATACCCCCACCACAGAGGGTCATTGGAAATTCCAAGGAGGAGGAGGGTCTTAAAGGCCAAAATTTTGAAAGAACAGTATAAGCCTAAACTGGGACTTCCAGAGGGGTGGGGGGGGGGGGTCAACCAAAAACTCTCCATGAGGGGAGTATCATATGGATATTTTCTGGAACAACACATTGTCGTTTATATGATATTGCAAACTTGTGTTTGTTCATTTGTTTGTTTGTTTGTTTGTTTTCAGGGGCATTAACTTCATTTTGAGTGCACTGGTGTTTAACATATTCCCTACAATCTTTGAAGTTTTTCTTGTATCTGGTATACTGGTGAGTTTCTAAACTTGAATGTTGCACTTTTGAGAATAGAGACGCGATGTAGTCACACATGAGCCGTGCCCACTCATTCAACTGGCACTTGACTCCAGTCTCTGCAGCATGAAGCAACTAAAAGTATTACTACACCCCCTGAATGGGATGTGAGACCACCAGAGTGAAAAGAGACAATGCAGAGTAAAGGTTCTTGTCTGAATAGGAACATGACATGATACCAAGGCTTTAGCCAGAGGGGTGTGCCTAGGCACCCACTTTTTGAAGAAATTCAAGGAAAATTCAGTTAATCTCTGATAATTGTTATGGGAAAACATGTCTCCTGGATGCCCTCAATGTCTGGCTAAAAGCCCACATGATACAGAGGCCAGCCTCGACCCCTCGAATTTTCTGATCCTCTTATTGAAAGTCCAGCTAAATGCCCCGTGCAATGACAGTCTAACTACAACACTGCTGTGCCTCCACAAAATGCCTTTGAGAGTGTCATTGAGGAACCCTTGACCTTAATAAATGTCAAATCAGCCCTGCACAGTATTGCTAGGGATTCTCATGTTCTCTCATGTTATTTGTTACAGTGGAAATCGTTCAGTAACATGCTTATATGACAGCAAGCACTTTAGGCATGGTTGTTTCAGAGTCCAGCTGGCTTGTCATGCACCATCTTACCCTTACTGAGCAGTGTTGGATGGTCAAATTGTTACGAAACCTGCTTAAAGATTTTGACGTATTTTACAGGAAAAATCTTTCTTTGGTTTTTTACCTACCTTTTTAACTTAAAGCTCAAAAACCATTTGCAGGCGTACCGCTGTGGAAAAGAGTTTGCATTCCTCACATTGGCCTGTATTGGAACTTATGCAGCATTTACTCTCTCAATTACGCAGTGGAGGTAAAATAATTAATCTTGATAAACGTCCTTAGACTTTAACTGTCCCTATACTATTCACTCTCAGTACCCTGTACTTCTTTCAATTTTCAGTCTTAGCTATCAATTTCCTAATCTCCTAAACTTCCCTTGTTTCTATTATTATTATTATTATTATTATTATTATTATTATTATTATTATTATTATTATTATTATTATTATTATTATTATTATTATTTAATGTCAAGAGTAATAATGAGTCTTCTTTCTTTGGAGCGGTTTTCAATTGAGTGTCAAAAGTTATTTGCATTTTGTTTGGTTTTGCTTTACTCTGCTCTGTGATTGGCTAAAAAACCGCGCCATTTTTAAAACCAATTGTGACTTGCTCATACACCTTTTCCTGCGCTTGACGCTAGTCACATGTATTTCCTTTGAGTTCTGATTAGTTGATTGTGTTGTTTGTGTCTGTCGTGATTGGTCAGAGTAATTACATGTACTTTAGTTTTGGTTTTACGACACTCAGTTGAAAACCGCTCTGTTACTGTGGGTAAAACATACTTGGTAAGGTAAGCCCAGTTGTAATAGTAAGCCCCCTGATAGAAAAAACCCGGCAATTAGGAACCAGAGTTGACAATAGATGACGAAGTTTAAATTCCTTGAAAACGTACAAGAAGTGATAACAATTAAAATCTTCAAGTTGAGAGTCAACAAGCGTTAAGGGTACAAGATGGCGGTTTACCTTCAAAAGTTGATGAAAGTTTAGACTTCCTGACAGCTAGCACGCAACAGTTGACAAAGGGCAAGAGTTGATGACGTTACACGCTTCGAGAGTCAACAAGATTTGGCGACATTTAACTCCTTGAGAGAAGATAAAAGAATTGATGGCAGCTTGCACTCTTACTGTTAACGAGGGTACAAGAGTTGCGGGTTAGCACTAAATGTTTGCGGAAGTTTATTTTTGCGGATTGGCGATTTTTTGTGTTTTATGGGGACTAATTTTTGCGATTGGGAGAAACTGGTTTTTCTTGCTGGGAATTAATTTTTGCGATTTTCAGGAAGTCGCCTTCCATCTGGAATTATAACGTTGTCGTTTTTTGAGTACAAACAATCGACTACAGGTGAAAAACATGCAGTTAATCAATGGAGTACCTTCAGACGATCCTTTTCTTTAAAGTTTTTAACTGTCAAACACATGTACTTGTAGTGCGCCAACTCAGGAGCTCCTTGCCAACTGCAATTTCATCGTTTTACTTCTGAATGTTTTGTTCTAATTTTGTTTTGTTTCTGAACGAAAGAGACGTTTGAAGTGAATGGGCACCAACATGACTTTACCTTACATGTAAAAGGCAGTGTTTGTATATAATTTCGTTTGTGGAGTAAATGTTTTCGGAGAAAATGTTTGCTGGAGATTTTTTTCGCTGGAACTTTTTTTGCGGATCGTGAAAAAACCGCCAAAATTAGAACCTGCAAAAATTGATTGCCACACGGTATACCGTCAACTCTTAGCCTTAGCATCTGTTGGGGGTTAAAACTGGTGTTGAAATGATAGTCGATCTATCATTTCATCCACATATTATAAGAAATAGTAAGCAGTCAAGTGTTAAAACAGAACTGTTTGATTTTGGCTCCTAAGTCGCTGATCTTTGATGAAAACTGAGACAAACAGCTCGTTAGCTGAAAACTGTAATTTTTCAGCTTTCTTTGAAAAATAATGTGGTATTGTTTTACTTTGACATGATTTAGCATATTCAGTTTCTACTGTTCACTGTAGGACCAAGTTTCGTGTGCAGATGAACAAAGCTGATAATGAGGCAGGATCTCAAGCCATTGACTCTCTCATAAATTATGAGACAGTAAAGGTACAATGATTCTTTTACACCCGTCATCAAACCTTGTGTTTAAACTTCTGTGTCTGTGGATAAAATCCTTAAGTGTGGCCATTCAAGTGAAAGCTGCTAAGCAGTGTTTTCCTGTGGTACTTTTTATAATGCTGTGCAAAGTGGTTCTACGTTTTTCATCTGAAATCCTGTAGTGTGACTATTCAAATGAAAGCTCCTGAGCAGTACTTTCCTGTGGTGCTGTTTACTATGCTGTACAAGTTGTTTCTTCCTTTGAGTCTGTGCATGAAATTCGAGAGTATAAGGAGGGCTTCATCGCTGTTTTCTTACCGTGCAGTTTTCTATCTCTCGGGGTTTGTGCAGAGTCTGGAATTCTTAAAGAAGTATGCAAATCTGCAAACTAGTTTTCCAGACCAGGAAAAAGTATGGAATATTATCCAAGCTTCTTAGTCGCTAAATCTTACGTCAATTTTCCAGGTTTTGCAATCTTGTTAGGATAGATAAGAGATTGCAGTCCAGTTTTTACCTATTTCTTGACAGTTTGAGTCTGGAAAAAAAAACGAAAAATGGTTTAGAAAAAAGTATGGAAAAACTGTTGAATTTTGTATTAGAAATTTTGTACGAACGCTAAATCTCTGTTAAAGGCGATTTGAGTGACTTTTATTGACGAACACCAATCAGTTCTAATTTGCATTTTCATTTTGTATCGTTGGATTTTCCCCCTTTCTTTAATGGTAATAATACAGTTTCCAGAAAATCACACGAAAACGGCAGATGAATATTTTGTTGTTGTAACTGAATAGAAGAGAGCACATTGAAAAAAAACATCTGTTTGAGTGATATTTGCCATAACACCGCTGTAATGTTACCTAATAAATTGTCGTTTTTCCTTTTTCAGTATTTTAACAATGAGGATTATGAGGCTAAGCGATATGACAAGCTCTTAGCTGATTACGAGAAGGCATCGCTCAAAACAACGACAAGCTTAGCCCTGCTCAACTGGGGTCAGAACTTTATCTTAAGTGCTTCATTGAGTGCGATCATGGTTCTAGCCAGCAAACAGATTTTACAAGGTACGTTGAATAATATCCCAATCCTTCATGTACGAAAATCCCTACAGTTTTAAAGAAAAACGACCATACTATTAAAGGGGCAGTGTCGTGGTGATTGTCCGTTTTTAGTGATAAATGTATGTCCAAGTATCTTGCTCGTACATAAATTACTTGTTGTCCGCCAATGGAACGATATCAAGTCAATTTTCTAAGAAAGAACATTCTGCAATCATTGTTTCAGCGATTTTATGAAAAACAGAGGGGGAATAACTTGAATAAGGCAGCTCGACCTTTACAAGTTGGAATTCATTTTCAACCTGGCCAACCGTATTCAGAAACATTATTTTGCGTTTCCTGTGCACTACAATACATTTGACTATAGATAACTCGATCCTTCAAGGGAAATCAAAAAAGGTTCGAGTTATCGGGAGTTCGAGTTATCGAGGGGAAAAATCATTTACTTCGAGTTAACGGGAGGTTCGAGTTACCGCGAGTCAACTGTAGTCATTTTAACAAAACCGGATCGTTGATGCTAGGGTTCAACTGATGCAAGTGTCTCTTTTGGATTTTCAAAATGATGCTGAAATAGATGACACAGTTCCTTCTCAAACTCATTAATTATTCATATTGTTATCAGCCTACCAGAACGGCCCATTCTGGTCAGGTGGATGAGTTTAGAAACCCAATGAAAAACGAGTTGAAAACCACACGCGTTTAGAAACGATTTCAAACCCGTGTGTAAATTGTTTCTTAATCTGCATATTCAAAAGGCAAGACGAAAACATGGACATCAACAAATTTATTTATTCACACAATATGAGAGCAAATTATGACAATGAAAGCAACACTACTGCACCTTTTGTCTGATGCATCGAGGAGATTGAAATCCAAGTTTGCATTCTTTTCCTCCATGAATCGACGTATTCCGCACACAATCTGATATATGGTTCTGGGTGGGTATCTTTCCTTTGATGGTTTAGCAACTTCTTGGATAAACTTTGCCAGCCAATAATTGAGGCTTAAAGCATCCATTTCAAGCAACGGAAATTCCAAGGACTGAACTTTGTGCAGATCGTAATTTTTAAATAGACCGCCTGGTTCCAACGTTGCTACTTTAGGAACTCGGACTTTTTGCCATTGTTCAAAAATTCCAACCGCCCATTTGTTTTTATATTGGGTAGACTTCGGAATAGCGCTGGCCACACACTTTTCTTCTTGTTCAAAAGTTTTGGCAGCTCTAAATCTGTACTCTGCCATTTCTGCCATTTGGCTTGTGAATTCAAAGCAACGTGTTTGCTTCGAACTGACAAACAACAAGACTGAAAAACGTTGCATTAAATGCAAGAATAATTTCACACACTAGCACGTCGGCGACGGGATCTCAATCAACGCCTCAAAGCGTTGATTACGATCCACAAATAGAATATTTGAATCGAGAAAACTCATTAAAATGATAAGTGCTTCTAATTTTTTTTGTTGGAGAAGTAATTACAAAAACTCGTGCTTCGGGTTTCATCAGGTTTCCAAACACTCGAAAACAATAAAACCACTCGGCCTGCGGCCTCGTGGTTTCAAATGTTTTCTCGTGTTTGGAAACCTGATGAAACCCTCGCACTCGTTTTTGAAATAGTACTTCAAAAAGAGAAAGATACACAAATGGCAGGACTTAACCTCTCTGGGCTCTCATCGTCACAAATGAGAATTAAGCTAACCCAGGATTAGTGTCAATTTGTAATCCAGTCTTAGAGCCAAACGATGGGCATTTCTCTAAATTTTTTTTGACCCATGTTTCTACTCTGGTTGCTTTCAAACGGTGAGTTACCCTGCGAGCAGAGGCCCTTCGATCATCGAGGGGCCTCTGCTCGCAGGGTAACGGTGAGTTAAAATTAGCTTTGACAACTCTTTTTATTGAGAGAAATGGGAATCTTGGTGAACTTTTAACCCGGGATAGCGTTAACAGGCTTTCGAACAACCGGGCCCAGGTCTCTCTATCTGCTGCCCGAGGTTGGGTCAATGAAAGACCCATCCGACCAGTCCTTGTTGTCGTCAGATTACCCTCTCTTAAACATCTACCAAACGCTTTACCTCGTAGAAGCTTCACCGTCTCCTAAGTTGTAGGAGAATAAATAGCTTGGGATCCTGCAAGCTTGAACAGCTGTATTAACCCCACTGTATCAATCAATCAATCAATCAATCAATCCTTTATTAACGTGGTCAGCACGCTTAGCTAAAAAGCTAGTTTACAGGTGCGCCACGAAATAAAAATACAAAATAGAGAAATAAAACTTCTTGGAAGTGTATAGATAAGTTAAGCTAAATTAAGAATAACTACTGTATTAAGTCCAAAACGTTTCAGTTCCTTCAAAGGTTGACGCAAAACCTCAGTAATATGTGGAGGACGACGGTTGACACAAATTGGTCTATTAAATTGGGACCATTGTAGCCTGCAGGGTGCCCAAGCGCGTTTAATCCTTTAAGCCCCAATGGTGACAAGCATCTAATTTCTCCTTACAATATCATTAGTTGATCAAACATACAGGTCACGAGAATAAAGGAAATGATCACCAAACATGACATGTGAAATTGTGAATCTATGAAACTCATATATTTGAACTGCGGAATGGAGAAATAAGTTTAAAGAAGATCCTCGCAGTTATTAACGCAACTTATGCAGTTGCGAAAAGAAAGCCTGAAAAATCAGGCTTGCCGAGATTCGAACCCTGACCTCCGCGATACCGGTGCAGCGCTCTAACCAATTGAGCTAACAAGCCAACTGGGAGCTGGTCATTAAATTGGTTCGTAATATACCCGGGAAAGATGAAAGATGAAATTGTGAATATATGAAACTCATATATTTGAACTGCGGAATGGAGAAATAAGTTTAAAGAAGATCCTCGCAGTTATTAACGCAACTTATGCAGTTGCGAAAAGAAAGCCTGAAAAATCAGGCTTGCCGAGATTCGAACCCTGACCTCCGCGATACCGGTGCAGCGCTCTAACCAATTGAGCTAACAAGCCAACTGGGAGCTGGTCATTAAATTGGTTCGTAATATACCCGGGAAAGATGAAAGATGAAATTGTGAATATATGAAACTCATATATTTGAACTGCGGAATGGAGAAATAAGTTTAAAGAAGATCCTCGCAGTTATTAACGCAACTTATGCAGTTGCGAAAAGAAAGCCTGAAAAAATCAGGCTTGTCGGGATTCGAACCCTGACCTCTGCGATACCGGTGCAGCGCTCTAACCAAATGAATTGAGCTATCAAGCCAACTGGGAGCTGGTCATTAAATTGGTTCGTAATATACCCGGGAAAGATGAAGATGAAATTATGAATATATGAAACTCATATATTTGAACTGCGGAACGGAGAAATAAGTTTAAAGAAGATCCTCGCAGTTATTAACGCAACTTATGCAGTTGCGAAAAGAAAGCCTGAAAAAATCAGGCTTGCCGAGATTCGAACCCTGACCTCCGCGATACCGGTGCAGCGCTCTAACCAATTGAGCTAACAAGCCAACTGGGAGCTGGTCATTAAATTGGTTCGTAATATACCCGGGAAAGATGAAAGATGAAATTGTGAATATATGAAACTCATATATTTGAATTGCGGAATGGAGAAATAAGTTTAAAGAAGATCCTCGCAGTTATTAACGCAACTTATGCAGTTGCGAAAAGAAAGCCTGAAAAAATCAGGCTTGTCGGGATTCGAACCCTGACCTCTGCGATACCGGTGCAGCGCTCTAACAAATTGAGCTGTCAAGCCAACTGGCAGCTGGTCAAGCCAACTGGGAGCTGCACCGGTATCGCAGAGGTCAGGGTTGGAATCCCGGCAAGCCTGATTTTTTCAGGCTTTCTTTTCGCAACTGCATAAGTTGCGTTAATAACTGCGAGGATCTTCTTTAAACTTAAACATGAAATGTCTTGATGTTTGTGCAAATTCTCTTACTAGTACCATAAGAAATGTATGGAGAACACTAAGGAGAATATGCATGTTGATATTGGGGCTTAAAGGGTCAACATGTACAATTCAACAGTGTTGAACCCGTTTGGTTGAGCCCTAAGAAAGGTTTAAATCAGTTTTCTTCACTAATTTTCTGTGTTTGTTTGCCCGAAGGTACCATGACCGTGGGTGACCTGGTAATGGTAAATGGCCTGCTATTCCAGCTCTCTATACCGCTGAATTTCTTGGGGTCTGTCTACCGTGACATCAGACAGTCACTAGTGGATATGCAAACGCTTTTCGATCTGCACAAGGTGTCTTCTAACATCAAGGTACACTACAAAGAGACGGTTTATAAATCACGGTTTGCTGTGAACGTCTAAAATTGAACCCTTTTGAAATAAACTAAACAGCTTATCCTCTTCCCCTCCCTTGCCCACTGCACCTCCCCTGAGGTGCACAGCTTTAGTGTAGACGTAGAAATGATCGTTTGCCGTAGACCTCTGGAAGAAAACCTCCTGAAGTAACCCCTTCGCCCCCCTAAAGTAACCACTTCGCCCCCCTAAAGTAACCACTTCGCCCCCCTAAAGTAACCACTTCGCCCTCCGAGGGTGTCCTCATCCATCAAAGTACGCGAAATTATTGTAATTTTTGAGAATGATGATCAGGCTTAAATGTCTGCATAAATCATTCCCTCCCCCCCCCCTCCCCCGCTTCCTCTCCCAACATATTTGTACAAGTGGAGAGAACCTCTGATAACATAAGACCCAAACAATTATCTCAACATATCTAATTAAGTCTGTCTTGAAGGGAGCATGATGTCATTTTCTTCTCAGAATTACCACCTCGTTTTCTTTGTATAAAATACTGATTACAATAACGCACTCCAGTCTCTCAGTGGCTTCATAGCTATGTAAACACGGGTATGTCGTTACATCACATGATAAATAAAATCAGTTCTTACCAAATTAGTTCTTATAAAACCTGACGCAAACACTTGAGGGTCTTTTGGTTCACATAAAGGTTCGAATTCTTCCCAACTTGCATTGCTACACGATTTTTTTTAATGCTAAATGCATTTGAAAATGCAGACTGTCAATCCGATTTCATTGAACAACCAAGGGTGATAAACCTCCAAATTCTCGGAACCCTCACTGAGAGAATTGCGTTGTAGGCAGTGAAGGGAATTGCTGATTCGAGCTTGGATTTGAAGATTTAACGGCTACAGAACGTTTTATGCATGCAGTAGTCACAAATCTGTAATTTGGACAATACATTGATGAATTTTCTTAAATCTTTTTTATAGGTGAAGCCTGGTGCATTTCCTCTCGTTTTAAAACCTGGTGATCAAAGGTCGCACGTCATATTTGATAATGTCGTGTTCAGCTATCTGCCGGGACAGAATATACTCAACGGCCTGACCTTCTCAGTTCCTGCCGGCAAGAAGATTGCTATTGTAGGAGGCAGTGGGTCGGGGTATGTTGAAAGCACCGTCGCCCAGCAATAACAACAACACTTTATTACTTTAAAAACTTGGGGACGATTGTATAAACAAAGTTTAGATAGGGTTTAAGAAACTCACTCAGCCTCGTCGCCTCCGGTGAGGCATAAGGCCACAACTAACTCCCGCCATCCATCCCGGTCTTTTTTCATCTTGCCAGCTTCGTCCCATGTAATACCCATCTCTCCACGCTCAGTTTCCACTGTTTTCCGCCATTTTGTTGTAGGCCTTCCCGTCTTTCTTTTCCCTGGTGGCGTCCATCTTGGGGCTCTGTGCGGTATGCGTTAAGCCATGGTCTAAACCAATTTTTTAGCAAGATCAGAGCGATCAGCACAATTTGTTAGCCTCTGAATATACATGGCTTTTTGTAGTCTGTGGATCGTCCAAGTTGTTATAATCTACATGTAGACAAGACTGCATTCACTGTAGAGCATTTTCAGCAGTGAGACACCATTCACTAGGATACGTGAATTTTAGTCCGTTTTGCCGTTTGTTGTCTTTTTCAGAAAATCCACCGTAGTACGCTTGCTGTTTCGTTTTTATGATCCCGACGATGGACGCATTCTTGTAGCAGGCCATGATATTCAAGATCTCACAATTGATTCTTTACGAAAAGCAATAGGCGTTGTACCACAGGTAATCGCTACTTCGTTAACATTAAGGTACGCAAATGACCTTATTTTTTCCAAAAACAGCCTCTTTTATGGAGGCTTCTGTGTAGATGAAAATGACCAAAATGCCAATATACCAAAAGTGTTACAATGATGACGCTATTAAGAACTACGACGCCAAGTGTTATGTGAAAGAATGTAAATACAAATTAGTTAAGTTTCAAGGGGGGGGGGGGGGGTAGACACGGGGAGAACGTACTGCCTTTACAGTAGTGTAAATATTTGAGGGCGACATCTCATGTCACGATGGTCATCGATTTGTACTTACGAAGCTTTAAGTTGTTGTCATGAGCGCTTCGTGTTAATTTTTTTTCTTTACGTAAACTACTTGGTGAAGGGCGGTCGTGCACTCAATTTTATTTTTGTCTTAGTAAAGTCCTTTTACCTTGGCAAAAAGTGTAACCGTAACTGGTTACCTTAAATAGCCCCTACAAAGGTGCTGTATGGCCCTGATTACTAACAAGTGCTCTTTGCCGCGCAGGACACTGTGCTTTTTCACAATGATGTGTTCTACAACATTAACTACGGACGCATTGATGCGACACCCGCCGAAGTTTATGAGGCAGCAAAGATGGCAGAGATTCATGAGGCGGTACAGCGCATGCCCAAAAGATACAACACTCAGGTTGGGGAGCGAGGTTTAAAGCTGTCTGGGGGCGAGAAACAAAGAATTGCTATCGCTAGGACCATCTTGAAAAACCCACCAATACTCCTGTACGATGAAGCTACTTCATCACTGGATTCTATTACAGAAATGGTAAGACGCGTGTTAGACCCCGGGTAACGGTCATACTGTTGTTCTTTTTCCAAGTATTTGTTCTATGTTCTATGTGATTTTTAGGCCACTTTCATGATGGTGTCATTTTACGACAACCACCAGAATTCAAGAATTCTAGTGTTTCCTTTTCTGTTTAATTTTTCTTTTCGTAATGGTTCTTTCTTTTTCTTTTTTTCTTTTCTTTTTTTTTTTTTTTTTTAATAACGATAACCCTAACTAGCGTAAGAATAATAATTAAGAATTATTTAAAACAATAACTTGAAGGGTTCGGGCAGTAAACCTTTCAAGCGGTGAAAATGGCCGGTTTCCTGACATTGACTGTATACAGCGTTGTGGTGTGTTTCACCCTGAAGCCTTCAGATAAACCAACCGAAGCCAACCACATGTTGGTATTGAAGTCGTTGTGTCTTCCGTGAGACTAAGGTGTTGATTCCGGAGAAATTCCCTTTAAGTATTGGTAGAAATCCAAGGAAAAAGGAAAAAAATAACCACGTTCAAAACAAACGCTTTCTAGAAATGGCCAACGGAATGGAAAGCTCGGGAAATCCGTGGCATATACTGCAATGCTGTGTTGATACTTGGAAGAAAATATTGTTTTGATGTTCTTATTCAAGTCTGTTTCTCTTTTGTTGCCGTTGTTGTTGTTGTTGGTGTTGTTGTTTTTTTTTAATCGAGATCCAGTGGTTCTTTCTCTTTTGAATGTGTTTGAGATGACATTATAACGCGTTAATATCGTTTCAAATGCTGGCTCGTGATTGGCTCAAAACCTGTAATTGGCATCGTGGCTTTTAATTGGGTTCACTGTCTTCAAATCGAAGTTGAAAACGTTTTCGACGAACCGACCCTAACGTTTTTAAAGTTTTCAGCCAGTTAAATAGTTCCAAAAACCTCTTGACTTTTCCGCACATGCCACAGTTTCAAAGACTGCCGTAAATATGAGTAAAATCGAATTTAAAACTCTTCCCACTCTTGGAATTTGTTTTTGTTGCAGAATATTCTAAGCAGTCTCAAGCGTGTCACAAAAGACAGGACATCCATCTTCATTGCTCATCGCTTGTCTACTGTGGTGGACGCTGACGAAATTCTCGTGCTTGAAGCAGGGCGCGTGCGTGAGAGAGGCTCTCACTATTCACTTATTACTGACACAAACAGTTTATACGCACACTTATGGCATAAACAGCATGAGGCACATAACGCGGAGCTACACAGAACTAACATCAATGGTGGTACTTCCGCTTCCGGCATGTAAGCGAGGGAGGAGGAAGTGAAAGAAGAATGGAAACGAGGTGCGCGCGGTCCCAGTCCCAGTGTATGCGGAGACAGTGATATCCTTCTCCAAAGAAAATGTCAATCTGTCGCACTTCGAGACGAAGCCTTTCAATAATAGCGGTTTTCTAATCAGTGTCGTGAAACCCAAACCAGAGTGATAACAACTTACCAGCAAAACCCAAGTAATGCAGTGCGTTAGTCGCAGCTGGAGGTGAAACGAACACTTTGGCATGCCACGGGTACCAAGCGCGGGCAAAAGGGTGTAAATCAAGTCACAATTGGTTTTGCTCTCTAATGGTTTAAATATCCACGGTTGTTCCCAGTGATTGGTTGAAGCCATTGGTTCCCAGTGATTGGTTTTGCCCGAGTTTTAGGTTATCTGTTACAGTGCTCAACAAAAACATTCTACGAACGAAAGTCGTTGAAAGAGCGCTCAAACGTGAAGAAAACTTTGATTTAACCGGTTAGGAGAGGTGTCCGTTAGTGGATCCTCCTTTGCTGACACAGTCTCTTTAAAAAGTAGATTTAAGGTCAATGATGAAACTTTTTGTAAAGTGACTGTGAACTTTCCATTTGCGAATAATATCCTTGAAGTTATAAAGTACGTGTGTATAATACTCCGATACAACCATACAGTTTGCCCGTGTTTTTTATCATTTCATATCTAGAAGTGGCCAAGTGGAAACCAACTTGAAGTGGCCAAGTTGAAAGTCTTGCAAAATATTGAAAGCTAAACAAAAGTTTGATCAATACATTATATTCAAGCTTTAGGATTTCATGCACAGACTCGAAAGGCAGAACCATCTTCTATGGCGCGCATTAAACACCTTTCAACACGTGCACCACGGGAAAGTACTGCTCATGGCCATACTTTAGGATTCCATCCCGCACAGACTCAGAAGTTACACCCACTTTATATTAAAAACATAGAAACGGTATCATGGTAAAGTACTGCTCAGTAGCTTTCATTTGAGTGGTCACACTTTAGGATTTCATCCACAAACTCAGAAATTAGAACTAACTTGTACAGCATTATAAACAGTACCACAGGAAAGTACTGCTCAGTAGCTTTCACTTGAATGGTCACACTTCGGGATTTCATCCACAAGCTCAGAAGTTAGAACCACCTTGTACAGCATTGTAAACAGTACCACAGGAAAGTACTGCTCGGAAGCTTTCATTTGAATGGTTACACCCGAGAATTTCATCCACAAACTCAGACGTTAGAACTACCTTACAAAGCATAGAAACGGTACCATCTGAGCGAACTACTCAGTACCTTTCATTTGAATGGTCACACTTGAGGTTTGCATCCACTGACTCAAAAGATAGAACCACATTACGTCAAACGCGAAGTTGAAAACACATAGCCTTCCAACTTTCCGTAAAATAAAAACAAATGAAATTGTGCGTTTTTGATCGCGTCGTCACTTACGTTAACGCGCGCTTTGATTTGCTAAGAGCAGTGTTTCTGTCTCTAGAGAAATGTTCTCAACCCATTAGATCGACTTAGCAAAAACCGGGGGGCACTCCCTACATTGGGCTACACGGATCCTAAAGGGTAGGGAAAATTGTCATTTTATTATATAAAAGGGTCACAAAATCGGCTGCAAAGGGGAAGAAATGGTGACTAAAGCGAAGTATATCGATGGGTGCCAAATTTTTGCAGAAATGACAACAGAAACACACAAATGCTTGCACCCTTTGAGCAACTGAACCAGAACGACTGACACCCCGGGAAATTTCATTGTTTTGGCTTATCCTTGCGGTATACGAAAGGGGTGCAAGTTTGCTCCAGGTATATGAAAGGGATACCAATTTGTTAAAAATTAGTATATTAAAGGTTTAAGGGTTTGAACCTTCCGACGGAGGCCCTCCGTATAAAATGTTATTGACTACCTCCCCCACCCGGGAGTAGAGGTGAAAACTTATCTCCTGACCTAGTCAACTAAAATGGAACAGCGTACTGCACGGTTAACTGTCACACAAAGTAAAAAATGGATATAATTTCTTTTTAGATTCATTCGATCGAAACAGGGGTACAAGCACCTTTGCAATAAAACTCAACTATTTTGGAATTATCATGCTTCCTTCTGTAGCAAGCATTTGCCATAACAATTATCATCTTTTAGTCTAGGTTCGGACACTTCCAAACGCAACAAGATAGCCAACTTCATCTTCTTCCTTCAGTGAAATTCCATATTCGGTTGTTCAGGGAGTAAGGAGAAAATTCTAATCTTAGAGAGCTTTGCGTATTAATACCTAAAATATCACAGGAAAGAAATCGACCCCCTTTACTACCGACAATATTAACTAAGTTTTCCCTTTTGTTCTGTCCCCAGTCACTGCCATCTGGATTCAACGCAGGAGCCACGCAGGGGTACTTAATGGTTCGTTTCGGCGGAGTATCTGTATGAAAGGCTTAAATCGCCTGAGGTATTCGGATTTGATTGCATTGAAAACTAGAGTTTTCTTTTATTTGGCGAAGCATCACCTTTAACTTTCGTAAGAAGGAGACTGGTTAATTTCTATTGTTTTCGGAGCGGACAAGTATGTCGTTTAGATGCAAAATAAGGTCAACTGGATCGAAAGCCAACAGCAGCTCGGAAATTCGGGGCCCGTTCGGATTCCATTACCTAAAATTTTCTGCATCCTAAATTTTCAGCTTAAATCCTAATAGGCTCGATTACTAGCCGCTGTTCGGGAAATGAGCCCGCGCTACTCCCTTGAAGAGTCTCTTCTCGGGGAGGAACAAAGACCGGACTCGAGAGAGCGGTGGAAATGGAGCCTAGAATCCTAACAGATCAACCTATGTTATCTAACATAAGTATGCCTTCAAAAAGCTCTGACACCACAGGGAGTCCACAATAGTTGAGAAAAGGAATAACTTGCGTACGTTGTTCGCTTCCTGTGTTTTCTTTTGTGTGCAGCATCAAGCTGATTGATGCTAGCGATAATACTGTGTAGTCGTGAGCTGTCGAGCTGTTTTGCGCATGAGCGGATCTAAGTTATGCTAATTATTTAAGCTTATATAAAAATACTAATATAAGCTCAAAAAATTAGCATAACTGAAATCCGCTCGCGCACAAAACAGCTCAGCTCACGACTGTCGCTAGCATCAATCAGCTTGATGCTACACACAAAAGAAAGCCACAGGAAACGAACAACGTACGCAAGTTAATAATTTTATTTATTATTCCTTTTCTCAACTATTGTGGACTCCCTGTGCTGACACAATCTGAGAGACAGAAAATGACATTTCAAGTATTTTGCTTAGATTTTCTCGTCGGGTGCCCCTGACAACTTGTATACCTAGCAAACTCTTCCCTATAACAAGAAATATATATGGGGAAAGTCCAGCTTCAATTTGCAAACATTTAATGTTAAAACTTGATAGGCCCATGTTAAACTAAGCTTGTCGGTAAACTGGACTGCTTTGAATTTACCAGCGTACTCAAGTTAATTGAATGTTAAAAGCGTTGAAGCAGTTTTGCTCCCGTGTTATGCGCCGATCAATTCGAAACTTCAACATCCCCCCCCGGGCATACCCCGGGCATTTGACTGTGCATCGTGCCCAGGGAGGGGGGAATTTGAACGTGGCATTGAAAGGGTGGGGAATTTGAACCGGATTTATCTCTTGTTCTGACGTAATACGCCCGTGAGTTTTTTCTGTCTTTACAGGGTTTGTCGGATTCACAAGATAGAATTTCGCTTTGGTTAGTGAATAACTCTTTCAAATGCGTCTTTAAAAGAAGTTTGAAGGTATCATTACGGCATATATGTCTCTGAAAAGCGTGTAAAGTGTTTGATTGAAGACGAAATTGGCTTGGTGGAGAGGTATTTCAGTACAAATTGGTGGGGCATTTGAACGGCCTTTTTGCCCCGAGGGGAGGGAATTTGAACAAGCCAATCTTCAAAAGTTCAAATGCCCGGGGGGTTGCCCGGGGGGTTGCCCGGGGGGGGATGTTGAACTTTCGAATTGATCGGCGCATTATCGGCAAACTCAAAACATGCCGGTTTACAGTGAACTCAACTGATCACTTTTCCTACTTTTGGCACTGCATAAATTATCGGCATGGCAGCATCTATCAACAAACTATGAATAAATTGTCATTACT
This sequence comes from Siderastrea radians, assembly GCA_964017195.1. Taxonomy (NCBI): domain Eukaryota; kingdom Metazoa; phylum Cnidaria; class Anthozoa; order Scleractinia; family Rhizangiidae; genus Siderastrea; species Siderastrea radians. The sequence goes on from OZ024888.1 coordinate 52,906,316, forward strand.
CAAGCGCAACGGTATGACATGGCCAAGCGACCGGCATTGATAAAGGAACCTTACGAGGGTGTTACGTTAAGGGTTTTTGGTTTTCATCTACCTTCCCACAATTTCTTTGTTCGCGGCGTGACGTATATTCTTATCGTGTCCCCGAATTTTCCCGCACTCTTGATGTGATGCAATAATTGATGCAGTGCGAAATAGAATACTTGGAATACAATCAAAAATTCTTGTTCATTGTAAAGTTGACTTGAACAAGTAATTGCAGATAACACACAATTTAGCCATTGAATATGAACATATGAAATAATAATATATTTGAACTTCTTTATTTGAAGTTCAAATATATGATTATTTCATATATTCATATTCCTTTCTCCATCTACGGGATAAATACCAACTCACAATTGACCAGCTCCCAGTTGGCTTGATAGCTCAGTTGGTTAGAGCGCTGCACCGGTATCGCAGTGGTCATGGGTTCGATTCCTGTTCAAGCCTGAATTTTTTCAGGTTTCTTCTTTTCAACTGCTTAAGTTGAATCACCTTCACTGCGATGATCTTCATACAATTCTAATTTAGCCATTGTTTGTACTCTAGGACAACGGTATGACGTCAAAGCATGGTTGAAACGGAGTGAGGAAATCACGAGCGAACAAAAACAACTTAAGTCTTTGAAATACGTGCGAACATTCATAGTTTGATTAAGCTCCCTTAACTTCAGTTTGTACTCTAAGACAACGGTCTGACGTCAAAGCATGGTTAAAACGGAGTGAGAAATCACCAGCTAACAAGAACAACTGAAGTCTCTGAGTTACGTGCAAGCATTCATAGTTTGTTAAGCCCCCAAGGCAAATAATTGAACCATTGAACGGAACGGGACTCACTTAAGTTGAATTTTCTCTCAATAACCGTAAACCGTCACGATCTGTGGACTACGAGCAGTCTCTTTGGGCTCAGGGATAGTTGAGTGAAAGGAACAAGGAAGCGAGCACGAAAATGGACTGCCGCGTGGAAACGTGTCGCGCGCGTTGAGCTGCCAGTGTAGTAAGCCCAGTACACACGCGCGTCACGTTTCAATGCGGCAGGCGATTTTCGCGCTCGCTCGCGTGTCCCTTTTACTCGACTATCCCGGAGCCGAAAGACACTGCTCGTAGTCTCCACAATCTGCGGAATCTCAGCCAAAAGGTCAAATTGCAATTTTACAATTCTAGGAGATATTTCTCCTTAGGGACTTTCCTCTTTAGACCGAAGAACCTAAAGTGTTGTTCATATTTAAGTTGCAGACTCTTTCAGTGAAAGATCCCACGATTTCCATTCTCGTACTTAGAGATCCGCGGGTTTTTTCAAATGCGTGTTTCGTAGAGAAACCCACGATCTAAGATCATCTAAACCCCTTACCAAACAGATACGAGAACGTCACGATTTCATGCCGGTTGACTTCCAGTTTATAACAAGGTTTAATACCATTCGTTTTAGACTTTCTCAAACGTCCTTCACTTCTCATTTCCGGTTCCGGTGGTAGGCCCGCACGCAAAGGTCGAGCTCCCGCTCCCTCGCGCTCGGTTTTTTGGGGTTTCACGCTTCCGAAATCGCGCTTCCAAAAAAAAAAAACTCTGAGCTCGACTTGTGGGCAAAAGTCTACATTCGTTTTAGTCGTAAGGTGAATGTGTGTAAAGCGTTCAGCCAGCTTGGGAATTCACTGGTATAAAACTAAATTCAAATGGACAGGGAGAGTTCAGAAAGTGGCAATAACAACGAGGCAGTGATTTTAACTTTTAAATCTGTTTATTAAACTTTTCGAATGCTACTTCTCGAGCTATGCCACGATGATTACGACTATCCCTGAAAATGGCTCTAAACTGGCATTAACTTCATTTTTCGCCGACATCCTCTTGAATCTATCTTGAATCTAGGCAGTTTCGGAAGCCGATTTCCTGCAAAAAATAAATTAATTTAGCTTTTATTTAGGTCATTTCTGGTTTAACAAACTGTGGCCTTACAGGACTCCATATCATGTTAAGTTTGTTTGGACATGGTTTATTCTCGCTTTAGTCCTTCTGATCTAAGACCGCACACATTCGTTCAAGTTACCAACTGGTGCAAAAGTGCGGACTGTCTTTTATGCTACTCTTTGTAAGCAAAAACATGCCCAGCCTCAGAGATTTTTTTGGTTGGTGGGTGGGTTTTGTTTGTGCGCAAAAATGTTTTCATAATCACCTGCCCGTGACAACGTGAACTCAATTAACTAAAAACATGACGGACCTTAACATTTACCATTTTTCTTCTGAAGAACGCCCTAATAGTTAGAAGAAATCACTCGCCTTTTCAGTAACAACAAATCTGTCATATCTGTCAAATCAGGTCTCGATCGACCCCAGTGGGGGAAGCCTCCATGATCAAAGTGTTTTTGCGAATTCATTTTTTTTTTATCCTTTTAAGCGCGGTGTGGTGGTTAGCGTGTTTTTCTAAAGGAACGCACCAATAATTAGAAGGAACCACTCACCTTTTGGATAACATGTCTTCCAAAGGAGAAACTACTTTTGGAGTTTCCTTATCATGTAAGCGGCCGTAACCGTATCCGCCTCTGTGATATCCATAACCATGATAACCATATCTGCCTCCGTGATAACCATAACCATACCTGCCATATCCAGGAGATCTCGGCGAAAGTTGGGGGAGTTTACTGCAAAAATGATGAAAGTGTTATTTGTGAAATCATTTTTATTAGCCTTATAAACACCTTACCGCTTAAGAGGAGAAGCGCGGTGCTGTAGTGGAAACGACTCACCTTTTGAGTGACATGTCTTGCAAAGGAAGCTGAGGTGCTTTGCCGTAGCGGCCAGATCTCTGCTCACGAGGCCTGGATTTTCTGTCAAAAATTAAAATGAAGGGATTGTTATTGTTGAAATCATTTTAAGTAGCTTTAAGTAGCTTTAACACTTCAGAGGAGAGGCGCGGTGATGTAATGGTTAGCGTTTGGACTCTGGATCGGATGACTAGAGTGTTAGATGGGTGGAGGTTAGGTTAGTCTCTGCATTATCATGTGGTTTCCTTACCCCTTTAAGCCCTGATATAAAATTCATATTCTCCCTACTATTCTCCATACAATTCTCATATAACTATTAAGGAGAATTTGTCTAAATATCAAGACATCTTATCCTTGGTGATCAGTTCCTTTATATTCATCACTTGAATGTCTGAACAAATATTGATAGTGTAAAGAGAAATTTCATTTTCGTCACTGTTAGGGCTTAAAGGGTTAAACAAGAAACTTTACTCCATATTGACTTCCTCCGCCCAGCCGGGCGGTATAAAAACGACGGTCAACGTACCAAATCACGCAGGAGTAAATTGCTTGTCTTACAGCCTAGTCATTCTTTACACAATAACATATCCTGGCCTGACATGTTTTGTTTTAGTTTTCTTTTCTTTCGGTTTATTTTGTTTTAGGTTTGTTGTGTTAATGTTTTTCTTTGTTCTTGGGTCTCTTTCTGTTGTTTTTCTCTTTCTTTCTTTCTTTTTTTCTTTCCTTTTTTCTTTTTGGTTGTTGTTTTTTCTCTTTCTTCAGCGCGCCGAAGGACCGACATCTAAAGTTGGTCCAAAAAAATCGGTTTTACTAGCGAGTTGTTAAGTTGGTCACTAAATACGTTTTTTCCAAGTCGCTGAATTCAACCATCATAAAGATGGTGGTTCCTCACGTCTCGCAACGGCAGGCTAACAGATTTGTATAAACGATTAGAAGGATCGAGCGCGAGCCCGTCTAAACCCAAATTTACTTTGGCCATTACCTAGATAAACATCAAAACTGAACGGTGACACAATCTGCCTGGCATTATTGAAAGCAAGCACTGGAACCGTATGTAACAGCAGCTTTGCTTTTAGACTTAACCATTTTTGGGTGGAAATATTTGCAGCACTTGTTTTGGGAAAGTCCCGGAGCAAAAAGATCATGCAAGCCAGCGTGAACATCGTCTGCCGCGTGGAAACCCGACGCGCGTGTGGTGAGCCACTCAATAATGCCGATCTGTTTATCAGTATATTTAATTGATATTTGCCCTTTGGCCAATTCTCCTCTAATTTTAATTTGGAGAGCTGGCGAGTGAAACAGTTAATATATCAGCTTCATACCCCTTGTCTGGAAGCATCAACAATGTCAGGGCAACAATCAGGATTCCCAAATAAAGCTTCATCTTGAGCACCTGGAACTGAAAGTGAAAGATCTTTTGATGTGTTAAATGCTTAGCGGTTGAGTGAGTCCGCAGCATGGGCAAGACTATGGCGTTGCAGTTATTTGGTGCAAAGAAAACTTTTCTGTTTCACAATTTCCCTCACATACTGAAAAAACTGTGACTGGTGTAGTACATGCTTCAGGGGCATTTCGGATCTAACTATGAACAAAAAATTAGAGACCTCCTCGGCACTTGAAGCGTTTATGAACAATGCAGTTGAGTGTAGTTATTTAAATTTTGACGCCCCGCTGGCTACGAAAGATAATAGAGAGTTACCTCCTGGAAATCGGCTTTTCTTTAAGAAATCATTGGACCAGAATGATTAGTACTCACTGGTAAGAGTGTTAAGAGTGATCAACGGTATTTGCTATTAATTTGCCTTGAATGGCCGCAAAAACACTTGAAGTGCTTATGGACAATGCTGTACTAAAATTTATACTTTATTGCCTATATATTTAGCCTCAAATAGAAATTTCTTTATCCAAACGATCGGCAGACAGTGGAAAGACTACACAATATCTTGAGTGACAGCCTTACTCTTCAAACCTTAGCTCGGTTGAATCTACCGTGGAGGGTTTTTTTTAATGTTGTCGCCTCTAGAAATCGGCTTTCCTTTTTGAAATCACTGAACCAGAATTTTCAACGGTATTCGCTAGAAAAATGTCCCTCAAGGTATTTTTGTCATAGCCAATGCACGCGTGATAGTGGTCTTTTGCTCCGCTCCTCGCACATGGCTGGATGACTGGAAACGGGCTACAAAAAAATGGAAATCGCGTGCTATATTCTGTGGAATTCAGTGAATCAAGCTGTAATTTCCTTTAATAACCTCAAAAACCCAATGCAGTTGGGTGCAACTATGTATTAAAAAATACTGAATAAAATGCCTTTAGCCAATCGATCGGCAGGCAGTAGAAACTGGAGAACGTGTGTATTAAATGCAAACCGGGTTAGATCACGTAAATCACCGGAGCGAGGCCTCAAAACATCAATCGATTAACACTTTGCATACCAACTACGCATATATGCGTAGTTATATACGGGATCCCTTCCGGCGGCCCTGGAAGAAAGATCATAGGCCTTGGGTACTACTATCACATTTAATTGTAATTTACATGAAGTAGTCTCTTAGTTTTATCAACATTTGCTCGATTTGCCTTGCATTTGGACGAGTTTTCAGAGATTTCTTCGACTGTACTGATTTTTGACGTGGCGATTTAAAAATGGCGGCTCTAACAGATGCTTCTTTGTGAGATTGTCACTCTGGAAACGATCAAAACGATGTAAAACTGCTTTGTTGAAGATGATGACTTGTTGGCGAAGGTAATTCCATGGAGCATTCAATCTCATCGAGGCTGTGAGGCTTGTTTTACTTTGATGTATCAGAATCCAGTCAAGAGGATTCAAATTAAGAGTCAAATGATGAGGAAACAGCTGTGGAAATTGTTTTTGTGGATTTAGAATGGCCCAGAGAAGTCAAACACAACGTGGACACCGATTTAAGTGAACCAAACCGAATAAATGTCAACAATAGAGAGCTAAATCATGTTTGGATTTCTTGACACTCATTATTATGCAAGAGGTATGGCAGTTCGTTTCTCCTAATAAAAGATTGATTTCTGTATTATTGTTTAATTTCTCTTCAAAGATTAATTGGAAATGGTTTGTATTTGTAGTAAGAAGCCAAAAGTTATATTTTTTCTTGTTCAGAGCTTGCAGAAGTGTAGTGTTAATCAAGTTTCTTTAAAAATTGGCATAATTATGCTAATTATCTGGCTCGTGACGTCATAATTTTGATATTTCCTATAATTTCTCTATTCGATATGAAAGTATATTTTATATACTTTCTAAATATGTATGTGTCTGTGGGGTTTTGTTGTAAATATTGACCATGACAAGCATCTTTGTTAACATTCTTATTTTTGTAAGAAACAAATACCACCCCCAATCAATCAATGATTTAACTGTTACGTGCTGGAACTAATCTCTGGCCACAAATGGCCAATTACTAAATATATGAAATTGTTGAAATGTAGTGAAACTTGTTGATTTAACAGTTCTACTAACAGATTTGCAGTAATGCTCAGACAGGTACCCCTTTATTATATCGTTGAATTAACCATTCAATTAACAGTGTTGATAAGAACAAATAAACTAAACAGTCTAGTTATGTTAAGTTGTAAAATTGGTCTTTTGTTTGGTTTTGTCTTTTGACAAATCCCTTCCCGCTTCCTTCCTGCATGCAGACGTCTCCTTTTTCCTTCCTGCGACAGAGGAAGCTCGATTGTGAGTTCAGGGATTGCTACGGATTGTCGATAGAAATTGAGAAGGATTGATTCATCGATTGGTGTCGATTTCTATCGATGATTGTTGTCGGAAACGAGTTTTGTCTTTTCGCAAGTTACACTGACAAAATCACTGACAATTTGTCAGTAAGGTTTTAATGGGTTATAACGGCGACCAACCAGTTGATCTCTTGATCAACTGAGCACAACCGGCTCTTCAAATTTTCGGATTTGTCGCTCATGAATTTCGATGCCGGAATCTTAGCCTTTTTAAAAAATGTTTTAGTTTTGGAAAATTTTAAAACAGTCATTTCAATCTATCCTGGAAGGATTATTTAAATGTGGCCGCCTAGCTGTCTACCAAAGACAATGGCGAGATACCTTCTAGAAATCGGCTTTCCTTTGTGAAATCACCGAACCAGAATGATGATGTCCTTGCTGTTAAGGGTTCCCGGCATGAGATGCTACTAACTAAATTGTTCTCCTTGTTGTTTTGTAAAGTGGCCAACGTATAGCCTGTTCACAGACCTCAGTATTCTTCGGGAAATTGTTGAGTTTAGTATTGAAATCAAATCCGCGGTGTAGCAGACACGCCCGGGGAGACTCATATTTAAGTGACACGAATGCATCTCGTACCTCGTAAGGATAAACGGCATTTTTGTTTGCTACCTCTGAAGGTATTTAAAATCTGAAATAGACTGGAATCCGAGAAAATTAATATTGGAGAAGTAACTAATTGTCAGAATTGATTTGATACTTTGTAGGGTTAAAAAAGAAATCAAACCATGCGCACAACACACGGTGCTGGTACCTCTTAGTGCGCTAAAAGGTTTTAATTAAGCAACTCACTGAATAGAATCACTGAACCATAAGTGCTATTTATCACCCAGGTCGAAATGACAATAGATGGATTGCCAATTCAGTGAGTCGACGAGGCAAACTGAAAAAAATGAAAGCAAATGGGCTAATTTTAATATGAATTGAAACAATTGAACTGAAGTGATAGAGAATTCATCGAACTGTGAGAGCAGCAAAAGAAGAGAAGTGGAGAGAAGTAACGCGTGCAAAATATATTCCTTTCGTTGTTTGGTTGAGTATGTCTTGACGACAGAGTCGAAAATCCACAGTAACGCTGAAAGGTAAGTTCACTCTTGCTTTACGTTTACATGACATGTACGTGTTTAGACCAGACGAAATCAAAGCGGGCAAGAAACATCGTCAAGAAATTTATGCAGTTTTTGGTCCGTTTCAATATTTCTCAAGAGATGTGAACAAAACACAGACCGCACCTTGAATCAGGAGCATTCATTGAAGTTTTTATGTAGAATACCAGTTCGGAAGGTACTAACCGCCTCAGAAATTTGGGGTTAAATCCGGTTAAAAACTGAGTTTTCTTTGGGGATATGGCACTTCTAACCTTTGTAACATGGGAGAATTAATTCCTTTTGTTTTCTGCGGGGACAAATATGTCGTTTAGAATACGAAATAAGTCAAGTAGCATTTTTGAAGAAATTTCTTAAACGTTTTAATCTATAGAATCCGAGCAGATTAATCTTTGTTATCCTTTAAGAGGCCTTAAAACAATCTGAAAAAAAAATTCATTTCGTGTATTTTGCTTACAGTTTCCAGTCCGATGCCCCTGTTTGGTGTGTTACATATTTGCATAAGAGAGTTATCGAAAGTGATTGAATCTCTTTACAAGTTAATTTACCTTACTGATTAACTCACATTCTTATTAAATTGAGGAGTTTTATACTTGTCCCACCGACACAGCACTACAGCTTCTTGACCAGCTTATCCCTGGTTAACCCTATTTTCTGCCTTTTCTAATTAGCGATATCGTTTAGAACCTGACGGCCGTTACCAGTGCAGTCCGACTACACCTAGTGAAACCAATGCAATTCGCTCTTCTCTTTAACGAAGAAGTAATTGGGAACGTAACCTTAATTTCAACCGTCTCCTCAGCTTACTTCTCCAAGAAAGCAACCACAACAGACGGGAGAAACCCAATTTACGTAGGATCGGCGAAATGTGGAAATCCGTCGGACGCGAAAATACAACGTAGTGAGACACATAACGGAGACTGAGCTTCCTTTTCTCATCTTTTCAGTCCCTTTTACATCTATATTTTCGATGTCGTTTGATTTTTGAGGGAAATTCGCGAAGCGCGGCCGGCAGTAGTTAGCCTGCGAGTAAACGTCTCCTATAGTGTAGCAAGAATTATTGCAGATCTCAAGAAATTTCGAATCTTTGCGATTGTAATTTGTCCTTCATCCAATGAAAAAAGATCCCGCACAACAAAATTCTGGCAAAATTATTCTCCCCATTAATGTATTCCCTTCAGTCAAATCATCCACTCTTCTTTGTTCTGTAATGTTTTCCTTGTTAAAATCGTTGATCCGCAAACTCACGCAAAAATTTCGTGCTTCGCGTCATATCCTTCGCGCGTCCGGGACACGCGCAGAAGAGAAATAGAGACAAGGCATCATTGCCAGCTTGGAGGGATCCGTTTGCATGCAACTGAAATTCATTGACGAATACATAAATACCCCAATTTTTTGGCCACAAAGCGCGCGCCGTTTTTGAAAAAAAAATTTACAAGAGTCAATTTGTTTCCGGAGTGTCAAATTGTTTTCGGAGTCCAAAATTGACCGTCTATTAAGCACAGGTACCGTTTCTTGTACTTAATAAACAGATCCTGCAGGGCAAGTGTACTTATTTTGCAGAAAAGACCATTATCTTCGATTATTACGTACAAAGATTGCATTTTCCTCTTATTAAGTACGTCTCTTGTGCTTATTAAGTACGAAAAATGTGATTAATAAGGACAAAAGGTAAGTCTTTCGTTTATTAAGCACAAGTGACACCAAACTCCGCAAACAATCATTTTTCATACTTGGCGGCTATTATGGAAAAAAATATCGAGGGCGAAGTGTATTCAATTGGTGAATCTTTAAAGAAAAAAAATGATTCAGGCAAAGTCTTGTTTGTAAATTCTTTCAATTAAGCAACAAGACGACATGGATTTTGTTTTAGGGGCCGATATTTTTCAAATGTAAGAGTTCGCAGCCCGTTCGATCGCGGATCGATCGATCGAGCGATCAAGCGCTGGCCTGGTGAAAAACCGTGAGCGTTTTTGTTTCCCGTTCCGTAAATCTGTTTTTCCCAACAGAATACTTCGAGTAAAGATAATAATCAGCGGTGTCTGAAACTACATTTCAGTAGGAAAGAGAGACTCCCTTTGTTTTAAACTAACTGTTTGAAAGTGCGAGATTAAAATCTATTTCAAGAAGGACAACAAACTGCATTTAGCAGCAGTTCTTTATCGGTCGAGTCATGCTCAAACTGCTTGCATTTTCTTCGCTTCCTAATACCCCTAATAGGAAAGTTTGTTTACTAATTGAGAAGAAGAACAGTTTTTTCCACCTAAGATTGTCCGGAATATGTTGTTTATAAAAGAGTTTTGCTTTAACTTCAAGCCGTAGATTGTTCACAATTTGATCGCCTATAGTCGGCGGCGAAAAACAACCTGTGCAATAAGCGAAGAAACTCGACCGGGAATAAAAGTAAAGCTAATCGGAACCTGTAGGGCACCAAAAAAACCTCTTTTTTACGAATGAACTTTATTTGCGAATAACCTGAGGCAAAATTCAACGTTCCCGGGCCGGTCACCCAACCAAGTACTAACCCCGCCGGACTGGGCTTAACTTCGCTTGTACGGGCAGCAAAACTTGTGGTATCTTGATCATGGAATTCAATTACTTCAAATATTTACCTTTTGCTTTCCATTTTCGTCTTTTTCCTGGTTTTTAAATGCATATTTTACTCGAGAAAATATAAGTGGGAAATAACAGAACAAAACGTCTACTTTCTGAAAAGATGTGCGCGTGCGATTCCTTGATAAGCATACTAAGCAAACTTGAAACGCCTGCATAGACATACTGTTCAAAGCCACCGTGGCGTATCAAAAACACTGACCAATAAATGATACGTTTCTCTGGACCACTTCTACCTTAGAGTAGTGAAACTTAGAAAGTTACAACGCGAAGATGCGACAAAAAAAAAGACAGCTAAGTCCGAAAGAAAAGAGGGTATTGGAACTTGGCGGTATTTAATTTTCTGAAGAATAGCAATAAATTAAATTCAATGAAAAAAGAGCCATATTTTCGGCCTGGGCTCTTGCCAAATGCAAACGTGTAAAGAACAAAAGATTCACGATCTCAACTTGACAAAAGTTAAATTATCTTTTCGTTCATATAAACGGATTAAGGTTTTTACCTCTCAGTAATTCCAAAGTACTGGCAAATGGGCCGACGAACTGTCTTCGTAATCTTGGTTGGTTCGGTTCTAACGCGTGTTCCTCCGCAAGCTCTGCAAGAAGATAGATCAAGAAAAATATCCGATCGCTTTAATGCTCGTCTGCTATCCATGACATCGATAAGAGGTTTTTCAATTAAAGGTAAGTTCTGCTCTGTTTTTGACGCATTCCACCACGTGCTGTATTTTTACTTAGAAACGCTGAGGGAAAATCGCTCTAAGCACGAAAACGTGTTCAGCTGCGAGACTGTGCAGTGAGTGCAATTCTGAAATTTCTCAAAATTGTATTGTTCTTCATTGTTATGATATCAGAGAGAGCGCTAGAGCCACCGGCTGATCACGTACAAACGCTACAAGGGTGAGGCATGCTAGTCCGAAGGTGACAAAATATCAAGTTTACCATTCTTTTATGTAAAGTTACATTTTTATACATCAACTGTTTTATATTCGTGTCATTTTGTCGTATATTTATGTCAAAACAATTTCTTCTGTGTCAGTGTGATTTTTGCCGTATCAAGCGATCTTTTATATGCATCAAATAAATCATTGTTTCATACATGAGGTGGTTAACGTTTTCATATCAAGTTGCGTGCACATTTTTATACATGTACATCAAGAAAGGGGAGATGAGCTTTTGATCAGAAGTACCATCAAGGAGAAGAGACTGGCGACGAGTTATCGGGGTTTTTTCATTCCCACTATTCGGGAGTTCTTTGAAAAAATGCTTTTATTGATCCGGCAGTGTAACACTTGTTTGGAAGAAATAATGATGGTGACCAAGCAGAATTATTAGCTAGAAGGATGGAGCAATATGAGCAAACTTTACGAGTCATGTACCAGCGAATAACAGAATCGCGTTCCCACCGACATGCTCTTGGCTTTAATTATGAGCAGTTAATGGTTTCTCGTCGCACAGAAATTGGAAAGATGATAGAAGGTCTTTACTCTGGTAACGACAATGTTGAAAGAGCAACAGGGACAGATGGAGATCTTTGCTCCATGGTACCAAACGGTCGTGCAGACAGGCCAGATTTTAATGAAAAAGTTATGGGAGCCCGTAAATGCAACCACCTCTCATCACTGTCCAAACAGAGGTAGTGACAGTGAATGATAGTGGTAGATGCAGCATTAGGGCAGCCATCTGACTAGGGTGCCAAGGTTAGTACATCTCTGATTATATTGTCCAAGGCAACGTCAGTAATCTGAGAAAAATTATGCTCTTGGCTAACAGGCATACTATTGAATCCTTGACGGTGGCGAGAAAGAGTTCTTGCAGATACACCAATTCTTGCTATGTCACTCCACCTAAAATCTGGACCCTTACCTTATTCTTGCTATGTCACTCCACCTAAAATCTGGACCCTCTCAGAGTCCTCGAATCTGTTCTTCAGTTAGGCTTACTGTTTTTTTGCGGAACAAAACGAAATGAAAAATAAATGAAGACTAAAGTCAGCTAATGGTTCGGTGCGCGTTGTGTTGTCAAAAAATTAGATTAATAACTACCGGAAATGCAGAGTTTTTAAATTCAAAGATCTGTATATTACGAAACAAGCTCTTCTCAGATCGCAGCGAACTTTAACCTATTTCGTTACATTCGTTAACGCCGTCCTTTAATATTCTTCCCTGCAACAATGAATTCTGAACAAAAAGCTACGAGCCAAGAGGTCAGAAATACTCCGTTTCGCAAATTACGGCAGCAATGTATAGATGAACACTGATCGACGGTCTTCGTTTTCGAGTAGGGTCTTCGTTAAGTGTCCGTTAAAAATAGATGTAGGATATCTCGAAACTAAGATTTTTATCGTGTTCGAAGACCACCCCGCCATATCCAAACACGTCCAAATATTTTACGAGGATTGCCGAAAACGTGCCAAAAGTGTTAAGTAGTCAATGGCAAAAGAAAGTCGTCACGCAATGCTATCAGGAGTGCGCATTATTTTGACATCGGACTGTTGTCACGCTACGCTGTTTCATCCAGCTCGCACTTTCACTACGGTATGTAAGATATATTATTTTAACCCGGTCAAAAACCCAATCAAATCACACAAGACCGCACCGCAACAAACGGCATAATGTTGACTCAGTGTCTCACAATTAGGATCAAAATACAGATCTGTAATTTGCGAAACGGAGTATTTCTGACCTCTTAGCTCAGGAGTACTCGACGGAGCCGTTCTGCAAAATAACCGTTCTGCAGGGTCATCATGAGCTGGCTGGCAACTTGTCAACTGGCATAGAAATCTTGCTGGCAATTTGCTGTTACCGAAAGCTTGCTGGGTCTGTGTTTACCAAATAAATTATTCTATGGCTAGAAAAATGAACTCTTCCGGTTGGCGTGACGAACTGTTCTTATTATAGCTGGCAAAACGTGAGGATGTCACGCGGCGTGATTTAATGTTTAACTTCGCAATTAGTGAAATATTGCTTCGCTTTGTCGGTACCCTTTGTTTTGCTGTCAACTAGAGGACGACCAGTTAATTTTTAATTGCAAAACGATAGTGCGCATGCAATGCATCCAGTACTCTGAGCAATAACGTAGCGGTTGATGTCGTTAATATTTGATACTCCTGCGAGCTACTGCCCATAGAGCATGAAGAGATTAGACTGCGAGTAGTCTCTAATTTTGGCGATTGTGATTGTGGGGCGGGCAAAATACACACGCGCGCGCGCGAAAGTTCGAGGAGACGCGACGCGAAGGGAGCGCCGAAAATTAATTTTCGGCGCTCCCTTCGCGTCGCGTCTCCTCGAAATTTCGCGCGCGCGCGTGTGTATTTTGCCCGCCCCACACTCGCCATCGCCAAAATTAGAGACTACTCGCAGTCTAGAAGAGATGGTCGCTTTGGTATATTTTTACTATTTTGGGAAGGTAAGTGGCTTAGGTTTCTTTTTAGGTTGTCCGGGTACCGACTCGGGAGCTTTCAAGAAATGAAATTGATATTTTGTCTGATTTAGCACACTAATGAGCAAGATTCGAAGGGGCTTCTCTCAAACCGCTTAAAATCTATCGGCTGCAATATCTCAGGAATGGTAGGGACTCGAATCGTAAGTAGGCTTGTTTTCACATTGTAGTATTCTAGGGCGTCAACTGGGTAATAAAGATACGCTTTTTCAGTTTTCTTAATTCAGTTCCGTTTATATTTGTTGATCGCTAAATTAACCGACCACTTTGAATTTAAAAGCGAAGAAAGGCTATCGCCAGCTGTATAAGCATTGATACCATCGTGTATTTGAAGGCACTGGGAGCTCAGAAATTCGCGATACGCGATACGAGTAATGTTTTAGGCCAAAAACAGAACAGCTCAATCTGTTAGCGTACACAAATATCCCTTTAAGAAAACACCGAGAAATGAGGAAACGACCTTCACTTATTTTGCTTAAAGTTTCTCCTGGGTGCCTCTGCTTTATGAACGAAAATAAATACCGATCTATATCACAGACATCCGGCGAGGAATATTGTATACATCAACCGCCTGTTCCACCGTCAGAGATGGCAAAGGGCAAAAACTGTGGGTTTCTATATAAAAAAAGGTACTAGAGTATATTTTACTAACATGGATTTGACCAATAAATGATACGTTTCTCTAGACCACTTCTACCTTAGAGTAGTGAAACTTAGAAAGTTACACCGCGAAGATAGCGACGAAAAAAGACAGCTAAGTCCTAAAGAAAAGAGGGTATTGGAACTTGGCGGTATTTAATTTTCTGAAGAATAGCAATAAATTAAATTCAATGAAAAAATAGCCATATTTTCGGCCTGGGCTCTTGCCAAATGCAAACGTGTAAAGAATAAAAGATTTACGATCTCAACTTGACAAAAGTTAAATTATCTTTTCGTTCATATAAACGGATTAAGGTTTTTACCTCTCAGTAATTCCAAAGTACTGGCAAATGGGTCGACGAACTGTCTTCGTAATCTTGGTTGGTTCGGTTCTAACGCGTGTTCCTCCACAAGCTCTGCAAGAAGATAGATCAAGAAAAATATCCTATCGCTTTAATGCTCGTCTGCTATCCATGACATCGATAAGAGGTTTTTCAATTAAATTTAAGTTCTGCTCTGAAAACAGCTTTTAACTGACGCATTCCACCACGTGCTGTATTTTTACTTAGAAACGCTGAGGGAAAATCGCTCTAAGCACGAAAACGTGTTCAGCTGCGAGACTGTGCAGTGAGTGCAATTCTGAAATTTCTCAAAATTGTATTGTTCTTCATTGTTATGATATCAGAGAGAGCGCTAGACTGAGCCACCGGCTGATCACGTACAAACGCTACAAGGGTGAGGCACGGCTAGTCCGAAGGTGACAAAATATCAAGTTTACCATTCTTTTATGTAAAGTTACATTTTTATACATCATTTTGTCGTATATTTATGTCAAAACAATTTCTTCTGTGTCAGTGTGATTTTTGCCGTATCAAGCGATCTTTTATATGCATCAAATAAATCATTGTTTCATACATGAGGTGGTTAACGTTTTCATATCAAGTTGCGTGCACATTTTTATACATGTACATCAAGAAAGGGGAGATGAGCTTTTGATCAGAAGTACCATCAAGGAGAAGAGACTGGCGACGAGTTATCGGGTTTTTTTCATTCCCACTATTCGAGAGTTCTTTGAAAAAATGCTTTTATTGATCCGGCAGTGTAACACTTGTTTGGAAGAAATAATGATGGTGACCAAGCAGAATTATTAGCTAGAAGGATGGAGCAATATGAGCAAACTTTACGAGTCATGTACCAGCGAATAACAGAATCGCGTTCCCACCGACATGCTCTTGGCTTTAATTATGAGCAGTTAATGGTTTCTCGTCGCACAGAAATTGGAAAGATGATAGAAGGTCTTTACTCTGGTAACGACAATGTTGAAAGAGCAACAGAGACAGAGGGAGATCTTTGCTCCATGGTACCAAACGGTCGTGCAGACAGGCCAGATTTTAATGAAAAAGTTATGGGAGCCCGTAAATGCAACCACCTCTCATCACTGTCCAAACAGAGGTAGTGACAGTGAATGATAGTGGTAGATGCAGCATTAGGGCAGCCATCTGACTAGGGTGCCAAGGTTAGTACATCTCTGATTATATTGTCCAAGGCAACGTCGGTAATCTGAGAAAGATTATGCTCTTGGCTAACAGGCATACTATTGAATCCTTGACGGTGGCGAGAAAGAGTTCTTGCAGATACACCAAGTGTTCTTGCTATGTCACTCCACCTAAAATCTGGACCCTCTCAGAGTCCTCGAATCTGTTCTTCAGTTAGGCTTACTGGTTTTTTGCGGAACAAAACGAAATGAAAAATAAATGAAGACTAAAGTCAGCTAATGGTTCGGTGCGCGTTGTGTTGTCAAAAAATTAGATTAATAACTACCGGAAATGCAGAGTTTTAAAATTCAAAGATCTGTATATTACGAAACAAGCTCTTCTCAGATCGCAGCGAACTTTAACCTATTTCGTTACATTCGTTAACGCCGTCCTTTAATATTCTTCCCTGCAACAATGAATTCTGAACAAAAAGCTACGAGCCAAGAGGTCAGAAATACTCCGTTTCGCAAATTACGGCAGCAATGTATGTGTGAACACTGATCGACGGTCTTCGTTTTCGAGTAGGGTCTTCGTTAAGTGTCCGTTAAAAATAGATGTAGGATATCTCGAAACTAAGATTTTTATCGTGTTCGAAGACCACCCCGCCATATCCAAACACGTCCAAATATTTTACGAGGATTGCCGAAAACGTGCCAAAAGAAAGTCGTCACGCAATGTTATCAGGCGTGTGCATTATTTTGCCATCGGACTGTTGTCACGCTACGCTGTTTCATCCAGCTCGCACGTTCACTACGGTATGTTATTTTAACTCGGTCAAAAACCCAGTCAGATCACACAAGACCGCACCGCAACAAACGGCATAATGTTGACTCAGTGTCTCACAATTAGGATCAAAATACAGATCTGTAATTTGCGAAACGGAGTATTTCTGACCTCTTAGCTCAGTGACTGATATCAAGACCTGGCAATAACACAAAATAAAACACAGTAAAATTAGACAGAATCGTTTTAATATTAAATAACTACCACACGTTTTCGTATTCACTAAGTGACCAAAGCCAAGCTAAATAAGCACTGACAACCTTTTTTTTCGGCTATTTACTACACAAAATAACATCGATTTACCTGCAGTCGATGTAGCCTGAGTTCAAGCACCTCCAAATGTCCAATGAAAATCGAATGTAACAAAAAAGTTAAAAAATCGCTTTAATAGTTTTTCGATTCATTGTTGTTTACCACATCCGTTCGTGTCCTCTGAAACGAGAACCACTACCTTTAATCGGCTTAAATTGTGTTCGTTTCAACTCTCGCAGCTACAATGCTGAAATCGCACAGCTTCAATCTGCTTTAGACGATGGATATACTGACAACAATTTTTCAGGATACATCAAACCTGTGCCACATTTTAAAGCTATAATCGGAAGACTTTTCCTAAAAATTATTCTGACGTTCACTTCGGAGCATTTTTTTTTTATCCATGCAGCTTTGCAAAGAAACGCTGCAACACTTCGCAAGGTTTTGGCGCCTTTTTCGTTCAGTCATGTGATCATTGTTCCTTTTTTAACTCTTTTCTCGTTTGTTTTTCTCTCGCTCTTTCATGATTTTATGGTAGTCCAGTTCTGGCCCCTCTCTCTGTCACGCAACGCTCTGCTCTCGCAGAGAGAGGGTCCAGGGACAATTGTCTGCGCATGCTCGTAATTTTAGCTAGTTTCCTAGCTAATCGCTACTGCGCATGTACAACGAGATAAGACGAATAAGAAAACAGAGAAGGGAAGGGAAGCGCTGGCGGACGATTTTTTTGTACGGTCGGCAAAAAGAGAATAATATTTCCCGAATTCGATCGTGTTTGCTCCATGTTTGTTTGCATGCGCAGACAATTGTCCCTGGACCCTCTCTCCAACCCCAGGGTCTTCTCGCTTTTCAAAATGGCGGCGGCTCGGGAGAAGACCCTGGCACACAGCAGATCACGTGTCTCCAACGAGGATGGAGATGTATTCAAAATGGCGGCTACGGCGAAAAGGGTGAGAAGAACTGGGTACGAGATGCTAAGGTGAAGATAAACAAAATGGCGGAAAAAGCTGAAGTTCAGTTCAAGAAAAAATAGGAAAAACAGACACGTTTTGTATGTAAGAATCTTAGGAATACGGCAAAGTGTTAGAGGTCTTGTTTTTGCTGTTCATTGTTTCTTTTTTGTTATTTTAAAGTTAGGAGTAATGGGTTTGAGCGTACTCTACTGCGGAACGCCGTACCGCTAGTTGATTCAATGTTGCTCAAGTGAACATATTATATTTTTGTTTCCTGATGAGGCTTTAGGCAATAAATTGCCTTATCGTTACATTGTTACAAATCTGTCCTTTTTAAATATTGTTATAAATCCGTCCTTCTTAACATTATATGCTTCAGCTTAAGACTTTTCGAATATATCAGGCTCGGATTAAGCTTGAAATATAAGCTTAAATAATATGGAGGGAGCTTAGGCCTTTAATAGAAAATGACTCATTTATTTATTTATTTATTTATTTACGTACTTATTTATTTAAGCTTATTTACAGTGCAACCTCGATTTAACGAAGTGCAAGGGAATGGGAAAAGAGCAGTGTTGCATGGACTGGTTAAACTAAGTTTTGATCTGGCATATTCCAGGTGCTGCTTTGGAGGCAGTGAAAATCATTTTGACTTTGTTGAATTTATTTGTGCCCATTCTTTGCGCTACAGGTTTGCTTGTACAGTTGTAGATCTCCAGGGCTTTGTCACTTTCAATATTGTTTTCTACACTTTAGCTTCAGTGAGTCACATTAAACACTAGAACTGAGGAGATTGTGAGACTGTAAATAATGGAAAATTAACAGTTCTGGGGATAATATTCCCAGGTTTGAATCAATTGAGTAACCTGCAGCTGGGTGAAGTTTGAAAGTGTTTCAAAAATAGAAATGGGAAAGAGAGGATTGAACTCACCTGAGGGAGTAATACACAAGTGATGGAATAGTACAGAACTGACGGAGTAATAAACAACTGACGGAATTATCATCCAACTGACTGAGTGTAACACAACTGACCGAGTCTGAGACAACTGACTGGGTAATACACAACTGATCGAGTAATGCACAACTGACAGAGAAGTACACAACTGACCGAGTAATGCACAACTGATGGGGAAGTACACAACTTACCGAGTAATACATAACTGACAGCGTTATCATGCAACCCACTGAATGACACAGAACTGGCAGAAAAATGCACAACTGTCCAAGTGATGCACAACTTCCAACTGCAACTTGCAACATGCAACTGACAGAAAGGTTACACAAGTGACCAAGTAATGCACAACTGACGGGGTAATACACAACTGACAGAATTATCGTACAACTGACCGAGTGATACACACAGGACCTTTGCACCAAATTTCCTATCCCTCGGCCCTTTTTATTTGGCTTAGATTGGCATGAGAATAGTTTTGAAGTAGAGACATGAGATGGGAAATCATTTCAAGAGACCATCAAAAACTGATATCCACATAAGAGCACCCCAGGTTGATAGCAGTCAATTATGATATTCCTTTCCTTGTTCTTAACTTTAAGCCCCAACATCAACAAACATGTTCTCCTCACTATTCTCCGTAAATGCCTTATGGTACTACTTGAGAGAATTCACATGAACATCCAGACATTTTATTTTTGGTGATCATTTCCTTTATTCTCAGGGCCTGTATGTTTGAACAAGTAGTGATATTGTAAGGACAAATTAGATGTTTGTTTGTCGACTACTGGGGCATAAAGGCCTAACTACAAATTCCAATTTCAAATTTTCATGAAATCTTTTTCACTCCTTTTTTTTCCTGAAATCCTCTCTTTCCCATTGATTTAAATTTTTCAAACACTTTCAACTACACCCAGATAACTCAATTGATTGAAGTTGATAAGCAGAAAATTTTTCAAACCTGGGAATATTATCCCTAGAACTGGTCTAACATGCAAAGAGGACTTTATCTATCCACTGTTAAAATGCTTTATTTCTCCATTATTTACGGTCTCACAATCTCCTCAGTTCTAATATTTAATGAGACTTACTGAAACTAAAGTGTAGAAAACAATATTGAAAGTGACAAAGCCTGGAGATCTGCAACTGGACAAGCAAAACTGTAGCACAAGGAATGGGCACAAATAAATTCAAGAAAGCCAAAATGATTATCACTGCCTCCAAAGCAGCACCTGGAATATGCCAGATCAAAACTTAGTTTAACCAGTCCATATGTGACAGTGTCACTTTGCATGTTTTTTTAACAGAATTGCTAGGTTATTTTCTAAGTCTTCTTAGAAATATTTTCTGGTATTTCCCTAGTCAAAGAGCCTAAGTGTTGTTTTATTTTGATCAGTGATTTGTTACCCAATGTTTCAGACGTTGGCAGATCGTTTTACTCTCACCGTCTAGACAGCTCTTTTGTTACGGTTTAGATTACGGGCGTTAACAAAACCCGGAACATGGAACATTCCGGAACATTCCGGAACATCCCGGAACAGGGCAAATTATCACAAAATAAATGGAAAAAAAAGAAAGAAAGAAAGAAAGAAAGCAAGCAAGAAAGCAAGAAAGCAAGAAAGCAAGAAATTAAGGAAACAACCAAAAAACAGACAAACAATAAAAACAAAAACAAATTTAAAAAAAGTATAACAGTAGTAAATAAAACATCTCTTTCCCGTCAATTTTGTCACGTGATTTGCTACCGTGATGGTTTCTTTGCCTCCCCCTGAATAACAACAACAACAACAACAATAATAATAATAATAATAATAATGATAATAATAAATATATGGATTACACCACATAGTAACTCAACATTGAGAGTTTCCAGATCTGTGACAATTGGAGCGACTAAAAGAGAACGATGACTGATGCATGTTTTGCATGTGCAGGAGCTCATTACTAAAGGTCCAATTTTTGTTCTAGGTATATGGAAGGGGTACTCTTAAAATTAGGATATTATTAAGGGTGAACAATTACAACTTAGGAATTATTTCCAATTTTAAATTGGTAGAAGATTTTTTTAAGAATGGATGCCGCATATCTTGTATTCTGATGTTATTGTTACTGTTGTCACTCGACAAAAATGATGATAATAATAATAATAATCAATTTATTTAGCACTAATACTATAACATATTCAAAGCGCTTTACATTAAGTTATTATAATTATTTATAAACTAAAAGCTTTCTTAAAATGAAATGTTTTCAGTTGCTTTTTTTAAAAATGGCGAAGCTGCTACTTATTCTTGTAGTTAATGGCAGTGAGTTCCATAAAATAGGTGCAGCATTAGCGAAGGTGTGATCCCAAGTGCAGAACAGCTGACTTTTGGAATGAACAGAAAAGATTGTGTAGACGAGCGAAGAGAATAATTAGCAGCTGGTTTGACAAAAGATCTAGGGTGGACTTTTATTTTTTTGGTTAGTATTATTTAGGTTTATTAATCCCTGCACACTTTTACTTTGGAAATCAACTTAAACACAAAACGTCCTTAAACAACCGAATAAACGTGAGACCGAAAAACTCAAAAGCGTGCCAGGAAAGTGGAACTGCGTGACTGCGTCCGTAGTCTCCTATGCAGCCGTTCTTAGGGCCTGGCTTAACTAGGAAAAATGGCTTAACTAGGAAAAATGTTTCCCAGTTTAGCCGCGCGAGAAACATATGTTGCGGAAGCATATTTTACGTCTTGGAAGCAAGGAAATGTTTCTGAAACAAGTCAAAAAAATTTTTGCTTCACAGACGCAAATTTTGCTTTTGAAACGTATGTTTCTCAATTTAACCACACAAGGAAACATGTCTGGAAACAATGTTTCTGCAACAATGTTTCCTAGTTTAGCCAGGCCCTTAGGCTCGTCACGCAACGCCGTAGGAGATTACTGCGTGCGTGACTGAGAAATGCTTTTTTTTAATTTTCTCGTATCAAATAAACCTTCTCTCGAAACCCAAAATAAGGCCTCGATACTATCTGAGATACTTTTGGATTCGAGAAATGAGGCGCATTTTGTAAGCCAGGCTCGCCTTCGGTACCCTGGTTAAAGAATTAGTATATACGTTCATTTAGTCACAGATGTATTTATTTATTTATTTATTTATTTATTTATTTATTCTACATCTTTTATTTTATTTTATTCTATTTCATTTATCTTTTTTTGACGATCAGAATTTTTTATTACTTTTTTTTTCATTTATTTCGTGATAATTTGCCCTATTCCGGGATGTTCCGGAATGTTCCGGGATGTTCCGGAATGTTCCGGGTTTTGTTAACGCCCTTAGATTACATGGAAGGTCAGATCACGTAATTGTAAGGATTACATTATTTAGAACTGTGTAGGTTTTGTTATCCTTCTGTAGGAGTGGCAAACATCTGTTTCCCTTAGGTAAATCCTGTTGTGAGTTTACTAGACATGCTTTTGTCTTCTGTTGTCAACACTGATAATTATAGGTTGGGTGTAGGTCAAGGGCGTTGATTAATTCCCCTTGTCTGGTTATCAAACAGAATGTGATGTAATCATTTTGTGCTTGTGATGTATTTCCTGTTACATACAGTTGTCTTTACTTGCGTATAAATTCAACTCGTTTTGTGTTGTTCATTTGAGTTAGCTGTGGAGCTTAACTCCCCAGAGGGGCTAGTCCTCTGGTAGATTGCAGTTTGTGTCCTTGTACAGGTACAGAATGTAACTCATTCCCGTTTTACGTCATTTTACCGCTTTCATAGTTTTCATATCGTCTTGTTGCTTTCTTAACACATTTGTAGCCGTTTGTATATAATTTTAGCTCGTTTTCATATGGTCTGTAACCTTTCTAGCCGTTTTTATTCTGTTTAGTTTAATACACAGTGTTGCTAGTTTTGTTTTGTACTTAGTTTTCTGTGCTTTCAATAAACGTTCATGTAAGCCCACTCCTTGCATCCATCAAGAATTCATGTTGTGCCTTCGCTCTATGGCTTCCGCCGCTCGCGACGTTAGACCGCTCGCGTCGCCCGGTTACACATACAACACTGCTCTTTTCCCATTCCCTTGCACTTCGTTAAATCGAGGTTGCACTGTAAATAAGCTTAAATAAAGAAGTAAGTAAATAAATAAATAAATAAATGAGTCATTTTCTATTAAAGGCCTAAGCTCTCTCCATAATATTTAAGCTTATATTTCAAGCTTAATCCGAGCCTGATATATTCGAAAAGTCTTAAGCTGAAGCATATAATGTTAAGAAGGACGGATTTATAACAATATTTAAAAAGGACAGATTTGTAACAATGTAACGATAAGACAATTTATTGCCTAAAGCCTCATGAAACAAAATTATAATATGTTCACTTGAGCAACATTGAATCAACTAGCGGTACGGAGTTCCGCAGTAGAGTACGCTCAAACCCATTACTGCTAACTTTAAAATAACAAAAAAGAAACAATGAACAGCAAAAACAAGACCTCTAACACCTTGCCGTATTCCTAAGACTCTTACATGCAAAACGTGTCTGTTTTTCCTATTTTTTCTTGAACTGAACTTCAGCTTTTTCCGCCATTTTGTTTATCTTCACCTTAGCTTCTCGTACCCAGTTCTTCTCACCCTTTTCGCCGTAGCCGCCATTTTGAATACATCTCCATCCTCGTTGGAGACACGTGATCTGCTGTGTGCCGCCGCCATTTTGAAAAGGGAGAAGACCCTGGGGACGAGGTTGCCCTCTCTCTGCGAGAGCGGAGCGTTGCGTGACAGAGAGAGGGGCCAGAACTGGACTAGATTTTATGGTAACTAGTGATTGAATTTTGAATCAACTTCCCATTCGAATCGCACTGCTCCTAAATTCAAATTTCAACGGAAGCAAAAATAAAACTGTGGTACCCCCCCCCCCCCCCCGCCCGCGCACGGGAAAAAGTGCATTTCGCCCAGCAGCGATTTTGCGGGCTGACGGCCGGGCTGACCCGTTGTGGATTTTCGCAGCGGGATTCTGTGGGTAAAATAAACATGGCGGAAGAGCGTGGTCGATATGCACAGCGTCAGGTTTTTACGTGCTAAACAAGAATAGTAACTTTTTTCAAAGATAGTTTAGAGAGAAAAACATCGGGGCTGTTTTTACAACGGTTTTGTGGAAGTGTGTTAGGCCAATCTAACTACGATGTGGTATTTTTATCGGCGCTCGCAGCGTGCAGTGGCGAGAACCGTCTGTGCACGATCTCGAGACAATCCGTTTTAACGCTAACCCTGGATTCTTTTAAAGACAAGGGGACACACAGGCGGCCCAAGCTCAAGTTGTGTGTCATATGATAATTATTGCGAAATAGCGGTCAAAGCGAAATTATAAGAGTTTGTATGGGGATATTTACGATATGCTTTAGAAAACTCAAATACTACAAAATTCTGAATAAAAATACCTTATCTTGCTTCCATGGTGTCTTACTTGCTGTCTCTGCCCTTACTTTCCCGATTTGTGACGATTTTTGCGAGTTTTAGCTCCCTCGGTTTTCCACTCTAAGAGAAAGGACAAGGCGGTACATTCCAGTTCGGGATACCCGATGCGAGAAGCGAAAAATCCTTAGCTTAAAACGTTCCAGCGGCCACAAGTCCAACGCCGAATGCAAGCCAATATGTTCTTGTTTCATTTCAGTTCATTAGCAACGCAATCCAGGCCCTGCAACCGACGCCAAGCGGCAGTTTGTTTTCACAAATCCAAGCAAAAAGATGGCGAAGAGCCCCGTACAAATCCACCACGACACACGACCGTTGAAAACCTGCTTGGTAACCCTGCCTCGTCTACAAACTATGCCTCACCGGGGTACCACACCGTCAATTGTCCTCTCAAAATTTTTGTTTGCTACCCCGGCTCCCCTCAGGTCGATTCGACAAGAGATCATTGTCTCAATCGCCCAATCAAATTCGCGCCGGAAATGTTTGCAAAGATGTGAAATTTGGCGCCTACGAACGATCGCGTACTCAGAGAAAAACCTTGCAATTGCAATCTTTACGAGCGCACTGATTTTTGTGTCAAGACTAAGTCAAGTTTCTTTCTCATTTCGTCCGCTCGATCTATGATGTGATTGTGCCGCTCAGCCATGTAAGTATTCACTTTCTTTAATAGTTTTATTCTTGCTCCTGCGAGCTTTGATTTATTTCGCGCGTTGCTTTGGTAAATCACCACAAGATGCAAGATAAATAGAACGGTATTTTTTTTTGCTTCAGGATACAACTCAATAGTGACCAAAAGGAAATTTTGGATTTTGCCGTCGCAGGCCACAACTTGTTCATTACTGGACAAGGCGGAGTAGGAAAAAGTGAAGTCGTGAAAGAGATCATTCGCAGTTTTAAAAGACGTGGAAAAGTAGTAGGTGTGATATGTTCTAGTGGAATTGCGTGCCACGTTTTCGATCGTGGCACAGCATCGACTGTCCACTCGTTTTACGGTCTTTCAACTGCAGAGTTACCCTGGCGACAGCTCCTAGACAGATCGCTAGCAAATTCATTGATTAGAGACAGGGTAAAGGCTCTTGATGTGATTATTTGGGATGAAGCCAGTATGTCGAGCAAAAGAATGTTTGAACTTGTGAACTTTCTTCATCATGAGCTAGCAACTGATGAGTTCAGCAAGAGCCTGCCTTTTGCCGGCAAGCAAGTAATTCTCGTTGGTGAATTCTTGCAATTGCAGCCCGTTCCAAACCTATTCGACGATGGAGACTTCATGTTCTATTCTCCCTTATTCGACTTCAGTATTCCTCATCGTTTCGGCTTAACCAAGCTGATGCGTCAATCGCACGATGACAAACAATTTTTGTCAGCTCTTGCGGACATAAGAAAGGGTCAATGCTCGATTTCACAGGCCTTACAAGAAGTTGCCACCCACATTTTTTTCCGACAAGTACCTGTGCAGTTGTCAAACAGACGGGAGCTCGATGCATTACCTGGCGAGTTGTTAACCTTTGAGGCATCGTTCGAAAACAACAGTTCTAGGAGCATGTGCTGGCCTGGAGCACCAGTCCTACAACTAAAGCATGGTTGTAAAGTAATGCTTGTGTGGAACAAGACCGACGATTTAAAGAATGGTTCCCTTGGTATCTTTACCGGGAAAAGAGGTGATGCCCTTTTGGTCGCCTTTGAAGGGGTCGGGATCGTTGAGATTAGAAGGGAAACGTGGATCAAGAGAAATAAGAATGGGCAAAAAATCGGAAGCGTAAACCAATTTCCTATTGTTTTGGCCTATGTAGTCACTTGTCACAAATCGCAAGGTTTGACACTTGCGTCGGCAGTTGTACATTGTTCGCGAGAATATGTACCTGGATTGATTTACGTCGCAGTTTCGAGAGTCAAGTCCCCAGAACATATCCAGATTTTGAATTTTAATCCACGGCAGTTGTTGAAGCCACAGCAAAAAGCGGTCGAAATGTGCTCCACCCACCACTTATGTTCCCCTGTTGAAGATCTGTCATGCTGCCGCAAAAAGAGCTTCAACCACGATAACCTGCTATCAGTCACAGATCGCTTTGATGATTGTGAGGAAGATGACGAGCCTTTTACATTTCCTAGTGAGTTGCTGGATGGCCCGGTGCGAGCCTGTTTTGAAGATGAGGATGTTGATGTTCCACTGGAGTTGTTGGATGTTTACGACCGGTTCACGAGGCATGAATCAAGTTTCTCAAGTCCACCAGATGAAAGTTTCAACAAATGCCGAGGCCACTTGCTGTCATTGAAGATCTCTCCCTGTTCAGTTGTCTCTTCCTTTATGGAACAAAAAAACACAGCAATAGATTTCCTGTTATCTGACACCTGTTGGGCCAAGGTACAACCCTTCGTAGAGTTGCATTGGTTTCATTCATTTCTAATCATCGAAAACCACATTGTAGAAAATCCTGACGAGACTGTCATTAACATTTCACGGCAAGGATTTACCGAGGCAACTTCCAGACTACATGAATTTTTTACCAGCACTGAATTTGCACAGTATGTTTGTATTCTCTTTGGCGGGCTGTCGCTATCGAGGTAGCGAAATTTATCTACTGGGAATTTCTTGAGGCATTAGCATCAATCGTGAGAAAGGACAGAATGGAAGGGGTCGCGTTTAACGTTGGAGAGATGGATGAGGTGGGGAGATCGAAGATTCGACATGTAGGTGGATGGGCGGTTAGGAAAGTCCTCACCCGGGCTAGAAACTACACACGAAAGAATTTGTACACAAATTCTAGTTCTACTCTAGCCACAGTTGAAACAAAACAAAGGGTTTGTGAACTTTTGGAAGAAAACATTGTTCAATCATTCGACCAGCTTCAAGAAATGTCTGTATTTCAAAAGACACTTCAAGTTACAGAGGCAAGGCAGTATCGCCAAAGAGGCCTGCTCCATATTTCGGATGATGCTTACCTCTTCTTTATGCAGCTCGAGCAAAGAAGAGTGGAATTGCTGAACGTTCGTGTTCTGAAAAGCGAACGCGACAATCTGGTAGAAGCAGCTATATCCAGTCTAACAAGGAATGGAGGTTTGAAAGAAAGTTGGCTACGATGTTTTCCAAAAGATGACGTGGAAAAGAGCAAGGTAATTGTAATAACTAAACATTTGACTTTCTTTCTGTTACTTTTTGTGACACAAGAAATATCTTAGGCTCAATTAACAGCCGCTTTTTGGGAAATGCCCTAGAAATATCTTTCCGCTGGCTTTCCGAGAAGGGACACGCCTTTAGGGGGAGAAAAGACTGGGATCTGAATGTTTACATAATATAAATGGCGTGCGTCGGCGTCCGTTCCTTTGCACAACCTGCGATGAGGTTCTCGTTTCTTTCCCGGATTCTTTTCAGCTACCACGTAAGAGGAAATAAAATTGCGGGTAGGTTAAGTCGATAAAGATTTTCTGAAGGATTACAAGTTTATTGGACTGCTGGTATTATGGCTTAGATTTACTTTTCTTGCAGACTTCAGCTCAATTCGTCTACCTTTTTTTTCGCACAGGATTTAATCGGAAAGCTGTTGAACGACATCTTGATCTGTTATGTCAACATGGGTGCATCCCAATTCTTGCGAGATTTCCGTAGAAGTTCTTTAATCAAGAAGAATGTGGAGCTTCGGAAACGAATTTTGCAGAGGCAAGAGAAGACGAAAGAGAAATCAGACAGTGTTCCATTTAAGGTACTAACTTTGCCCGGGGGGGGGCGAGAGGGGGTTTCAAAAACGTTATATATGGAGAGGCTTCGCCCAGAGGTCCAACCCCCTCAACCTTTCATATGCCAATTTTGACAGAAAAAGGTACTCCTTTCACAAACCTACATTACCAACACTGCCTCCCTTTTCTATACCCTTGGATAATAATAAACATGAACCTTGGTTTCTTTTACAAGAACATAGTGGTTAATTGTTAAATAAATTTGCCATTTTTTATTCTCCTTTTAAACTGCACTATGGCAAATGGAAATATACTACACCTGTTTTCTACCCAACAAGTTGTATAGTTATCCCTTACATTGCTGAAATAAAATCACTCAGCGAATGAGGATTTTTTTGAAGATCCCTATGAGAACAGAGATAGTGATCCAAAAATATATTATGCTTAATACTTAATGTAATTAGTCATACTGTTCATATCATTTGCTAAATGTAATTATATAAGCAAAGCTTAGGCTAAAACTGATAATATATCATTACTTAATGTTATGTTAAAGAATATTTATTGTT